>JAAGEH010002528.1:48940060-48994930 GCA_011751065.1 Lasiurus cinereus | reverse complement strand
TTGGTTATGTTTATAAGCATGCATACAAGTCCTTTGATTGATCACTTCTTTACCTCACCTAACTTTAATCTTTCTGCTATAATTTCATAGTCTGTTTGATGCTTTATGATTTTTGTCCTCCTGAGAATTATCAGTCTCCTCCCTTTCTGTGCTCCTGATTCTATTATATTCACCAGTTTATTCTGTTGATCAGATTTTTAATTCACTTAATTTTTAGATTCACTTGTTGACAGATGTGTATTTGTTGTTCATAATTTTTTGTCTTTTACCTTTTTCTTCTTCCTCTTCTAAAAGGGTACCTTTCAGCATTTCATATAATACTGGTTTGGAGTTGATGAACTCCTTTAGCTTTTTCTTCCCTGTGAAGGTCTTTATCTGCCCTTCAAATCTGAATGATAGCTTTGCTGGATAGATTATTCTTGGTTGTAGGTTCTTGTTGTTCATCACGTTGAATATTTCTTGCCACTCTCGTCTGGCCTGCATCGTTTCTGTTGAGAAATCAGCTGACAGTCGTATGGGTGCTCCCTTGTAGGTAATAAACTGTTTTTCTCTTGCTGCTTTTAATATTCTCTCTTTCTCTTTTGCTCTTGGCATTTTAATTATGACGTGTCTTGGTGTAGTCCTCTTTGGGTTCCTTTTCTTTGGGGTTCTGTGTGCTTCCTCGACTTGTAAGTCTATTTCTTTTACCAGATGTGGGAAGTTTTCAGTCATTATTTCTTTAAACAGGTTTTCAGTATCTTGCTCTCTCTCTTCTTCTGGCACCCCCACAATTCTGATGTTGGTACGCTTGAAGCTGTCCCAGAGGCTCCTTACATTATCTTCACATTTTTGGATCCTTTTCTTGCTTTTCCAGTTGAATGTTTTCTGCTTCTTTATATTTCAAATTTTTGACTTGATCCTTGCCTTTCTCTAGTCTGCTGTTAGTACTCTGCATAATAGTTTTCATTTCAGTCAATGTCTTTATCATCTTCTCTTGGGTCTCACTAAATTTATCCATCTTTTCTAGCATATTCTTGCAAAACCTTATAAGCGTGGTTTTGAACTCTATATCCAGTCGTTTTTTTTCCTCCATTTCTTTTGCTTGTAATCCCTTCCCTTGTCTCGGCATTTTCACTGTGCCGGGGAAACTTCTGTGGTGGATTCAGCCAAAGAAGCCTCTGCTGAGCTTGGGAGGGTGGAGTCTCAGGGCTTAAGGGACCGCCTTGCCTTCCAGTCGGCCCCGCCCTCCACGGCCCCTGAGTCTCACGTGACTGGGTAATGGCTGGAGCGGTCCCTGTGCGCGCACCCACAGCGCCTCTGACCGCTGCCTTTCCGGCTCCCCTGCGAACCAGGACCACACGAGTCCAGGTCCCCAGGGTTTCGCCCAAAACAGGGGCCCAGTGGACTCAGAAGTGGCGCAGTTGGGAGGGTCTGCCTCCCGCCCACTCACGAAAGCCAGCGGCTCAATCAGCAATCCGTCCTCCACGTGGTGCCGTGAGCGGCCAGACCTCCGATCCTTTGCAACTCCCCCAAACCTCCGTCACCTCTCCCTTTTCACAGTCCAAACTACCCCCGTATGAGTTTCGGCTGGATCTGGGGTTTAGTGTCGTAAGAGAAGGGGTTCAATGCCGTTGGGAGTCTCCGTCTCCCTCCCGCCAGAGAAAGCCAGCCAGGCACTCCGGCACCCGCTCTCTCAGCGCGCGTCTCCGTACCTCAGCTTTTTGCAGCTCCTCCGGGTCTCCGCGAGCCCCTCTCTTTCCCTCTAGTTGTAGAACTTCCACTCAGCCAGCTTTCGTGTGGTTCTGGATGATGTCCGTTCTGTCTTTTAGTTGTAGTTTTGAAATTGTTGTGCGAGGCAGCAGTACAGGTGTTTACCTATGCCGCCATCTTGGATTCAGGGTCTCACATACTTTTAAACTCACTGTGTTCGCAACTAATCTAGCGACCTTCCATTTGAAACTTGCTTCTCTTTCAATACTCACTATTTCAGTGAAAGCAAAACTTGAGGACTCTAATTGTCTGGCCAAAATGTGAGAGTCAGCTTAGATTTATCATTTTCCCCCATGACTCATACCCACTGCCAACTCCCATTTCTCTTTTGTGACCAAAATGCTAGCAGGTCAACCCTCTTGGGAATAAAAGCAATTTGGTTGCTGAATTGATAGTGTATGTTTGGTGTTGGGGGAGGGAGAGGTAAAAGTAGTCATCTTTTCTTAAGGATTATTAAAAATCCTTATTATAATATTAATGGTGAATAAAGGCTACCATATGGTCCCAGGAAAGTCTTCTAATTACTTTCCATGTTTTAACATACTTAACCATCATAAATACCTTATGAAATTGGTACTAGTATTATCCATATTTTACAAGTGAGGAAACTAAGGCACAAAGAGGTCAAACAATTTTGCAAAGACACATAGCTGGCAAGAAATAAAAATGTTTAGACTTATTCGGTCTGGATCCAGGATATGGTCTTTTAAATATAATAGTTTAGTTTAGTCAGCCATCCAGGTATTTAAAATAATTCTGTGTTCACATAAACATTTTGTTAATAAAATTCAATTTCAAAGTTAGCTCAGAATAAAAGATAAAAGAAAAGGTTAATGAGGGTTTTATGGACACAGTGAAGAAAACATTGGAATAAGAATATGTTATATATGGAAAAATGTGAGCCAAATAGGTGAGCATGTCCTGTGCCTTCTCACAGAGCAGATAGAAGGAACAACTAAATCAAATAACATCCACCCGGAATTGGCAAATTAAACACAGCTGGTGAGACAATCTGCGACTAGAAAAGACAGAGGATGCTTGGAAAACAGTAGGATCTGGGAACTGGGGTGGAGAGAGAGACATGTGACTACAGGGACAAGAGGGTCAGAAGGACCTGCACTTCACCAAGCCCACAGTTCAATATAAGCTAATACATAAGCTTATGAAATTGGTACTATTATTATCCATATTTTACAAGTGAGGAAACTAAGGCACAAAGAAGTCATACAATTTTGCAAAGACACAAAACACTGGGGACACACATAACATTCGATGGTGGAAGGGGGTCCACAGGGCTGCTGGCACCTGGTGAATCTAGATCTAAGTTCACAGCTGTGAGAGGCTGCACCCAGAAAGGCAACCTGAAGAACTGCACAAGCCACGTGGTATGGGGGATGGGAGGGATACAAAGAAACTCTTGGTGTTTCAGTTGTTTGCCTTTATATTTTCCTTGCTTTTATTCATGAAACCCAGTTCATAAGGTCCTCCTGCACACCCCACTGACTGACTGTTCACCCAGGTTTCTCCAATGAGCTGCCCATTCCTCTCTTCCTTCCTCCCCTGAAGCTGAAGACTGACTGTGATGTTCAACCAATTGGAAGTTATAATTCATTTCATTGAGAATATCCTCCATTCCTCAGCCATGGCTGGCCACTCAGTGCACCTGCTGCCTGAGTCCCTGAGCCCTGCTGGGGGCCTTGGATCCTCCTGCACCCTCCCTAGTGACTGAAGCTCAGGCAAACAGGGCTGGCCAAGGTGAGGCAAGCCTCAGATGGCGACTGCCCAGCCAGCCAGGGCCAGCCCAGAGAGCAGATAACCAGGGCCAGCAGAGGCTTGTGCTGCTGGCAGTGACAACAGCAGAGTTGTGTTGGGGCCATCATCTTTTCCTGATTGCCTCCCACCCCTGAAGGCTTCCATACTTTGAGAGGAGGCAAACAGGGGTGAAGGACCACCCCCCTTCCAGTGCATAAATTTTCATGCACCGGACCCCTATTTAATAATAACCTTAAACATAAATGGCTTAAATGCTCCAATCAAAAGACATAGGGTAGTGGAATGGATAAGAAAACATGATCCATATAACTGCTATCTACAAGAGACCCACCTGAGAATAAAGGACTCACACAGAATGATAGTGAAGAGATAGAAAAAATTTTTCAGGTGAATGGAAATGAAAAAAAAATGGGGTAAAAATACTTATATCGGACAAAATAGACCTCAAAGTGAAGGCCATAACAAGAGATAAGGAGGGCCCCTTCATAATACTAAAGTGAGCAATTCAACAAGAAGATATAATTCTGGTAAACATATATGCCCCTAATAGAGGAGCATCCAAATACATAATGAAACTTCTGAAAGATATCAAGGGTGAGATCAACAGCAATACAATCATAGTAGGGGACACCACTGAATAAATCCTCTACACAAAAATCAGTAAAGAAACATAAATCCTAAATGACTCACTAAATTATGTGGAATTAATTGACATCTTCAGAACATTTCACACCAAAGCTACAGAATATACATTCTTCTCAAGTGCACATGGGACATTTTCAAAGATAGACCACATATTGGGATACAGGCAAAGTCTCTTCATATTCATGAAGGTAGAAATCATATCAATCATCTTCTCAGATTACAATTGCATAAAATTAGAAATCAACTACAATAAAAACAATGAAAAAAATCAAACACTTGGAAGCTAAATAGCATACTATTAAACAATAATTGAGTTACCAAAGAGATCAAAGAAGAAAAAGAAAGCATCCTGGAAACAAATGTCAATGAAAACACAAGAATCCAAAATCTATGGGACACAGTGAAAGTAGTCCTGAAAGGGAAGTTCATAGCTCCACAGGCCTACCTAAAACAAAACAAAACAAGAATAAATGGTAACAAATTATCTACAACTTAAAGAATTAGAAAGAGAGCAGCAAGAAAAGCCCAGAGTAAGCAGAAGGAAGAAATAACCAGCATAGAAATAAACAATATAGAGACCAAAGAAACAATACAAAATATCAATAAAACTAAGAGCTGGTTAAACAAGATTGATGAAGCTCTAGCCAGGCTCACCAAGAAACAAAGAGAGAGGAACCAAATAAACAAAATCAGAAATGAAAGAGGTGAAGTAACAACAGACCCTACAGGAATACAAAAGATTGTAAAAAAAAAAAAATACAACTCTTCTCAAACAAACTGGACAACCTAGACTTGTGGTTGGCAAATTGTAGCTTGTGAATCACATGCAGCTTGTTGGCCCCTTGAGTATGGCTCTTCCACAAAATACCATGGCCTGGGTGAGTCTATTTTGAAGAAATGGCATTAGAAGAAGTTTAAGTTAAAAAAATTTGGCTCTCAAAAGAAATTTCATCATAGTATGTTGATATTTGGCTCTGATGACTAATGAGTTTGCTGACCACTGACCATACAAAGTGGACATATTCTTAAAAAAAAAATACAAGCTTCCAAAACTCAATAAGGAAAAATTAAAAAAAAAACTTGAATAGGCCAATAACTACCAAAGAAATTAAAGCAGTGATAAAAAATCTTCCATCAAACTAAAGCCCTAGTCTGATTGGTTTACCAAATATTCAAAAAATAACTAAAATCTATCCTCTTCATACTATTCCAAAAGATTCAGGAGGAAGGCACACTTCCAAGCTTTTTTTAAGGCCAGAATTACCCTGATTCCACAACTAGATAAAGATACTACAGAGAAAGAGAATTACTGGCCAATATCCCTGATAAACATTGATGATAAAATACTCAACAAAATTCTAGTAAATCAGATTCAACATTACATTCAAAAGATCATACACCATGATTAAGTGGGATTTATTCTGGGAATGCAAGGTTGGTACAATATCCACAAATCAATAAGCATGGTACATCACATAAACAAATTGAGAGACAAAAATCTCATAATCATATCAACTGATACAGAAAAAGCATTTGACAAAATCCAACACCCGTTCTTGATAAAAATGCTCAGCACTGTGAGAATAGAGGAATCATACCTCAATATAATAAAAGCCTTATATGACAAACCTTTGGCCAATATCATACTCAATGGGCAAAAACTAAAACCATTTCCCCTAAAAACAGGAACAAGACAGGGATGCTCACTTTTCACCACTCCTGTTTGATATAATACTGGAAATGCTAGCCATTGCAATCAGACAAGAAAAAATAAAAGGCATCTAAATTGGAAAAGAAGATGACTGATATTGTACTTAGAAAACCCTAAATACTCAAAAAACTACTGGACTTAAATGAATTTGGCAATATAGCAGGATACAAAATTATCACCCACAAGTCTATGGCTTTTCTATACACCAATAATGAACTTACAGAAAAAGAAAGTAAAAAAAAAAAAAAAGGAAAGAAAAGAAAAGAAAATCTCATTTACTATTGCAACAAAAAAATTAAGGTACCTTGGGATAAATTTAACCAAAAAGGTAATATTCAGAAAATGATTGGGCACTGAAAAAAGATATAGAGGAAGACATAAACAAATGGAAGAAAATACTGTGTTCATGGGTTGGTAAGAATCAACATCATTAAGCTGTCCATAGTATTCAAAGAAATTTATAGGTTCAATGCAATCACCATTAAAATAACGACATATTTCACATACTCTCCAAAAATTCATCTGGAATAAAAAAAGACCTCGAATAGCCATAGCAATTCTGAGAAAGAAGAATAGAGTTGTAGGGATCTCAATACCAGATATCAAGCTGTATTACAAAGTTACTGTTCTCAGAACTGCCTGGTACTGGCACAAGAAGACATATAGACCAATGGAACAGAACAGAGAATCCAGAAATCAACCCAAGCCATTTTTGCTCAACTAATAGTTGACAAATGAGGCAAGAGCATACAATGGAGTCAAGAGACTCTCTTCAATAAATGGGTTGGGAAAATGGGTTGGATGGATACATGCAAAAAAATGAATCTAGACCACCAACTTAAACTATACACAAAAACAAATTCAAATGGATAAAGGACTTAAATATAAGACAAGAAACCATAAAAATCTTAGAGGAATCCATAGGTAACAAAACATCAAACATATGTCATAGCAATATCTTTACCAATACAACTCCTTGGGCAATGAAAACTAAGGAAAAAAAATAAACAAATAGGACTACATCAAAATAAAAAGCTTCTGCACAGCAAAAGAAACCATCAACAAAACAACAAGAAAGCCCACTGCATGGGAGAACATATTTGCTAATGTTATTTCTAATAAGCGTCTAATCTCCAAAATTTACAGAGAACTCATATAACTTAACCAAAGATAAACAACCCAATTAAAAAATAGCAAAAGACCTAAATTGATGCTTTTCGAAAAAGAACATACAGAAGGCCAAGAGACATATTGAAAATATGCTCAAAGTCACTAACCATTTGAGCGATGGAAATCAAAACAACAATGAGGTGCCATCTCACACCTGTCAGAATGACTATAATCAACAAATCAACAAAAGGCAAATGCTGGCAAGGATGTGAGAAAAAGGAACCTTCCTTCACTGTTGGTGGGAATGCAGACTGGTGCAGCCACTGTGGAAAACAGTATGGAATTTCCTCAAAAAATTAAAAATGGAACTCTCATTTGACCCAGTAATCCCATTTGTAGGAATATATCCCAAGAAATCAGAAACAACAATCAGAAAGGATATATGCACCCCTACGTTCATAGCAGCACAATTTACAATAGCTAAGACTTGGAAACAGCCTAAGTGCCCATCAGCAGATGACTAGATTAAAAATCTGTTGTACATCTACATAGTGGAATATTACCCAGCTGTTAAAAAGAAGGAACTCTTACCATTTGCAACAGCATGAATGGACCTAGAAAGCATTATACTAAGCAAAATAAGCCAGTCAGAGAAAGATAAATATCACATGATCTCACTCATTTGTGGATTATAATGAACAACATAAACTGATGAACAAAAATAGATCTAGAGACAGAGAAACACAAAATAGACCATCAAGCCTCAGAGGTAATGCAGGGAGGGTGGGAGAGGAGTAAGAGATCAACTAAAAGACTTGTATGCATGCATATTAGCATAACCAATTTACAGGGACACTGGGGCAGTTGGGTTCATCCTTGGGGTGGGAGTGGCAGGGAAAGGGCTGATGCAGGGAAAAGGAGACATATGTAATATTTTAAACAATAAAAAATAAACATAAAAATAAATAAAAGAATATGTTATATATGAATAAATATATTCTGATGTTTTTCATCCAACTTTATCACTTACTATCTGTGAGTACTTTCATTCCCTCCTCTTCAAAATAGAGATAATAACACATGCCTCTAGGATTATCAAATTAAGTACATTTTGCTGATAAACGCCTACTACATAGTGAGTGTAAATAATTGGTATCATAAAACACATTCAATACCAATGTTGGTAATTTACTTATTACTTGTCTATCATTCTATGCTCACCTTTCTATTTTCTACCCTGGAATCCTGGAGCCAGAATCTACAATCCCTATTTCCCAGAGCTCCTTGCTTTAGCTTCCAGTTAGTATCTGACACTTAGAATTGACTATTAATCTCAGTATTGCCACTATGTTAAATCTCTAACTTTTCTACTTTGTGATAATAGGGAATCCATAAGTGACTACCTAACACAGGAATTGCCAACTCAAATGTCCACAAAGAAAAGAGACATAACATAAATGAATGAAGCCATTCATTACATTAGGCCGGGCCTCTGATATTAAATAAGTATATGGCTTATCTAGAATGGGAAGCTTCTATTCAGTGGTAGCCAATTGTTTCCATATCAAATGCCAGCCAATTTCCAATATAATTTAGAAATCTAGATTATTATGTGAAGTTCCTTTGCTTTAAATAATTACTCAAAATTTTAAAAATCATTGTGTTGATCAAACAAAACACTTAAGCCTTTATTAACTTGCTTGCAATCATCCATTTGTGACTTCTGGCCTGATATTTCATTGTTATTTATTTCTTCTCTTGCAAATACCTAACACGAACTAAATCACAAAGCCTCAACTCCTTAGACTGGGATATAGATCTGGTTGGTCTTACCTTAGAGTTCAGACAACCTGGAAGACTCACAATTCCTCACCCTCAGCCTTTGAGTTCCTTTTCCTGCAACTTTCTTTTCTCTGCATCTGTTCTAGTCTGAAATTCTTCCCCTGTTCCCATTCCATAACCCTTTTCATTCTTCAAAGCAAAGCTCTGGTGCCACTCCTGTATGACAGCTCCTGGGACTCCCCACCTGGATATGTCTCCTTCCTTGGTACTCCAGAACCTTCTGCCTTGTGCTCTAGCTATGTGAGTCCATATCTTACCTCCTCACCTAAACTACTGCAAGTTCCTTAAGAATAGGAATTGTGTCCTCATTATGCCCTCCATAGCTTTGCATGTATGAATTATCCAATCTACATTTGCTGAATGAATGAACTCAGAGGTAATTGTGCAGGCACTCACTTGGTAGTATGATAGCAGGTGGCATAGTAGAAAGTGCATAGACATTTGATCTTGACACCTATTAGCTATGGGGCCAATGTGCACATGTTGCTTTTCCTTTCTGAATATCAAATTCCCTGAATGCCCATCTCAGGTTTGTTGAACATAAAGAATTTAACAAGTAAAATACTTTGCATATTCTCAGAGCACCCAGTATGTGCATACACAGATATGTCTACATTTCCAGAAATTTCTGTTCTAGGCATAATATTCCTAAATAACTTCATGAGACAAACATGTAGACAGATCTTCCTTCAACCAAACAGGGAGATTGGAAAATTCCAGCAGAATTCCATGAAGTTTCCTTAGAATTATAAAGGAACCTTTTTCATGAGATGCCTACATTTTTTCCATAATAAGTTTTGTGGGGTTTTTTAAAGTCCATTATCATATTAGCCTATGAGATCCAAACTAAAAAAATAAATTAAAAAATGGAGATACAAAGAAAGACCAAGTTTGTTGATAATCTCATGAGGCCCATTGCCTTGAAATATTTATGCCCAGCCCATGCTTGCTTTCTCATTGACATCAAGATGACATCAAGGATCTGTTCCTGGATTGTATGAAATATTTCAGGGAGACAAGTGATTTTGACCTTTTGAGTGCCAGGCTGACTTTCACAATTCATAGGCCAGCTTTGGGAAAAGCAGCCTTTGATCATCTCGGCTGGGGGGAACTTTTCTAGGAGTGCTTATTGAAGACTGTGCACACACTGTCACTTTGCCCACCCACTGTCAGGCCAAAGCAAGGTAGTGGCACATGGTCTTTTCTGACTCACACGAGTGGTGCTTAAAGTTCAGTTTATTTCTTCTAAAAATCCAGCTCCTTCCATAATGACTTGTCGGAGGGCAGTCCCCATCACTTAATTGTCAAAGGAGCACCACACCAAGATCAAAGCAGCTCTAGACTTAGAAGGGAAATATTAGGATAACAAAAAAATAAATAAAATAAAAAAGGAAGAAAGAACAAAAGAGGGAAAAGTGTGAAATGGGATGGGATTAAAGCAATACTCTTGGGAATCCCTTTCCATTTGCTTGTGTCTATTAAACCATCACAGCCAGGCATTTTACTAGTATGTATTTAGATCTATGGGCAAGTTGTGCTGCATAGTCCCAAAAAAGAGATCAGTAAACCTTCAGGGATTCAGCCACAACCGTGGTCTCTGAGCTCTGTATAGACATTTCACACTGGGTTCTGTTTGGCAGCTGCCTGGCTTGCCAGCTGTGCTGATTGCTCAGTGGGAAATGCCATGTCTGTTCTCCAAAGGAATTTAACAAATTAACTATGAACAAAGTCTCCTGAATGTGACATAGATTCACACATGCTGTGTCATGCCAAGGAGAAGCTTGTCAGCTTGCTGTTTTCACAGATATGAAAAGAAAATTCCCAGGATCCACTGAATGGATGGAAGTACAATTATGTTTGGAAAAGGAGGCAGGAGACAAGGTGAGGAAACAAGGCAGCTCTACATGCCAAGAGGGAAACCCCTAAAAATACCCACATTTACAGGGTCACAATGGTAGTTAATTAGTGACAAAATAAGTAAATCCTCACAGATTCGTAAAACATCTAGACACATGTATACAGAGATATATGCAATAATTTAAAACTAAACAGATTTCAAAGTCTGTGGTTGGTACATGACTTCATTTTAATTCATATGGTGATCTAGGAAGGAACATGTTAAATCAGAAAAGTAGTAATGGGGGAAAGGGGAGAAGTAAGTCTCAAAAAGATGTTAAAGTTTAATCGACAGAAAAGGTCAAAGATTTTATCATTCCATTTATGTGAAATATCCACAGAGGTGAAAAACAGATTAGTGGTTTTAAGGGGAATAGGGAATGGGGAATAATAGCTTAGTGGGTACAAGTTGCCTTTAGAGGTGGTGAATTTTTTTGGAACTAGATAGAAGTAATGTCTGCACGATATTGTGTATGTACTAAATGCCATTGAATTGTATATTTAAAATGATTGATTTTATGTTACATAAATGTTACCCCAATAAAAAAGTTAAATAAATTTTGTCTAAAGTTACACAACTACTATGTTTGAAACCCAGGTTTGGTTAAATCATGTCCAGGATAGTCTGTAAATTTATTAGTGTTTAAAGGCAAACAGTGGAAGTGAAATGATCAAACACCCTGCATGGTCCCAAGAACCATGGTACAGATATAGAACTAACTATTTCCAAACATACAGTGTTCTCTTTTTAACTCTGGCCTTGGCATGTGCAGCTTCTTCCATCTTCTTTTTCTGTTTATCAGCCCCAGTCTTTTGCCTGATTACCTTCAAATCTTTCAGTATTCCTCTTGCACCACAATGACCATACCAGATGGTTGCAAATATTATTGTGCTGTATTTAAGCCCTGATTTATTTGAGGAACAAAAGAAGTTTTTCCATGATGGTTAAATACAAGAACAGTGTTGGTGAGGCACTTTTAGCAAAGAAGAGCAAAGTTAAAGGGAAAATAAATGGTGATGGAAGGACACGTGACTTGGGGTGGTGAGCACACAGGTGCTGTATTATAGAATTGTACACCTGAAACCTATACAATTTTATTAACCAATGTCACCAAATAAACTCAATAAAAAACAAACAAATTAAACTCGTGAAAAATAAAGAGCAAAGTTAAATGTCTTAATTAAATTAAAGAACCAAGGTAGCCTAGCCAGTGTTGCTTAGCTACCTTGGACCCATGAACCAGGAGGTCCCAGTCAGGGCACATGCCCAGGTTGCAGGCGCGATCCCCAATAGGGGACTTGTTGGAGGCAGAATATTTTTCTCTTTTTTTAAAATGTTTTTTAAAATACATTTTTATTGATTTTTTACAGAGAGGAAGGGAGAGGGATAGAGAGTTAGAAACATCGAGAAACATCGATGAGAGAGAGACATCAATCAGCTGCCTCCTGCACGCCCCCTACTGGGAATGTGTCCACAACTGAGGTACATGCCCTTGACCGGAATGGAACCTGGCTGGAGCTCTATCCACTGAGCCAAACTGGCCTTGGCAGAATATTTTTCTCTTATCGATATTTCTATCTCTCTATCTCTCTCCCTTACTCTTTCTCTAAAATCAATAAAAACATATAAAAAATGTAATATTGTTCACTGAAAATATTTCTTGCTAGTGGGAGATCATTTTTATATGTTTTTGCAGTTTTATCTTTTTTCCCAAATTTTATAACAAATACGAGTAAACATTGGATTCATAAAAATATTTCTTAAAATCAATCAACTTTAGTAAATTAATAGTACATAATATTCTTTAATTTTGTCATCAACCCCACCCTCAGTGGCCTTTCATTGTTATTCTCAAACAGCATCACTGCAAACACAACAGAAAAAAAAACACAAACACTATTTTGCTTTATTACATTTCTTTACTTTAAAATCTAGTACTTTAACGATTTTCTTCTTTCTTTTTAACCTGAAAGGTAAAAATATTTAATTTGTTCATTTTGAATTCATATAAAGATATCTTTATTTTAGCTTCCTTATGGGTTTAAAAGGCTTTGTAAACTGGATTGAAATCCAGACACCACTTATAACTTGCTTGTGTGGATAAATATATTCCCTAATCTCAATACCCCCAAAAAAGAAAAACTGAATACAAATCTCTGAGTTGGGAACTGCCTGTCCTGCTCTCCTCTCAAGGAGGCACCAGTGGCAATTCATTTATCCAGGCCAAGCTTTTGACAGTCAGTGACAGGCATTATTTTCTCCATGGTTCAGATAGGGAAACCAAGGTCAGAGTGGTTAAATAATGTACGTATATGTACCGGAGCCTTACAACTAATTGTTGCCAAGTTTAACTCTCAATCAGTTAGAAGGGTTGAGTTCCAATCAGAAATTTAAAACAGCAAGTGTGTGGAAGTGACATTTCTTTTGTTTTATAGGAGAATCAGAGCATCTCCCACACTATATCATATAAGCTTCGTTCCCTGGACTTGCAGATGATATGGCCTTTCTAGTCATCATAGCTCATTTGGGCCCAACTGACTTTACTGTTATCATGGAACACTGATGTCTGAAGGCCAGGAATGGTTTTTCGTGAAGCAATGATGGCAGAAAATTACAGACAAACTGGCTAGAGATCATAGATGGCATTGTATTGTTCATGGAGAAACTGCAGAGCCACAGTTTATACTGTGTATAAACCCCTTTATTTGGCATAAACAAAATTTTTATTTATAATATTAAACCTTTAAATGTTTTTGTTCTACTTATGTTGAAGCATACTAACATTGTATTCTATTTCTCCAAGTTGTGGATAGCAAGAATGTTCAAGGGGCTCAGCCTATTTTTTAAGCTGTCATTAGAAATGATTAATATTTAAAAGAAATCAATAAAAATTGAATTTGAAAAAAAATCAATATTTAAGCAAAAGCATTACAAATCACATGACTAACATTGACACCCTTCATATATTAAAAAGGTTTGTTTTCCTCTGGCATGTGGGCAATGCTATAGCTGTATGAAGCAAGATTTTAAAGTGGTGATATATTAGAATGAGCCATAGGGATAAATCATTGTGAAAATCAACTGCAGTCCTTTAAGAGAAAGAAAAACATTGGAGTAAATGCCAACAAATATTAAATCTCACTGTCAAATATATATTAAATGTAAGTACATATGGATTTGTACATATATCTATCTGTAGCAATCTTTCTTCCACCCCTTCTTGCTCACACAGTAGCTGTGTCAAAAAAGAAGACACGTTTATTTAAAATGGTAAATATAGTTGTGTTTCATTTCAGTTGTGACAGATAAAAAGAATAACAGCGTCCCTAAATTCAGAGCCATGCATAAATTACAATCCCAAAGGATTCTCCAAACAAACATACACTCTTTATAACTAGTTACACCTTTGTCTTCAGTTCACTGTAGGATTTTCTGTTCTGGTGACACACAATTGTATTTGACTTCCTTATTGGCTTCTCCCTCTCCCACATTTTTCTCTCTCCTTTATGTAACACTTTTTTCTGTTGACTCATTTATAAACTTTTCTTTCCCCCTTATTTCCTACTTCTCTTCCATCATCCTTCTTTCCATCTTTCTCTTACTCTCCTTTCCCTCTCCACATTCCTTCTTTCCTTTATCTTTACTTCTGCCCTCCCTCCCCTTTTCCTTCCTTCCCAGATTAATTTTTTTTCTTCACTTCCCCCCTCAGACCTGCTTTGCTCCCTCCCCCATTTCTTCCTTCTTCCCATTCTCCTTTAAGCTCTATCAACTCCCCTTTAAAACTTTTCTTCCCTCCCTCTTTCTTGTTCATCCTATCTTTCCCGTACATTCTTCTCTACTTAGTTCCACTGTTTTATTATCTATTTAAATGCCTAATTACTCATTGTGTTTTTTTTTCTTTTCTGACTCCTACTTTTAAAATTTGTCCCCAGTAAACAATTATACTTGATTTTTATTATAGCTCCTACAGTTCACTCATACATCCTCTTCCCTTCTTTAACTCTGCTCTCTACTGACTCCTTTATAAAGTTCTTCTCTCCCTCCCTCCCTTCTTAAAGCTTCTATTGTGGAGGAGTGGGGCACAAATCCCCAGCTCAGGGCTCATCCCCAGCCAGGTGTTCACTGCTCCTTCTCCGGCCTCTCCAATGCCTTCCTGCTCCCATTCTCTGCCCAGGATGCCTGTCCCAGTGAGGGTGGCCAAGGCCTGAGTGCTGCTGCTGCTGTGAAGCAGGAGCACCTCCACCCAGAAGGCCTTCGACTGTCCATCACTCTGTCCCAGACCCGTGGGCGCCTCTCTTCCAACGTCCCAGTGCCAGGGGCCATCGCCCTCCTCCTGCATCTGGGCAGGACTCTCACCCTGCCCCTCACTGAGCACACCTGCTCTCCCAGCCCCCCATTCCCCAAGGTCGCCACCCCCTCCCATGTGCAGCCTTGTGTTTCCTTCCCTTTTCCATTCCTTTTTCTTATTCTCTTTCTGTGTCTTTTTCTTATTCCCTCTCTTATTCCTTTTCTGTGTCTTTTTCTTATTCTCTTTCTGTATGTCTGTTTCTCCTCTCAGCCTGTCTGCATGCAGGCTGCCTTCCTCTCCCTATCCTTTCTATCATGTCCTATCATATCTTATCCTACCCCAGGCCTTGCAGCTGCCTGAGCAGAGGGCAGGGATGCAGCTTGCTGACCCAGTCATGATGTGACACTGTAATGGATAATTTGCATATTTCTCTACTCTTAGTATAGATACTTCTGCCAATTAAATGTTAGCTCTACTAACAAGGGCCTAACTCTTGAAAAAATGTGCTGAAATATATACATACTTTAAAGAATATTTAAAAATACTTCACTAAGATAGAGATTTTACTATCCTATATAATAATATAGGCTAATATGCAAATCGACCGAACAGTGGAACAACTGGCCACTATGACACACATTGACCACCAAGAGGCAGATGCTCAATGCAGAAGCTTACCCCTGGTGGTCAGTGCACTCTCACAGTGGGAGCACCGCTCAACCAGAAGCCAGGCTCACAACTAGCGAGCACAGTGGTGGTGATGGGGAGCCTCTCCCATTTCCACAGAAGTGCTAAGGATGTTTGACTGACTGATGGCTTCCTGACTACAAGAGGCAAGTGCATGAATCTCATGCACCAGGCCGCTAAGTAATTAAATAGTTATACAGAAGAATAAAGAGATTGGAACAAACTACAGTATGAATAAAAAGTTATACATTGTTTAACATCTTGTTAAGTTGATTTCTAGAAGAGGGTTATATATTTGCTAGAGTTTTGTTTTTGTTTTCATTCTGAAGCTAGTTAACTTTCTGCCAGATATTACACATGGTTGAGTTTTCCCAATCTCTTCTTAGTCAGAAATTAATTTTTGAGCCATTCAAATGGCTCATTCAAATGGACTAGTTTTCTAAGAATTTGTATAATGTATAATGTTAAGTTGGTTGAATGAGTTCCTTTGTCATGAAAATATGATAAATGACTCCTGAAATATTTTTGGATCAACCCTGCTTAAAGTCTACTGAAAACCATGTGGACTGAGATTTTTTTCCCCCCTCAAAGAGCAAAATCAGATGAATCAAATCTTTCAGAGAGCAGAGGTACTTTCCACATCATTTCTTATCCAGAATTAAATACAATTTATTTACATTGTCTGTCCATGTTCCATACACCATCTTACTACTATGTTAGTTTCACTCATTAATACATAATTAATTCATGCACATACTGAGGGCCTAATATGTGTCTTAATAAGAAGATGTATACTTGAGGAGATAACTGGAACAATACAAGCATCAAAAAGGCAGAAAAATCAGAAACTATTTTGGGAGCAGAGGAATGAGGTATTTAATTCATCCTGGAGAGAGATACCAGGGGAGCCTTCTAAAAGGGGAGACACCTGATATTCATTTTAAAGGTTGATGAAGAAGGGGCAAAGGAAACATTAGTTAAGGTATAGAAGTGAGACTCAGTATATTCTGTGTGCTAGAGCAGTTTGTGTTGTTAGAACACCAGTTTCAAGGCAAAGAACTATAGCATATGAGTCTGGAGTGATAAACCAGGATCAGAGTATGAGGGACTGCTTGCCTGTCTTTGGAACTTGGATTATATCCTGCAGGTAATGTGAAGTGATTAAAAAATGTGGTAATTCAAGTTCAAATATAGGGAGAGTCAAAAACTGGACAGAAACAAGTACAAGGGGTGGATTCAAGAAACATTTAAGCCCTAAAATTTGCAAGATTTAGTGAAGAATGAAAAAGGAGGGCAGTTAGGGGCAGTTGTGGTTGGAAGGTGAGGAAGCGGGCATAGTAAAAAATGACAGGTTTCTAACTTGGGTGACTACTTTTGTCACTTAAATAGAGAATAATGTGCAAATTGACCATACCCTGCTATACCAACAAGCCACGCCCACAAGCCAAGCAGGAGTGAGTATGCAAATAAACCCAACTAAGATGGCTACAGCCACAGAGAGAACACGATGGAATCTTGGGTTGCCCTGGCGATGGAAGAAGCCAAGATTTCCACACACCCTGGCCAGCCCAGGCTTCTACTTAAGGCTCCAAAATTTCAGTTGTAGAAGATAAATAAATCCCAAATAGCAGGGCCTTCACTTGGGTCGCCGGGGGACATGGCCATCCTGCAAATCACCACAGGCCCCTCGCCCAGGCCACCCCATGCCCAAGGGAACACCCACTCTGATCCAGGACACTCTTCAGGGCAAACCAGCTAGCCTCCACCCATGCACCAGGCCTCTATCCTATCTAATAAAAGAGCAATATGCATTTTGACCATTACTCCAACACACAAGATGGCTGCATGTGGTCAAATATCCTGCCCCCATGTGGACACAAGATGGCCACCACAAGATGGCCAGCAGGGGAGGGAAGTTGGGAGGGACCAGGCCTTCAAGGGAGGGCAGCTGGGAGTGACCAGGTCGGCAGAGGAGGGAAGTTGGAGGTGACCAGGCCAGCAGGGGAGAGCCGTTAGGGGCAAACAGGCTGGCAAGGGAGCAGTTAGGCATCAGTCAGGCTGGTAGGAGGGTGGTTAGTGAGTGAACAGACTGGCAGGCAGAAGTGGTTAAGGACAATCAGGAAGGCAGGCAGGCAAGCAATTGGGAGCCAGCAGAGTTCTGGATTGTGAGAGGGATGTCTGACTGCCCTTTTAGGCCCAATCCCAGTGAACATCCCTCAAGGGGCCCCAGTTTGGAGAGGGTGCAGGCTGGACTGAAGGGCTCTTCCCCCTCCCCGTGCATGAATTTTGTGAACCAGGCCTCTAATATATATATATACACACACACACAGTTTCCTGTGATTTCAAAAAAAGTAGATGAGCTCTATTAAAAATATGGTATAGCTGAAACCGGTTTGGCTCAGTGGATAGAGTGTTCGCCTGTGGACTGAAAGGTCCTGGGTTTGATTCTGGTCAAGGGGATGTACCTTGGTTGTGAGCACATCTCCAGTGTGGGGTGTGCAGGAGGTAGCTGATCAATGTCTCTCTCTCATCGTTGTTTCTAGCTCTCTGTTCCTCTCCCTTCCTCTCTGTAAAAACTCAATAAAATATATTTTAAAAAAATAAAATAAAAATATGGTATAAACAAGAAAAATTAATTAATCTAATACCATATTTTAATTTTATGGTATAAAATAAATAAATTAATCTAATACCATATTTTTATTTTATGGTATAAAATAAAAATATGGTATTAGATTAAAGATGAAGCACTGGAATGTATTTTAAAAAATGTTGGTGAAATAAGAAGTGTCCACAAACCAACTGAAGATTAATCAGAGTTACAAGGAGACAAGGCTGTCCTCAAAGACTAGGATCGCAAAATATCAAGACTCCCCCAAATTCTACAAAATCCTCACCTCCAAAATCATGGGAGAGGTTGCTACAAAAGGTCAAAAAAGTAAATACCTGTTTTCATTTCCTCTTTCTTTGTAAACTTCCATTTGACCTGTATTTTATACTTTTAATGCAGGCAAATTTTATTTCATTTTAAATTTAGAAATTTGCAACTCTAGGGACAAATAAACATTGTAAAACTAAAATAAGAAATTATGGTCTTAGATCTGGGTTTTCCTCTGACAGTGAAGGAGTTGAGAAAAAGCATATTTCTTATTACTAACTTATCAGAGAAAATTTAACTCAATTTTGGGTAAAAGAATAATCTCAATAAAAGCAGATTTAAAAATACAGAAATTTACTTTTCTCTCTCTTGATAAAGAAGTTCAGAGAGAAACAATCCAGGACACTCCACAGTGGCAATGACCCAAGCCCCACTGGACGTGACTTTTTTCCTCAAGGACATGCCATTATTCAATATGGTGGCAGGTACAGGGAAGGGAGAAATAAGGTACATCCCTTTAAGGACACTTCTCAGAAATTCCATATATTGCACTTATATCCCATTGACCAATCTTTAGTCATATGACCACACATAGCTGGAAAGGAAGGTGGAAGATATCATGTTTATTCTGGGCTCTTTTGTGCCATGCTATAAATTCTATATACCTCAATAGAGTCCAAAAGATTCTAACATCACCATGATCCACATGAAAATAGTTCCCTTCCCAGAGTGTTCTAGCTTTTCAGTTTTCCTAGGATAGAAAGGTTTCTTGGTCCTAAAAGTGGGAAAATTCTGAGTAAACCAGGGTTAAATATCGTAAAACAGATTATATACTTATTTTTGGCAACAATGCCAATCCTAAAACCATGTTTGAAATACATTTTTAAAATACAATCTTCATAACAATAGCCTAAAGTTGACTTATGAAAATGTCCTGTGTGATAGAAAATCTCCATCTTTAAAGGAAGATTTCATTTCTCTAAATAGTCAAAACTCATTTGGAGACAAGTCTGATAAAGAACAAGCAGGAAAATATCCTGACAATAAACTCAAACCATGTTTCAGGAAATACATTAAGCAGCTGATAACATTGTTGAAATAACACTTGAGTCCTCTGACAGGACTTCTCGAAAGGAAATAATTACCAATAAAAATGCCTTGCTAATTTATAGACACAATCCAACATATCTTGATTAACATTAGCAAAAGGCCCCAAGTATTAATATAATTATATTTAATTCCTTTGAAAAGTAAAATTTTTCTCAGGCTTATCTATATTTTGAATGTTTAAAAAGGCATTTCAATTTACAGCAAACCTGCATTATTTTTTAATTGTGAATCCAAACCAATATTGTCCAAGAGATCTTTTCCCAGTACAACCTCTAGAGTTGCCCTTAGCTGCTTTGGTAACTAATTATCCCAGCCAAAGAGAGCTCTATTGGTGGAGAGGTCATGCTGATGGCTTCTCTAATAACAGCACCTGCACAGCCTGCAATGTTCTCAGCTTCTCTTCAGCCATGAAGGGAGGAGATGCCTGGGACCTACTCCAACTTAATCCTTACTTGTCAAATTTTATTTCACAGAATCAGAAGCAATATCTCAAAACACTTGCTATGGGGGAGGACCTCCAGATTTGAGCGGGCAATTCAATAGGACATTTCAATCAGGCCTCAGATTTGTACTATTAATGGAGAAAGTAAATGAAAACAAGTCTCCCCAGAAAAGAAGTAGCTATGAGTCAGCATTTTAGACCTTCCAGCGCTGACGAGTTTGTTGTTTTTATTGACAGGTAGGCAGAGAAAAATCATCCTACTATTGAGAGAGGAAAATGCATTTTATCACCCTTATCATGGGTAAATACAAACTTCTCACAGAATGAAAACATGAGAAACTAATAACTCACTATTTGGCAAAGGAAGAGGAGGCAACATTTAGGCCTGGAATTATTTGCTTTAAACTAAATTTCACCTTGTATTCAGCTTTGCGTGAGATGTATTTGATTCTATTTAGATTGTTCTATTTACCAAAAAGTAAATGAAGATCTCTGATCTGACTTCATAGTTTTTATGATGTGCCCTGATCCACCTCATAAATAGGAGTTTTGTATTTTTTGTTTAGTTTCTATTAGACTCAGTGTGGTGAATACTAGAAGAATAAAAAGCTCTAGCAACCATTTTCCTTGAGGCATAAGTAAGGTAGGTGCTTTCTACTTTTGTCTATCACCTTGTATCTACCACAACACTAATTGAGATATTACCTCCCACTTTTTACATCTGTTCACATAAGGAAGGTGAAAGATACCATAGAACAATTATCATTTTATAGTTCATAATTTGTAAAGTGCTTTCTAAATCAACATCTCATTTTACCCTCCCCCAAAACCTTTTATTTTGTCTATTTTATAGACAAAGAAAGTGAGGTGTAGAACGTTTAAGGATCTTTCTAGAGATCTCACAGCCAAGAAGTAGCTAAAAATTTACTTTTTCTAAGCCTAAATAAATACTCTTTCCTCAATGTCAAAGATTCTACTTGAAAAAATTATCAGAATTTCTTCATGCTGCCCTTCAGAAGACAGAAATAAAACCAGCTTTATATCCATTCTCTATTAATGTCAGAAAGATACACTAAATATCAATATTCTTTAGCCAAGAGCTACAGGAACCAGAACAACATCAAAAAAATCAACACGCATGCATTCATACTCACAATACACACAGAACAAAAGGAAGCAGACAGTCGACTCTCATAAAATTTATGTGATGGAATCTATAAATCCTTTCCACATATGCAAAAGCATGTACCTACATATAAACATCAACAGACAATTTCTGGGAATTTACTGAGCCCCTTAGATCACCTGTAGATAGGATCTCTATTGCACTGGAACCTTGTAGTTGCTGTGGTCATCTAAATCTATTTATTTTACCAGTATGCCAAACAGGCACTTTTCAGTTCTTCTTTTACTGGGCTTCTCAGTAGCATTCGACCCTGGTTGCCCTGCCTTCATTCTTGAAATGTTTTTCATCTTTGGCTTGTGTGACATTAAGTTTTCCTCCTACTTCTCTGGATGTCCCTTCTATTTCCCAGCTCATCTCTTTCTTCCTGCCCCCTGGATGTTGGGAGTTTCTCAGGGCTCTTGTCAATCTTTAATATCCCCCTCAATTACGTCATTAATGCCTGAGAATTTAATTATTAGCATAGGTAGATGACTTCCAAATTTCCAGTAAATATGTTCCCAGCCCAGATCATTTTCATGTGTTCTAACTGCTTAATCAATATCCACTTAAATGTCTCAAAGCCATATCAATTTGTATCTGTCCAAAAGTCAACTACAATTGTAACTACAACTTAGTTCCTCTCATGCATTCATTCTACCTTACTGGCTGGCCTCAGATTCCTTCCAGTTTTACAGATCAGAAACCTAGTAGTTATGTGTGAACAACTTTTTACCATGATCCTCAATCTAAGACTCTGGTCTATTCCAAATTAAGTTTGCCTATAGTGCGAGGTTATAATTTTTTCCAACAATTATCCAGATTTTTCAATTTATTGAAACAATTTTCCTTTGTCATTAAACTTTAATGCTTTTGTTGGAAATTAATTATCCATACAAGTATATAACTATTTTTAAAATCTCTATTCTAGTCAATTAATATATTTGATTATCCTTATGCCATTACCATGCTGTCTTCATGACTTTATAGTAAGTCCTAAAATGAGGCAATATAAATTTTTCTTTTCTTTTTGATTTTCAAGATTATTTTATCTATTCTAGATCTTATTTTTAAGCCTCAAATTTGACTTGCTGACTATTTCAAGAAGATGTGTTGGGATTTTGACTGAAACTGATTTAAGTCTATAGTTCAAGCTGTGGAAAATTGACATTTTAGCAGTCATTCATTAGTCTTTCAATCTGTGAGGATGATATTTCTATATAATGTATCTTTCTTCTCCAACTTAAAAAATTTCTTTTATTTTTTAATAATTTGGTTATGATATGCCTCAGAATGGTTTTCTTGATATTTATTCTGCTTGAGCTTTGCTTTTAAATGTATTATTTTTTTATCATATTTGAAAATTTTCCTCTTTTTCTGGGACTTCACTGCCTGAAGATTTGTTCACATGTTTGTTTTCAATATTTTTCTTTCTTTTTAAATTAGACACTTTTTTATTGCTATATTCTAAAATTTATTCACTGATGCTCTTTTCCTCTCCTATTTAATTTTATATAAATTCCATCTAATAAAATCTCATTTTCAGATATTTTATTTTTAATTTATAGAATTTCCATCCATTTCTTCTTTGAGAGTTCCCAGTTGTTTTCTTAAATATCCCATGTCCTCACAATTACATCTCTCTTTTATTCTGTAAACTCTAACATTTTTGCAATCATTGTTTTAAGGTCTGCTAATTTAAATAGCTGAGTTATCTACAGGTTTTATTCTGTTGACTATATTTGCTTTTGATTATACGTCACAATTTTTTGCTTTTTCACATATCTTGTAGTTTTTAGAACACAATACAGTAAAAACTGAGATGTAATAGCTTTATTTTATTTTTCTTATTTTCCAAAGGGTATAACTCACCTTTCTCTATAGCTGAAGTCAAGTTTACCTGGGACTGGACTTTAGCTATCATTAGATTGAGTTCATCTATGAGTAGCCCAACTTCCAACATCCCATGTCAAAATTAACTTTTTTTATCTGGACAATATTTTAGCTGGGATGAATTTGGGCTCTATTTTAGATACTTTGGGCTCTCTTTTGATTCAACTTAAGAAAGTCATAGACTTCAAACTCCAAGAATATGCATAAGTCTTTGATTTCTCTCCATTTTCCAGATATTTAGTCATTGCTAGTTTCTTGGCAAACTTTGTGGTAGAGAGATAATTTTCTGGTTAAGCAATGATATTTTTTGAATTTGTGAGTCTTTTAGATTTTAATCTGTTTCCCTTGACCCACTTTTTCCTTGAAGGCTTGTCTGATTTCTCTTTATCCCTACAGGGTCTGTCTGTATCAGGCTCGTTCTTCTACTCAACCTCCCAAAACCAGGAAATTGCCACCAGGGTATAGAAGCTACCACAGTTTTCTGCTCACCTATTCAAGTCTTGTTTCCTTCTGGAATTCAGTTCATTGGGACTGCCTTTTTCCACTGCTCATAGAAAACCTTGGTTCTTATCTCTACCTGTAAGTTTCTTGCAGCTACTGTGACATTAAAGATCTTTTGCATTTTTCTACATCCTAATTGGTAGTGAAACCTTAAATTCATGTCTAGTCCCGTAGAAAACCTTGGTTCTTATCTCTACCTGTAAGTTTCTTGCAGCTACTGTGACATTAAAGATCTTTTGCATTTTTCTACATCCTAACTGGTAGTGAAACCTTAAGTTCATGTCTTTCCTGATTAAATTTCTAGTACTTAATACAGTGTTAGAAACATATGAAGCTCTCTAAAATATATGTAGACCTTAAATAAAAATAGAATGAAAATTATTTAAATATGTGGAGCAAATAAAATATGATATTTGCAATTTATAGGATAAAATAATAAATGATAGCACAGAACTAACATATTTTAAGTGATTAAAAAAAAAAGGGCATCATTGTCATTGAAAAGTCAAGCAGTGCTTGGTGACAGTATTAGTGACCTGGTACTGTTCCTAATCAGAACAAGTAGGTTGTTGGGGGAATTTTCTCAGGGAACTACTTTGGATATGGAGATAAAAATATAGTTCTTGAGAAAAATGGCAATTATTTTTTAAATCCAGCAGCCTAAGAAATGAACATCATGAGGGAGACATCCCCAATGAAGCATTTCTCTGCCCAAGGGCTCAAAGTTCTGCACTAATTTGACCTTTGCTGACAAAATAAGGTTGTAATATCTGGGCTTGTGCTTTGTTTCTTGTCTCACCTAAGCCCCAGCTCTTCTATGTCTATCCCATTTGCTTAGACATCTGAAAACTTTTAGGATTGAATATAAAATTTTGGAGAGGGCTGACCTTGCAAGTGAACATCAAATGTCCTCATGCCGCATGGAAAGAAAGTCTGTAAAGTCTGGGAATCAGGCCAAGGCTGGCATCTCACTGTGCACATGGGAAAGGAGTTAACCTACTGGTAGCAATACATGGAATTATACTCCTTATTCCAAAACTTCTTAGGCCTCCAAATTTAGAAAACACATGTGAATTAAAATAATAAAAGAAATTCAGTCTTTCCATAACACATTTTCCCAAATTATTTTATTAAATTGAGAAGAAGTCCATTTTTAAATACCCACTAGCAAGAAATGGTATAGAATATGATACTATCAACTAGTGTTGAAGTGCCGATTTATCTCCCACTTAAAGATTTTCCACATGTCCTGACCCCCCAGAAGGCAAATTATGAGTGACTCTGAGCCAGCAAGGATTCTAATGGCCCATGTTAGGTCCATTCTCCACTAGTGCCAATGATGTTACTCTAATACTAAAATGCTCATATCAATAGCATTGTATTGGAGTTGATGTTGTTATGCTGACATTACCATCATTTTGTTGGCATTAAGCCTGTTGGCCTACTTCCTCCATAGGCAGTCATTATTGCATCTAAAGGATTTATTCACTACTTGTTTCAGTGTATTTCTCTGCTGGATCTGATCTTTAAGGTCTGATAATATGTGATAAATAATAGTGGCATTCAATGACCCAAATAGTGAAATAAAATTTCATTAAGAACTTACATATGTGGAGAAGTAAATACATTTATTGCAAAGGGTTAGTTCAATAGATTATTGTGGAAGGAATGAGGTCAAAGGAAATTTGCTATTCTTCCAATGGGCCCAGAAAGTTTTCTCTAAGGCAGTGCTAGAAAGATCTAGAAATTTTAAAGAGAGAGAGAGAAAAGGAAAGGACAGTCTACAAAATACAGGCTGTCCCAAAAAAATGTTTACACACAATGTAAATTCAATTACTTTTCAAAATGAAATGTATTTTAATAAACACTGCCTTGATAATATTCAAAGTGTGTTCTGGAAAAAAAGTACTAGTAAGAGAAAAAAAACTAGCCACATAATGGTAGAAAACAAATACAAAACAAATATCTGGTAAAGGACTTGTTTCTAAAATATACAAACAATTCATAAAACTAAATAATAAACAACCCAATTTAAAAAGGGTAAAAGGTCTGAAAAAATATAGCTCAAATGAAGATATACAGATGAAAATAAGCACAATATCATTAGAAAATTGCAAATTAAACAAGATGCTACTACACATCTATTAAAATGCCCTCCACCCCCAAAATTGGCAATACCAAATTCTGACAAGGATGTGGAGTAATAAGAATTTTTACTCATTGCTGACAGAAACACAAAATAGTGCAGCCATTTTGGAAGACATTTTGTCATTTTCTTACAATGATAAACATAATCTTACTATATAATCCAGCAATCATGCTCCTAAGTATTTACCCAAATTAGTCTAAAATTTATGTCCATACAAAAACCTGCACGTGAATATTTACTCTTTTCGTGAATGCCACCATAATTTCCTTTGGTGGGTGAATGAATAAACAAATTGTGGCACATCCGTACAATGTTATTCAAAGTAGAAATGAACTATAAGGCCACAAAAAATTATGGATAAACTTTAAACACATATTGCTAATTGAAAGAAGCTAGTCTTAAAAAGACTCTCTACTATATGACTCCAATTACATGACATTCTGGAAAAGGCAATATTATAGATACAGTAAAATTATCAGTAGTTGTTCAGGGGGAAGGAAAACAAAGAGAGGGAAGAATATGTGAGGTATAGGAAATTTTTAGGGTAATGAAACTATTCTGTATGACACTACAATAGTGGTTCATGATGTTATACATTTATTAAAACCTATAGTATGCTAATGCACAAAAAGTGAACTCTAATGTGCATACATTTTAAAAATCATTTAGGAGGGCAGGGGACCCCAGGAAAAATAAAGGTTTTTACAGGAGAATCTAACTTTATAAAACAAAGTTGGGGATAAGGTGATGACTTAAGTAACTTAGAAAATTAATGGAGCCAGTAAGATTAAAGGCAAATGGAACCGCACATAAATATAACCTAATTGATAAAACTGTTTCCCAGAGAAGTATGGGTCAGAAATTCAGATACTGTTATACATACACATTGGAACTGAGTAAAATGGATAGAACATGGTGAAAGCCTTTTTTTTTTTTTTTTTTACTGTTGTAACAGGAATTTACAGATAAGCAAGGATAAGAGGCTAGAATGATCCATGTGCTACTGCATTACAGTTGGAGACATCAGTAAGCATTCATGTTTAACTTAATACACAGATTGTTACATATAGAAATATTTATATGTTCAAGTTAATACACACACATATATTTTTAATCTATTAGCTGAGAGGATCTAAAAGAAACAACACCTCGTAGCAATAAGTACCCTTAGCACCCAATCTTGGTTTCTAATATTATTCTCCAAGGAAAGAAATTGTGTTCCTTGACAAAATGGTTGATTCTAGAACTGAGATAGGAAATGTATAAGATGGGCTTTGAGCATCTTATGATTCCAGAAGGTTGCTAAAAAAAAAAAACAAACCAAATATTGATGTGTGTGTGTGTGTGTGTGTGTGTGTGTGTGTGTGTGTGTGTTTATGAGGGGCACAGGAACCAACTGAAATAGCTCCCAAATGGCCAAAGCTGGAGCAACTTGAACAAAAAATAAATAAATAAAGTAGTATTGCATTATAACACAAAGTATAATATAAATACACATGAGTCTATAGTGACATATGTAAATGACAAAAAAAATCAATTAATGGGGAAGAAGAGACAAGTCTCCCATGCAGACAGATTCCAAATAAATTATGTAGAAACTCACCCTAAAGTATGGGGGACTTATCTTCTGCACTCTTTAAGTATGTGCTATGCACAGTGACTTCCTTTCAGAATACAGTATGGAAAGAGGGTAAAAAAAGAATAATTTTTACAATGGAGAAAATTGACCAACACTACTTCAGTCAGGTGGTCAAGGTCAACATTGACAGTCATAAGTAAAGTTCACAGTATGTGCCCTTGATGTGATGTGATGAAATGATACTTTACCGCTCTAGTCTTCCTTTTTAAAATCCTTAACCCCAGTTGAATGATGATTAAAGAAAATTTTCAATAGAGGAGCATCCTACAATATACTCAACTAATACTCCTCAAAATTTTCAAGGTCATCAAAAACAAGGGAAGTCTGAAACTGTCATAGCCAAGAGCAGCCCAAAGAGCCATAACAAGTGAATGCAATGTGGTATTCTGGATGGATCTTAGGACAGAAAAAAAACTAAGGAAATCTGAATAATTTGAGGATGTCAGGTAATTATAATCATCAATATTTATTCATTAATTGTAACATATTATATAAATAGAAGATGTTAATAATAGAGGAAACTGTTGGGGAGGGGTAGTGTTATATATGGGATCTCTTGGTATTATCTGCTCAATTTTCTGTAAGTCTATAACCACTTTAAAAAACTGTCTATTAATAAAATATTTTCATTATCTCTATTTTATGTATTAACAAGAATTAGAAATTAAAATTTAAAATTCTGTATCATTTAAACAGCATCAAGCATGAAACACTTGGAGACAAAACTAACAAAATATATGAATGATGATAACAATGAAAACTACAAAATATAACAGAAATTCAAGAAGTCCTAAGGAAATGGAGATGTACACTGAGTGGCCAGATTATTATGACCACCAGACTTCTATAGGCAAATTAGTCATACACTGCATCGTATAGGATATGGAAGCTGAAGGCCTGTTTGAATACCTTTGCTGTCTGCAGTTACCAAGATAAAATGTCTCCAATTCACATAGGAACACAAGGATTGGACAGTTGAGCATTGGAAAAAAGTCATGTGTTCTATGAATCATGTTTCCAGTTGCACAGGCAGATGGCAGAGTGAGAATTTCATGTAAACAGCATGAAAGCATGCAACCCACATGCATGAGTATAATCCTTCAAGCTGATGGGGGCAGTGTTATGGTTTGGGGCATATTTTCCTGGCATGATTTGGGCCCTTTAATTTGTGTGGAAGAACATCTGAATAGCACAACATACCTAAATATCATTGCTGATCAAGTTCATCCTATCATGTTGATGGTGTATCCCAATGGAGATGGCTTCTTCCAACAAGACAATACGCCATGCCATGGTGCAGGTATTGTGCAGGAGTGGTTTCAAGAACATGAATGAGACTTTATTTTGCTTAGGTGGCCCCCACAATCACCAGATCTCAATCCAATTGAGCATTTGTGGGACTAAGTTAAAAGAGTCATCCGGCAGCTGGTTCCACAACCATTAAATCTCACAGAACTGGACAGTGCTATTCATCAGGCATGATGCCAGATTCCTTGCATCACCTTTCAACATCTCGTGGAGTCAATGAAAAATAACTGCAGTATTGAAGGCAAAAGGTAGCTCAACAAAGTACTGATGGGATAGTCATAATAATCTGGCCACTCAGTAAATTTTGTTCATGGAAGTTCAAATGTTGTTAACATGTCAATTTTCCTCAAATTGATAAGGATTCAATGAAATATAAGTCAAAATCTCAGCAAGTTTTTATTTTGGTAGAAATTAAAAAGCTGACTCATAAATATACTAGACACTTGATGCATGAGATTCGTGCACTTAGAGGGGTCCCTCAGTCTGGCCTGCACCCTCTAGCATCCTCAGGGGATGTCCGACTGATGGCTTAGGAAAGGGTCCTGCCACTGCACTTGCCATTTGTGAGTCCAGCTTCTAGCTGAGTGGTGCTCCCCCTGTGAATCACACTAACCACTAGGGGACAGCTCCAGCATTCAATGTCTGCCCCCTGGTGGTTAGTATGCATCATGGCCACTGGTCGTTCTGCCATTCAGTCAATTTGCATATTAGCCTTTTATTATATAGGACTAGAGGCTTGTTGCATGAAGATTTGTGTAATAGGCCTTCCTTACTCTGGCTGCTGGCACCAGTTTTCCTCTGGCACCTGGGCCCCGGGCTGCAGTGGATCCAAGCCTTCAGCTTTCAGTCTTCAGTATTCAATCTTTAGTCTTCAGTCTTCACTCAGGCAGAGCCTTCAGTCTTTACTCTATGCCTGCATATGCAAATTAACTCACCATTTTGTTGGGTTAATTTGCGTACTCACTCCTGATTAGCTGGTGGGTGTTGTGAAGATACTGTCAATTTGCATCTTTCTCTTTTATTAGTATAGATTATGAATTTCAAAGCCAAAGCAATTTTGAAAAAGAAGAATAAAGTTGGAGGACTGATTTTAAGACTCATTATAAAATAATTGTATTGGATTAAGAAATAGGAGTCAATATAAAGATAAATGAAATGGAATAAGAAGCCAGAATTGAACAAATCTATGTATATGATTAATTGGTTTTTTAACAAAAATGCCATTGTAATTAAATTGAAAAAGAATATTCTTTTCAACAAATGGTGCTGGATCAATTGGAAAGCCATTACCTGCCCCCCCCCCCAAAAAAAAAGAATATGATTTTTTATTTACACCATGCACCATATACAAAAGTTGATTCAAAATAGATCATAACTGTGAGATGTAAAACAATTAAATTTCTAGGAAAAAAATTATTTCTGATCTTGGTTTAGATAAAAGTATTATTAAAACAGTGGAAATAAAGCAGAAAATAGACAAATGGGACTACATCAAAATAAAGAGCATCTGCACAGTAAAAGAAACCATCAATAAAATAACAAGAGTGCTCACCCTATAGGAGAACATATTTTCCAATAAGGGGTTAACCTCCAAAACTTACAGGGAACTCACATAACTTAACAAAAGGAAGATAAACAATCCAATAAAAAAATGGGCAAAGGATCTAAATAGTCACTTCTCCAAAATGGACATACCGAAGGTCAAAAGGGCATATGAAAAGGTGCTTAAAGTCACTGGTAATTTAAGAGATAAAAATCGAAATGACAATGAGATACCACCTCACACCTGTTAGAATGGCTATCATCAACAAATCAACAAATGACAAGTGCTGGAGAGGATGTGGAGAAAAGGAAACCCTTGTATACTGCTAGTGAGAATGCAAACTAGTGCAGCCTCTGTGGAAAACAGTATGGAGTTTCCTCAGAAGTTAAAAATGGAACTCCCATTTCACCCAGTGATCCCACTTCTAGGATTATATCCTAAACTCAGAAATACCCATCAGAAAGAATATATCTATCCCTATGTTCATAGTAGCACAATTTACAATAGCTAAGATTTGGAATCAGCCTAAATGCCCATTAGCAGATGACCAGATTAAAATCTGTGGCACATCTATACAATGGAATACTGTGCAGTTTTAAAAAAGAAATGATGCTTAGCATTTACAAAAGCATGGATGGAACTAGAGAGCATGATGCTAAGCAAAATAAGCCAGTCAGAGAAGATAAGTATCACAAGATTTCACTCATATGTGGTATTTAATAAACAACATACAATGATGAATAGAAATAGACTCAGAAACATAGAAACATCAAACAGACTCTCAAACTGTGGGAACCTCTTTCCACATCCCGCATGGTTCAGGGTTCCCGGGTCAGGGTTCGGGTTCTGAAGGAGGCCGCACGCAAATGAAATGAGAGACTAGAAAACATTAATTTGGCGATATTGGGGGGCCAGGCGGGAGCCTTCCTCTAGTGGAAAGGACTGCCACCTTCCTTTGGCCTTGCCATCCCTTTTATTTAGGTTTGGGATACACCCTTTGCCCTGAAGCAGGCAATTCCAGTAACAAGTAGATTATCTTATCAGTCAGGATTGACATGATTATTTGATGGGGAAGTTCATTGTCTCAATTAGATAGGGAGTGGCTGGTTTTGACCTTTCAGAGCTTCAAGGTTGACCAGCCTTCTAGCCTCCTGTTTACATCCATTTAGTGAGAACAATGTTTGGTCTCTGACATCAAACCTCTGAGGGAAGGTTTGGGAGGATGAAGTGAGGGAAAAGATCAACCAATGAATTCATATGTGTACTAGTATATGCATAACTAGGGTGCACAAACAATAGGGTGGTGAAGACTTGGGAAGGGCAAAGGGCAATAAGGGAAAAACAGGGACATTTGTAATACTTTCAACAATAAAGATTTATTAAAAATAAAATAAGATAAATGAAAAGCACAAATTATAAGAAAAACTTTAATCAATTGAATTTCATAAAATATAAACTTTTCTCTCTAAAAGACAGTTAAAAATACCACAGATGCAATGCAATGTTAGCAACACACATTTGATAGAAGATAGTTTCTTGTATTCAGAATATGCAAAGAACTATTAAAATGCAAAAAAATAAGAAGCCTATCTGACTTTAAGAAATGGGAAAAAGATTTAAACAGACATGTCACCAGGAAGATATGCAAATTGAAAATAAGTGCATAGAAATATATCCAACATCATTAACCATTAGAGGAATTCATATTAAATCAACATTGACATATAGAATGGCTACCATTAAACAGATTGACAATACCAAATGTTGGTAAGGATATGGAGCAACTACAATTCTCATACACTGCTGATAAGAATATAAAACTGTACATCGTTTTGGAAAGCAATTAGGCAGTTTCTTATAAAGTTAAATACATATTTAGCATATTACTTAGCAATTCTAGTCTTCAGTATTTATCCAAGTGAAATGAAAACATGTTTACACAAAGACTTATACACAAATGTTCACAGAAGCCTTACTGATAATATCCCCAAACTGGAAACAACCTAAATATCCATGGACAGGTGAGGGGAGATTTTTTTTTTTTTTTTTTTTTTAGTATTTTCAGAAAATGACTTCCATCCAACAGTTGTGGAGAATGGATTCTAATATAATAACTCAAAATATTTTAAGTTGTACAAAAAGAAAATGACATGCAGGTATACATAATGTAGAATTTCATCTTTTATGAAATGCTAGAGAATATCACTTAATCTGCAGTGACAGCAGATGAGTGGTTGTTTGGGGTTTGGGTTAGGCATTGGTTGGGATGAGGCATAAGGCACAAGGCATCCTTTCAGATGATGGAAATATTCTGTCTAATGATTGTAGTGGGTGGGGGTCATTGGTGAAAACCCCATCAAATGTACTGGTACATTAAATTTGTGCATTTTATTGTATTGTGTGAAAACTGTATCTTTTAAACTTGATTTAAAAAATATAAGAAAGCCCATTTGTGTGTTTCTTTTGCACTTAAAATAAAAAGGGAGGGAGGGAAAAATAGGAAAAGGGTAAGAAATGAACCCATACTCCCCATCCAATACACCTCTATAACTCAGTAGGACATTTTTTTTAAATTAAATCTTATTATTCAGATTATTACATTTGTTTCTCTTTTTTACCCTCCATAGCTCCCCTCCACCCAGTTCCGACCCTTCCCTCTGCCCTTAACTCCCTCCCATTGACCTCATCCATAGGTGTATGATTTTTGTCCAGTCTCTCCCTGTACACCCCTCATTCCTTTCCCCTGAGAATTATCAGTCCACTCCCTTTCTGTGCTCCTGATTCTATTATATTCACCAGTTTATTCTGTTGATCAAAATTTTAATTCACTTAATTTTTAGATTCACTTGTTGATAGATATGTATTTGTTGTTTATAATTTTTTGGCTTTTACCTTTTTCTTCTTCCTCTTCTAAAAGAGTACCTTTCAGCATTTCATATAATACTGGTTTGGAGTTGATGAACTCCTTTAGCTTTTTCTTCTCTGTGAAGCTCTTTATCTGCCCTTCAATTCTGAATGATAGCTTTGCTGGATAGATTATTTTTGGTTGTAGGTTCTTGCTATTCATCATGTTGAATATTTCTTGCCACTCCCATCTGGCCTGCATCGTTTCTGTTGAGAAATCAGCTGACAGTCGTATGGGTGCTCCCTTATAGGTAATGAACTGTTTTTCTCTTGATGCTTTTAATATTCTCTCTTTCTCTTTTGCTCTTGGCATTTTAATTATGATGTGTCTTGGTGTAGTCCTCTTTGGATTCCTTTTATATGGGGTTCTGTGTGCTTCCTGGACTTGTAAGTCTATTTCTTTTACCAGATGTGGGAAGTTTTCAGTCATTATTTCCTTAAATAGGTTTTCAGTATCTTGCTCTCTCTCTTCTTCTGGCACCCCCACAATTCTGATGTTGGTACACTTGAAGCTGTTCCAGAGGCTTCTTACATTATCTTCACATTTTTGGATTCTTTTCTCTTCTTGCTTTTCCAGTTGAGTGTTTTCTGATTCTTTATATTTCAAATTTTTGACTTGATTCTTGTCTTCCTCTAGTCTGCTGTTAGGTCTCTGTACAATATTTTTTAATTCAGTCATTGTATGTTTAAATTTTAGTTGGTTCTTTTCTATCTCTAGTTGGGTCTTTTTGATCTTCTCTTGGGTCTCACTAAATTTATCCATATTTTCTAGCATATTCTTGAAAAACCTTGTGAGCGTGGTTTTGAACTCTATATCCAGTCATTTGTTTTCCTCCATTTCTTTTGTTTGTGATCCCTTCCCTTGACTCGGCATTTTTCACTATGCCAGGAGGACTTCTGTGTTGGATTCAGCCTTATGATACCAGACTTGCAAAACCTCAGAAGCCTCTCTATTGAGCTTGGGATGGGTGGAATCTCAGGGCTTAAGGGACCGCCTTGCCTTCTATTCGGCCCCGCCCTCCACGGCCCCTGAGTCTCACGTGACTGGGTAATGGCTGGAGCGGTCCTAGTGCTCGTGCACCGGCCACAGTGCCTATAGACCACTGCCTTTCCTGCTTCCCTGCGCTCCAGGACCACAAGAGTCTGGGTCCCCAGGGCTTCACCCAAAACTGGGGCTTAGTGGAGTCAGAAGTGGTGAAGTTGGGAGGGTCTGTCTCCCTCCCGCCCACTCGTGAAAGCCAGCGGCACAATCAGCAGTCTGTCTCTGTGCACAGTGCTGTGCGCGCCACCAGACCTCTGATCTTTTGTGACTCCCCTAAATTTCCATGCACCTCTCCCTTTCCACAGTCCAAACTCCTCCCGTATGAGTTTCGACTGGATCTGGGGTTTAGTGTCCTAGGATAAGGTGTTCAATGCCTTTGAGAGTCTCCGTTTCCCTCCCACCAGAGAAAGCCAGCCAGGTACTCCTGCACCTGCTCTCTCCAAGCGCGCATCTCCATACCTCAGCTTTTTGCAGCTCCTCTGGGTCTCTGTGAGCCCCTCTCTTTCCTTCTAGTTGTAGAATTTCCACTCAGCCAGCTTTCCTGTGGTTCTGGATGATGTCTGCTCTGTCTTTTAGTTGTAGTTTTGAAATTGTTGTGGGAGGCAGCAGTGTAGGTGTTTACCTATGCCGCCATCTTGGATTCTCTATCATCAGGACATTTTTTTAAGTATTAGAGAAACTATTTTTAATTGTTATAATTGTCCCACATGGTTCATAGAGTGTCAGTCCATAACTGACAAAGTCTTGTGGGTCCTGTGATTTTTTTCAATTAAAGTGAAAGAATTTGTAAATGTAACCCTAGCCAAAAAAAAAAAAAGGAAACTTATTATTTAGAATAAGATCAAGGTTTTTATTTTTAAAGGAATCCTATATAATAAAAGCCAAATATGCAAATTGATGGAATTGCAGAATGACCTGTCAGTGGGGGGTGGGGCCAGCAAGTGAGTGGCACCAGTCCAGAAAGGCAGGTGCCAGCAAACAGAGGAAGGGGATGGTGATTGAGAGGCAATGGCAGTGGCCTGCAGCGGCAGAGGGGCTCTTGGGGGATGGGGCTGGTTGCTCGCTGGCTGGCACCATCAGATATCCCCCAGGGCTCCTGGTCTGTGAGAGGGCACAGGCTGGGCTTGGGACTGCCACACCCCCTACTCCCCTGAGTGCATAAATTTTCATGCACTGGGCCTCTAGTAATGCACTTCAGTATTCTTGAAATTGAGTGATCAGAAAAAAATCATTTTTTTGTGGTAACAAAATAAGTTTGCTCTCAGAAATAAGTGGCATCCATTGATGATGAAGAATTGGCACTGGAACTGAAGTGTCTATTTCCTCCCTGCATCTTTCATTGCTGATGGCCCAGATACCGTCCCCTTCCCTCCACAGCCCACTGAAGCTTGGGAAGCTGACCGCCCTGATATCCAAACACAGCTTGAGTGTGCTAAAGGAAGGAGATAACTGAGATTGAGACTTTATTGTAGAAGAATCCAAAAGTGATAAAGTACCTATACATCATGTGGCCAAACCAGCAGGAAGGATCCCTGTCCACAGAGAAAGAACAATGAAAAATGTCACAATGCATAGGGTGTGGATCCGGGGGGAGAGAAGGGGGCATAAAGAATGGGGCTATTCTTGAAATATATTGGGGCCATTCATGAAATAAATTTGTTGTATTCAGCCTTCATGGATGCAGTTCTTCATGTCCTTCCCACATGCAAAATCTGCTCAGACCTCATGCAGGACCCACAAGTCTTTTTCAATTATGGATTTGACACTCAAAGTCCTGACCCAAATCATGCCAGTTCCCTGAGCAAAAACTTCTGGTGGTTCCACCATGCAGAAAAGTATACAACATCCTTGACAGTCTGACCTCAATCTCCTTTCCAACATCAACCCTACATATACACTCAGCTTCCTCCCTAAACAGCCAGTATCTAGCCTGCCATTATTAGTGACCAGCCCCTAACTGTTAGGGCCTAACACATCATGTGGTCTTATAGTTTCATGCCTCACACTGCCTCTTCTGTCTTCCTTTACTCCCCTAGACAAACAACAATTCATTTCTATTCTATACTGTGGGCTCTATACGGGGAAGAAATAAGACTGATTCGTATTTGAATCTGAGAGTCTGAGACAAGATAAATACTCAATAACTGTCTGTTGAATGAGCTAAAGCATTCAATTATTAAAAATAAAAATAAAAATGGAGGCCTTTGTTTGTAGACAATTTAACTGAGTCAAATTTCATGGCTTTTTCTCCCTGGGTTAACCTGGAAATCTGGAACCGGAAAGGAAGCTCCAACTTAAATGTTGCTTGGGAAGTGATGGCATTCAATTCATAATTTATGCTACTAGATATAGACATTGCTTTTTGCTGAAATATCATATCTATATGCACATAGTGTCCATTCATGGTCTGTTTCTCCCCGAGGACAGCGAGTCAATGATTAGAAGCCCCACTCAGTGGTTTGTGCTTCAGTGACAAGTTTAGGGGAAAAAATGGAGGAGGCTTCAAACATAGTTATAACATGACAGAGGAGGAAAGGGAACAAAAAAATGTGTAGAGGATGATTAAGTGTTTCTGAATTTACACAGTGAAATATGGACAGTTTAAATGTCTTTGCTATTTGCTTCTTTTCAAACTGTGAGCAGTTTCAAACACCCCAGGCTGCTCCAAGATTAATTGAGTTCTGCATGCTTTTGGCTTGCTCCGGGTACCAAGGAGAAAGGATTTCCACAGAACCCACATTTGCCAGAGCAAAGAATATCTCATTAATGTATGATTAATAGCCATTTGTGAAGTGATTAATTAGTCATTTTGACAATAAACTGAGCCTAAGTACATGCCTTTGCTAAACTCCAAATTTCACATGTAGAAGAAAAAGAGAGAATGTCTTGCTTTTCCTTGCTTCCTTCCTGCACCAAGACTGGAAAAATCCAAAGGCCTTTGCATATTCTGGTCTTGTCTGATTTCATCTGGTTTGTCTTTAAGAACAACAGCCCTGAAATGGAAGCTCTCCAATATGATTGATGACGTCTCTTTCTATCTGCAAGCTGGAAATATAGGAAAGAATTTTTTTCCTTGTAGGTCTTACTGCTTATTGGTACAAGAGTTATTTCCACTTTGCCGCAGAATTGATTTGCAACATTGGTGTATGAGTTTGTATATTTTTCTCACTGGCCCGTCACAAAGCATAAGTCAGCAAGTCTTCTGCAGTATGATGGATTATGTAGCCAGGAGCTTCCTAGTAATGTTTCCATTACAAGGATGAGCATATTGTCATTAACATTTGGGAACTGGAATATCCAAATTCTGCGCCTTGACATTTCAGAAACTGTATTATTTAGTACCACTCGATTCCCGCATCTCTGCTTGCCTACCCTGTAAAATAAAGGCATTAGGGAAACAATAAAGGATCCGTAGCAATAGTTCTAAGCTGGTATCCTACTTCCTTCTAAATTAAACCATTTATTTCATTCAAAAGAGAAAGAGAATAAAGAGAGTCAGTTGGAAAGACACCTACTTATCTAAACTGTTAAAAAGTATTATTCATTTCAGGATATGCAGAAGCATTGTAAGATAAAATTAAACCTAAAACTCCTGATTTCTAGTATATTGTTAAAATGACCTAGTAGCACACAATGAAATATTACTTAGCCATAAGAAAGGATGAAATAGCACCATTTGCAAACCACATGGATGGACCTTGAGAACATTGTGCTAAGTGAAATGAGTCAGAAAAAGCTATGAACTAAATATGTTTTCACTCATATGTGGAACATAAAACTGAAACTTGTGAACACAAACAGCAGTGGGGTGATTGCTAGATGGGGTCCTAATATAAGGTATCAGGAGAATATTTGACTTTTGGGGTGGTGCAATGTACAGATCTTGTAAACATAGAAACGCACACCTGAAACCTATATGTGAATGTTGATCAATGTCACTCCAATCAATTTAATTAATATGTTTTTAAATATTTATAAAACTAAACAAAATCAAAACAAAAAGAACCACTTAGTAGCAAAGAAATGCTCATCTCCCTTTATCCTGTCCTTTTCTTCACCTCCATTGTAATTTGGTGTAGGATGTATGTGTATGTTTATATATGTGTGTGTGTGTGTGTGTGTGTGTGTGTGTGTGTACTAGTATGTGTATGTGCACATGTATGCATGGGAGGATATACTACAGAAAGGCTTTTTGGACAAGTTTCTTTTTTTTAATTCCTTATTGTTTAAAATATTACATATAGTATTACATATGTCTCATTTTCCCCCCATTGCCCTCTTCCCAGCCCCCCCCTTCACATGCCCTCAACCCCCTAGTGTCTGTGTCCATTGGTTATGCTTATATACAAGTCCTTTGGTTGATCTCTTACCCTCTCCCCTGAATTTAAAACTAAATAAATAAATAAATTGATGAAGTAGAATAAATGTAAAAAATAAATGTTCTGGGTCTGGGAGAAGCAGCACAATGGTTAAAAATATACTGGCTTAAGATTATGACAGAGCTGGGTTTGAATCTTAGTTTCATCAGTTTCTAATTGCAGAGCATGAACAAGTCATTGCAATAAGCCTCAGTTTTATTTATAAAATGGACATACTAGTATTTACCTCACAGGTTGTAGTGAATATTATAAGATTAAAATTATCTGTCTATAAACAATGCCTGACACATACCTGAGGCTCCCTAAATAGATGTTATAGATCTTGATGAGTGTGTGCAACACTTTTAGTGCTGACTGCTTCTCATTATTTAGAGATACAACATGCCTACACAGAACAGCTTCTTGTACCACCATGTGGATGTAGTTAAATGCAAGGGTCCGAAGGCTCTGGGGCACCTGGACAGATCTACAACCTCTGAACAACTAAGGTCTGAAACAATCAATGATTGAAAAAAGGTCTACTGTTCAAAACATCCTATAACATAGACCGAACTTTAGTTAACACCTTTCTGGAGAATACTTAAACTGAAATATGTACCTTTTAATCACTAACAGGTGATTTTTTACATGTTAACAGTTAACCCACGGAAAAGCACACTTTGCATCAGCAGTTATCCTCAATAGACATGGCTGTTTTAAAGTTTCCAAAACTGTATGATTCAGGTGGGGAAGTGAGAGGCCCCTAGAGTGGAGAGCTTAAGGAATACAGCTGATACGTTTTCTCAGCATCCTAAGATGTAATTTTCTTTTCACATTTTAATGTTGCTGACTGAAATTAGAAATGTCTTATAATCAATGGTGAGTCTTAGATTAATTAGCAGCATTTTTTATTTCTTAATGGAACATAAAAGATTAGTGTGACTTGTAACTGATGAAGTCTTAGATTTGATGAAATATATTAAGTGGCTTGCATGAATCAAGATCAGATCTTGCCCCAGACTTCTGAGGTGTTCCATTAGGTGGTTCTAAGGGCACTATCTAGGTGGACCCCCAGGGAACACCAGAGCCCATGTCTGGCTACCACAAACCACTTGCTAATAGTTAGCCAATTTTTTAAGATGAAAGAATATGCCTCAATTTAGTAATAATTTCATTGGAAAGAGTGTTAGATAGATAGCATCTAATACTCTTTCAAAGTTGCAATAATAATTTCTATATAAATCCCCAAGGATTATGTATTATAAAGCATATAATAATAGCTCCATCTTCTGACATAAGCATAAAAAATTTAATAGGAATTAATAGACTGCTTCATGGTCACTTCTCAATTTCATCACCAAATTCACTATAAAACTAAATTTTATATCTTTAAGGAAACTCAATCAATATCATGTATGTCATGCTGTTATTTTAGATAACTTCAAACCAGCAATAAATATCTTTTAAATTTTTTTTTTTTTGCTAAGTTTTGAAATCAGGTAGAATGTTGCCAGTAACTCAACTAGTTGACAGCTTCCATTTTATTCTTGGGATTTCTTAAACCTTCTAACTCAGTACCTCCCGGAATTTTTTTTAACTTAAGGTATTTCTAGCTACATTCTTAGTTTTTTGCAATAAATGAAAATGACAGAATGACAAGATAACATATATTATTTATAAATGAATAAGAAAACAAACTTTGTCTTTGACATAAATGATTTCTGCCTTAATACAAGGAAGAATTTTGTGAAGCAAAGATTTTATAATAATTTGATGAGTTACTGAAAAAGGTGCTGAATTATCCTTTCTTTCTAATAGAATTTAGTTTTCATAGCTCTTACTTAAGATTTGTCTAACTATGGGGCGGGGGTGGAGGTGGAGAAAAACCAGGTTTACTACTAAGTCTCTAAATCAGAACTATGTTTTAATTCAATGATAAACCCTCATTTATCAAAACCTCTAGGAAATTGGACTCTCAGAAAAAATAAAATTTGCCCTGAATCAAGTTAGCTTAAATAAAAATTGAGTAGATCAACCAGATTCCAAATTAATAATTTATTACACTAATTTTTAAATATGTTCAGAGATGAGTAAACAGGGGATTATCTGTTAAGCTAAAAGGCTATAACAAAGCACATTAAGCTAATTTTAGACTCACATTTAAAAGTCTGTCCTTAATGATAATTAAAAAATAAGTGGAATTGAAATTGTACTCTATGAAACCATATAGTTTCATAGAGTACAATATGAGACCTCTAAGACAAAATAGAAATTCAGATACCTATAAATCTCCAGATTTTTTAATGTCCATACTAATTAATTTCTATAACATAGGATAGGCCAAACAAACATATTTAAGAATTCAATATAGCTAGCATGCCTTCTCACTTATGCAATCCCTCCCAGAGAACTTCAGGTTAAGACCCCTTATCTAAGCAATAGAATTGCTGCAGTCATTCCTACAATAGCCATTTCCACCTGCCTCAGGGAGTATGGGGAACTGGCAGCAACAGGTTTCTGTTCAGTTTCTTGATGTGATATTTAGGGATTCTTTTAATCATATGAATTCTCTGATAATTTCAGATACATAATACAGTATTTCAGACATGTTCTGTTCCCACAGGTTCTCTCATCCTTCCTCAAATTGTATCAAATTCTCAGGGTACACACAAAAAACATATTTATTCATAGCCTATCATTTCCAGGCTCTATACACTGGAGATACGATGACAATAAACACGTCCCTTCCCTTACAAGCAACCACAGCCTTGTAGGATTAGAGACATATAAATAATTCATTGTATGATGAGAGTGATTTCATAATAGATTTCATAGCAAGGTACTATAGAAACATTAAAAAGAGAGAGGACAATTCTATATGGGAATTCATGAAATATTTCACAGAAGAGCAAATCCTAGGGGATAAGTCTCCAAGTAGAGAAGGCGAGGGATGTACTCCAGACTGAGGGAGGAAATGTGTGATGGCAAAGAGGAGGGAAACAGCACAGGGCAATAGTGCTTTGGAAAACAGTGAGAAGCTTTGGCTAGAGTGAAGAAGACACTTGGGGAATGTCTGACTGCCAGTTTAGGCTCACAATCTGGGACTGCTCGCCTGCCTGCCTATCTGATTGTGCCTAACCACTCTGCCTGCCTAATCGCCCCTAACTATTTGCCTGCCTGCCTAATCATCCCTAACCACTCACCTGCCTGCCTGATCACCCCTAACCACTCACTTACCTGCCTGACTGGCCCTAAGCACTCTGCCTGCCTGCCTGATTGCCCCTAACTGCTTGCCTGCCTGCCTGATAGCCCCTAACTGCTCACAAACCTGCTTAATTGCTGCTAACTGCTCACCTGCCTGCCTGATTGTCCCTAACCACCTCTGCCTGCCTGCCTGATTGCCCCTAACCACCTCTGCCTGCCTGCCTGCCTGATGGCCTCTAACTGCTTGCCTGCTTGATCACCACTAACCACCTGTGTCTCAGCCCCCACTACAGCAGCTTCATCCAGAAGGACGTCCAGAGTGATGTGTAGAAGGTTGTTCTACATCTGGCCTAATTAGCATATTATGTTTTTATTATTATAGGTAAGTCCAATTTATTCCTGGAAGGTAGGCACACTGGTGGCCCATCTGTGTACACCTACTTATGTATAAGCAGCTTGTCCCCCCATCCCCCACCCCACGAAGTTTTATTTCCCAGAGCCTCCTCTCAGGACAATGGGACCAACAGAGCAGCAAAATGTATTTCCAGATTAAAAAGAATTGAGAGGGGAAAAATAAAAGTGAAAACAGGTGCATTTGCTGTCATAGAGGGAAGAAAGGAATAAGTTAAGCTAGTTTACATGGAGAGACATTTGAAATGAAACTCCAAGAACTGGCTTCCTATACAGAGAGACACAAGAATCTGAATTCCTTCACTCTGCCTGGTTACTTCTGCAATAAGTAGTTAGTTTTCTTTAGGAATCTCTCTAGATGGGGCTGGAGTCTCTTATATCTGTCAAGTACTATATAAATAAAATCTATACTAATAATAGCCTAGGGTCATCATGATTGGATGGATGACGGAACAGTGGGCCCCAGGCTTCTGGGGTGTGGCGATGGGAGCAATCTGTGGGCCTCAGGCCACCAAGGTGCGGCAGCGGTGGTGAGAAGGGTATGTAAGTCCTCGGCCTCTGGGGAGTGGTAGTGGGAGAGATCTGCGGGCCCCGGGCCAGTGGGGCATGGTGGCGAGAAGCATCTGTGAGCCCTGAGCCTCTGCAGCATGGTGACAGCAAGAAGGGTCTGTGGGCTCTGGGCTGCTGGGGCATGGCAGCTAGAAGGGTCTGTGAGCCCCAGGAGAGGAGGTGCAGTGGCAGTGAGAAGGTTCTTGAATACTGGGCCTCAGCAGCACTGCAGCAATGAGAAGGGTCTATGGGCTCTGGGGTGTGGTGGTGGGAGCGATCTATGGGCCCCGAGCTGCTGAGGCACAGTGGCGAGAAGGGTCTGTGGGCTCCAGGCTGCCGAGGCATGGTGATGGCTAGGAGGGTCTGTGAGCCCTAGGCCTTTGCAGCATGATGGCAGCAAGAAGAGTCTGTGGGCTCTGGGCCACCGAGGCGTGCCAGCGAGAAGGGTCTGTGAGCCCTGGGCTGCCAGGGTGCAGCGGAACTCTGGGTCTCCTGCTATCGAGGGTGTGGTCGACCTTCAAACCAGATCTTGGGAGGAGGGAGTCCCATTCCTCTTGGAATCAGCCATTGGACAGCTTGCTGTCAGCAGCCTTCCAGCCAAGAATCCCATTTACCTGCACCCAGACTGTGACAGCAGGGAGGAGGGAACATGTCTAAAGACCATCTATTGGCACCAAGCACCTCTGAAGCCGAAAGAAGCCATTGTTGGCCACAGAATGTATCTGAAGGCTAACTATTAGCACAAGCTATCTCTGCAGCTGAAAGAAAGCATTGTCTTCAACAGAATATGTCTGAAGAATGAGTATTGGCAGAATGTACCTCTGCAGCTGAAAGAAAGTGGCAGCTCAACAGAATATGTCTGAGGACCAACTATTAGCACAACAGACCTCTGTAGCCAAAAGAAGCCAGCCTTGGTAACAGAATGTATCTGAAGACCACCAATTGGCACAACGTACTTCTGCAGCCAAAAGAAGCCGGTGTTATCGACAGAAAATGGCTGAAGACCAACATGCTTCTGAAGTGGAGAGAAGGCAGGGGCAACGACAGAATATGTCTAAAGAACAGTCATCAACAAGTACTACCAGGGGAATTTTAGCAAACATTCATAGAAGAACTAAAACCCATTCTTCTCAGACTATTCCAGAAAATTCAAGAGGAAGGAACACTTCCAAACTCCTAATACCAAAACCTGATAAAGATAACACAATGAAAAAGAATTACAGACCAATATCCCTCATGTACATAGATGCCAAAATCCTCAATAAAATTCTAGCAAATCGAATCCAGCAGTACATCAGAAAGATCATACACCATGACCAAGTAGGATTTATCCCAGGGATGCAAGGATGGTACAATATCCGCAAATCAATAAACGTGATACATCACATAAACAAAATGAGAGATAAAAATCACATAGTCATATCAATTGATGCAGAAAAAGCATTTGACAAAATCCAACACCCTTTCTTAATAAAAACTCTCAGCAAGGTGGGAATAGAAGGATCATACCTCAACATAATAAAAGCCATATATAACAAACCCACAGCCAACATCATACTCAATGGGCAAAAACTAAAACAATTTCTCCTAAAAACAGGAACAAGACAGGGATGTCCACTCTCACCATTCCTATTTAACATAGTGCTGGAAATATTAGCCATTGCTATCAGACAAGAAAAAGAAATAAAAGGCATCCAAATAGGAAAAGAAGAAGTAAAACTGTCCTTATTTGCAGATGATATGATACTGAACATAGAAAATCCTAAAGACTCCATCAAAAAATTATTAGACATGATAAATGAATTCAGCAATGTAGCAGGATACAAAATTAATACCAAAAAATCTTTGGCATTTCTATATACCAATAATGAACTTACAGAAAGAGAGATTAAAACAGTAATCCCATTTACCATCACACCAAAAAAATTAAGATACCTAGGAATAAACTTACTTAAGGAGGTAAAAGACCTATACGCAGAAAACTACACAACACTAAAAAAAGAGATAGAGGAAGACATAAACAGATGGGAGAACATACCATGTTCATGGATCGGGAGAATCAATATCATCAAAATGTCCATTCTACCCAAAGCAATTTATAAATTCAATGTAATCCCCATGAAAATACCAAAGGCATACTTCACAGACCTAGAACAAACTTTCCAAAAATTCATCTGGAATAAAAAAGACCCTGAATAGCTGCAGCAATCCTTAGAAAGAAGAACAAAGTAGGTGGTATCTCAATGCCAGATTTCAAGCTGTATTACAAAGCCACTGTTCTCAAAATTGCCTGGTACTGGTGCAAGAACAGACGTATAGATCAATGGAATAAGATAGAGACCCCAGAAATCGACCCAAGCCACTATGCTAATTAATATTTGACAAAGGAGGCAGGAACATACAATGGAGTCAAGACAGTCTCTTCAACAAATGGTGTTGGGAAAATTGGACAGAAACATGCAAAAAAAAAATGAAACTAGACCACCAACTTACACCATACACAAAAATAAACTCAAAATGGATAAAGGACTTAAACATAAGATGGGAAACCATAAAAATACTAGAGGAATCCACAGGCAGCAGAATCTCCGACATATGCAGAAGGAACTTCTTCACTGACACAGTTCCTCAGGCAATGGAAACTAAAGAAAAAATAAACAAAAGGGACTACTACAAAATACAGTGGTACCTCGAGATACCAGTGCCCTAACATACAAGATTTTTGAGATATGAGCCATCGAGCAAGCGATTTTTACTTTGAAATACGAGCAACAGGCTGCACATGACCCACCAGTTTACCGCGACTCGAGCGTCTCATAATTTCCCATGCCTCAAGGTTACGGAACAAATTAAACTCGTATCTCAAGGTACCACTGTAAAAAGCTTTTGCACAGCAAAGGAAACCATCAACAAAACAACAATAAAGCCCACTGCATAGGAGAACATATTTGCCAATGATATCAATGATAAGGATTTAATCTCCAACATTTACAAGGAATTCATACAATTTCACAAAAAGAAGATACACAACCTAATAAAAAAATAGGAAACTGATCTAAATAGGCACTTCTCGAAAGAAGACAGAAGGAAGGCCAAGAGACATACGAAAACCTGCTCAAAGTCACTAATCATCAGAGAGATGCAAATCAAAACAACAATGTGGTACCATCTCACACCTGTCAGAATGGCTATAATCAACAAATCAACAAACAACAAGTGTTGGCGAGGAGGCGGAGAAAAAGGAACCCTCATGCACTGCTGGTGGGAATGCAGACTGGTGCAACCACTGTGGAGAACAGTATGGGGTCTCCTCAAAAAACTAAAAATGGATCTCCCATTTGACCCAGTGATCCCACTTTTAGGAATATACCCCAAGAAACTAGAAACTCCAATCAGAAAGGATATATGCACCCCTATGTTAATAGCAGCAAAATTAACCATAGTTAAGATTTGGAAACAGCCTAAGTGCCCATCAGCAGATGATTGGATTAAAAAACAGTGGTACATCTACACAATGGAATACTACACTGCGGTAAAAAAGAAGGAGCTCCTACCATTTGCAACAACATGGATGGAGATGGAAAGCATTATGCTTAGTGAAATAAGCCAGGCAGAGAAAGACAAATATTACATGATCTCACTCATCTATGGAATATAATCAATGACATAGACTGATGATCAAGATCAGATCCAGAGAATGAGAAACGTCAATCAAAGCATCAAACCTCGGGGAAGGTGGGTGTTGGTGGGAATAAGGGGGAGAGATCAACAGAGGGACCTTTGTACATGTGTATGAGCATAATCATTGGGCACAGACAACAGGGAAGGTGGGGCATGAGAGGGAATCCATATAGTGGTCACCATAACCTTAAGAGAAATTGCTTCATGAGACAAAGATTTTTAAATGAAACCCTATAATATGAATATCATTTTGGAAGGAAATAAAGAGAAGTTTCCTTTAAATGTCATAAGATTGTAATTGAAAATCAACATATTTGGCCTCTTGAGCCTTAAGGTAAGTAATCTGTGTTTTTGCCTCCTTGAAAAAGTTAATAAAGTTACAAAAAGAAATTGTCAGTGCCTTTGAAATTGAATTGCCATGGCCTAGAGCAAAAAATATCCTTACATGATATTATCCTGCACTATCATTTAATTTTTGATATTTCACAACAGCATATTATATAACTATCCCAAACAAACATATAAATTAATTCTTTGAATGTTTAGCAGCAATTTAAAAAGAGGACATGAAAGGATTTAATTCCTTTCAGAAGAAATTGAGGCACTGGGGAGGCACTTGAGCATTCTATACTGGCTCTCCTTCTTCTTATGCCAAGAGAGACCCTCTTCTCACAACCCAACGGCTCTCAGCTGTAGCCTGAGCTCTCTATTCACGCTGAGGTTGAAGCCTCGAGGTGGCTGGTATAATGGATCTGTCTCTCGCCAAATGGTGTGAGCTGGGCCCTCACTGAAGAAGGAACCTGAATTCCCCGAGATAGGTGACCAGTGCCAGGGCCCCGCCAGCAGGCGAGTGGATCCCCAAGGCAGGTGCTGGTCGTGGAGGCCACGGGGGCATAGGCTACCATGGAGACAGAACTGAACCTCACAACACCCTGCTTGGCCCTGGAGGATGACTGCTTAGCCAGAGATGGATAAGATTCCTCAGGGAAGGAACAACCTAAGACAGGCACAGTCACAGAGGGGCCATCAGGAGAGAAGTTGGGGGTCAATAGAGGTAGGGCACAGACCCTCACACCCCCTCCAACCTTGCAGGGGTCTGAACCTTCACACCTTCTGAGGGATACCTCGCCCCCATGGCTACTTCGGTTCCCACGCTCAGCACAGATCGGGACCCAGGTAACAGACAGAAACGTGGCCCAGCTCAGATCAGGACCCAGGTAACAGTCAGAAACATGCCGACAGCAGCTGCCTTATATCTAAATTCAGCCTAGCACTAGGAATGCTCAGTGCCTATTCAATGCAAATAAACTTGTCCGTGTATTCTGAAACAGTATGGGCCATATCCTGATGGTGATGCAATATTTGCACCCATTGAAGCAAAAGCAAAAGAACTATTTATTGAACGAATATTTTCCATGAATTTTTTTTTCTGTCAGAATCTTCTCTTATTAAATTTTTAAAATATGCTGGGTATTCTGAAAAATGTATATCATTTGGACAAACTTTACCTTTCCACTAATATGTACAGGGTAATCTAAGATTGTTGGGAGAGTATTAAATTTGACATAAAAGAGCTATCAAGCTTTCAGATTAATTTAAATTGGTGAACTGAAATAAGAGAACATGCAAGAAAATTTAAGTGAACTGGACAAAAAGCTGTTTCTAAAGTATTAATTAAAATTTCTATCGATAGCTCCTCTCATGCTAAAATTGCTTAATATGTAATGAACGTAAAACGGGCATATTTGTGTGCAAAAAAATTAAAATTTAAAGTTATCAAGATTGCATTAAAAAATTTTACCAAATTCTCCATTAATCAAAAAAAGGGGGGGGGGGAGAGTAGGATAATATCATGTAAGGAAAAATACCTGGTAAGTAAATTACATCTAGAAAATTTTCACTTTAGAAAATTAATTTCCATTTGTAATACTAACAGCAATACATCCAATGAAAAACACACTTGGTGTCAAAATAAGCCAAAGGAAAAGTGGTAGGCAAAATAAAAAGGACCCCAAGTCAATTTTATAGAAAAGATTCCTTTATAAACTCTTGGTCTAGAATATGTTTATATACTTTCAGAAAACAACTCCAAGACCAAGTGAACTCCTGCAATAGAGAGGAAATGACAGGTCTGCACCAACCACAAAGGCAAAAGGAGAAAGTCCAGAGATGGAAGACGCTGACTACGCCTTGCCATGCGAGCAGTTAGCAGCTATGTATCGCTACAGGATGCCTAGGACCAAGCCAGAGAGGGTCAGATCGGCATTGCCACCATTTGTCCACTATCCAAATACCATTGATGAAAGGTAAAGTTTGTCCAAATGATATTCATTTTCCAGAATACCGAGCATATTTAAAAAATGTAATGATAAGTGTAGATTCTGAGAGAAAAAATTTCATGGAAAATATTTATTCAATAAGTAGTTCTTTTGCTTTTGCTTCAATGGGTGCAAATATTTCATCACCATCAGGATATGGCCCATACTGTTTCAGAATACATGGGTAAGTTTATCACCGTACTGGAACTTTACACCCTTCAGATGGTGTTTCTCCGAAGTTTGCTTAACTCTATATTTTAGATATGGCTGAAGCGAAGAGGAAAAGATTATAAAACCAAGGCTGCTCAGAAAGACTCATGATCAACATCAATAACCTCCTGCATGAAATAAATGAATTAATAAAATCATACAAGATTCTACATGAGGTAGAAAAGGAAGCCCAATCTGAAGCAGCAGCAAAAGGTATTGCTCTCACAGAAATAACAATGACAATCAAATACAATCTTAACAGTGATCCAGGTAGATATAATTCTCCCCGTGTAACCGACCTTGCTGTCATATTCAGAAAGGAAGGTGGAGAACCTCCTTTTGAAAGGGACTTGCTCATTTATTGTAAACCAGATCCCAATAATCTGAATGCCACTAAAATGAAACAAATCAGTATCCTGTTTCCTACATTAGATGCAATGATATATCCTCTTCTTTTTCCACATGGTGAAAAGGCTGGGAACAAATATTGCATTAAAACTCAGAGACAACAGTGTAATAAACAATAATACTAGACAAAATTTAAGAGCACAAGTCATACAAATGCAGTATTATGGATTTCATCTCTCTGTGTGAGACACATTCAATACTATTTGAAATGCAGGAAAATTAACTCAACAGTTTATTGTTGGTTCATATTCAAAAATGGAAGCCAATCGAATAAATTTCATTAAAAAAAATCTAAATTGCAAGTTGAAAAATATAATGGTTTGGTGGATTATTTCACATCTAGATCTGAAAATGACAATATTACAATTGGGAAAATGATAATACTTCCATCACCTTTTGAGTCACAGAAATAAGCAGCAGTAATATCAGGATGCTATGGCAATTGTAATGAAGTTTGGCTAACCCAATTTATTGATAGCCATTATATGCAACCTTAAATGGGCTGATATTACAAACTGCTGGAAACCAAACATTGTCTCACTAATAGAAAGATGTAGACAGGAGACCAGAAGGCTGGTCAACCTTAATTGTTCTGAAAGGTCAGAGCTAACTCACTGTTTAGTTGAAACATTGTTAGCTGAAGCAGCCTCTACCTGTTTGTTTCACGTAAATTTCTGTTCTTGGAATTTCCTGCCTAAAGGTCATAGGTGTATCTCATAGTCTTAATAAAAGGGAAAGAAAGGCCAGAGCAGGAGGTAGTCTTTCCACTAGAGGAAGGCTCCCGCCTGGCCCCCCAATATTCCCAAATTAATATTTTTCTAGTCTCTCTTTTCATTTGTGTGCGGCCTCCTCCAGAACCGGAACCCTGAACGGGAACCCTGAACCACGTGGGATGTGAAAGAGGTTCCCACATCTGGCAACTAATAGGGACATGAAAAGGATTTCCTGTCCACATTTGGCACATGACCGTAGGATATCTGGAAGCGAAGGTATTTTTCACCTAAGAGCTAAGGAAGGAAAATTTACTGAGGAAAATGTGAGGGAAATTCAATGCACACAATTTACAGAGTCGAAATCTGTAAATAGGGTGGGAACGTCTTTTTCAGCCAGGCTAATGGGGAAGAATTAGGTTATAAATATAAAGTAAACTTTATCATAGACTTTTGGTTTGCATGCTTAAATAATATGGTTTCTTGTTCAAATTAAAACTTAGTTTGTATTTGGAATCTAAAATCTGTAATAAGTGAAATTCCACTGTTGAAACTGCCTCTGGTGTGCAGAAATTCAAAGGTGGCAAGGCTATCTGCTCTCCTGCAATGAGATTACTTAAGGTTTCATTTAAAAATTATAGAAGAATTCACAGGAAAATGCAAATCTTGGCCAATTTAGGTGCTAGTTATTACTTTGGAAAGTGAAAAAGAAAGAAAAAATTTAAGATGTCTTTATCTTTTAAGCGTAAAAAGAAATTCTGCCAAATCTGTTACTGATGCTTCCTCTCCTCCCCTCCCCCTGAAGTAAGCAGAATGTGGGGGAAGGGAGAGACACATGGCAATCCAATATGAAAGCCCATTCTCCCAGAATGCTAATTTTAAAGTTTCCTTTCTCACCATGAAAGAGTATGTCTTGTTTTTTGTGTTATTACTCTAGGAAATGCTAAATATTTGACTTGCCAGCTTTAAAAGTTCAAGATTCAAATTAAATTGGGAGAAATAAAATAAAATTTCTCTAATAATTATGAATTCAAAATATGTTGTTTATTCGTCTAAGAAAAAAAAAGGATTAATTCTGTGATTCCCAACTGAAAAATTTTAATATAAAAAAAACAGTTTGAAGTATAATTGATATCTTAAGGTAATTATAAAAAAGTGTTATAATTTTTAAATCATATATGAACATATATATTTGGTGTTTTTTTCCCATGTTAAAATTTCAAGGCTTTAACAGAGGTGATTCTTAGAAAACTCCATGGGCCTGGAGTAACACAAGAAATTTGTTCTCTCTAGCCAATCTAATATACTTGAAATTGCATGGAAAACTTTATCAAACAAAAATTAATAACTATATTTTAAATGTTATGAAGGTTTTGATCTCTAAGAAGGGCAAAATGAAGTAACTAAATATTTCTTAAAATTCCAACAGCAGAATTTAAAATGACAAAAAGCCCATAGCCACCTGTATTCTTAATTAAGCTAGAGGTGGAGCAACATTTGCAGCTTGTGAATCAGAGCTAAACATTTACTAAATTTGCTTTGCTTTTTAAATGAAGATACCTACTTTAATTACTTAAATCAAGGTTTTCAGCTAAATGAAAAGCCAATGTCTTTGTAAGCAATTTGATTAAGTATTCTAATAAAGTAACTAAGACCTTGTCTATACAAAAAGAAATTGACAGCCAGTTTAAAATTGAATTACCATAGCCCAAAGCAAAAAATATTCTCACATGATATTATTCTACAATATCATTATAATTTTGGATATTTTACAACAGCATATTGTACTATTATCCCAAACAAACTTACAATTTAATTATTTTAATGTTTGGCAGCAATTTTAAAACGATTATGAAAGGAATTAAGGCAATGAGAAGGCATTTGAGCATTCTATATTGGCTTTTTTTGCTCTTTTTCCCAAGAAGGACGCTCCCACAGCTGTTGCCTGAGCTTTCTGTTCATGCTGAGGTTGAAACCTCATGGTGGCTGGTGCCATGGATCTGTCTCTTGCCCAGTGGTGTGAGCTGGGCCCTCCCTCGAGAAGAAACCTGAGTTCCCCAAGATATGTGATCAGTGCCGGAACTTTGCTAGCAGGCGAGAGGATCCCAAGGTAGGTACTGGGCGTGGAGGCCACGGGGGCACAGGCTAGCAAGGAGATGGAACTGAACCTCACATCACCCTGCTTGGCCCGGGAAGATGGCTGGTTAGCCAGAGATGGGTAAGATTCCTCAGAAGGAACAACCTAAGACAGGCATAGTCACAGAGGGGCCATCAGGAGAGAATTTGGGGATCAACAGAGGTGGGGCACAGACCCTAACCCCCCAACATTGCAAGGGCTTGAACCTTTGCCCTTTCTAAGGGAGGTCTCCTGCCCCATGGCTGCTTCGCTTCCCACACTCAGTACAGATCGGGATCCACATAAGACAGAGATTTGGCCCAGCACAGATTGGGACCCAGCAACAGACAGAGACTTGGCCAACAGCTGCCCTATATCTAAATCCAGCCTAACACCAGGAATGCTGAGGGCCTACTCAAGAATGCAAATAATCCTTTCCACTAATATTTACAGGGTAAAACTAAGATTGTTGTTAGAATATTAAATTTGACAATAAAATAGTAGTCAAGTGTTCAGATTAATTTAAATTGGCTAATTGAAATAAGTGAATATTCAAGAAAATTTAATTGTATTGGAAAAAAAAGTTGTTCCTAAAGTATTAACTAAAATTTCTATTGGTAATTCATCGCATGGTAAAATTGCTTAACATGCAATAAACCTAAAGCAGTAATATTTTTGTGCAAAAAAGTTAAATTTTAAAGTCCTCAAGACTGCATTATAAAAATGTTTCAAAAGCCTCCTAATAATTAAATCAAAAAAAGGAGGGATAGTGGAGTAATATTATGTAAGGAAAAGTATCCTGTATGCAAATTACATCTTGAAAAAATATTTTACTTTGAAAATTAATTTTAATTGTAATGCTAACAGCAAGACACCCATAAAAACATACATAGTATCAAAATAAGCCAAACGAAAATCATTTGGGCAAAAATAAAAAGGATCTCAAGTCAAATTTATAGAAAAAAATTTCTTTACTAACTTCTGGTCAAGAATATGTTTGTATATTTTCAGAAAACAACTCCAAGACCATGTGGATTCCTACAACAGAGAGGAATGCTCCAGCGATGAAGACAAGATGAGAAAAACAGTCCAGAGATAGAAGATGCTGATGACGCCTTGCCATCCTAGCAGTCAGCAGCTATGCGTCGCTGCAAGTTGCCCAGGACCAAACCAGAGAGGGTTGGACCTGAACTGTTACCATTTGTCCACCATCCAGAACTGAAATATAATTGCTAACATGTACACTCAAGAAACTGTTAGACATTGAAACTGGGACTCAAAAAACTGTTGGCCAAGGAAGAAACTTACTATAGACTGATTCATTTACCTCTCAGCATAGCCATTGTTGCTTGTCTCATTTTTTGTTCTTATATGTTTATTTCTAGTTTGCAGATGCAAGATTTTTTAGAGCAGTGGTTCTCAACCTGTGGGTCGCGACCCCTTTGGGGGGCCGAACGACCTTTTCACAGGGGTCGCCTAAGACCATCAGAAAACATATATTTCCCAGGGTCTTAGAAACCAACAGACTGCTCCTCGGTGTAGCAAAGTGTAGCAATGTAGTTTACTGTTGTTATATGAAGACTGTTACCCATGCTACACCATGATTCAAGACAAAAAATTTCATTTATTTGTAATTAGAAATAAATATTTCACAATATATAATTACATATTGTTTTTGTGATTAATCACTATGCTTTAATTACGTTCAATTTGTAACAACGAAAATACATCCTGCATATCAGATATTTACATTACAGTTCATAATAGTAGCAAAATTACAGTTATGAAGTAGCAACGGAAATAATTTTACGGTTGGGGGTCACCACCACATGAGAAGCTGTCTTAAAGTGTCACGGCATTAGGAAGGTTGAGAACCACTGTTATAGAGGAAAGAAATAGGGGGAGATGCCAGAAACCAAACATTGTCTCATTAATAGAAAGATGTGGACAGGAAACCAGAAGGCTGGTCACCCTTAATTACTCTGAAAGGTAAGAGCTAATTACTCACTGTTCAGTTGAAACATTGTTAACTGAAGCAGCCTCTACCTGTTTGTTTCATGTAAATTTCTGTTCTTGGAATTTCCTGCCTAAAGGTCATGGGTGTATCCCATAGTCTTTTTTTTTCCCTGATTTTAATTCTTTTTTTTTTTAATTAAATCTTTATTTTCAGATTATTACATTTGTTTCTCTTTTTTCCCCTCCATAGCACCCCTCCACCCAGTTCCAACCCTTCCCTCTGCCCTTACCTCCCTCCCATTGACCTCATCCATAGGTGTATGGTTTTTGTCCAGTCTCTCCCTGTACACCCCTCACTCCTTTCCCCCTGAGAATTATCAGTCCACTCCCTTTCTGTGCTCCTGATTCTAGTATATTCACCAGTTTATTCTGTTGATCAAATTTTTAATTCACTTAATTTTTAGATTCACTTGTTGATAGATATGTATTTGTTGTTTATAATTTTTTGGCTTTTACCTTTTTCTTCTTCCTCTTCTAAAAGAGTACCTTTCAGCATTTCATATAATACTGGTTTAGAGTTGATGAACTCCTTTAGCTTTTTCTTCTCTGTGAAGCTCTTTATCTGCCCTTCAATTCTGAATGATAGCTTTGCTGGATAGATTATTCTTGGTTGTAG
>JAAGEH010002528.1:48688044-48939660 GCA_011751065.1 Lasiurus cinereus | reverse complement strand
ATGCCAGGATAACTTCTGTGTTGAATTCAGCCTTATGATACCAGACTTGCAAAACCGCAGAAGCCTCTCTGTTGAGCTTGGGATGGGTGGAGTCTCAGGGCTTAAGGGACCGCCTTGTTTCCAGTCCCCTCCCCCTCCCCTCCACATCCCCCAAGTCTCACGTCACTGGGTAATCGCTGGAGCGGTCCTTGTGTGTATGCGCCTGCAGTGCCTCTAGACTGCTGCCTTTCTGGCTCCCCTGCACTTCAGGACCACATGAGTCTACGTCCTCAGGGTTTCATCTGAAACAAGGGCTTAGTGGAGTCAGAAGTGGCACAGTTGGGAGGGTCTGTCTCTAGCCCACTAGCGAAAGCCAGAGGCACAATCAGCAATCTGTCCTCTGCGCAGTGCCATGCGCGCCATCAGACCTCTGATCTTTTGCGACTCCCCTAAATTTCCGTGCACCTCTCCCTTTCCACAGTCCAAACTCCCCTCGTATGAGTTTTGGCTGGATCTGGGGTTTAGTGTCATAGGATAAGGGGTTCAATGCCGTTGGGAGTCTCCGTTTCCCTCCTGCCAGAGAAAACCAGCCAGGTAATCTGGCACCCGCTCTCTCCACCCATGCGTCTCCATACCTCAGCTTTTTGCAGCTCATCTGGGTCTCCGTGAGCCCCTCTCCTTCCCTCTAGCTGTAGAACTTCCACTCAGCCAGCTTTCCTGTGGTTCTGGGTGATGTCCATTCTGTCTTTTAGTTGTAGTTTTGAAATTGTTGTGCGAGGCAACAGTGTAGGTGTTTACCTATGCTGCCATCTTGGATTTTCCCATATGCCATAATCTTAATAAAAGGGAAAGAAAGGCCAGAGCAGGAGGTAGTCTTTCTACTAGAGGAAGGCTTCCACCTGGCCTCCCAATATTTCCAAATTAATACTTTTCTAGTCTCTCTTTTCATTTGTGTGCAGCCTCCTCCAGAAGCGGAACCCTGAATGGGAACCCTGAACCATGTGGGACGTGAAAGAGGTTCCCACAACAAACAATTTACAATGCTGGCAAAAAGTTGAAAACAAATCTGACTTGGTAAGGCAGAGTTTTAAATATTAAGCTGAATGCTCTTTTAAATGATATATGTAAATTCCATTTATTTGGCAAAGTAATTGCAAAAATTCATTTCATTGAATTTCAGAAATGCAAACTGCCTCACACTCACATATTATTGATATTAGACAGTGAATCCAAATTATGAACAGAAGATGACATTGACCATATAGTTAAGGCAGAAATTATATATGAGGACCAGTGTCCTCGACTTTTTCAAATTGTAAAATAAAATATGGTACATGGACCATGTGGAATACAAAATCCAAATAGTCCATATACAGAAAATGGAAAATGTTTAAAGGGATATCCGAAAGAATTTCAAAATGAGACTATTGGAAATATTGATTGATATCTCAAATACAAATGAAGATCTGGTAGCAACATGTCTATTAGAAATAAAGTTGTCAATAACACTTGGATTGTCACTTATAATATATATTTGTGTCTTAAATATAACTGTCATATAAACATTGAAGTCTTTGCATCAACTAAAAGGGTCAAATATTTATTTAAATACATCTATAAAGGGCACAATTGCGCACATATTCAGATTTCTAAAAAAATATTATCAATCATGACAAAGTTTAAGCTTCATTTACTCCAGGTATGTGAGTGCTCCTGAGGCTGTTTGGAGACTTTTTGCAATGCAAATGCATGACTAATCTCATGCAATCACAAGATTAGCTATTCATTTGCCAAATGAATAAAATTTGTATTTTCATACCAATGACTTTGCTGAAGTTATAGATAGGGCTAAAAGGTATAACTTGACTTTGATGGCTTGGTTTTTATTTAATAGAGAAGATTCTGGTGAATGTAATTATTATTATTGGGAGATTCCACAACATTATGTATTTAATAATTCTTTGTGGAGAAAACGCCAAGAGAACAAAATAAAGTAGTAGGTAGACTGTTTACTGTGAGCTTTAGAGGACCAGAATGATATTGCCTTAGACTTTTGCTTCTGTGTATAAAAGACACAATGAGCTTTGTTGATCTGCAAACTATAAGAGGTGAAATTTATGATACATTTCATGAAGCTGCTAAACATCGAAGATTATTAATCGACGGCACTATCTGGAAAGATATGATTGATGATGCGATCATCCTTAATATGCCCAAACAACTACAGCAACTTTTTGCATATATGTGTGTGTTTGCATGTCCTTCTGATGCAGACAAATTATGGAATGAGAATAAACCTCATTTTATTGAAGATTTTTGTTGGAAATTGCACCAAAGAGAATGTGCCTGTGTGAACTGTGAAATGCATGCCCTTAACGAAATTCAAGAGCTATTTACATTGCATGGAATGAAATGTTCACATTTCAAACTTCCAGGTTATCCTTTATTAATCAATACAAATACATGTGATGAATCATACAAACAACAACAGGCAAAGGTTTTGATAAATTTTCTGAATGATGAACTGTTGGCAGTCTTTCAGACTATAATTTCAGCCATTGAAGATCAAACTGTACACCCCAAATGCGTTTTCTTGGATGATCCAGGTGGTAGTGGGAAAACATATCTGTATAAAAAGTTTTAATACATTATATTAGAGGTCCTGGTAGTACTGTTTTACCCAGAGCATCTATAGGAATTGCTATAAATTTACTTCTTGGTGAAAAAACCTTTCATTCCCAATATAAATTACCAATTCCATTAAATGAAACTTCAATTTCTAGACTTGATATAAAGAGTAAAGTTGCTAAAACCATTAAAAAGGCCCAACTTTTTATTATTGATAAATGCACCATGGCATCCAGTCATGCCATAAATGCTATAGACAGATTACAAAAAGTTATGAATTTGAATGTTGCACTTGGTAGAAAAGTTCTTCTAGGAGGGGATTTTGGACAATGTGTCAGTATTGTGCCACATGGTATGCAATCGGTCACAGTACAAATGAGTTTAAAGTATTGTAATGTTTGGAGATGTTTCAGAAAGTTCTCTTTTAAAACAAATATGAGATCAGACGATTCTGCTTATCGTGAATGGTTAGTAAAACTTGGAGATAGCAAGCTGGATAGCAATTTTTATTTAGGAATGGATATTATTGAAATCCCCTGTGAAATGATTTGTAACAGATCTATTATTGAAGCTACCTTTGGAAATACTATATCTGTAGATAATATTAAAAATATATCTAAATGTGTGATTCTTTGTCCAAAAGTGAGCATGTTCAAAAATTAAATGAAGAAATTTTGGATATACTTGATGGACATTTTCACACATATTTGAGTGGTGATTCCATTGACTCAAGAGATGAGGATGAAAAGGAAAATTTTTCCATCAAATTTCTTAATTGTATTTTTCCTTCAGGAATGCCATGTTATAAATTAAAATTGAAAGTAGGTGCAATCATCCTGCTACTGAGAAATCTTAATAGTAGGGTCTTTGTAATGGTACTAGAATTATTATCAAAAGATTGCAACCTAACATTATTGAAGCTGAAGATCTGCAGAAAGAGAGGGTTGTTCTGATTCTAAGAATTGATTTGTCCCCATCTGACACTGGCCTCCCATTTAAATTAATTCGAAGATAGTTTCCCGTGATGCCAGCATTTGCGATGACTATTAATAAATCACAAAAATAAACTCTAGACAGAGTAGTAATATTCCTATTTAAACCTGTTTTCGCATATGGTCAGTTAAATGTTGCTTTCTCTCAAGTTCGAAGAGCATGTGATGTTAAAGTTGTATATACTTCATCACAAGGGAAATTAGTCAAGCACTCTGAAAGTATTATCACTCCTAATGTGGTATGTATTCAGGGAAATATTAGAATAAGTTTAATCAATTTATCAGTCATTGTTTGTATCAGTGTTGTTTTTATGTCTTGTCTTTGTTGTTGGTATATCATGTTGTGATTATTCATTAATAAAGTTATATATAATTTTCATATACATTTTACTAATTTTCTTCTATTTCTGACACTTCTATTATAGAGAAAGGGCAAATAGCAATATTAAAATATTTCCTTTAATTTCCTTTTAATGTGCACAAATTTCATGCACTGGACCATAAGTAGCATTATAAAACAACAGACAGATATCTGCATCTATGCATATTAATGATGTGCTAACATCTTGTTATGGTTCAGAATTCATAATGAGCTTTCTCTCTGCCAAGTGCACAGTGGTATAGTATAGATAACGTGTGTGTAATCATATTTTAAAAATAAATGCAATCCATTAATCAAATACAACCCAAGATAGCAGGGAAAAGAAATCTTGAGAATTTGATTTTTATTTTATTGCTTGCCCCTCCATGTAAATTTTGGCTCCCTGTTGGCCACTGATGGAGAACTAGTCTATGTGACAAGGGGCTTGAAGTGGATTGTAAGGGAACCTGCTGTGATTTTTCAGTTCCTTTAAGAAAAAAATAAAATAAAACCATGAGCACAACACTTTAAAAGTCAACTGAATTAGATTCTTTCTACCTTGTACTTAGCTGTGTAGTAATACAGGAGTGGGCAAAAGTGGGCTAATAATAATAATAAATAGTATAATTTATAAATACATAATAATACAAGAATAAAAACTGTGTTTCCCATACTCATAACTGTAAACCTACTTTTGCCAATCTCTAAAGAAACCAAATCCTTGTCTGAGAGAGACTGTTACAGGGCAAAGAGAACATGAGATCACTGCAAGAGGCAAGATCATTCCTTAAGTCCCATTCACACCTGAAGTCCTGAGAATTGCCCTGCCATGCCAGGTCATGCTTTTCTGCTGTACTTCCAAAAGCATGGATCTTCCTCATGTTTTGTTTTGTTTTACCTCTATGCAATGGAAGTAGCCAATTCAGAAACCCTAATGCTTTATGAATGTTTCCTACAAAATCATAGCTGGTTGATACCTAGGTTGGTGTTTACAATAAACCATATTCCATAACACAGGGTTATTGCAGCCTCGCCAAATTTGCTTGAAATTTGTATTTTAAGGAGACTGCACAGGTCTAAAAGGAAAAGTGCATAATGACATAAACTTATGCTTTCCACCTGCTTGCTTTCAGTTTAATTCTAAGAAATGAAATTGCAGTAAAAAACATAAAATTAATATTATATAATGGAATCACATTATATGTAATGTTATAATATAGTGTACATTTTTATGTAATTATATATTACATTAGAGGCTCACTGCACAAAATTCATGCACAGGGAAGGGTCCCTCATCCTGCATGCTCTCGCAATCTAGGACCCCTCAGGGGATGTCTGACTGCCAGTTTAGGCCCGATCCCACCCCTATCCACTCGCCTGCCTGCCTGGCTGATCATCTTTAACAACTCTTCCTGCCTGCCTCATTGCCCCTAACCACCTACCTGCCAGCCTGATCACCCTTAACCACCTCTACAGGCCTACTCCCCTCTTGAGAGGGGACCAAGCAGGCATGTGAGCACAGTTAGGGGGGAACCAGGCCTGTATGGGAGGACAGTTATGGGCAACCAGGCCTTTAGGTGAGGACAGTTAGGGACAACCAGGCCAGCAGGGGAGGTCAGTTAGGGTTGACAAGGCTGGCAAGGGAGGGACGTTAGGGGTTAATGGGTCAGCAAGGGAGAGCAGTTAGGGGTGACCAGGCCAGCAGGGGAGAACAGTTAGGAGCAATTGGATTGGCAGGGGAGCAGTTAGGCATCAATTAGGCTGGCAGGGGCGTGGTTAGGGGGTGATTGGACTGGAAGGCAGAAGCGGTTAGGGGCAATCAGGCAGGAAGGTAAGCGAGCTGTTGGGAGACAGCCCTCCTGGATTCTGAGAGGTATGTCCAACTGCCCCTTTAGACCCGACCCTATTAGGATCGGGCTTAAATGGGAAGTCAGACATCCCTTGAGGAGTCCCAGATTGGAGAGGGTGCAGGCTGGGCTAAGTGATATGCACCCCTGTGCATGAATTTCATGCACCAGGCATCTAGTTATAGATAATTATATAGGTACATTAAAGCACACTCCTTTTAGTAATTGATAGAATAAGCAGACAAAAACAGTAAGGATATACACTTACACAATAAGATTAACAAATCTGAACTGAAAGACATGAGAGTACTATATCCAACAAACTCAATTTATACAACTTTTCAAAACATGGAATATTTTTACCAAATTTAATCATATGTTGGCCATGAAGTAGACTTCCCTACATTTCAAAGAATTTTAATAATTTAGAATGTATTATTTTAGCACAATAGACTTTTGGTAGAAATAATTAATAAAAGAATAACTTTAAAAAACTCAAATATTTTGAAAATAAACCAGGCACATATAAGTAAATGATGAGTTAAAAAAAAATTACAATTGAAATTAACATACATTTTAGACTATAGCCACAATAGTTTATACAAGACAACTTATAGCCTTTTTATAGTTATTAGAAAAGTGGACATGTAATTATCTAAATATCAATCTCAAAGAGTTAAAAAAAATAGCAAATTATATATGAAAATAGAAAGATGGAAACAATAAGCTAACAGTAGAAGTTAAAATAAAAAACAATTTTGCAATAGAGAAAATCAAGCCAAAATTTAGACTTTTAAAAAATAAACCTATGAAAGATAAATAAAATTCATAAGTCTCGGGAAGATTGATCAAGAAAAAGCAAGTAAAAATTATTAATATCAAATATTTTAAAGTTATATCATATATAACTTACAGAAAACAAAGATAATTATAAGTATATTGAACATATTATGCCAACATTTAATAATTTAGATGAAATGGAGAAGTTCTAGAAAACATTAACCAAAACTACTGACATAAGAAAAAATAAAAAAATCTGAATATATATATGTGTGTGCATGTGTATATGTGTATAACTTTCAAAAGTTCCCATAAATATTTATTAGAAGTGAATTTTTCTTACCACTAAGAAAGAAATAGTACCAATTTGACAAAGCCTTCCAAAGAATGAAAAAATAATTTATTTACAATAAATTTTATGAGGCAATCATAACAACATTAAAAGGTATCAAGGATATTATAAGAAAAGTAAAGACAATCTTTCTCATAAACATGGGTCCTGAACAAATATTAGCAAATTAAGTCCAGGTGATTTTTTTTAAAGTTAATATCTTAAGATCAAGTGAGTTTATTGCAGGGATAAAAAGGTTGATTTAACATTTAAAAATCAATCAACATAATTTACTACATTTACAAAATAAAGGAGAAAACTTATGTGATCATCAATAGTTTTTAAAAAATGAGATGTCATGTTTATTTAAATCATCATAAATAATACCTAGTATCTAGTAAATACTCAAAATGATATTAATTTGTTTCATTTCCTCCATCTCCATGGTTGTCTTTTTCCAATGCCACTCACAGATCATTAAATAGATTAAATTCCACAGATCAGCTAAGATCATGTTACTCCTCAAACTCCACATTTTCCCATGTTCTTACCCTGTCATCCAAATCACTCCACAATATGGCTCAACTTATTTTTTTTTCTGTGTTTTTGTTTTGTTTTGTTTGTTTGTTAGTGTGTGTATTTTTCCCCTCAAGACTTCACCAAACATTTTATATACTTTGATTTGCTTTAAGTTGAAAAGAATGTTAGAACCAATCATGAATTCACTGTAAAGAAATTAATGGTGAAATCATTCTTATATCTTCTACTAGTATGAGTCCTGCACTGATGGGGTCCCTCGGCCTGGCCTATGGGGATCAGGCTGAAACCCACTCTCCAACATCACCCAAAGGATCCTGGATTGTAAGAGGGCGGTTCTTGGGTGACACATCCCAGAATTGGGCTCCCTTCTCTCTGGTCTCAGGTGCTTTACCAGAGAACTACAGCTGCCAAGTCCCCACAGCTTTGCAGCTCCTGCATGGAGCATCTGCCCCCTGATGGTCAGTGCATGTCATTGCCACCAATCAGAGCATCTGCCCCTGGTGATCATTGCACATCATAGCTACCGGTTGGATGGTCAAATGGTCAGGCAGTCACTTAGACTTTATATATATAATAGAGGCCCAGTGCATGAAATTCATGCACTGGGGGTGGGGGGGTGTCCCTCAGCCCAGCCTGCACTCTCTCCAATCTGGAATCCCTCTCACAATCTAGGACTACTGGCTCCCAACTGCTCACCTGCTTGCCTTCCTGATTGCCCCTAACTGCTTCTGCCTGCCAGCCTGATCACCTCCTAACCACTACCCTGCCAGTATGATTGATGCCTAACTGTTCCCCTGCCAGCCTCTTTTCCCCTAACTGCACTCCCCTGCAGGCCAGATCACCCCTAACTGCCCTTTTCTGCAGGCTTGATCACCCCCAACTGTTCTCCCTTGCAGGCCTGGTTCCTTCCAACTGCCCTCCCCTGCTGGCCATCTTGTGGGGAACATCTTGTGTCCACATGAAGGCAGTCATCTTTGATCACATGGGGGCAACCATCTTGTGTGTTGAAGTGATGGTCAATTTGCATATTACTCTTTTATTAGAAAGGATTAGAAAGGATAGAGGCCTGGTGCACAGGTGGGGGCTGGCTGGTTTGCCCTGAAGGATGTCCCAGATCAGAGTGGGGGTTCCCTTGGTGCATAGGATGGCCTGGGTGAAAGGCCTGTGGTTGTTTGCAGGCTGGCCATGCCCCCCTGGTGACCCAAGAATAGGCCCTGATATCTGGGATTTATTTATCTTCTACAATTGAAACTTTGTAGCCTGCAGCAGAGCCAAGCCTCCTGCTCACTCCATGGCCTTGGACATTTTTGTTGGGATTTATTTATCTTCTATAATTGAAATTTTGTAGCCTTTAGCAAAGGCCAAGGCAGGCCAGAGCAGGCAGAAAGCTTGGCTTCCTCTATCACCAGGGGCAATACAAGCCTCCTGGTCTCTCTGTGGCCACAGCCATCTTGGATGGGTTAATTTGCACTCGTTCCTGATTGGCTGATAGGCGTGGCTTGCAGCAGAGGTACAGTCAATTTGCATATTACTATTTTATTAGATAGGACTAGGGGCCCAGAGCACAAAGATTCATACCCAGGGGGAATGGATCCCTCAGCCAACTTGCACCCTCTCTAATCTGGGAGCCCTAAGGGAAGCCATCTCCAATCTGGGAGTTTCTGTCTGTCTTTGCAATCATATGAGCAAATTGTCTGAGACCCCAATCCAGTTTGGTTTGGTGCTCACAGAATAATAGAGGTCTTTTTTTTTTTTTCTTTGCCATTGGTGGAGATTTCTTAGAAGTTGCAGGATATCTTCCCTTTAATTTTTCCTCGATACTGTGACTTTACTTATGTCTCTCACCTTTGCTTTCCTTCCATCCCCCACCTGCAATAGTAACTTTCTCCAGGCTCACTTTGCTCTAGTGTCCAGGAGATCCAGCAATGCCTTTGCCACCAGACCTACAATTCCCAGCATTCCTGGTGCTCCCCATGCTCTGGGCTTTTGCTTCTGGTCCAGGGGCTGCCACCAGAACTACAATTCCCAGAATTCCCGGTGCTTTCCATGCTCTTGGTTCTTTCTTTGGGTCTAGGTGCTACACAAACAAAAAGGATTGCAAGCACGAGTAGCCCCCATACCAGGCTGACAGGACCGGGCACTCCAGTGGTGTCCCCAGGACACTGACCTCTAGGCGCCAGTACAAGCCTGCATGTGCTGGACACAGGCTCAAGGTGGGCGGGGTCCTGAGGATGCCCACCCCTCCTCCAGCTGTTCGGCACCTGTGCACATAGGCCCCACCTCTGGCCACTCAGCCTGCGCACGTAGGTTCCAACCCCTGGCCACGTGGCACCTGCCTCCAGGATGCCTACAGCTCTGTCATCTTTGTCTGGTTAATTTGCATACTCACTCCTGATTGACTGTGGGGCATCATGGAGGTATGGTCATTTTACATATTTGTCTATTATTAGTGTAGATATATGTACTGTATAGATAGATGATAGATAGATAGATAGATAGATAGATAGATAGATAGATAGATGATAGATAGTTCCCCATATAAATATTCACATAAATAAACTCTCTTGAGGAAGTGGCATGTTTTCTCCAAAAATAAAAGTAGACCTATGTCATTAACCAGTTTTCCTTTTTATTTTGGTCACCAGAAGTTTTAAAGTCATATTCAAATCTTGTGACTATATAGGGTTTTAGAACTTTCTTGTTTGTACCTATTTCCCTTCTCCTCAATCTCCTGTATAGGTGTTAAACTTTTATTATAATCTGCATATTTGTATCTCCCATATCTCATTTTCCTTTTTAAAATTATTTTTTATAATCTCTCTCCTGTAAATGGTCTATATTCTTTAAAGAATGAAGTGAAGTGTGCATGAAAATATCAAACTCCAGTCTAGATAAATATACCTTACACTTGCAAATCTCTGTGCTTTTCCTTTTGATTTTTCTAACCTAAATTACTCCCTCCTCCCTATCATTATTCCAGCATCTAAAATATTTTATTCTCTGTACTCCAGTGATCAAAATGGACCCTTCCTTCAATGCTCATCTTGAGTGTTGGCTTTCTTATAAAATTTTTCTCATTCCCAATAAGTGAGTGCAACTTCTGCAAAGTTCACCTTCAAGCGAAAACCTAACTCAAACGTGTTGACCTCTTTTACTCTGTGTTCCGTGTGTTGGCTTTTTCCACTGGCTAATGTGAAGATGACTGCAGCAATACCCAGAGATTACATCCAGTTATGGCAACACACAAAGGCAAAAAGGGATCCATTCTTTCTCTTGCCAGAGGGTAAGAAAACATTTCCCAAAGGTTGTCCCTCATAATCATTATTGTCCAGACTTGGGTGCATAACTATTCCTAAACTAAGCACAGGAGAAAATAATGGGATTCCTGTGATTGGCTTAGACTAATCAGCTTAAATCCTTTGAAGCTAAGCAGGAGGTCGATTCCCCTGGAGACTGTGATTGTGTAGCAACCGGTGGATACTAAACAAATCAAGGATCTGTGAGAGAGGAAAACAGAGGGGAATAGATATTGGGTAGAACAATGGTGTACTCTGTAATTGTGATGTCTCCCTCCCAGAATTCCCATGGCATTTTGTTTGTTCCTTTCATAATTCACCTTATGCTTCCTGTGTTATAGTTTTCTGTGCAGTTATTCCATTTTTATTTTCTAACAGCATTAAGTACTCTGAGAGAAGAGATTTGTGAGTGCCCTGCTCAGCAACATGAAGAGAGGTTGGCCATCTTAGGCACTTGACAGGTATAAATTTAGTGAAATTCATAATTTTCCTCATGAATAGCATAGGTATAGAAACTGTGCATCTTTGGGTTTGTGTCCATAGCAGATACTTTTATATAACTTCATACTTGGATTGGAAGTGCCTGCCTTCTATTAATTACCACTCACTGGCCCACGTCTATCAATATGTTGCTATAACCTTAGGTGCAGTAAGTCTTTATGCTTTTATTTTCCTGTAGTGAAATGAATGTCTCCATTCATCAACATCCACTCACTCAGCTGTCCATTTCTGACACATTTGGAGACTGGACAGCAGGGGCTAGGTACAAATTAAGGCTAAAGAACAAAGCTTTTCTCTGTGCAAAGGTGACTGGCTCACACCTGGATCAAGCTGGTGGCCTAGGCCTCATTAGCACCATATTCGAATCCTGCAGAGAGCTCCCAGCCAGACCTCTAAGAGCAGCAACAACAGCAGGCACTGTTGCCTCACAGTGGCCAGACCCAGTCAGGAGGAGCTGAGGAACATCTGGTAGACCATAGGGTGGTGGCAAAATATTCAGTGTTTGAAGAAAGGAATCCCCCTGACCTGGCCTGGCCCCAGAAATACAGTATTTGAAGAAAGATGTCTCTTTACTCCAAGCTGCTCTCTTTCCCCAACCCTGGCAGCAGCAGCAAAACTTCAAATAATCTCAGTGGTTCTTTTCCTCCCGCAGTATGAATACAATCTGAGTATAAGCAGACTTTTTGTTTCCAGGGTCTGATGAAGACATTTATTTATTTCAATTAGAAATCACCCTAATCAGCTCTTTTGAAAAGGTATACCCTGGAATGCACAAACACTACTCTATTCCCTATCGTGAAATAAAAGATGCATTGTCATGTGGAAGAAAAGTGAAACAAATTTTCAAAAATTCCTACCTAAACTCCTGAGAAGCAAACCTGACCAAATGTTCAGCAACTGCACTGATTAAAAGTACCACTGATTCCATGCTAAAGATACTAGATCACTGTTAAGCATTAATGTCTGAATAGCTGTAGAGGGAGAATTGTCATTATGCATTCCCCAACAGAGTTTGGAGACTCACAAAACAGAAAAATCCTTTGTGATGTTCCCTCCAAAAAGATAATTTCTATGAATGCCAGACTAGTATTATAAACTTATAATCTTTGTTCAGGAGTGGGGAATTTAAATCTACACTACACCTTTTAGCACATCTCTGTGAGGTTGAAGATGCCTGTTACCTCCAAGCCAACACAATACAGAAAGTCAGGGTAATGGCATAGTAAGTTGTCTTGATGTGGCACTGTCAAGTAATACTGTCAAGGGTACATTATCAATTTGCTTTCTTACTTTGGCTTCTTTGTATTGCATAAGTATTCTAGTTTCACTTCTGGACACATAAAGTTCAGTAAAAAATCCTACAGTAAAAAACAAACAAACAAACAAACAAAATGAAAAGAGGATTTGGGGGAAGAAGAGTCCTTATAGGTGGCTAATATATGTGCTTCTTTGAAAACCAATGTGTTCCCTTTGCTAGAGGTAAAACTAGAGAATCTGGGTAGCACTATTCAAATGAATGAATGAGAAAATTATATACTTTAGATAAGTAACTTAGCCTTTGGGAATCTGTTTTCTCATTTATAATTTGAGGGGTGAGCAATATTTTCTCATTTGTAATGTAAAAAGGATTAGGTGTGATAAACTATATACTATACTTAGTGCAATGCATAATATATTTGATTAGGTGTGATAAATTATATACTATGCTTAGTGCAATGCATAATATATTCTAATGACCTCAGAAATGTTCATCACTATGATTATTATAATGGCTGGGCTACCTATTTTCAAAATAGGGCTCTAAACCTAAGATATAGCAATTTATTACCTACCAACCATGAAGACATATCTTGAGGACTGAATCATTCTCAATAAAAAATTATTCCATGCCAGGTAACAATATTAACTGGGTCATGGCCACAAAAAAAAATGTCTTCAGCCAGGAGAAAACCCAAATAGTTACTGTAGACAGCAAGCAGCCAGTCAACTGCTGACGGTCTTGATAGAGAGACTGAATAAAGGTTGGATCCAGAACTGGCTTTACATGAAACAACGAGTGACAGGAACCTGAGTCTTGAGGAAGAATCTCCATAAGCAGATAGCTGAATGTCACAGTGCTTGATCTTGGGGAGGAAGATACCCAGCTGACTCTAAAGTCCCATCCAAAGAACTGGACTAAGGAGAGTTAAAAGGATATAGGATTTTCAATTTGTCCAAAGCCAACATTTGAGAAAGAATCCTAATCTCTCTTTTTTTCTCTCATGCTCCCCTCTTGTCCTAATATCTCTGCTTATTTACTCTTTTTCCAAAACCTTCCACATATCATAGGGCAGACACACACATACAATGCAAATATCCATGGAAACATTATTCATAATAACCAAATAACTGGAAACAGTTCAATTCTCCATCAACAGATAAAAAATAATCAAATTATGGTTTATCTCATATGCTGGAATTCTACTCAACATGGGTGAGTCTCAAAAAATATAGTGTGCTAAGTAGAAGTAATCAAACCTAAATTTCTACACACTCTATGATTATATTTATATAAAATTCTAGGAAAGGTAAAACTATAGTGACAAAGAGTGGATCAGTGGTTGCAAAGAGTCAGGTGTCAGGGGAAAGGATCAATCACAAACAGATACATACAGGCAAATTGGGGCAATAGAATTGCTCTAAGCTTTGGTGCAGACTGCCTACTGTTAATATACATAAGGGTATGTAGTTAAATAGATGAATTTTATTGAACATAATTTGGCCCCTTGAGTATTGCTCACGTGCAATGCAACTGAAACTTCGTGGCTCATGCGCAGAAGTCAGTTTTCGACTCTCCAAAGAAATTTCAGTCGTTGTACTGTTGATATTTGGCTCTGTTGACTAATGAGTTTGCCGACCACTGAGTTAGCAGATACTACAACATTGACCATTTAAATAAGAAACTCTGAGGCACCCATATTATTTAAGTCTCCCTAGGAACTTTTATATACAGTCAGAGTGAAAAACTGCTGTTCTGGGATAAAGAGACACTCTGCACAAATGTACTTATAAAAATAAATCAATATTATTTAATAAATAAATTTTAAAATGTTTTATAAAAGAGTAAAACTGGGCATCTTCAGGAAACAAAGTGACTAGAGCACAGAGTTTACAAATATGAATAATGCAAATTAGTCTAAAAATACAACTTGGGAAAGATAATGGAAAGCCATGTTGTTTCACAGTGAATAAATATTTCAGGCCATTCATCAGAAAAGCAATTTTCCCCTGAAAAGCTGCAGAGAAAATATCCTCAATCCTTACAAGTGAAATATTATTAATATCATTATTGTTATTGATAATAAATATTCATTTGAAATATATTGTGACTGTGCTAAGGATGATAGTCAAGAAAAGAAACAATTATTCACATGCAAAGATATTATACCTAGAAAAAAAGCTATCCTGAAAATAATGGATCAGGGTCTTATGGATACTGGATCTGGAAATTATTTAAGACACACAATTGATACTCTTTCCTCTTGTTTTCTTCAGGGGTTATGCAATGCCTATTTGTCCATCATCCCATAGACTCATTTTCCTGAAATGTTGTCTTGTATATTCTCCTGAATGGCAGCTTCAGCTCCCAAGTCTATTAGGACCTTTCATCCTGGTTTCTGAAATTTGAGACAGAATGTATCTCTCCTTCCAACCTAAATATGGTTCCTACCCCCCTGGGTCCAGTATCGATTCCCAATGCATTCATCTCTGGTAAGTGTTTTGTTTCTTGAGGTGGGCACGGAGCAGAGGGATTCTAACTAAAAGACTGCTCCTTCCTGTGCAGGGAAGGCAACAAAACTATCTAGTACACCAGCGATCTAGTCATTTCTTTTTTACTTTGCACTATTAATCATTGATCCTGCTATCCTTGGTAGTTATATCTGAATATAACTACTGAAGATTTGTGTATGTGTGTGCATACATATGTATGTTTCAGGCAACATTCTTCTATTTATTGCAATTTCTTCTGGAAACAATTATTATCACATTATTAAATATTTTAGGGGTATCAAATGTTCCCAAATACTAGATTTGCATTTCCTCAAAAAATCATTATTTTTACAACTAACAAGGAGAAAATTTTTTGTGTAATTGTCTGGCCGTATTGGCTACTCTTTTGGATTTATGCAGCAAAATACTCAAAAAGAAGTAATTACATGGTTTAAAACACAGTTGATAATGTTGGAGGTGACCCCTGCTAATTAGCTAATTAAAATAGCCATAGCCTGAGAATACTGAGAGATGGAGACAGGCTTTTCCAGGGACAACATGCCAAGATGGGGATTTGTCCTTTTTTCAACTAAAAGCCAAAACATCATTGACAGAACAAACAACAAACCAACAAAGAAAACCTTCTCATGCTCCAGCAGAGATGTTTTATAAAATATAAACGTCAGCAGATTTTTTGCAATTCATACATTGGCTTAGAATTTCAACTCATGAAGGTCTTATACTTGTACAGATTGATATGGTAGCAAATAGGAAGAGAAAAGTCTAGCACTATAGATGTGCAGTTGCCTGTGACTATAAATTTTATTCTAAACTGAGAGACTAAATATTTTCTGATATTACTTGGATGTGAATATAGAACCAGGACTGAGAAAGAAGAGTATACAGATAAGACAAAGAAGAGAGACAGCTTTCTCATGACTTTCATGTACTTTACAGTGAATAAGGATTTGTAGTTAAATCAGAACCATATCTTAGTTCTACTAGTACGTGTGTAAAGTGCACAGTAATTGTGTGTGCATATATGCATGCACACATAGTTATACATGTATGGTTAAAGTAGCCATGCAATAGTTCATGTAGAACATTCCAGAGTATATACTTGGTCAGTGAGCTGTCAGCACCAGGAAGATAATTGAGTGTGCTACCTCCTGTTTACATCTATCTGTCTGTCTGTCCATTTCTCTGTGTGGGTCTGTCTCTATCCTGCACTTTCGGGTGTGTTTTTTTCAAGGAGTAATTCAAAAATTCTTCCTGGCATTTCCATACTAAAGTAATTTTCTGTGGCAACATTTAAGCTTTCCTTGGAGGTGGATTATGCTCCCCTGTGAAACTCGTGTCAAATCTTTTGGGCCACTAACCCTTCTTCAGGCTGTGATGCAGTGCTGCCAGTATGAAATATAAAAATGCTCATTAGAAGCCAGCAAGAAAAAGAAAGGTCCCCAATAGACAGAAGTAAAACCCTGACATCCCTAGATTACATGCACCATCACAGCATCAGCAGCTGCTTCCTCAGGCACTGGCAGAACAGTAAATCTGAGAGTGTAGCTATTCATCCACAGAATGCTTAGGAAGGGGCCAGGAAAGAGCAGAATGGCATAGGGTGAGAAATGGGTTGCTAATCAGCTAAGGTTACTCTCTATGCAACTCCAAAGGTTTTAGCAATATAATCACCCTCTATTACTCTACAAGGGAAATTTACCTTAATGACTTTGCTCATATTATCCTTTGTATTCCCAACCTAACATTAAACCCAACAAAAAAAATGTAAAGATCATTGACATTATATTACAAAAATGTATCTTATCTAAGATGGCACATATACTTTTATTTTGTCAAAAGGATTATAGGAATTAAAAGTTTCTTATCTAAGTTTCTGAAGGCCTGGCCCAGGTCACAGAGGTATGCAATTACTCTTAAAATCAGTTCTAACTATTCAAATGGTGGCAAAGATATGAACTAAAAAGATGATTCCCCCAAATCTTCAGCCAGTGTAATACTGATACATCAGAAGAACTAACTGACCTAATATTCAGGTGACACTTCCTCTGGGAAAGATCCTTCAGGAATCTCTAAAACCCAGCCCCTAGGATTTCTCAAAAGCTAGTTCTTTACCTTATAAACTTATATTCTTTACTATATGATCCCAAATGTATTTGTTCATTTAGGTTCATAACAGTTGTCAGACTCAAATATTTTATACTAGTCCACTTAGGAAGTATGTTATTTTAGCTGATAAGAATAATTATGTTTCACTTTATTTTGATTTGATGATAATGAGAGGAAAGGAATAGAAGTAGTAATCATTCTTTGACGTTGATGGAACCAGAAGGAAGCCACTGGGTCAGTTAAAGACTGATAGATTAGAACTAGAACTAGTAAAGATTCTTATTTCAAGAAAATATCCCAGTTGAGGCAGAGTAGCTCAGTTGGTTGAGCATCATCCTATGCACCAAAAGGTTGCCAGTTCAATTTCCAGTCAGAGCACATACCCGAGTTGCAAATTTGATCTCCAGTTGGGCACATACAGAAGGCAACTAATTAATGTTTCTCTTCTCTTTTCTCTTCTCTCTCTCTCTCTCTCTCTCTCTCAACATCCTCTCTCTAAGCAAGTTCACAGGTGAGAATTTTTTAAAAAGTAAACATCCCAATCAGTTCTGAAAAACACCATTTTATCTCATTTATTGGTGAACACTTAGTAATCAAAAGAAAACAAAATCTTCTATAATTCCAATACACATAAACATTATTAATACATCAGGATATATATATTCCTAAGTGATCTTTCTACCATTCAACCAATCAACCAGTAGCTATGACACACACTGACCACCAGTGATCATCAGTGTGCTTCCACAGTGAGAGCTTGCTCAGCTGACTGATTGGCACCAGGCGTTGGGTTCACAGCTGGCCAGCACAGCTGAACCCAGATGAGTGGGAGTGGTGTGGGTGCTTGGCCTGGGCTTAGGCTCCACTCTGGCCACCTGCTGCTTGTGCACTCTACATCCCTCAGGGGATGTTGGACTGCTGATTTTGGCCCAATCCCTGCAGGCCATGCCAAGGGACCACACCAGTGCATGAATGTGTATGCTCTGGTGGGTTCCCTTGGCCTGGCAGGTGATTGTGGCTGATGAGGGCCATCTCGCTCAGTCCCAATCAGGACCTATGGGAACTGGCGGCCAGGGAGAGACTGTGGGAAGTTGGCCAGTCATCCAGGAAGGGACTGCTGGAGGGCTCCAGGCATATCCAGCCCTCTCAACTAGTCCTGATTGGCCAGACCCTAGTAGCAAGCTAACCTACCAGTTGGAGCATCTTCCCCTGGTAGAGAGTGCATGTTATAGCTATTGGTTGAACAGTCAACTGAACAGACAACCAATGAGTTGGACACTTATCATATCACACTTCATTATATAGGATACTAATACTATATATTCTTTAATATATAAATATAAAGTTACAGGTAGGCCTCAGGTTATGTTGTACTTGATGTATGTAGTTTTGTGGTATGTCACCATCTCCCATCCTATCTAATAAAAAGAGTAATATGCAAAATAACCATCACTCCATCACATCCACAAGCCACACCCACAAGCTAATCAGGAATAAGCATGCAAATTAACCCAACCAAGATGGCTGTGACCACGTAGAAAGCAGGAGGGAGGATGTGGTTTCCCTGGCAATGGAGGAAGCCAAGCTTTCCGCACACCCTGGCAGGCCCAGGCCTCCACTCCAGCTATAAAGTTTCACTTATAGAAGATAAATAAATCCCAACAAAAATGGCGGCACAGAGCTGGAGAGAGCAGGGGGCTAGGGTTGCCCCTGGAAATGGAAGAAGCTAATCTTCTACAGCCCTGGCCTATCCACTCAAGGCTATAGCTACAAAGTTTCAATTGTAGAATATAAATAAATTCTAGATACTAGAGCCTCTGCTTGGGTTGCTGGGTAAGGAGAGTGGCTGGCCTGCAAACCACCATAGGCCCCTTGCCCAGGCCATCCCACACCCCAAGGGAACCCCTACCCTGATCCAGGACACCCTTCAGGGCAAACCATCTGGCCCACACCCATGCACCAGGCCTCTATTCTCTCTAATAAAAGAATGATATGCAAATTGACTGTCACTCCAACACACAAGATGGCTGCCCCCATGTGGTCAAAGATCTTACCCCCATGTGGACACAAGATGGCCACCACAAGATGGGAGTGACTAAGTCTACAAGGGAGGGCAATTTTGGGCAATCAGGCCAGCAGGGGAGGGCAGTTGGGAGGGACCAGGCCTGCAAGGGAGGACAATTTGGGGTGATCAAGCCTACCTGGAGAGGGCAGTTAGGGGTGACCAGGCTGACAGAGGAGGAATGTTGGGGGTGACTGTGCCTGCAGGGGAGAGCAGTTACAGGGAACAAGGCCTGCAAGGGATGGCAGCTAGGAGTGACCAGGCCTGCAGGGGAGGAAAGTTGGCAGAGGGAGCAGTTAGGCATCAATAAGGCTGGCAGGGGAGAGGTTAGGGGGTGAACAGGATAACAGGCAGAAGCGGTTAGGGGCAATCAGGAAAGCAGGCAGGCGAGCAGTTGGGAGCCAGCAGTCTTGGATTATGAGAGGGATGTTTGAGTGCCTGTTTAGGCTCTATCCCAGTGGTACCCGGCCTAAACGGGCAGTTGGACATCCCTTGAGGGGTCCCAGATTGGAGAGAGTGCAGACTAGGCTGAGGGACAACCCCCTGCATGAATTTTGTGCACTGGTCCTCTATTTATAAAAAATAAAGTTCCATCATCTTGATGTATATACATATGTGCTTTATGTTTTTTATTAATTTCCCACAAGTAAGTAAAGGTAAGGGATTGTTATCTTTCTTTTAAATTTTTTTTACTGTTTCACTTCATTACTACTGTGTATATGCTCCATGTGAGTAACGTAGGTGCTTATGTAGGTGGGTTCCAACTCACGGTGAAAATCAAGTTATGTTGTGCTGTAAGAACGGATCCCTACATAATCCTAGGACCTACTATATATTATATTATATTATATAAAATTATATTTACATAAACACACATAGTATTGATTCTTAGTAGCTTGTTTAAGGATATTAATATGTGAAGGGTGAGACATGCAAATGAATGGAACTCAACACCTCCCCCTTCTTCTTTATTAACACCACATCAGGACAAAAATAGATATGATTTGCCATCAACACAGTTGTCCCTGCTTCAAAAGTGTGAACTCTATCTTCTAAACTTGAAAACTCTTTACCATTGATAGTAAAAGCCATCACTGTTAAAAGAATAAAACTAAAGAACAAATCCCCCCCAAAAAAACAAAACAAAAGGTAGGCATGGGCTTAGGGGACAGTTTCCTTCATCTATAACTATCAATCAAGATGTTAAGCACTCATAACACATTTCTATCAAACGCATGTGAAACTTGGCACTTCTGAGCTCTGTTCGTCTCACAATCATATGCTCCTATTCCCCATCAAACAGTCTTCAGCTTCATGAGAGTGACATCTGTACCTCCAGATGTTCATGTTTTATCAGGCCCTCCTCAGCCATTTTGATCAGGGAGCATGCACACAAATTATATCATAAATCTTCTCACACTTCATATACTATATCAAATGAGAAAAACCACCAAATTTACACAGAGCTATATTAAGCCTAAGAAATATAACTTGAGATTTAACACACTATTCATAAGGATGTGCTATTCTGAATACTGGATTAATATGAGCTAGCACTACTGTACAGATTTATTATGGACCATATGCTCTTTAATTATCATTGCCTCCCAAAGTTACCACTTCACACATCTGCAGCCGATGTGGGCTGCTGTTGTTCTGTCCCTGCCTCAACAGGATTTGACAAACATTTTTCAGCGGGACACCTTGACAAAGAGTCAACCCCAACAATATTTCAGAAGAGTGATTACAATAAAATAATTAAAGGAAAAAGAAACAAACTGTCTCAGGGAGAGTGCTGGGGTGGGGGAGAGCCTTGGTCAGGAATGCACCTCATCTGTTTGGGTTCATATTAGCTGCAATGCTTTTAAATTGTTTAATGTTAATGCTCAGCTTCCAAAACTTGCTTGCTGCAAATAGAAGTAAGGGAGAGACTTCCTCTATTGAAGCTAATGAGAATAAAGAGTGTGCAAACACTAACATTGTTCTCAGATCAAGATGTGCCTTACTGATTTAAGATCTTTTGGACTGTACAATCGCAGAAGACATAATTCATGGGGACTTGGATTAATTTTTAAAAAGATTTACACTACAATTTTCAATGCAGTTCTAGTTAATTAAGCAACTCTCTACATCACAAAGGAACAGTTCTTGTAAACTGTTGTGTCCTTTGAAGCTCAACATTTTTAAGGCTACACATCCCTATCTTCCTGTAGATGCAAAAGATAAATGGTTCCTGAACTACTGTAGACTTGATTAACACGTGGCAAGTTTTAACAGAAAGAAAATTGGCTTATGAATAGGAGGGGTAGGCATTGGGAAAGTCACTCCTAACCTTACAGTTTTTCATTTTTATGAAGAACTTGAACTACATGATTCTCGAGGTTCCTCCCATTTCTAAATTAGTGACACTGATTAAATTGTATTGAAATCAAGAGATTTACAATTGTTTGTGTTTTAGATATACAGCAATTAAAGGAGCTTGGCGGATATTGTTTAGTCCTATTTCAACAGAAATTAAGATCTCAAGAACCAATTCATTCACCAAACAATTGACAATAAGAACTAGTTTCAGAATCAGTCTCTTGCTTGGAAAATTTCTTATTAACTCCTCTGAATTTCTTTTTAAATTTTTCAAAAGAAAAGCTTTCAATCATCTATTTATACAAATATAGAGAGCCTAGAATAGTCAAGAAAGTCTAAATGAACATCAGCATAGCTGCAGGACTTGCTACCAGAGTTCAAATCTTATTATAAAGCAACGATAAGACAGTGAAGTTTCAAACCAAGGACAGGTAAGTGAACCAAAGTGACAGGATGAAGAGCCAAGAAACATATCCACCTTGATACAGTCACACCATCTGCAATAAAAGCGCCTCTGCAATCCAGTGGGGAGAGGAGAGTCTTTTCAATAAATGGGAAAAATGAACCTTGAAGTCTACCTCATATCATGCACAATAATTAATTAGAGATGGCTCAGAGACCTAAAGTGTAAACGGTATACAACAAATTCTCTGGAGAAAAACATAGAAAAATATCTTTAAGATCTTGAGATAGGCAAGTATTTATTAAACTGGAAAAGTAAAAGAGTTAGCCACTAGAAAAAAACAGACCACTCTAAAGTTTAAAATGTCTACTCTTTGTCAGATACCATTTAAAATAATGAAAAGGCAAACCGCAGACTGTAAAACAATAATTGCAATATATGTATCCAATAAATAACATTTAAAATTTATAAAGAAGTACAAATCAATAAGAAAAAAGCAGATGACCCCAATTTTTAATGAATAACAAAGACTGATCAGATATTTTACAAAGGTGAAATGTATGGCAAATCAATACAAAAAGTTTGACACTCTTGGTAGCTGAGAAATGCAAATTAAAACCACAATGAAATACTACAATATACTATCCAAACTAGTAAAAATTAGAAAGTTATACCCTGTAATATCAAATGTTAGTGGCAACATGGGACTCTCCTATTGTGCTGATGGGAGTGTGAACTGGAGTAGCCCCAATGTGAAACTTTTGGCTTACCTATTAAATCTAAATATGTGTATCCATGACCCAGCAATCCCATTCTTGGTACTATACCCACCAAAATCATGTCCAACTATGTTCATAGCAGCATTATTTATAATAGATAAAAACAGGGAACAACTCAAATTTCCATAAACAAAAGAATGAATAGGTAATATAGTCATACAATGAAATAACTCACAGCAGTGAAAAAAGAACAAACTATTGCTCCATACCACAACATGACTAAGGTCTCACCAAAATAATGTTGGGCAGAAAAAAAGTATGGCACAAAGAACTTTATATGATTTACCTAAATGAAGCTGAAAAACAGGCAAAACTAATATATGGTGCTAAAGGACAAAACAGTGGTTATTTCTGGGATGGGTGTGAGAGTGGGGTCTGGGAGGATTGGAAATCTGGAAATATATATATGCAAAATATTGTCTTCTTATGATTTGTACCTTTTATTGTTTGTGAATTATATCTCTATTTAAAAATGAATGTATTTGGGTATCCATCTTCTAGAAAACAGAACTGAGATTAAATTCTATTTATGTCATAATTTTACTCTTTATTTTTAGTAAATTAATGACATTTTTCTGAATGTAATTAGAAGTAATCAATTCGTGAGAATAATAATAAATTGAGATTCTTCTGTAAATGGACATATTTTTCCTTGGACAGATTTACCTTCTCAAATGAAATATTAATGTAGGGCTCTCTTCTTACTGAAGTTGCATAAAAAGTCATGAGGTAAAGGGAAAATTATTTAAACTAGGAGAGGGCAAGTAGGTATATGTCAGGTAGAAATTTGTGTCATTATATGTCAACTAAGTAATACATTTGCAGAAATGGAAACATGTCCAAGGAGATTAACAGTTTGTGATCATTCTTTTATTTCCGTGAATATGAGTAAATATGGAGCTAATATATACAAGACCTAGACTTAAAGATTCCCTTTGCAGGTCTCCAAAATGGAAGTGAGATTCACCAAAGACCAGAAGATGTAGTGGGCCATGGTGAAGCCTCAGATTCAGAAGAAACTGACACCATTTACTTTAAAACAAAAGAACAAACAGAAAGAAAATCCAGCCTTTAAAGTGTTTACACTTTGCTGCTTCAATTTTCTCTTCTAAATGACTTTGGTGTACACCAACAATAGTAAGAAAATGCACCCCCATGTCCCAGCTTTCCACTTTCTAAACCTGCTGGGTGAAAAGTTTACTCATTTCTAGTCTTCATCTCTGTCTAGAATATCTGTTCTCATCCACATCATTCCTCCATACTCAGGTGTTGTGATCTGATATAAAATGAATCACAAGAAATGTAGAAGAATCAAAATTGCTTTTTAAGAAAGTAGAGTAGATCACAGTATTAAAATTTCCAATGTCAAATTGAAAATGGCAATTAGAAGGTTAATGAAAGTTTTACCATGAACTGCCTCTTCATGAAAGTGTACTATCCGCAGAAATACAAACATATGCCATGGGAGTGGTGGCTCAACTATGACATACATAGGACAGAGAATAATCACGTTATCCAAGTCTTAAAAGTTTTATTTTCAGAGTAGGTAAAATCATCTCTGTGCCACTATATTCAATCAATCATTTTAAACTAGGAGATTGAAATCCCATATTCAAATATTGTTGTCACATACTTTAGATACCTTAGATAGTGCAAATTCTCAGGCATTGGAAATTATAAGACAATGATATTGAAAGCATATAAAAGCAAAAGTACCTACAAATCTGTGATATATAATATTATTAGTTTTATACATGTTCTACAAGAGGAAGGCAAATGAATGTGCAGTCACTCCATTATTACTTATACCAATTTTAAGTGTTTTCTGTTTAGCGTTTTCTTGTTGGAACTTAGACATTCCTCTTTAACAAACTTAGTATGTGTCATAGTCAATAAACAGATGGGAAATTATAACCAAAAGTTTACATCAGCCAATTAACTTGAGTAAACAAAATAACACATATTTTTGAATAAAATATTTATTTTAAATCGATAAACTACTGGGCGCACATTTATTTATGCAATGTAAGATAGTAGACTTAGTCAAAGCTTTATGTCATTGGAATGAAGAGAAGTGCCCAAGTAAATCTGTTTTCTGTCTGTCTAAATTTTGCTGAGTTCTCTCACAAAAATCTGTTTATTTTAAAATTAAATCTAGAACTTCATGAGTTTAATTAGCATAGAGAGTTATAAACTCCCAGAACATGATTTGAAAGAAACCTGGGAGAATCCAATTCCCTCACTTTACACATGAAAAATATGAGGTCCAAAAAAGTGATCTGCTCAGGTTCACAGAACTCCCAGGTCAAAAGTATATTCATAATAGATTGCATTCTAGTATGAGTATAATCTAACCAATCCAGAAACCATTTGGTTAACTCTCTAGACTAACCCAGATAAACCCTAGTTTTAGAAAATAAAAGTTATTTGTAAAGTTCAATGTTCAAATACAAACAAAAGATGTTCTGTCATGCTAATATTATTTCCTTTTCAAAACCAAGGTCTGAGCTCCTCCACTTGTTTCCAACTATATGAAAATTGCTACTCCCAACTTTTAGTTTGGGAAACCAAAAGTCTAATATCTTCAGATTAAAAATGATGACCAAGTAAGTGGATACTACACAGACATGCTTCCAGGAACAAACTGGTATTACAACTAAAATACAGAAAAACTTCCTGAATAATCAATGGAAAACTCACAGGAGAGAACCCTGACACCTGAGGACCGGAAGTGAAGAATGCACAGAGACTGGTAGGAGGTGTGGAGGCATGAAAGGGCTGTTCAGGCACCAAGAGAAAGCAACTAAAGTCCTGGAGAGATTGCTCAGCTGTGGGGGGTTGCCACTGAGAACTCTGGGATCTAATCCCCAAGCTGGGACCCCCAGCAGAGAGCTCTAAAACTAAGAAGGGTACCCACATAACATGTGGCTGTGAAAAGCAGCAGGGTGCTGTCTGCCAGAGAGTAATAGCTGAAAATCCAGGTACCCTCTTAAAGTGCCAACACACAAAATCCCCTGTGGAGCTACCCATGTTGTGTTCTGGCAGAGGGAGGGTGAAGTGGACTGGAGCTGTGAGAGCAGAAGTTAGGACTGGGGACTTAAGGGATAGAGCTCAGAAGACAGACACCCCAAATTTCCTGGGCTGAGTCATTCCCTCACACAACAGAGGAAATTTTTACCACATTGACATTTGCTTTGCCTGGGGGAAGACAGCTGACACACCCTATTGGAAAAAACCTTGCCCTGAGACCACTTAAGAGGTTAAAAATATCAATTCACCTACAGGCAGAAGCAACTGCCCACCCTATTAACAAACTCTCACCACACCTGAGGATTATTGCCTGGGGGGAAATTGAAGTCAGAACCATATCAGTCTGCAGGCAGGGGTGGTCTCTGAAGGCTTTGAGTCTTTGCCAGATCAAATTAGTCAGAAATAGCCTTTAACACTGTCCTGCACTAGAGATTGAGAGGTGTAGAGGATCTATCTAGTACATACTAATAGTCACAAACCCAAAAAGAAAGCCAAAATAAGGAGACAAAGAAACAATCCCCGAATGAAAGAACTAGTGAATTCTCAAGAAGACATAAATGAAGTAGAGATTTAGAAATTTATCTGAAACAGAGTTCAGAGTAATAATAGTAAAAATGCTCAAAAGCATGAAAAAAAGATATACTAACTATGAAAAAAGAAAAATATGAGATAAAGAATAATATAACACAAAGAACACATTGGAAGGAATATACAGCAGATTAGGGGAAGCTGAGTATCGGATTAGTAAACTAGAAGACATAGTTGAAAACATCACTCAATCAGAAAACCAAAAATATAAAACAATTAAAAAAAAACAGGAGGACAGCTTAAGGGAGCTGTGGGACAATGTGAAATATAACAATATTAGAATAGTAGGTGTGCCAGAAGAGGCAGAAAGGGAGAAAGGCATAGAGAAGGTGTTTAAAGAAATAATGACAGAAAAATTCCTTAATCTGGAAAAGGAAAAAGTCAACTAAGTTGCACAGGAGGCACAGAGAATCCCAAACAAGACCCAAAAAGGCCCACACCTAGACACATCATAATTAAAATGCCAAAAGTTAAAGACAAAGAGAGAACCTTAAAGGAGGCAAGAAAAGGAAAACTGTTACTTACAAAGGAGTACCCATAAGGCTCATTTCTCAGCAGGATATCCACAGGCAAGAAGAGAATGGCATGAAGTAGTCAAGGTAGTGAAAAGCAAGGTTCTGAGACCAAGATTACTATCTCCAGCAAGGCTATCATTTAAAGTAGACAGTCAAATAAAGGACTTCCAAAAAAAAAAAAAAAGGCTAAAGCAGTACATCACCACCAAGCTAGCATCACAAGAAATGCTAACGGGATTGTTGTAATGAGGAGAAACACAGATAGAAACCTAGCCATACAGAATTAAATTGACAGTAAATAAGTACATATCAATAATTACCCTAAATGTAAATAGGCTAAATGCTCTAATCAAAAGGCTTAGGGTAGCTGAATGGATACAAAAACATGACCCAAGTATATGCTGTCTACAAGACACTCACCTCAAAACAAAAGACACATAACAGGATTAGAGTTAAGAGATGGAAAAATATTTTCCAGGCAAATGTAAAAGAAAAAAAGCTGGAGTACCAATATCCAACAAAATAGACTTCAAAATGAAGGCTATAACAAGAGACAACAAGTTCACTACACAATACTAAAATCAAGCCACCAAGAGGATATAACCCTGGTAAACATACTAGTAAATGCACCCAATATAGGAACACCTATATACATAAAAAACTTCTAAAGGACTTTAACAGAGAGATCAACAATAATATAGTCATAGTAGGGGACTTTAATACCCCTTTACTTCACTGGTTAGATTTTCCAGACAAAAACCTAACAAGGAAACAGAAACTCTAAAGGCTTTAGGCTTGGAAAGGGGTTCCCCCCTCTCCCCACCAGCATCTCCAATTACAAACTTAGTCCCTTCCCAAGCCTAAAGCCTCTGCTTGATGGCTGGCTGGGAGTGAACTGGGTGCCAAGGAGGTTCCTAGGACCCGGGTATGTATGTAAATTAACTGTCATCTTTGTTGGATTAATTTGCAAATTCACTCTGATTGGCTGTGGGTATAGTGAAGGTACAATCAATTTACATATTTCTCTAATATTAGGTAAGATGAATGGGTTACCAATGAGATCAAGAGAGAGATCAAAAACTTCCCGAAAACAAATGAAAATGAACACACAACAAACCTAAAATCTCTGGGACACAGTAAAAGCAGTCTTGAGAGGGAAGTTCATAGTACTACAGGCATACCTTAAAAAACAAGAATAATCAGCAATAAACTATTTAACCCTACAACTTAAAGAACTAGAAGGAGAATAACAAGAAAAGCCCAGAGTAAGTAGAAGAAAGAAAATAATAAAGATTAGAGCAGAAATAAATAATATAGAGACTAAAAACAATAAAAAAATCAATGAAACCAAGAGCTAGTTCTTTACAAGGATAAGCAAAATTGATAAACCATTAGCTAGACTAATCAAGAAACAAAGAGAGGAACCAAATAAACAAAATCAGAAATGAAAGTAGAAGAATAACCACTGACACCACAGAAATACAAAGGATTGTAAGAAAATACTATGAACAACTACATGCCAACAAGCTGAACAATGTGGATGAAATGGACAAATTCCTAGAAAAATACAATCTCCTAAAACTAAATCAGGAAGAATCAAAAAACCTGAATAGGCCAATAACAACTGATGAAATAGAAGCAGTAATAAAAAAAACTTGCACGCAACAAAAGCCCATGTCTGGGAGGCTTTACAAGAGACTTTTGCCAAACATTCAAAGAACTAACACCAGTACTCCTCAAACTATTTCCAAAAATCCAAGAGGAAGGAACACTTCCAAACACTTTTTATGAGGCCAGCATTATCCTTATTCCAAAACCAGATAAAGACACCACAAAGAAAGAGAACTACAGGCTAATATCCCTGATGAACATAGATGCTAAAATTCTCAGCAAAATACTAGCAAATCGCATCCAGCAATATATTTAAAAGGTCAAACACCATGATCAAGTGGGATTTATTCTAGGGATCCAACACTGGGACAATATTCACAAATCAATAAATGTGATACATCACATAAACAAATCAAAAGACAAAAAATCAATAGACACAAAAAAAGCATTTGATGAAATCCAACACCCAGTTTTTGATAAAAACTCTCAATAAAGTAGGAATAGAGGGAGCATATCTCATTATGATAAAGGCCATATATGACAAACCTACAACCAACATCAAACTAAAACCATTTCCTCTAAGAACAGGAATGTTCACTCTCACTACTCCTCTTTGACATAATACTGGAAGTGATACCATAGCAATCAGACAAGAAAAAGGAAGAAAAGGCATCCAAACTGGAAAAAAAGAAGCAAAATTGTCCTTATTCACAAATGACATAATAGTGTACACAGAAAACCCAAAAGACTCCATCAAAAAACTACTAGACTTAATAAATGAATTTGGACACAAAATTAACACCTAGAAATCTATGTCTTTTTTTATGCACCAGTAATGAATTCACAGAAAGAGAAACTATAAACAATAACAAAAACCAATCCCATTTACCATTGCACCAAAAAAATTAAGAGACCAAGGAATAAACTTACTAAGGAGATAAAGACTAGTACTCAGAAAACTACATGACACTGAAAAAAAGATAGAGGAAGACATAAATAAATGGAAGAATATACTGTGTTCATGGATTGGTAGAATCAACATCATTAAAATGTCCATGCTACCCAAAGCAATTTATAGATCAATGCAATCCCATTAAAATGCAAATGATCTGAACAAACTCTCCAAAAATTCATATGGAATAAATAAGATCCTGAATAGCCACAGCAATCCTGAGAAAGAAGAACAAAATAGGAGGGATATCAATACCAGATATCAAGTTTTATTACAAAGTCACTGTTCTCAAAACTGCCGAGTACTGAGACAAGAACATATAGGTAGACCAATGGAGAAGAACAAAGAACCCAAAAATTAAGCCGCGCCATTATGCTCAATTAATATTTGACAAAGAAGGCAAGAGCATACAATGGAGTCAAGATAGTCTCTTCAATAAGTGGTGTTGGGAAATTGGACAGAGATATGCAAAAAAAAATGAAATTAGACCACCAACTTACACCATGCACAAAAATAAACTCAAAACTTAAACATAAGATGGGAAACCATAAAAATCTTAGAAGAAACCATAGGCAGCAAAATATCAGACATATGTTGTAGCAATATCTTTACCATACAGCTCCTAAGACAATGGAAACTAAAGAAAATATAAGTAAATGGGACTACATCAAAATAAAAAGCTTCTGCACAGCAAAAGAAACTATCAACAAAACAAGAAAGTCACTGCATGGGAGAACATATTTGCCAATGTTCTCTCCAATAAGGATTTAATAAAAAATTGACAAGGTACTCATAAAACAACATAAGGAAGATAAAACAATCCAATTAAAAAAATGGGCAAAGAACCTAAATTGATGTTTTTTGAAAGAGGATATACAGAAAGCCAAGAGATATCTGAAAACATTCTCAAAGTCATTAATCATCTGAGCGATGCAAATCAAAATGACAATAAGGTACCATCTCACACCTGTCAGAATGACTATCATCAATAAATCAACAAACAATAGGTGCTGTTGAGGATGTGGAGAAAAAGGAACCCTCTTGCACTGTTGGTGAGAATGCAGTCTGGTGTAGCCACTGTGGAGAACAGTATGGAGTTTCCTCAAAAAATTAAAAATAGAACTCCCATTTGTTTCAGTAATCCCTCTTCTAGGAATATATCCCAAGAAACTAGAAACACCAATCAGAAAGGATATATGCACCGCTATGCTCATAGCAGCACAATTTACCATAGCTAAGATTTGGAAACATCCTAAATTCCCATAAGCAGATGAGTGGCTTAAAAAACAGTGGTACATCTACACAATGGAATACTACACTACTGTAAAAAAGAAGGAACTTTTAGCATTTGCAACAGCATGGATGGACCTGGAAAGCATTATGCTAAGGGAAATAAGTCAGTCAGAGAAAGATAAGTATCACATGATCTCACTCATTTGTGAAATATAATGAACAACATAAACTGATGAACAAAAATAGAGACAGAGGGAAAAATATTTTAGAATATAATAGAAGTAATCCTGTTATTTGCATATTTTTAATATTTCTTACACCTTTTGTGATATTATAATATGTTAGTAGAATTTTGGTAATATTATTATATTTAAAATCTTTTTTCCTTGAAATATTAATGTTTATTACATGTAACATTATATTTAAAATCTTTTTCTTGAAATATTAATACTTATTGCATGTAACATTATTACATTTAAAATAATTTTTTGAAATATTAATATTTATTGTATGTAACATTATTGTATTTAAAATTGTTTTTCTTGAAAAAAAAATTCTGACATCTTAGAATTCCCTAGATGTTGTCAGGGAATCATGTCAACTTACTTTTGAGGTGATATCAATGCCTGTATTTATGTCATTTCTGAGAGTGAAAGCTTGGGGCTGTGAATTAAGTGTGACTGCCCTTACTATCTTTGTGACCCTAGATAAGTTACACAATTTTTCTGTCCCTCAGTTTTCTCATCTGTTAAATGGAGATAATAATAGCACCTGATCTGTAGGTTATTATATACATATACATATGTGTAAAACACATAGGATGATGCCTAGGAACATACGTGTTGACTATTACTATGTTGATGATAAAATGATAATGCATTGTTGTACATTTGAAAAAGAGAATGATTGAGAGTTATTTATCCATCCTTAATTAGTCAATGATAAATTAATTTCATTTTAAAATTTACTTCAGAATTATTTTAAAAATTAATCTTTTCTTAGGTTCACCTAGGTGTACCATCTCCACTTGTAAGTCCTAAACTTTATGACTTAGATATCTTTGTAGATATCGTATATAATATGAGAGTGTCTGGCAGCTTGCCTTATACATAGGCAACAATAGGCATTTGTTGCATTAATGAATGAAAATTTAAATAAACCAACCTCAAAGGAAGAAAAGATTGTCACCCCTCCCTTCCACAACACACACATCAACCCTGCCTAATTTATTGGAAGGCACCCAAATCACTGCTGAAACATTTGGCTCAAGTCTTCAAAATTGTACACAAATAGATAAATGGTCTTTTTTTCCCCCTATAGCTTTTAATATCCTGTTCTTTATAAATGACTTTCAGACTCATTTTATATTATGGTTATCTTCTGAGAATGTATTATATACTAATAGCCAGGCTTCTTTCCCTACCTCCAATCCTAGCTTTTTGTTTTGGTGCTGATGTTTTACTCAGAGACATTAATTTAAGTATTCTGCTTGTCAGTGGATGAGTGAATGAATTATTCATTTTATTATGAAACATAAATTTTAAAGAACAGCATTATAACTTCTTTTTATATGCCAAAAATAATAGATCATTCCAGAAGCCATTATGGCATCCTTTATCTAACAAAGGGTACACTTTTAAAACCTGCCAAACTAATATGTTTTAATATAACTACAACTATGAAACCTTAGAAGAAGCCAGTTCAATTTAGTATCTAAATAAAAATATAAGCTATACTTAAACTTTGGAAGTAGGCAATATTGGAATTCCGTTATTACTATTAACATTAACCAAAAAAAATATGATTAAGACAAAATCGATATGGCAATCACTGCCTCCTATATGTAATGATAACCCAAACGTTCCCTTCCCTTATCAAAATGTTATCCTCACAGATATGTGATAGCCATAACCTAAGAAATAGAATTAACATAAAAAGTTCATCTCAACATTAGCTAAAATTTATTCTAATTAAAGACCCTATTATCCTTTGCATAAATGTATAAAGATGTATAACTAGACTGAACTGCACTCAACATCTATTAATATAAAGCATTCCATCTAAACTTTCTGATTTTTAAGATCACTGTTAGAAATTAATGTTTTAAAGATGTGTCTGCATAGCTGAGCATTCATAATACCTGATGGTAATTTTTTCTTATATGCTGTAGCCTCTGCTCAAAATAATGACTAAAACAATTTTTAATATGTTATAAATTCCTGTCTACATCTTTTCTTTCCAAACTCATCTCTTTAGTTTTAAGAGCAATGAGGTTTGGCTGACTGGCATCCTGTTAACTCGACAGATAATATGCATATTACTTTCTGGCCCATCTTTATTTTAAAATATTAATAAAAAGGAACATGAAAGATAATCATTAAAGACTAAGAAACAGTCATTACAGAGGAGGAGATAGATTTACTCAATGACAGAGAAGTGAATGAGCTGAGGCAGTTAAGGCTGCTTAGGAGCATGAAAAGCCATACTGATTATTTTAATTTCCTAAACTCTTTAGTGCTCTGAAAGGCTCTTTAAAACTTCATATTCTTTCACATTTGTCTGTTGGTATTATCTTGTCCAAAGCTCTCACTCACCTTCATGATACCCAGAAAGACCATTACATCAAACTGGCAAGATTTAATCAGAGTTTATTGCTTTAGATAAAAACACTGCCACATTTTTTTTTTATCTTTTTATTAAATTTACAAACTTGGGCATCCACATTAGGGATCAAAAGGTTTCCTCTGCTGGAATGCAGTGTTATACTTCGCATATAATAAAAAGCCCTTTTCCTTTGATTTGGTGAAGAGAAATAAGACTTTTTCTTCTTAAAGCGGGGCCCAAGACATTTCCTTGATACTATATTCAAGGATAATAATCTCTTTAACAAAAAATGGTGAATTTAAATATCTGGCTCTTGCACATGGGTATATTATAAAAGCAAAGTAATCACTATAGGTTCCTAGAGTGCAGCAATAATGCTACTGATTCAGAAGTCAGATATTAGGAAAATCTTAGAGCACCTATGTATACCCAGATAACAGTGAGGACAATGTCTCACATTAGTTTCATTTTAGATCTCAAAGAAAAGTGCTAGATGTACCTGCCATAAGGAAACTACATTTTCCTTTGTAATGACTATCCAGTGCCACTTCTGAGTTTAGGTAGTCATATGCTCTGATTTAGAAACTCATGGATTCTAAAACAACTGGGAGTATACATGCCTGTCCACGAGCACCATGGTAGGCATTGATGAGGAGAAAGCAAGTTATGATTTCTATTAAAATCACACTTCGTAAATATTACCAAATTTTTTTCTTAAATATAAGGAAATTATGAATTTGAGAAAGGTAATTGCTATTTTTATGTATTATCTCAATAACTATTTGTTGAGTCCAATAGATTCCAGGCATATCCCATACATTAGCCAAATAACATGAACATATATATTTATACATACACATATATTACTTATACATATATATAGAGAGAGCCAGGTTCTGTAATGTCCAAAACGATTGAAGGGATGACAGAACTCCAGGCTGCACACGCAACATACTCAGGTGGGCGGGGACTGGCGAGCAGGCTAAACTGCTAACCTCTTGGAGAGAGAGAAAGGCAGGGCTGATCAGCAGCTGTCCCAGGATGCTGGTGAGGTTCAGAGAGAGAAGCATGGTCTGATCTGCCGATCAGCCCTTGCCTCTCTGTCTCTCCAGGCCTCCCCAGCAGCCTGGGATGGCTGCTGATCAGCACCCCGTCCCTGATCAGGCCTAGAGATAGTCCCAGAGATGCTGACTGGCATAGAAACTGACCAATCAGAACCAAATCTGGGTGAACTATGAAGGCAGAACCTGAGGTGGGAGCTGAGGAGAGGTTTTAAGGGCAAAAGCTGTTTGGGTGTAAGGTGTAAGAAAGCAGTTCAATTTTTTAATGACCAGTTTGGCAGTTTAGTGCTTATGGCTGGCTATCAGTCCAGATATAGGGATTATGTATTTTTGTCTGCCAAGAGCATTTCCTCCTGCTGAAAAAGGACTCCTCACCCTCATTTAAGTAATCATATCCTATATAATCTATTTATACTAATAAAAGGGTAATATGCTAATTAGACCAGGCAGACCAGCCATCTTCGGATGTCTAACTTTCTTTTGGACAAAGCTATGGTGGTGAGGGCTGAGGCAGAGGCAGTTAGGGGTGATCAGGCCGACAGGGGAGGGCAGTTGAGGGCAAGATCAGGCCGACAGGGTAGAGCAGTTAGGGGAGACATCAGGCCAGTAAGAGAGGGTAGTTGGAGGCAAGATCAGGCTGGCAGGCGAGGACAGTTGGAGGCAACCAGGCTGGCAGAGGAGGGAAGTTGGGGGTGAGATCAGGTCGGCAGGAGAGGGCAGTTGGAGCAAGATTGGGCCGGCAGGAGAGGGCCATTGGGGGTGAGACTAGGCTGGCAGGAAAGGACAATTAGGGACAATCAGGCAGGCAAAGGCAGTTAGGAGTGATCAGGCAGGCAGGCAGAGAGGTTAAGAGCAATCAGGCAGGCAGGCAGCGGTAGGGACAAAAAGGCGGGCAGGCAGGCAGGTGAGCAATTAGGAGCCAGCATCCCAGACTGGGAGAAGGATGTCTGAGTGCTGGTTTAGGCCTGATTGGATTGGGCCTAAACTGGCAGTAGGACATTCCCCCAAGGGGTTTCCAATTGGAGAGAATATAGGCTGGGCTGAGGAAACTCCTCCCGCTCCCTTACCCCCCCCCCCAGCCCCTGCACAAATTTCATGCAATAGGCCACTAGTATATATATAAAATAAAACAAGAACAGACAGATTATTAGTTAGCTTGTGGTAAAGTAGGATTCAAATAGGTTTCTCATTTGCTTCAAATATTAGCTCAGACTGAGAGGACATTCCAAGTTTGTTAAACAGTGCAGTATATATAATTTACTAGTATCCTGTCCTATTTACTAAATTTTGTATAAAATGCTGATATATTTTTATAATAAGGTATTACACATACAGAATTTCAAAATGCTAGCTTTAAGTGCCTCAAAAATGTCATATATTTTAATTTTTATTGTTTTTGCTGATTTGAGAGAGAGAGAAGTATCATTAATGTGAGAGAGAACCATTAATGGGTTGCCTCCCATACACACCAAGATAGGGGATTGAACCCACAACCTGGGTATGTGCCTGACCTATTGAATCCATGACATTTCAATGTATGGGATGACACTCCAACCAACTGAGCCAGGGTTGTCATATATTTTAGAATTTAATCATAACATAGTCTCAATTTGAAAACAATGTAACTCGGTAAGCTATTTTTACATCATACATACAAATATACAAAAAAATATAGCTCACATATTTTAAGCATCTACTTATGCATAATACCATATGCACTATCATATAAACTATCAGAATACTTGGCTATTTTAATTATTTTTGTTTTATTATAATTCCTTCTCTAAAGGCAGATTTTTATTACACATACAAAGTCTTATGTTCAAGTGATCGTTATTCTTCAACGTAATAGTCTTAGAGGGCTCTTTATATATATATTCTTATTTGTTGTTTTGTTAATCCTGACATGATAATATTTTTTCCATTGCTTTTTGGAGAAAGAATGGAAACAAGGGAGGAAGAGAAAGAGAGAGATGGGAGGAGAAGAGAGAGAGAGAGAGAGAGAGAGAAAGAGAGAGAGAGAAAGAGAGAGAAACATCTGTGTGAGAGAGACACATTGATTGGATGCTTACTGCATGTGCCTCAACCAGGGGTAGGGAGCAAAACCCACAACCCAGGTAGGGGCCCTTTACTGGGAATTGAATGTAAAACCCTTCCATGTGTGGGTCAATGCTCTATCCACTGGGAATATCAGCCAGGGACTTGTATATTCTTATATAGCAAATTATTTCTGAAGCTCCTCTTCAAAAATTACTGATCTTCAAAGCCAGTTAACCACAGAACCACCCTCCTGACTTCATAATTATAACTGCTTTGAGACAACATTAACCTTATCCCCCAAATAATATTATCTTATTTATTCAATAGGCCTGGATTTTAAATATGTTTGGCTGATTTAAATAAGTAAATTTATCCACCACAAATGAAAATGTTCTGCCAATCAGAATATTCAAAAAACATGTGGCAATAAAATTAGAAAGGAAATTCAAAATTGTACTTGAAAAAGATCAAGGAGAATATTGTCCCATTGAGAAACCACACTAAGTGCCTGTTAAGTGGTCTGACATGAATGTTATAGGAACCCAAACGAAGAAGTATTGCCAGTATACCTCTCTGCCTCTTCATGTGCATAAGTATCAAAGAACACTAAGAAGCATTCTGCTACAAAGGAATAGACAAATACCACATCTTTTTCACAAATGGACAGTTATTATGCAGCTCCAGCTATAGTGGTTAGAAAACTACACCCACTATTGGCAGAACTTTCCATTTTCAAGAGAAGCCTGATACAAGATTTTAATATAAGTCTCAACATTTTTAGTGTTGGTAAATAATCTAAATTTTTAGATACTGTAGAGGACTTTGGCCTCTGGTTAGGGTTTGGAAATTCACAAAATACCCTTGTTCCTACTCTAACAACTAGAACAAGAAGGCTAATCTATAAATCATAGGTTCTTTTTATTTTTTATTTTTTTACATTTTTTATTAATGTATTACATGTGTACATATCTTCCCATTGGCCCCTCTCACCCCACTCCCATTCATGCCCTCATCCCCCCAGTATCTTGTGTCCATTGGTTATGCTTATATGCATGCATACAAGTCCTTCAGTTGATCTTTTACCTACTCCACCTCTCCCTAACCTTCCGGCTGTAATGTGACAGTTTGTTTGATGCGTTACTGCCTCTGTATCTATCTTTTTGTTCATCAATTTATAATGTTTTTTAATCATAGGTTCTTTTTAACACACGCGCGTGCGCGTGCACACACACACACACACACACACACACACTGGAGTTGAGAGCACCAAGGAGCCTAAATGAGGTGATGTGCCCTTACTAGGACAAAAGAGATGCATGGTTATTTTCATCCCTGATGAAGTAGCAGGAAAAGGAAGTATATACCATAGACAAAAATAAGAAAAAACCAACGAACTTTTCATAAACTCTTATTAGCTGTATGTGGGTTGGGATTATGAATTAAACTTCCAAAGAGCTCCAGTCACAGAACAAGTCTTCACCCATCCCACCAGCTGTCTTCAGAAAGTGCATTCAAGCAGCCAGGGAAGGCCAGGGGTGAAGCAGAAGTAAGAGAGATCCTCTGAGGCATGCAGACCTTCCTCAAGTACAAGGGGACAAACCGCTGGGACTGGGGCAGGACAGGATTGCTAACAAAAGTCTTTTCAAGTCCTTACCCCTTCATGGGCGCTTGAAAGCAGATCTTCAAAAGTGAGGTCAGATTAACAGTGGATTAAGAGACTTCCCAAAGATACAAGATCTGGAGAGTGGGACCTGTGGGAAATACTATATGGCCTAACTAATGTGCATATGGGTTGGAGTACCAACAAAAAAAAGAAGTGAGAAAAATGTCCCCAAAACTTCTCAAATTTGATTTTTTTAAAGGCAAAGGCAAATTAAGATATGTGCAGATGAACAAATAGACAAACCCAAAAACCCATTGAATGACAAATAAAATACCTACAGTTCAGTAATGACTACCAGTTTTCCAGAACGTTCCTCTAAACCAAATATTGTTCATAATTCACAGAATAGCTTATTGCCAACCTTTATCACTAATCAGTAAGTAGTCAGTAAACCACTTATCTCCAATTTACTAGTTTCATCTTCAAATATGATTATCCAGAGACAAGATAGCCTTCGTGTCTGGCGATGAGAGATGAGAAGCAGTTGTAAGAGTATGATTAGATTGAGAGCTCTTTGATGACAGAGTCCTGTTTCTTTGATCTTCAGATCCCCAGTTCCTGGTTCTAAACAAATGTTAGCTGGTCAGAAGAATGTAACATATTTTTCTGAGCATTGTAAAGTTGGTATGTTAACAAAATACTACTCAGTTATATTTTGCTTCATTAATATTTTTAGTTCTTATAACCTCTATCACACAGAGAGATAACCATATACCAAGACACAATTATGTTGGTTACAATGCCAATGGAACATGGTGCCATTTCTTATTGATTTAACATAATCATATAAGACCTAGGGTGGATATGCTCTGCTCATGTTTCATCACTTTAGGGAGTTCCAGCAAAACTGCCCTACATTTAGTCTCTAAACAAATTTACAAGGATCATGTCTATTTGCCAAACTGGTGCCAGAAGAATTGAAAATACCACCCATTTTTAATAGGAAAGGATCCAGAGTATCCAACAACCAGAAAAAGAAACTCCTAAATACAGGACACTGAGGGGAGCATAATTCATTGAGGGTCTCTTTAAAGAAGCTGCCCCTCCCCCCCCCATGATATATTCCAGACAAGTAGAGGACAGCCTGGATGCATTGTGGGATGATAAAACTTACCCTGAAGAAACATAATGGTTAACTGGCAGCACAAATATAGCTGTAAATGCATAAATGAAATAAAATCTAGGCATTTCTTAAATAGTAGAGCCCACAGACAAAATAAGTTTTAATTAATAGAATGCTATAAAGGTGTCTCAGAAACAACTATAAAATATAAATTCTAGTTTGTGTAAAAACTTGGAGAAGATAATTTTTTGCCAACGTTGTTGAAAATCTAGCCTGATATTTATAGTGTTCATGGCCATTACATCTGCTCTATGTGATTTAGCAAGAAATATTACAAAAGCTCTAGGGACACTGTTGCAAAGAGGTTCTCATAAATAAGTCCAACCTTAAACATTTCTACACTAACTTTAAAAAACCATGTGAAAATAAACTAATTTACGATGTGATTGTAAACACAATGTTTGTTAATTCTTCTATGAAAAGAATCTTCCATAATCCTCAGAGAATATACTACTATAAAAATTAATGTCAAAACTTGTGGCCACAAAATTTCCAAAATTCTGAAAGTCCTTCTAAGAAGAAAATGGAGCATACATTTTTATTACATTAAGTGTTTGACAGAAAGCAGATCAAAATAAATAAAACTAAACACTGCTGACAATGATAGAGGGAGAAGAGAGCATCATTAAAATAAAAGTTGGAATTACAGAACATATCACAGCATTACATCTCTTGGAATTACTATAATCTGAAAAGGTGAGGGCTACTGACACTTGTATAAGGCTGTAGAAGAAAAATCATGTCAGGCACCTATAGGTGACATTGGAAAATGACTAGCACATTTCTATCTGAAGCCCACAGAACTGGCTTTACTGAGGAGGTATTCTCTGAGCAGCCATTTCTGGAGGGTTGTCCCAGACCCCAATCTAAGGTGAGAATGGGCTATACTTCGAGGTTCTGTACATGTATTTGGAGAGTAGATATAAGAAGCATTAGAGTCCCAGTCCTGTTCCTCCCTGGGAGGAGTTTGCTCTGAGAACAAACTGAAGCCTCACTCAACCCAAAATTTGAGCTTGCTCAGTCAGTGGTTGGGCTAGGACTTCCTTAAAATACAATTTTAAAGGAGTTTACAAGGATTTTGGCTTCCCAATTCCATTTTTTTGTTTTTAAATAAAACTAGGGCCTGGCTGGGGTGGCTTAGTGGTTGAGCATCAATCTATGAACCAGGTCATGGTTTGATTCCTGATCAGGGCATATGTCCAGGTTGTGGGCTTGATCCCCAGTGTGAGGCGTGCAGGAGGCAGTCAATAAATGATTCTCTCATCATTGATGCCTCTCTCTCTCTCTCTCTCTCTCTCTCTCTCTCTCTTATGCGCTCTCTTTCTCTCTCATACACACTCCTTTCTCTCTAAAATCAATAAAAAATTATTTACAAAAATACCTAGGGCCTGCCGAGACCGGTTTGGCTCAATGGATAAAGCGTCGGCCTGCGGACTGAAAGGTCCCAGGTTCGATTCCAGTCAGGGGCATGTACCTTGCTTGCGGGCACAACTCTAGTAGGGGGCGTGCAAGAGGCGGCTGATCGATGTCTCTATCTCATCGATGTTTCTGACTTTCTATCCCTCTCCCTTCCTCTCTGTAAAAAATCAATAAAAAAAAATATATATATATATATATAAATACCTAGGGCCAAATGCCAACTCTGTCCTTAACTTGCTGTGATTTTGGACAAACATCTTAGCTTCTCTCTGCCTCAATTTCCCCAACCAAAAAGTGATAATAGTACTCATAAGTTTTTTGTGAGAATTAATAATGTCTTAAACATAGTAATCATGATACAAGCATTTTTTATTTTACTGGAAATTTCCAAGTCAAATCTTTTATTACTCCAATCAATTCTGAATCAGATTACAGAAGAAGAATTAGCTGCCAGAGATTTTTATCTAATGAGAGATATAAGAACAATTTCCAGGTAAAGATCTCTATGTAAGGAAATTTCTAAAAGGATAAACAGTAATTAATAAGTGAATCCACTTGAGCAAAAACACTTTTATATGTTAATAAGTATAAATGAACACCTATGTAGAATAATTTCTAAAGACATCAAGAATTTTTCTTCTCCGTACTTTCAATCCCCCAACCTCAAATATACCTATTCTCCATGTTCATTTATACTTTAAATGTCAATAGTTACTAATATATTATAATTCAAAAATGCAAGTACTCCTGAAGGTGTTGGAGGGTAGAGAAGCGATGGTCATACATTATACATTACTAGCACTTTATTTCTTAATATAAATATGTGTTATTTCCTGAGAACCAATGTTGAAAAAAAACAAAGCAGGTATAGAACACTTCTGAGAAAAATAAAGGGCAGACACCAAACAGAAAGAATATATATACCCCTATGTTCATAGAAGCTCGATTTACAATAGCTAAGATTTGGTAACAGCTCAAGTGCCAATCAGCTAATGAGTGGATAAGCTTTGGTACATTTACACAATGGAATACTGTGCACCTGTAAAACAGAAGGAGCTCTTACCCTTTGAGAGTGCATAGAGGGACATGGAGGTATAGTGCTAAGTGAAATAAGCCAGTCAGAGAAAGTTAAGTGTCATGTGATCTCACTCATCTGTGGAATCTAATGAACAAAATAAACTGATGAACAAAACAGATCCAGAGACCTAGAAGTATGGAACAGACTGACAAATCAGAGAAGGAAGGTTGGGGGTGGGTGGTGGGGAGAGATTAACTAGGGAATTTATACACATAGTAGAGGCCCAGTGCACAAAATTATGTGGGTAGGGTCCCTAGGACCTAGCCTCCTGCAATCAGTGTCATCTCTGCCCATTCACCAGTCCCCAGGCCCAACTCTGCCTCCGACACCAGGCTGTCAGGCCATTGGGATCACCAGCTCAACTCTGGCTGCTCGGGGGCTCAGGCCTGCAAGAAAGCAGGCACCCCACCAGTGACTTCACCTCCATATACGTGCACTGGGCTGGCCACTGACGGAACACGCTGCCGGCTTGTGGCCACTCACACTGCCACCACTGCCGCTGCCGCTGCCACTCCTGCTGGGGCTTGAGACGCTGACGAAAACTATGGGGCACATCCGCAACCTACCTGTCCCGGTGTGAGAGGCCTTAAGTGGGAAGTACCCTCTATCAGCAGCGAGTCTGGCGCATGTGCGTGAAGGTGAAGTGGCTAGTGCCCACTTTCCCACAGGCCTGAGCCCCTGAGCAGCCCGGGATGAGCTAGTGATCACAATAGCCTGACAACCAGCCCAGTCCTCCCGCCACCCACCCCGATTACCCCATTCACCATCCCTGATCCATTAGAGCCTAAGGGCTGGAGTCAGGGACCAAGAGGTCAGCCACTCAGTCCGTTCACCAGTCCCCAGTCCTGCCCCACCCGCCTCGCAGGCCAGGGGTGGGAAGAGGGACTGAGTGGTGCTCAATACACCTCGTGGTGACTGTTCTTTTGGTCGTCATGGTCGTCACAGACACTGGCTTTAGATGCTAGATGCTAGATGATAGATAGATAGATAGATAGATAGATAGATAGATAGATAGATAGATGATAGATAGGTAGATATGTATTGCCCATAGACACAGACGATAGTGTGGTGAAGGCCTGGGAGAGGTGGGTGTGGTGAGGAGGGGGGTCAATGGGGAAAAAACAAAGGGGACAGCTGTAATACTTTCAATAATAAAGATAATTTAAAAAAGAGAGAGAGAGAAGGAGCAGAATGAGTGGATTAAAACCTCCAAAGACAAATTTATCTTCACACTCTTGCCCTGGGCTAGCTCGGTCACCTTAAGAGTCTGATAAGTTCTAGACTGAAACTCAGTGGAAGACTTCTTACCTGACCTCCACATGACAAAATCATCAGGTTAAATGGTATCCTCTCCACTAGCATGTAAAGCAGACTGGGCATGTGAAGTGGCATGTTCTGCCTGCTGGGGGCAGCTAGGTTCCTCTCTGTTACTTTAGCTCCCAATAATTACAGTGGACATTTACCAAGGGCAGGTAGATTTGTGCCAGTTGGATTTGTTATAATTAGGCAAAATTAAACATTCGCTAAAATAATATGAGTTTTAAGAAGAGCAGTGAGGCTTCTATGTGTCCTATGTGACTTGCCTCCCAGAAAGGTCAGCCTAAGACAAGGGCTTACTTGCAGGTGGTTAATGTGCTCCTGAGAGGAAAGTAGAAAGGCAACGGCAATTGCTGATAGTAGCTGAGGCTGAATTCCCCTGGACTCTTCTGAGAAACCATGTGAAGTATATATACAAAGTCCAGTCTCCCACTGATCAAAGATTTCCCAGGGGGCATAGTCCCTTGCACAGGCATAAGACTGCTGCACCCACATGTTCAGGAGTTTCCTTAAAGCATACCAAAGGCATCTCTTCCTGTGGCATTAGAAAGCCCTAGAAAACAGTGTAGCTGAGCCTGAATGCTGTCAAACCTGAAAAATGCTTGTGGCTGCAACAATAGCAGGAATGAAAGGTGGACCAAGATGGTGAGAAATGTTCAATACACTATTTAAAAAAGAAAGCAATTGTTTTAGAAAACTGTAAAGACAAGTAGCTAATAAAATATTGCCACCAAATTTGGTGTAGGCAAAACAACTATAAAAGGTTGGAAAAAATAAGTATGAACATTTTAAAATCGCTTCACAAGGGTCTGTAATTTCTCACTCTACTTGGACAAAAATGAATTTGGATATAATAAAAATGCATTATGTTTGTGATGTATGCCAAAAAGACTACAGGTAACTGCACAGAGAAGGTGCATGCTCAAAGACAACAAGGTTTCTTGCCTGACCAGTGTGACTCAGTGGTTGAGCATCATCCTATGAACCCAGAGGTCACAGTCAGATTCCCTGTCAGGGCACTTGTCTGGGTTGCACACTCAGCCCCAGTAGGGGGTGCGCAGGATGCAGCCAATCAAAGATCAGTGATGATTCTCTTTCATCATCGATGCTTCTATTTCTCTCTCCCTCTCTTATCCTCTCTGAAATCAATAAAAATGTATCTTAAAAAAACCACAAGGATTTTGGCTCTAGATAGAAAGACAGCTAAATGAAGTGTTCTTACATTTTTTTAGGTTAGATATAACAGTTGATTGTGTCATGTCTTTACCATGACCCACTTTATCCAACTTTTTGTAATAGTTCCAATCGCACTAAATAAATGAGCTCTTGTTGTATTTTGCTGAAATCCCTAATTTCACAATATTGCCAGGTATCATGGATGGTAAAAGCACGCCTGAGATAATCTGATATATATCACACAAATCATTACCACAAGTTATATGAACTATTTTAATTAACAGAAACTGATAAATACATAATATTCCAAAGTTTGAGTAGCTACTACCTTTACTCAAGCCACCAGAAGAGCCTCTTAACAGGCCTTCATAGCTCCAACTTGGATCCATTTTCCACAGGGCAAGTCTTTATGAAGTGCATATTTGATCTTGTCCTTTGCTGGAAATCCACTGGCCTGGGATAAAATCCAAACTCCTTATTCTGGCTCATTAGGCCAATCATTCATTCATTGGTACTTGAGCATCTTGTCTATACTAGACCCTGTTTAACTTCCTGTTATAATCACTTGCCACAACTACCTCCTCACAACCCAATTTTTCCCATGTCATGGCTAGATGGTGGAATGAGCCCTCCAGCGCTTTTATGGTAAGGCTCTACTGAACCAGTACACCTTGGAAGTGGCTAGGCATTCTGTCTGAGTAATAGCTGATCGAATATCCTCTCCTGTCCACTGGTTCTGACTCCATCTTTGTGGACAGGGTCCCTTCCATCTTCCAGAAAACTGCATGCTGCATTTTAGCTATTCTTGCTAGTCCATTTTTCTTTCCATTCTAGAAAATATACTCTGATACCTTCTCCAAGTGCCAGAGGGAGAAAAGCATTTGGCAGCCCCAATTGTATTATTTTTCTGCTTCAAATAGCTATTTTAGTTTAGACAGGAGCATCATTGTTACTCCTACTGGTTGTTCCATGGATTGCTCTGCCTCTAAGTCTTCTAGCCCCACCTTTCTATAGCACATCAATTTCACAATCTTGATAGATTCATTATTGAATAAAATTAAAATAGGTCTCCATTACATTAAAATGTACCATAAAAATGAAAGCACAGTAATAGGAAAATAAATTACTAATAATTGAAGACAAGTTGGTAGAATTCTCAATAATTGATTCTTTGACTTTTTTAAAACTACTTATTTTAAACAAAATTGACATTAATTATAATGTGAGGAAAGAACTATCGTTAGGAGGATGTGAGAAGGCTGGAAGAGGTTAATGGGGGGAAAAGGAGGAACTATGTAATACTTTTCACAATGAAGATTTTAAAAAGAGAACTCTCTTTAAAGTTATTAATAAGTAACTTTAAATCACAGAGCCTGAATTACTTCTCAATTAACAAAGTTCGTTCTAAATTTTTAAAAATCTTAACTGAAGCTTCATTTTTGACTTTTATAAGAATATTCTCCCCTCCTTCCATACGTAAGGCTTTATCAATCCTTAGAGCTAGTCAAGTATGGAATGTTTTATCTGTACATCACCTACAGTTAATACAAAATCAATTTTCACTTAATGTTTGGAAGAATAATTTCCATGTTTCAATTTTAAATTCTAAAATTATTGATTATATAGAACATTGAGTACTGAGTACTGAAATGAACATGGTATTGAGGAAAACAGTAGAAAAAGCCCTGGCTGTATGACCTGGAGTGAGTCATTTATCTTTTGGGGGTCAGAATTTCCTCATCTTTGAGACTAGATTGTCTCAAAGATTGTTTTTTAAATCTTATTCTTCTTTAACTTGATCTCTGTTTTCAATTATCCTTTTCATGTGTATTTAAATATGATGTTGAGATGTCTTTTTTTTTTTACATAGAGCTATGCAATTAAGCATTTTTCACATTGGATGTTATTGCTACAGTCTTTTTTTTCTTCCTTCCAAAACATCTCTCCTTCTCTTAATGTAGGTGTTGACAAGCAATGGAGATGCCCAATATGTCAGAACTTCCTTGTCAAGGCTGCTGCCATGATTGCTGGCCTCCTTCAAAAGCTACAGGATCTCTCGTGTTCAAGGCACCAAAAGAAAAGAGAAACTCTGCATACTGAGATCTGCCCCAACAGCTGGACTTCAGTGCATGAAGCAGAACTACATGAGCAAAGACTGCTGCTGCAAGTGGAGTGCTGAGGAACAACTTTCAGTCTTCCTTAACATAGTAGGTTGTGTCCATTTCACTGGTACAGGCTGCTTTCTAGCTTTGAGTCAATTTTGCATGAGTTTCAAAAAGTTTCAAACTATGACCCTTCTTTTCAATGGCAAATATCTGACATTGAAAGCATAATCTCCCATACACAATAGGTTTTAGAAACAACACTAATGATTACCTCGATCATTAGTTATCCTGTATTAGTCATGCTGTATTATCCATTCATCTATCTATTCTATAAGTACTTTTTCGAATGTCAACCAGGTGTCAGGTCTTATACTAGGCATTGGGGGTACAGACAGGAAAGATAGTCTCTGCCTTTACGGTTCACCATCCAGTGGAAAATCAAGCCGATAAAGAGAAAGGAGATACAGAGGAACATACTCAAATAAATATTGTCTATTAACTTTAACTTGTCACCAGTTTTATGGTATGAATAGTAAAAGGCCTCTGAACTGAAATGAACCAAGCAACAGTAAAAGATCATTACGGAATACACTGCTGTGCTATTGATTGGCTCCTATTTGTCATACACATTAATGGTGAAAAGCAACATGTAAGTGCTAAGTATGAGTATTTTCACCATCCAGTTAATAACTTAATTGTGACATTTGGGTTATAAGTTGAGCTTCAAGCAACAGTCAAACTATCACTAAAATGCAATAGCATGGTGTCATCAAATATAGTGATCTAAAGATGATAAAATTTTATGTATGTTTTTATACATTTCCTATGTACAAGTCAGCAAATCTATAACAGTAATTTGTAATAGACATAAATTGATATTAATAGCTGCATATTTAAGGTAACTGTCTATTTTGTCTCATAGTCCACAAAATGTACAATAATTATGAGATGCCTGATGCCTCCCTATGGGAGCCATGGATCTGAATCAAAAGAGGCAGTGAACTCGTGGGAATTCAGCTAGAAGGGAGGTGGGAGAGAAAAACACCCTAACTTCCCTCCAATTCCTCCCTCCTATCTCCAGCTGACCCCAGGGGCTGCACTCAATTAGAAGTCAGAGGACTGGGAGTCCATTGATGTGGTCCATATAGAATAGCCTTTAGGACACAAAATAGGGTGGAAAAGGGTAAGGAATGAAGGGACAACTGGAAGATATTCAGCAGCAAGAGCAGCAGCAGCAAGAGAAGCAGCAGTAGAAGTACAGAGAAATGTGGGCTGGTTTGCTGGTGCATGTGGATAATTATTCAACTCCAGGACCAAGGCTGTGGCTTTCAAGCTCGAAATCAGGATGGTGTTAGAGCTGCTGTGTACCATGTTCTATTAGTTACTAAAGAATCCTAAGCTAGAAAGATAATTACATACATGATACAACAAATATCCAAAAAAAAAAGCTGCTAACAAACTGGGGTGATTGGCTGACATCAACATAATGATATTTATTTGGGGAAAGTAAATGTTACATTTTACATGTTAAAAATAATTAATCACACATACACCAAAAAACAAAAACAAAAAAGAAAAACACAAAAAACAGAAGTAGGTTTGATAAAAGCTTGCAAGTTTTAATTGACCAGAAATGCAATGGGAGAATATTCTACTATAATCAATGGATATAAATACACAATCAAAACCAAGAAAGGACTAGGTCCATTGTTAGAATATGTCAGAAGATGAGGACTGACAAACATGGTGAAGATCAGAAATACCTGAAAACAATCCTGCCGAGCTCAGACACTCTGAGCCTTTGCAAGTCCTTTCCTCCACCAGAGGGGCTTGGAGTTGGTTTTGTATTAACAATCAATTAGAGTTTGTGGTCATTCTACCTTTAGATACAGTTTGAATCGTTTCTCTATGTAACTTCGATTGTTCCCAGGTGAGAAATTTGAGATATTTCAGAGCAATATCGCAGTAATTTTCCAATTAAATCATGCGCATAAAAATACTTGATACAGCTCCTTTATCTGGAGCCTGTTATTTCTTTCCACTTTAAGATGAAACATTTTAAAGTAGAGATTGGAATACGTTGAGGAAAAGAAGAGAAGAAAGCTAACATGCTTTGAGCATTTATTATGCATTAAATACTTTACATATATTATTATATTTAATCCATAAAACTATCCTATAATGTTTATAATACTTATTTCCATTTTATGAAGGTAAATAACCTTGGCTTAAAAGGGCAACGAAATTAACCTGTCTGTAAAGAGCATGATTCAAATCCAGGATGAATAATCTCTTATTTTGATATGGGGTATTTTATACCTTATTCCTCTTTATAAATCACCATGATAATTTTGCTCTAGCTAGATTGAATGAACTATAATTGGAAGACCAAACCCAAATAAGATATTTATAAATGTTCAGTTGAATATCAATTATGGGGAAGACCAACATAACTCATAAGACCTTAGGCTGACCAAACCACCCATCAAGCTAACATCTGTCAATGCCAAGATACTCCACTTGTATACATCTATATTTCCAACCCAGGGCTTTATATAACTAGCTAGCAGGTCATATTATATCATTTTTTGTCAAATGTCTTCATCCATGAATATGGAATATTCTAAATTGCTAATTCCTAGGAGGAAGGTGGGATGATACTTAGTATAGCCCATATTAAATACAAACCATTCTGAATTGCTTTTGGATCACTGGTTAAAAAAAAACACTGTGCTACATTATTATAGCTCAGATCTGTTTAAAAAGTATACTGCATTTATTTTAAAGCATCTGGACAATACTAAAACAATTGATAATCTTATTATAAATTCCACACTCTAAAAAAAATAATGATGAACTATTTAGGAACCTCTACCAGAAAATGCTTGCCATGAGAATTCAAACATATAAGGAAGTAATACAACTGTATTTCTAAAAAATGTAGTTCCATTTCTTGAATTATTTCCTGTGCTGTGTTTTCCACTAGTTTAAATTCTGAGCCTCTAGGAGCTACACACAGACTTGCTGGGGTCTATTTGGATTTCTCTGAAGCCCTGAGTCAGGGCATAAAAATAGTCCTCCTGCCCAGGAAGTCAAATTCACTATGAGAGAGTACCAAGCATTTTCCCCAAGGGCAGCAAGCACTTGGCCCTGGCCTGGCTGGCTACAATGCCTGTTTTCAGTCATCAGGATACATCATAAACCTCGTGTGCCTTTGGGAGAAAATTGTAGTCTGCCTTCCAACCACATGACCCCGTGTGTCAGTCACAGAGCTGCTAATGTTGATCATATGGCAAATAACTAAACCACCCTATTAAATGCCCTACAGGAGGCCATTCAGAAGAGAAGGCCGAAAAGAGATGAGCAGTGAGTGCTCCACCTACTTCTCCCCCGTGTCACTCACAGCTCCTGCCGGTGTGCAGGAGGCAGCCCTCAGTCACTTAAGACTGTTTTGATGAGGCAGATACTCATAGTGTTTGACTTTATTACAGAGGAGTCAAATCAAATGCACAGGCACTGCTTCCTTAGATGTCTATATTTCACTTAAACTGGGATAAAGCAAAGAAACTGGAATATTGTCTCATCATGCATTCTAAATCAGCCAGGGTAGAAAATAATGGGGAGTTAATCAGATCACTGAAACTCTAATTCACTTGGTATTGATCGGGCAGAATCCTAATGGGACGGCAGACCAATTTCAAATTACAGTAAGCTGACTTGTCCTGGAATACCAATGACCAGGCTGAGGATGAGCCAAGAAGACCTGAGCTCTGCTCTCCTGATGCTCACGCCTAGCTGGCAGGCCTGGATGCAAAAGCCGATGCGACATTTAGCTAATTAATAGGGGACTGATGAAAGGTTTGGTTTCAAAAGCAGCCATCTCACTTGAATAAACCTGGAACCAGAGCCCTGTGGGGATGGGGAGTCTGGTCCTTGGAAGGTACATATACAATGAAGGCTAATGGAAAATAATGCAATTAACTTAGGCTTTTAATTATATTAATCAGTGACTTCATAGGAGCCCACTACATTCAAAGCACGCCTTAACTCTTTTCTAGCACCATGTATTTGATTCATATCTGAACTGAACTTAAACAGCAATTTGAAGAAATAAATGCAGGCATATTTAATTACTTCATTTTCCCCATGGCTAGCAGCTTTTCTGGCATAGAAGGATAAAAAGAAGGAAAAAAGGGGGGAGAAAGAAGGAGAAGAAGGAAGAGGCAATGGTTGATAACGAGCATTTTCTAAAGAAGTAAGCTTGAAACTGGTAATGTTACTAGTAAGGTTAGCTGTGACTTTATACTTTCTCCCACATTCGATTATTTGGCCTGGATGTATGTATAAATGGCCTTTGCGTTTGCATGTAGTGAGAGCAGCCTATAGACCTAACTGATTAATTTTCACATTTTAGAAACAAACTGATGTACTCTTAAGTAAAATACTCAAATGGATGAATTTGTTCTAACAGTAACTTCTTGACATGTTTCCCCTCTTTAACCATCTTACCCTCTCTCCTCTGTGCCTCTGGGTGTAGATGTGTGTATGTGTGTACACACACCTGTCAGCCTCTTTCTCTTCTTGGCGTCACAGGTCCAAGCAGACATCGGGGAGAGGGAACCAATGATGAACAACTTTCAGTGAGCTACAAGCCCTGGATTGCCTGCAAAAAAAAAAAAAAAAAAGTCTGATTTTTCTCCCTCAGGCCTATCTTTGCTTATTTTTCAATCCCTCAAGTATCTTGCTTTAGGAAGTGAAATCTGACTTTCCAAAAACAAGGGTTTTACTGCATAACCAGAATCAATCCTCACAGTTCTGAGGATTTCCCCAAGTATCAACTGAATGTGTTTCTATTCTGTTTTACAGAAAGGAAAACTGAGAAACAGAGAGGTTCATTCATTTGCCCAAGTGTATGTACTCACAAGCCAAGGAGCCAGTAGTCAAACCCATGTCACAGTTCAGGTCTGTTACCTCTCTTAACAGTCTAAGCTGAGTTGCAAAGAATGAATGGAGAGAAAAGTGAGAGCGTGGACTGTTAATGACAATAGCTGAGATCTGGCTTATTCTAAGTCAACCTGAGCATTATAGACACACATGCCCCATGGTAATATTACAATAATCAAATTCAGTCCTTAATTCTGACAAATGTCATATATATATATATATATATATATATATATATATATATTTCTCAAATAAACACTGTTCCTTGAGGAATTCGATAAGAAAATCATACCATACTATTACATAATGGTAATTGCTTCCTAAAGACAAAATTATGGTCTATGTGATTATGTGAAATTAATGAAAGATTCAACAAAACCAGGATTTCTATCTGTCCTCAGGAGCTAGCCTGGCCCATGGGAGCCACTAATTAAGCATTTATTGAATAAATGGGTCAAATGAATGAAATATTTATATGCAATTATGTTAAGCGAAAAAATTGAATAAAAAATTATATGTACCCATTGACAGCAACTCTGAAAGAGTTTCCAGGACAAAATGAAGAGTGGATAAAATAGGGAGTATAAAAAAGTAGGTTGTTTTAATGTGAATTTTTAATAATATATAAAAAAGACTTAGTTGCCTGATGATTACTTCTGTTTTTTATTTTAAGTGTACTTTTTAATTATGGATGCACAGGTCTTAGAGCAATGCCATATCTAGTGATGTAATCTAAATTAATTCTAGCACACTGGTGTGTTTCAACTATATTTTTTAAAAGGTAAAACAAAAAGGTTAGTACTTAATAACCATCAAGAAGAAGATGATAAATTATGGTCTATAAAAGGAAATACTACACAGAAGTTGAAGTAACTTAATTAGGTTTATGTGGAGTAACATAAATATCAAAACCAGTTGATTTTTAAAATGTACAAAGGGAAATATATGATATATTCCATCTATGTAAAATTTCAAAGTGCTCAAGGCAATGCTATTCAAGCTTTCAGATAAGAACATGTGATAAATGTTTTAAAACATGGATATTAAAGAATTTTTAAATGTGGTAAAATGTTAATATGTTAATACAGAAGTTGAGTTCATATGTGTCTATTTTATATTATTCTCTGTACTTTTTGAGTACACAAATTATATAATGTATATGATAAAACAATTCTAATGGTACACATTAAATATTTTAATATAAATAACATTAATATTTGTTGACTTTAAATAGTGCCTTGCAAATCATTTTTTAACTTTTTTGAGTAAGTGTTAGAAAATATTTGTGAGAGGGAGGAGAGAAAGCTTTGTATTCCGTGGTGGAAATTATGCCTGGAATAGTTTTTACATGTCCACACTGGCTTCTATAAACCTAATACGTCTAACAGAACTGAATGGGGATATCAGAGCAGTGATCATTAGAGAACCCATGGTAATGAACAGAGGTGAGAACCAGACCAAAAGGTCAAATCAGTTTCCTAAGAATGTAGTCCGATATCACCTGCATCAGAATCATCTGGGTTGATAGTTAAAAACAAATTCCTGGGCATAACTCCAGATTTATTTAATTATTATCACCAGGGTGGAGCCCAAGAAATCTGCATCTGTAATAACTCTCCAAACAATTCCCATGCACATTAAAGTTTGAGAAATTTTGAGCTAAATCACTCAATGGGTTCAGGGTATTTCTCTGAAAACCCTATGAACTGGTGGTTTCCCATGGGTTGGGAACCAAAAGTTATAAAAATTGTCTGAGCTTTTTGAGTGAGAAAAGTAAAAAATCTGTTAGCATTATGAGATTAGAAAATGAACAAGTATGAAGACTTATAACACCAATTTGGGGATCACACAGCCATTTTAAAGACCATGCTCAAATGTTTTCTTGGAATAATATATGGAGAAAACTGCTTATACTAAGGGTACCACCAACCTTAGCAATGAACTACTGAATATGAAGCAAACAAAAATTTTAAAAAGGACATTAATAACTGATGTAAAGTGTCTAACCCAATGCTTGGTTTGCAAGCACTATCTGGTCAATACACTATTCTATGATGATGGCCAGTCAGAGTCAGGCAAAAAAAAAATGATGCTATAGCAGCTTAGCAAAAGAAACTTCTGCGTCATTGCAGACTGATATGAAATGCAGAAAAATTCCTAAAGGTAAACATGATAAAGGACCAGGGCCTTCCTGGGCTCTCAGCTAGGGAAATTTCCCAGAGGGGTAAGGAGGCATTGGAATGGGTTATAAGAATTGCGAAGATCCTTGGAAGTCAACCCCACAAGGGCCCTGGTGATAGGGCAGAGCAGGTGAACAGAGTGGGCAGGAACATCGGGATATACATGTTGAAAAGGACTGAGACTTTCACTAGGCTCTGGAATGGTGCCAACCCACATCTCTCTAGGGCTACAACTGGGGAGCTTTATCTGACTTTGAAGGCCATCAAGAGACTTCCAGCACCAGATGCTTCTGCAGTTGCATCAAAGAAATCAAATGTGTGACTATGGACCAGGAACAAGCACTATGAAGACTTTATAAGATTAGACAAGGCTGTGATTTCTCCATGTTTGCCAGTTTTGTACATCTATTTCTTCATAGAGATTAAAAGTAAAACCCTAAAATGAACAAGTCTAATATACTTGCTGTGGAGTATGGCAAGGAGAGAGCAAAGAATTTCCCACTGTGTAGTCAACAAGGTAAGGGGGAATAATGTGGGCCTGGGAAGTAGAGCAAGAGGTGTGTAATAAGCTGCCTAAGAATTAGCTGACTAAAAGAGGCTAAAGGAGGTCCTACATAGTTTTCCAACCCTGAACCACATTCTTCATCCTTTTCTTTTATTAGACTAAAAACAAGTTGCTATTTTCCAGGCTGAATAAAATGAGAAACAAAGAAATGCGATATGCAAGTGGTCCCATTTAAAATTCTGCATGTGAGACTTAACAAAACATCCTGAAACTCAAGACATGTATTTCACTATAGCAATCGATATATATAAAAGCCTGAGGAACCATTCAACTGATAGCAATAATGCAAATTGACCACCAGGGGGCAGACAGTCAACGCACAGGCATGTAAACATGGAACAGACTGATGAATCTCAGAGGGAAGGGAGAAGTGGGGAGGGTGGGAAAAGATTAACCAATGATCTTATATGTATAGTAGAGGCTCGGTACACGGATACATGCACTGGTGGGGTCCCTCAGCCTGGCCTTCAGAGATCAGGCGAAAATGGCAGTTCAACATGCCTTTAGGGGTCCCAGATTGCAAGAAGGTGCAGGCCAGGCAGAGGGACCCCACCAGTGCACAAATTTGTGCACTGAGTCTCTAGTTTAGAAATAATGAGTGTTTCTTCCCAACACAAGTTAGGAGAAGTTCCTGTTAGAAGAATTCAGTTAACCAAAGTAAGATCTTCTAAAAAATAATTAGACTGGGTTATAAATTATTAAAAGATAAACTTTATTTAAAAATAAAGAGTAAAACTCTATTTGAATCAGGCAGTACCAAACGAGAAGTAGTTAAAAGTATTCCACAAACAGAAGACTTATAAAGAAGAGACAAAAGCAAAGCAATTATTTTATTGGTTCTAGTGTAAGTGGCTGCCTTATTTGGAAAAGCCTAGTAGGCTGGCCATTTGTGATTAGTTGTCTTTAAGTTTCCATTTCTTAACCTGGAAGTATTTACAGACTTAGGTTTGGGTATGCTTATCTAGGTTACTAATGCATTAAAGGCACCTCTGCCTAATGCCCTCCTCGCTTAATTAATTTAACAAAGTAAACCTAGAAACCCCTCAATAAGTTTTGCAAAATATAATTAACTAAAACTATAAAAATAGTTTACTTTAAAAAACATCAATTGCTTTATTGAAGCTTAGATTATTAATTATTTGTATTTGCCCCAGATCAGTTTTCTCTTACCTTAAAACTTCTTAGGATCTCTCTTTCCCAAATTACAATAAAATATTAAAAATTGCTTTTTAGTTTTGTTTGTTTGCTGCAGCTAATATTCTGGTACTGTTGGAGAAAGACCTTCCAACACTGCCTCTCCCACCTCCATGCCTGATGCCCTCCCCACATCCCCACATCTTCCTTCCCCACCACCTTCTGATAAACACTGAAGATTCTTACCTGCTTGTCTCAACGGCTTTCTCACTTTCTTCTTTGCTGTACAAATTGTGAATTCATTAACAAACAAACAAACTCTTACCTTGACTTTGATCCACCTCCTTGTTCTCCCATCCATTGTACAATTCACTCTGAACCCTGAGTAGGCTATGCTTAAGATCCATAGAACTTTTGACTAATCTATAAAAATTTACAAGTAATTGAACAGGTTTTATGGTACTATGCAATATTAGTAACATGGTATTTAAGCACCAACTCTAACTCAATGATTGTTGTAAATGTGTCTCCATCAATGTGACCACTTGAATAGGGAGCAACACCAGCAGAATGAGTTAATGCAAGAGCTCCAGAGGGCTGTCAATTCGAATGCATCCCAACTCCTTATTTCAAAATCTTGCATAAGATGAGGGAATACAGAAATACTAGGTGTATCAGTATTAGCAGATTTTGTAATCAAAGGAAACACGATAATTTCAAGAGAAACATCAAAAGTGCTTTATTCAAAGTAATGTCCATCACTGGCTACACATTTCCCCATCTTTCAGGTAATTTGTGGATACTGTCCCAATAGAACTTTTCTTGTTTTGAGGCAAACCTTTCAGAGACCCAATTTTCCACTTCGTATATTTTGAAGTGCTGCTCAGAAAGTGAGTGTGCCATCCATCGGAACAAGTGGCAATCTGAAGGAGTAAGGTCTGGTGAATACAGAGGGTGGGTTAATACTTTCCAGGCAAGATCTTTTAATGTGTCTTTAACTGGTTTTGAAGTGTGTGACAGTGCCTTATGATGAAGCAAAATTACTTTGCTGCGTCTTCTGGACCATTCTAGTTATTTCATGATCAAAACATGGTTCAAATTGATTATTTGTTGTTGGTAGCTATCAGCATTAAAGGATTCACCTGGTTTTAGAAGCTCAGAATACACCACACCTTCCTGATCCCACCAAATGCAGACCATTGTCTTCTTTCCAAAGCGATTTGGCCTTGAAGTCGATGTTGAAGGTTGACCTAGATCAACTCATGATTTTGTGTATTTTTTAAAAAATATATTTTATTGATTTTTTTTTTTACAGAGGAAGAGAGAGGGATAGAGAGTTAGAAACATTGATGAGAGACATCGATCAGCTGCCTCTTGCACGCCCCCTACTGGGGATGTGCTCGCAACCAAGGTACATGCTCTTGATCAGAATCGAACCCGGGACCCTTCAGTCCACAGACCAACACTCTATCCACTGAGCAAAACTGGTTTTGGCTGTGCATTTTAGATTCTCAAAATAAATCCACTTTTCACCGCCAGTCACAATTCAATGCAAAAAAAGACTTTCTTTCGTGCCATTGAAGCAACATTTTACTGATGACTTTTCGGTTTTTCATTTATCTTTCATTCAGTTGATGTGGCACCCATTTTCCTTCCTTTAAAATCTTCCCCATTGCTTGTAAATGATTAGAAATTGTTTGCTGAGCAATGCGCAATATCTCTGCAAGTTGTTTTTTGAGTTTGACATGAATCTTCATCCGATAATGCTTGTAATTGTTGGTCTTCAAACTTTTTCGGTTGATCTGGATGTTCCTTGTCTTTCTCATAGAAATCATTACTTTTAAAGCATTTAAACCAGCGTTCACAAGTACCTTGAGATGGTGCATGTTCACATAAGCTTCCTGAAGTATATGATAACTTTTCTTCAAAATAAAGTAACGAATTAAAACAAATGCTTTTTTTGGCATAAAATATAACATTTTTTAAGCATAAAAGTATCTATGATGTTATCAACTTCACAAAATTTGACATATGAAGTTTTGAAGCTTGCTGTCAATACAACAAAATAGCATACATATCAAATCGCATATATATCAATATATGTGTAACTCCATCTATTGAAAACATCAGCATTATTAACTGGTACACCTAGTAAATGCACGTTCTGGAATGTCCTGTATCCCTGTGGTGGAGGAAGTGTAGAGTATTACACACTCCCTGTCTTTTGGTTTCCTCCCATTCTAGACAATGGCTTCAACTTTTCAGCAAGATGAAGTCTTAATTTCTATGTTTTTTTTTTTATCATTACTAGTGTTCAGCATCTTGCCCCAAATGAAAAGGGATTTAGTGGAGGAAAAAAGTTTCTCCCTCATCTCCTTTCATGCTTCTTTTTGTGAGACAAGCCCAGAAAAATTAGTCACATAGAATGTTTCTTTATCAATAGCATTGACCTACAAAACTACCTTCTCATTTATTAGAAAAGTATTTTTCTTCACTTGACTGCCTCTAATTTCATCCTTTTTCTTTCTTCTATATCAGGAATATTTACAAAATATTCCCTCATGTCTCTCTGTTAAATGCTTTCTTACTGGGTTTACCATAGTTAACTACTAGTGATTTGTTAAACTGGCTCTTTAGTTGACATTCCAAAAAGGCCAGTGCCTCTTCCAAATTAAATTCTTTTAAAAAATTTAAATGCCGAGACTGGTTTGGCTCAGTGGATAGAGCGTCGGCCTGCGGACTGAAAGGTCCCAGGTTCGATTCCGGTCGGGGGCATGTACCTTGCTTGCGGGCACATCTCCAGTGTGGGGCGTGCAGGAGGCGGCTGATCAATGTCTCTCTCTCATCGATGTTTCTGACTTTCTATCCCTCTCCCTTCCTCTCTGTAAAAAAAAAAAAATCAATAAAATATAAAAAAAATTAAATATTTACTAACATTAATATGGGTTTTGAGCTGTGCTAAGGAGACTTCATCAGCTGACACAGTTAAAATTGCTGGAGCAAAATGTATGGCAATGTTATAGTCACAAACTGGAACCTAGCAGTTAAAAATATAAGAAAAAGTGAGAAAAGATAACAAAGTAGAGGTAAAGATAAGATTTAGAGACTGCACAGAGTACAAGGACAAAAAAAGTGGGTTCCAACTTGAATCCTAGGTGAGTTGATATATCTGCTCTATTTTTATGTTCTACTAGTGGCCTGGTACACAAGATTTGTACACAGTGGGGGAAGGTTCCCTCAGCCCAGCCTGCACCCTCCCCAATTGGGGACATCCTTCTCACAATCTGGGACCACTGGCTCCTAACTGCTCACCTACCAGCTTGCCTGATTGCTCCTAACTGCCTCTGCCTGATTGCCCCTAACTGCCTCTGCCTACCTGATTGCCCCTAACTGTCCTCCCCTGATACCCTGATCTCATCCTCAACTGCCCTCCCCTCCTGGCCTGATTTCACTCCCAACTTCCCTTCCCTACCAGCCTGATTGCCTCTAACTGCCTCTGCCTTGGCTCCTACCACCATGGCTTTGTCCAGAAGGAAGTTGGACATCCAGAAGATGGCTGGTCTACCAGTCTAAATAGCATGTTACTCTTTCATTAGTACAGATAGATTACATAGAATAGGATTGCTTAAATGAGGAAGGGGGGACTTTTTCAGCAGGAGGAGATGCTCTTGGCAGACAAAAATACATAATCCCTATATCTGGACTGATAGTCAGTCATATGCACTCTACTGCCAAACCAGTCATTAAAAAATTGAACTGCTTTCTTACTCCTTACACCAAATAGCTGTTCCCCTTGCAACCCCTCCTCAGCTCTCACCTTAGGTTCTACCTTTGCAGTTCACCCAGATTAGGTTCTGATTGGTTGGTTTCTATGCCAGTCAGCATCTCCAGGACCTATCTCTGGGACTGATCAAAGAGACGGAGCTGATCAGCAGCCCCTGCAACTGCTAGCAAGGCCTGGAGAGAAAGAGAGGTAAGGGCTGATCAACAGCTGCCACGGAGGCTTCGGATCAAACCCAGCTTCTCTCTCTGGGCCTCTCTCTGGACCTGATTCGCAGCTTCCTCTGCAGCCCCCATGGCATTCAGTGCTGGGTCACCAAACCTGCATCAGTGCAATCAGTGCTGCATCACCACAACCCAGCACTGACTGCAAGACTGACTTCCATGGCCCTGACCCAGCACTGACTGCCATGGGGGCTGTAGATCAGACCCTGCTTCTCTCCGGGCCTCTCTCTGGACCTGATCCACAGCCCCCTCAGCAGTCAGTGCTGTGTCACTGCACCTGCAGCCGCAGCAGTCAGTATGGTGTTGCTGGGGCAACCCAGCACTGACTGCAGGACTGACTTCCAGTGTTCAGTCATTCATTTGGTCATTTTGGATGTTATGAACCCTGGCTCTTTATATATATAGATGTTCTATGAGTCTAGTGCTCCCCTAACATCAGTTTCACCTAAATAATATTTAATAAGGAAAACTCTCATCTAACTATACATTTAAAAAAAATTATATCTATGGTAAATATTTTTAAGAACTCAATTTTCAAAAGTCCTGATTCTTTAACTCAATCTAAATATTGTGAATTCTGAACCCCAATCTGAATGTTTTGAATTTTTATGTTGACTTTTTAATTAAGATATTGGCATGTAACTAAAACCATTTATAATAGGTATATAGTTGGTGAGTTCTGGTGCAAACACTATCAAAAACTGATAGTGGGCCGAGACCGGTTTGGCTCAGTGGATAGAGCGTCGGCCTGCGGACTGAAAGGTCCCAGGTGTGATTCCGGTCGGGGGCATGTACCTTGCTTGCGAGCACATCTCCAGTGTGGGGCATGCAGGAGGCAGCATATGGATGTCTCTCTCTCATCGATGTTTCTGACTTTCTATCCCTCTCCCTTCCTCTCTGTAAAAAATCAATAAAATATATATTTTAAAAAAAACTGATAGTGGGTGGAAGAATGATTAGTTCTCTCTGGGTACATATAAGCTACCTTATCAGCTCCTTTGTCATTACTGGGACCTTGTAACAGGTTCAGTCCAGTGGACTCTGGGTGGAACTGACATGTGCACAGAAAAAAGTCCCTGCATGGTGTTCCAGCTCTCTCATCTCTGCCTCTACCATTACAAAATAGTACCTTTACCCTTCATATCACCCCTTTGCAGTTAAACTCAGTGCCTCGCCTACTCTGATCCCAGGTAACCATTAATCTATTTTTAATCAATATAATTTTGAGTGCATTGAATTTAATTTGTAGAATTTGTTTTATTATCCAATAGAGAAAATTGCATGCTTTTGTTACCTTTTAGACAGGTTATTTAATAAATATGCAATGCTACTCATCATTTATAGTGTTTCCATCATCTCATTCAATAGCAGCCCTTTGCATCCAAATAATAAGAGATGTACAACCCAACACACTATCAGAGGGAAAGATGATTTGTTTATTTAGAATATGCTCATTGGATTCCCCTATCACTCACCTTTATCATGATGATCCTTCCTTGTTTGAATCAGAAACGCAATCAAAATTGAGCAAAGAAATTCATAGGGGAAAGTAAAAGGTGACTTATTAAAAAAACTGCTCTATATATTGATGACAATAGACAGGGATCTCTCAGCGTGTGTGTGTGTGTGTGTGTGTGTGTGTGTGTGTGTGTGAATGTGTGTGTGTGTGTGTTTGTGTGTGTGTGTGTGTGTGCATGTGTCCTAGAGGGTCACTACAAGGAGCTACTACAAATGTTCATTGCACTGATGAAAATTCCTTTCTCTACCCCCTCATCACAGAGATGTGACAAGGGATCACAGTAAATCCAGGCTTGGGAAATGAGCTGTGTCAGCCCTCCAGTCAGTGGGCACAGCAACAGGAGGCTGTCAAAACCCCAGGGACAAGGTAAGTTACCCACCCCTTTCAAACCCAATTGTAATTTGTTCTCCCCATCTTGTGGGGAGAGGAAAAGTTGTCAGAGGGGATTCACCACAGGACTTTGGGCATGCACAGCAGTGGCTGGTGGCTTTGTATTAGGTCACCATAATGGCAGTCGACAGGGAAATTGTTGAACCAGCACAAGTTCAAAGAGCACTAGTAACTCTATGCTTTCTTGAAAGAGAAAGAAGGGCTATTAGTGTACTGGGGAACCCAGTGACTTGAGGCAGAGTGCAAATGTTGTGAGTAAAAAAATAAGGCATGAAGAGGAGGTGGCTTCATGCTTTACACAAAGGTCAAAGTGTGAATATTTGCTAATACTTAAAGCACTATCTCTCCAGACCTTCATAAAAATCTTGTCTTTTTTATCAGTAGCATTGCCAACCTGAACAACACTCCAACCTGACTGAAGTCTTCGTGTTTTCTTTCAAAGGCTCAACAAATATTTAGTGTACCGGCTCTCTGCAAGCAAAATGCTGAGGTCAAGGAATGAGAGACAGGTCCGACAGTTGGGTTGTCTGAGGCAACATTGTAATAATTTTTACTTCACCTTCACCTTCACCTCCTCTTTCTGAGTCCCCTCCCCTGCTACCACGTCACACCACCATCTCCTATCTTCACCTCTCTTGAGACCCGCCACCATAGCTCCTACCCATGATGTGTTCTAGACCAACACCATCCAAAGGACTGTGTAGGAATGAAAATGTTCTATTTCTACATTGCTCAATAGAGTAGTCACTAGCTACAGGTGGCTATTGAGCATTTGAAATGTTACTAATAATACTGAGACACTGAATTTTTAATTTAATTTAATTTAGTTTATTTCATTTTAATTCATTCAAATTTAGACACTGGTGGTTAGTGTTCCTGCACTAAACTTCAATGTTCTGGACATTTTCCATTTTCCTACCTTTGGACTCCAAAACTTACCTTGTCTATTTTCTTCTAAGTAGCAACAAGTTAATACATTAACTTGATTCACTAAGGAGTATTTCAGTGAAGATCCATAATACCCTCTTAGGTTCTATACTGGGTTAGATAGTGTCCTTTCAAAACTCATGCCCTTTTCAGAACCTCAGATTGTGGCCTTATTTGGGGGGAAAAAGGCATTAAAGGAGTAATTAGTTAAGATGAGTTTACACTGGAGTGGGGTGAACCCTTAATCCAATATAACCGGTTTCTTATAAGAGAAGACAGACAGAAACACAGAGACAACACTGATATGTCTATAAGCCAAGACTGATGTGTCTACATGCCAAGCAATACCAAGGATGGCCAGCAATACCAGAAGCTAAGAGAAAGTTATAGAACATTTCTCCCTAGAGCCTTCAGAGAGCGTGCTGGCCTCCAGAACTAGGAGAGAATCAATTTTTATTGTTTTTTTTAAATTAAATCTTCATTATTCAGATTATTATATTTGTTTCTCTTTTTTCCCTTCCATAGCACCCCTCCACCCAGCTCCCACCCTTCCCTCTGCCCTTACCTCCCTCCCATTGACCTCATCCATAGGTGTATGATTTTTGTCCAGTCTCTCCCTGTACATCCCTCACCCCTTAACCCTGAGAATTATCAGTCCATTCCCTTTCTGTGCTCCTGATTCTATTATATTCACCAGTTTATTCTGTTGATCAAATTTTTAATTCACTTAATTTTTAGATTCACTTGTTGATAGATATGTATTTGTTGTTCATAATTTTTTGGCTTTTACCTTTTTCTTCTTCCTCTTCTAAAAGAGTACCTTTCAGCATTTCATATAATACTAGTTTGGAGTTGATGAACTCCTTTACCTTTTTCTTATCTGTGAAGCTCTTTATCTGCCCTTCAATTCTGAATGATAGGTTTGCTGGATAAATTATTCTTGGTTGTAGGTTCTTGCTATTCATCACGTTGAATATTTCTTGCCACTCCCGTCTGGCCTGCATCGTTTCTGTTGAGAAATCAGCTGACAGTCGTATGGGTGCTCCCTTGTAGGTAATGAACTGTTTTTCTCTTGCTGCTTTTAATATTCTCTCTTTGTCTTTTGCTCTTGGTATTTTAATTATGATGTGTCTTGGTGTAGTCCTCTTTGGATTCCTTTTATATGGGGTTCTGTGTGCTTCCTGGACTTGTAAGTCTATTTCTTTTACCAGATGTGGGAAGTTTCCAGTCATTATTTCTTTAAATAGGTTTTCAGTATCTTGCTCTCTCTCTTCTTCTGGCACCACCACAATTCTGATGTTGGTACGCTTGAAGCTGTCCCAGAGGCTCCTTACATTATCTTCACATTTTTGGATTCTTTTCTCTTCTTGCTTTTCCAATTGAATGTTTTCTGCTTCTTTATATTTCAAATTTTTTACTTGATTCTTGCCTTTCTTTAGTCTGCTGTTAGGACTCTGTATAATATTTTTTATTTCAGTCAGTATATGTTTAATTTCTAGTTGGTCCTTTTTCATCTCTAGTTGGTCCTTTTTCATCTCTAGTAGGATCTTTTGCATCTCTAGTTGGTCCTTTTACATCTCCTCTTGGCTCTCGCTAACTTTATCCAACTTTTCTAGCATAGTCTTGAAAAACCTTATAAGCGTGGTTTTGAACTCTATATCCAGTCGTTTGTTTTCCTCCATTTCTTTTGTTTGTGATCCCTTCCCTTGTCTCGGCATTTTCACTATGCTGGAAGGACTTCTGTGTTGGATTCAGTCTTACGATACCAAACTTGAAAAACCACAGAAGCCTCTCTGTTGAGCTTGGGATGGGTGGAGTCTCAGGGCTTAAGGGACCGCCTTGCCTTTCAGTTGGCTCTGCCCTCCACAGCCCCTGAGTCTCACGTGATTGGGTAATCGCTAGAGTGGTTCCTGTGCACTCGCGCCCACAATGCCTCTAGACTGCTGCCTTTCCGGCTCCCCTGCACTTCAGGACCACAGGAGTCTAGGTCTTCAGGGTTTCATCCGAAACTGGGGCTTAGTGGAATCAGAAGTGGTACAGTTGGGAGAGTCTGTCTCCCGCCCATTCACGAAAGCCAGAGGCACAATCAGCAATCTGTCCTCTGAGCAGTGCCGTGCGCTCAACTAGACCTCTGATCTTTTGCGACTCCCCTAAATTTCCGTGCACCTCTCCCTTTTCAGTTCAAACTCCCCCTATATGAGTTTTGGCTGGATCTGGGGTTTAGTGTCGTAAGATAAGGGGTTCAATGCTTTTGAGAGTCTCCGTTTCCTTCCTGCCAGAGAAAACCAGCCAGGTACTCCAGCACCCGCTCTCTCCATGCATGCGTCTGTGTACCTCAGCTTTTTGCATCTCCTCTGGGTTTTTGTGAGCCCCTCTCTTTCCTTCTAGCTGTAGAACTTCCCCTCAGCCAGCTTTCCTATGGTTCTGGATGATGTCTGTTCTGTCTTTTAGTTGTAGTTTTGAAATTGATGTACGAGGCAGCAGTGTAGGTGGTTTACCTATGCCGCCATCTTGGATTCTGAATTTTTTATTGTTTTAGCCACCCAGTTTGTGGTAATGCTATGACAATTGTTATAACAACCCTAGGGAACTAATACAGGTCCTTAGGTTGGCTTTACCTGTCTTCACATTTAATAAGAATTTCATGGCACTGGCCAGGCAATTCAGTTGGTTAAATCATCAGCCCAATATACCAAGATTGTGGGTTTGATCCCAGGTCAGGGCACATACAAGAATTAATCAATGAATGCATAAATAAGTGGAACAACAAGTCAATGTTTCTCTCTTTATCCCTTCCTCTTTCTCTCTCTAAAATCAATGAATAATTTTAAAAATATTGCATTTAATAAGAACTTCAAGATCTTAAATTTAACACCCAAATTATTGATGGTGAAAGTATAAGATCCATGGTAGAGTAACAAGCAATCAGGATATTTAAGAATAGTGAAGGATAGGAGGTGTCTTGATGAAGTGAAAACTTCTCATTTCTTCCCAAGTTTTCCCCCTAACCAGACTTTACCTCAGAAGCCTGCTTTGCATAGTCTGAGATCTCCTTTTGAATCAAAGATGTGACTAAAGTCTCAGATGGAAGCTTGGCTTCTGTCTTCAGCCCATTAATGACCTAAAGCTGTGATGATCACATTAAGAAAATAAAGCATTACTCATCCAGAGAAACCACATGAAAAGTAATGATGTATTTTTCCTAAAATGTAACATTCCTAAAACATCTTTCTTAAAACTCATAGAAATACATACCCCATGTGTGTGGATATCATGTATACGCACAAGTGTGTATAAAGATGGATATGTATGAGTATATATTGCATGTGGACATCCTGGAAATGAGATGTATTTTCCCTGAATGACTGAGGGTTCTTTCAGGGAAGCTGGAATCCCATCGACCTTCCTCTAAGAGTGAAACAGACCCTCCTCTCAAAGAGACAGCCTTTTGTAAGAAGTTTATGTTCAAGTCAACCTCAAGGACACTATCAGGAAGGACTGGAAGGAGAGTCAAAGAGGCCCCAAACCCACAGTTCTACACCACACCTCCAAAAATTTAGAGCAAACCCATGTCCAACATACCACAGGTTTACTCCTCTGCTTCAGAGCTCTAGATGCTTCCACAAACATGCTTTCCTGCCATAATATTCAGTCAGATATGCCCATTGCACAGATTTTAAACATGCAGGGAATGTGTAATGTTTTAGGGACAAGTTTTGTTTTGTTTGTTTTTACCTCAGATCACTAATCCTTTAGATTCACTTGAGCAAACAGACCCCGTGAGAGATACCACAGAGATTCACCAGAACCCCGACAGACAGCTGAGGCTGGCTCGGAGGCCTCTTCTCAGGGAACACGCCAGAGACAAGAAACAGCTGTTATTATTGAGACAGATACACCTGAGAGAGGCAGTGAAGGAATGAAAGCCTTTTCCTGTGGCAGGAAGGACCTTATTAAACCATAATTGATGGGATCCAAGAAAGGTTGCAGAGAATGCCACTGCCTCTCAGAGGATTTCATGGCGTTCCCATAAATTTCACTGATGACATCGATTCCAGGCCTGGAGCAAACCTTTGTCGGGCTGCATTGTTAGGCTTCAGTGAATTCCTGCTCTTCTCCAGAAAGGTGTATATGAGCTATAAATTGTTATTGATAAATGGTGGGACCCAATTCTAGTGTTTTCAGAGCTTGTACAACCTGAAAACACCCCACATGTGGCAAACACTGAAAAAGGACAGACAACCTGACAGGTTTGTTCGCTGCTCCTGGGAGCTTGACAAGCAGCAGGTTAGCTCAGCCTCCCAGGAGAGGATCTTTCATACAGTTGAAAAAAAATGTGCCTATGCAGCAAGTCCATGTCTACCCTCTGATACCCATAGCTCACTCTACAGGAAAACATGGGGGTTTTGGTGGGTATCATGGGTTTGGGGGTTCTGATCCAGTCATTGTGCTTTTATCCGAGTCCTATTGCTGATCTGTTGTTAACCTGAAAAGAGATTTTCAAGAGAACAACTGTACTGCATGTAGCCTGAGAAAGACCTACAGTTATAGTTGGAGCTGCAGGGTTTAATGAAGAAGAATACAAAGAAAGTGAATACAAGGTAAAAGTGTATTTCCTAGATGGCCCTGATTTTTATTCAGAATACATTGTCTATTGATTCTGTATAAAGTCAGGGCAACTTTTATTGTGTGTGACTAAGATACATAAGGCTCTTTTAATGCAGGGTTAAAAGATGATTGCATGGTTCAGAGGAGAACCGATGCACTCCCAATAGCTGGAACTCAACACCAGGCCGAGGGGCTGGAGTACCTGTACACATATGCTGTAGGATTTTTTTTTTTTTTGCAAAAATCTGGTCAACATTCTGATTAATAGCTTTCTTTTACCTACTGAGGCTTTAGCTGTGAATTAGGCATTTGGCCTATGAGGTTCTATTTTCCAACAAATACACCCTTATCTCTCAAATCCACATGAGGGGCACATTTGAAAGTAAATTCAGAAATTACTCATTTCCATTATTTAGATTTGTTTAAGTACCACTCTTTCTACTTTTCAATTTTTCATTGAAAATCTAGATCAGAGATTAGAAAATGATGGGACCATGAAATATATTTCCAGCTGAATTAGTGCTTAAAATGGGGTAGAGGTTTACCTGACTTGTTTGGCTCAGTGGATAGAGTGTCAGCCTGAGGACTGAGGGGTCCCAAGTTCTATTCTGCCAAAGGTATGTGCCCAGGTTGTGGGCTGGATCCCCAATAGGGGACGTGCAGGAGGCAGCCAATCAATGATTCTCATCATTGATGTTTCTATCTCTCTCTTCCTCTCTGAAATTAATAAAAAATATTTTAAAATAAAATGGAGTAGGATGCACAACCAATATTTCCTAATGTGCATTACAGAGTATTTTTAATATTTTTATTGGAAAAAAATCTTATGCATGGTAATATAAATAATAATAGAAAGAATTAGGAACTTCCTACTTGCTGAAATATATACTAATAACTGTCATTTTGTTCTTTAAAAGATGTGATTGTTTTGAATTTGGAATTTGATGACCAGAATGTCTCAATTTATCATGTAATTTTCCATTACTATTAACTTGGCATGTCAAAAAGTAATAGAGTACATAAGATCTTCCTAATAAGCATCTCAATTATTTATTAAGATTAATGGGAATACATGTACAGCATAAGAACAAAATTGCAATTACAAGTTAAGCACCAAAACTTAAAGTATAAGAAAGAATATATTAACAGTTGATTATACAAATAACTAAAAAGTAATATAAATAGTGGTGAAGAGCAAGAATTTTCACACCAGAGATACACAGATTCTAGGCCCTATTCTGCCACCTAGTGGCTGTGTGATAGTCTCAGTTTTGTACTCCGTAAAATGGGGCTAACATTTCCCATAAGTTATTTGAGAATCAAATAAAACAGTCCATTTAATATATTTAGTGCAAGGTATAGTACATAGAACATGCATAGTATTTAGTAGCTATCATTTTAAAAAACATTCATAATAAAAACATAACATAAAGGTGTCTGTAGGCATACAAAATCAAACTTTAGGGACTAGTGGGTGATAAAACAAACATTTTATCCTGAATTAGTGGCATGATCAACTACATATGAGTGTGTGCAAACTAGAATATTGGGAGGTAGGACTAAACTGATAAATCATAGTATGTGGAGGTCACATATGTTCCAAACTTTTGCTCCTCAAACCACTTTTAGTTGGCAAGCAAATATTTTCAAAATTCAGTGAAAACTTTTGTTGCAATTTCCAAAAAGTATATCAATGTTTCTTACTCAACCTTTTCCTTCATTCTTAATAAAGTAGAAAATGATTCTACGGCCCTTCCCCCAAAAAATGTACTAACTTTGGGAGATGTTAAAAAAAAGTTGTTTAAGAAATATCTTAGCTATTTTTAAATAGAAGTCACTTTGATAAAGAAAGTTATAACCACAAATTGTTATTTTTAAGCTCATCCAAGCAAACTTACAGTTATTACCTAGCCTTAGAAATTGTTCATGTACCTCCTGAGGCCAAGTCAGTATAGAGTTGTGTTTTTTTGTTTGTTTGTTTGTTTGTTGTTTGTTTTGTTTTCTTTTTAGAGAGGAGAAGGTGGAGAGAAAAAGAGAGAGACAAAGAGAGACAGACAGACACAGAGAGAGGTCAATGTGAGAAACATCCATCAGTTGCCTACTGGGGATCAAACCAGGTATGTGACCTGACAGGGAATCAAACCCCCTATCTTTTGGTGCACTGGATGATGCTCCAACCGAGTGACACTGGCCAGGGCTGGCCATTTTTAATCTTTTTTTAAAATTTTTTTTATTATTAATTTTTTATACATATCTCCCCATTGTCCCCCCTCCCTCCCAGGCATACCCCAACCCCCCAGTGTCTATGTTCATTGGTTATGATTATATGCATAGATACAAGTCCTTTGATTGATCTCTTATCTACCTCACCTAACTTTAATCTTCCTGCTGTAATTTCACAGTCTGTTCGAAGCTTTACTGTCTCTGTATCTATCCTTTTGTTCATCAGTTTATAATGTTCTTCATTATCCCCCAATGAGTGCGATCATGTGATGCTTCTCCTTCATTGACTGGCTTATTTCACTAAGCGTAAGGCTCTCCAGTTCCAACCAGGTTGCTGCAAATGGTAAGAATTCCTTCTTTTTAATGGCTGCATAGAATTCCATTGTGTAGATGTACCACAGTTTTCTGATCCATTCATCTGCTGACGGGCACCTAGGCTGTTTCCAAATTGTGGCTATTGTAAATTGTGCTGCTATGAACATAGGGGTGCATAATTCCTTTCTGATTGGTGTTTGCAATTTCTTAGGATAAATTCCTAAGAGTGGGATTACAGGGTCAAATGGGAGATCCATTTTTAGTTTTTTGAGGAAACTCCATACTGTTCTCCACAGTGGCTGCACCAGTCTGCATTCCCACCAACAGTGCACAAGGGTTCCTTTTTCTCTGCATCCTCGCCAACACTTGTCGTTTGTTGATTTGTTGATGATTGCCATTCTGACAGGTGTAAGATGGTATCGCATTGTTGTTTTGATTTGCATCTCTCAGATGATTAATGACTTTGAACATGTTTTCATATGTCTCTTGGCCTTCCTTCTGTCATCTTTTGAAAAGGTTCTATTTAGGTCCGTTGCCCATTTTTTTATTGGATCATTGATCTTCCTTTTATTAAGTTGTATAAGTTGGTTGTAGATTTTGGATATTAAACCTTTATCAGTGATAGCATTTGCAAATATGTTCTCCCATGCATTGATCTTTCTTGTTGTTTTGTTGATGGTTTCTTTTGCTGTGCAAAAGCTTTTTATTTTGATGTAGTCCCATTTGTTTATTTTTTCTTTAGCTTCCATTGCCTTTGGAGCAGTATCAGTGAAGAAGTTCTTTCGGCATATATCTGAGATTGTGCTGCCTGTGGATTCCTCTAGTATTTTTATGGTTTCCCTTCTAATGTTTAAGTCCTGTATCCATTTTGAGTTTATTTTTGTATTTGGTGTAAGTTGGTGGTCCAGTTTCAATTTTTTGCATGTATCTGTCCAATTTTCCCAACACCATTTATTGAAGAGGCTATCTTGGTTCCATTGAATGTTCATGCCTCCTTTGTCAAATATTAATTAAGCATAGTGGTTTGGGTGGATATCTGGGTTCTCTATTCTATTCCATTGATCTATATGTCTGTTCTTGTGCCAGTACCAGGCTGTTTTGAGAACAGTTGCTTTGAAGTATTGCTTGAAGTCTGGTATTTAGATCCCACCTACTTTATTCTTTTTTCTCAGAATTGCTGTAGCTATCCCTGGTCTTTTTTTGTTCCAGATGAATCTATGAAGAATTCTTTGTAGGTCTGTGAAATATGCCGTTGGTATTTTAATGGGTAGTGCGTTGAATCTGTAGATTGCTTTGGGTAGTATGGACATTTTAATGATGTTGATTCTCCCAATCCATGAGCATGGTATGCTCTTCCATCTGTTAACATCTTCCTCTATCTCTTTTTTCAGTGTCCTGTAGTTCTCTGCATATAGGTCTTTTACCTCTTTAGTTAGGTTTATTCCTAGGTATCTTAATTTTTTTGGTGCAATGGTAAATGGGATTGCTTTTTTAGTTTCTTTTTCTATAATTTCACTGTTAGTGTATAGAAATGCCACAGACTTCTTAGCATTAATTTTGTATCCTGCTACATTGCCGAATTCATTAATTAAGTCAATTAGTTTTGGAATGGAGTCCTTTGGGTTTTTTATGTACAATATCATGTCATCTGCAAATAAGGACAGTTTTACTTCTTCTTTTCCAATTTAGATGCCTTTTATTTCTTCTTGTTGTCTAATTGCAATGGCTAATACTTCCAGTACTATGTCAAACAGGAGAGGTGAGAGTGGGCATCCCTGTCTTGTTCCTGTTCTTAGGGGAAATGGTTTTAGTTTTTGCCCATTGAGTATGATGTTAGCTGTGGGTTTATCATATATGGCTTTTATGATGTTGAGGTATGATCCTTCTATTCCCACTTTGCTGAGAGTTTTTATCAAGAAAGGATGTTGGATTTTGTCAAATGCTTTTTCTGCATCAATTGATATGACTATCTGATTTTTATCTCTCAATTTGTTTATGTGATGTATCACATTTATTGATTTGTGGATATTGAACCATCCCTGCATTCCTGGGATGAATCCTGCTTGGTCATGGTGTATGATCTTTCTGATGTACTGCTGAATCCGGTTTGCTAGAATTTGGTTGAGGATTTTGGCATCTATGTTCATGAGAGATATTGGCCTATAATTCTCTTTCATTGTGTTGTCTTTATCTGGTTTTGTATTAGGGTGATGCTGGCTTCATAGAAGGTGTTTGGTAGTATTCCTTCTTCTTGAATGTTTTTGAATAGTCTGAGGAGGATAGGTTTTAATTCTTCCTTGAATGTTTGGTAAAACTCTCCTGTGTAGCCATCTGGACCCGGGCTTTTATTTGCTGGAAGCTTTTTGATTACTGCTTCAATTTCTTCCATAGTTATTGCACTATTGAGATGTTTGGCTTCCTCCTCATTGAGTTTTGGGAGGTTATATTTTTCTAGGAAAATGTCCATTTCTTGCAGGTTGTCCAATTTGTTGGAATAGAGTTGTTCATAGTATTTTTTAACAATCCTTTGTATTTCCACAGGGTCTGTTGTTATTTCTCCTCTTTCATTTCTGATTTTGTTTATTTGGGTCTTCTCTCTTTGCTTCTTGGTGAGCCTGGCTACGGGTCCATCAATCTTGTTTATCCTTTCAAAGAACCAGCTCTTTGTTTTGTTGATCTTTTGAATTGTTTCTTTGGTCTCCAAGTTGTTTATCTCCGCTCTGATCTTCACTATTTCCTTCCTTCTGAGTACACTGGGCTTTTCTTGTTGCTCATGTTCTAGCTCTTTGAGTTGTAGGTTTAGGTGATTTATTACCATTGTTTCCTGTTTTTTTCCGGTAGGCTTATAGGGCTATGAACTTCCCTCTCAAGACTGCTTTCACTGTGTCCCATAAATTTTGTATTGTTGTGTTGTCATTGTCATTTGTTGCCATGATGTTTTTTATTTCTTCCTTGATCTCTCTGGTTACCCAGTCGTTGTTTAAAAGCATGCTGTTTAGTCTCCATGTGTTTGATTTCTTTCTATTGTTTTTATTATAGTTGATTTCCAGTTTTATGCCACTGTGGTCTGAGAAATTGCTTGATATGATTTCTATCTTCTTGAATTTGAAGAGACTTTTCTTATGATCCAACATATGATCTATCTTTGAAAATGACCCATGTGCACTGGAGAAGAATGTATATTCTGTGGCTTTGGGGTGAAATGTTCTGAAGATGTCAATTAATTCCATCTGGTCTAGTGAGTCATTTAGGATTGATGTTTCTTTGCTGATTTTTTGTTTAGAGGATTTGTCCCATGGTGATAGTGGGGTATTAAAGTCTCCTACTATGATTGTATTGCTGTCAATCTCTCCCTTAATGTCCTCCAAGAGTTTTTTTTATGTATTTAGGTGCTCCTATATTGGGTGCATATATGTTTACCAGAGTTATTTCTTCTTGTTGGATTGTTCCCTTTAGTATTATGAAGTGGCCTTCTTTATCTCTTGTTATGTCCTTCACTTTGAGATCTAATTTGTCAGATATAAGTATTGCAACCCCAGCTTTTTTTTCATTTCCATTTGCCTGAAATACCATGTTCCATCCCTTCACCCTCAATCTGTGTGCATCTCTTTTCCTAAGGTGGGTTTCTTGCAGACAGCAGATATATGGATCATGTTTTCTTATCCAATCGGTTACCCTATGTCTTTTGATTGGAGCATTTAATCTGTTTACATTTAAAGTTATTATTGATAAGTACTTATCTGTTGCCATTTTTAGTCCTTACCCCCGAGTTCCTTCTTCGCTTCCTCTTTCTTTTTATTACAGCAGACATTTAACATTTCTTGCATTGCTGGTTTGGTGGTAATATATTCCCTTAGTCCTTTTTTGTCTGTGAAGCTTTTGATTTCACCTTCAATTTTGATTGAGAGTCTTGCAGGGTACAGTATTCTTGGATTCAGACCCTTCCTTTGCATGACTTTGTATATTTCATTCCATTCTCTTCTGGCCTGACGAGTTTCTGTTGAGAAGTCAGTAGCTAGTCTTATGGGGGTTCCTTTGTAGGTAACTTTCTGTTTCTCTCTGGCTGCTTTTAAGATTCTTACTTTGTCGTCGGTGTTTGCCAATTTAATTATAATGTGCCTCGGTGTCGGTTTGTTGGGGTTCATTTTGCTTGGGACTCTGTGAGCTTCTTGGATTTGTGTGGGTTTTTCTTTTCTATATTGGGGAAATTTTCTGTCATTATTTCTTCAAACACGTTCTCTAATCCTTGTTCAGTTTCCACTCTTTCTGGAACCCCAATTATGCAGATGTTATTTTGTTTCATGTTATCCCAAAGTTCCCTTAGACTCTCCTCTTGCTTTTTAACTTTTTTTTCTAGAAGCTGCTGTACTTGGGTATTTTTTCCTACCGTGTCTTCTAGCTCACTGATGTGGTCCTCTGCTTCTTCTAGTCTACTTTTGATGCTTTCTATTGTGTTCTTTATAGCAGTGATGTCATTATTCATTTCTTCTTGTTTATTCGCACCTCCTCTAGTTTCTTCTGCATTTCTTCTTCATGCTTCTTCACCTCCTCTAGGCTCTTAGTCATATTGTCAAATTTGTCTTCCATTCTTTTCAACCACATTATGATAATTTCTCTGAACTCTTTCTCTGGTAGGCTTATTTCTGGTTCTATTTCGTTTACTTCCTTTTCTGGTGAAACCTGCCTTTCTGTCTTTTGTGGGCTGTTTCTTTTTCTGACCATGGTCTTTCTTCTCTGGGTGTCTGGTTATGTAGTGCTCTCTCCTACGTTGATTGAAAGGCACAAACTACAACACGACCAGGTACAGCACACAAGGCACTGAGTAGAGATGTATTCAAGATGTTAATAATCACAAATAAGGTGACCACCAATGAAGGACAAATTAGGGGTAAATAGAGAAAGAAGAAGAGGAAAATGAGGAAGAAAGAAAAGAAAGAAGTGCCAAAATCAAATTGGAAGAGTGAGAAAGAAAAAAAAAAGATAAATAAATGAACAATAAAATAAAATAAAATAAGAAAATAAAAAGTAGAAAAAGGAGAAGGAAAGAGGAAGAGAAAAAAGTCAGAGAGAAAAGAAAGTGTATAAGAGAGAAAAGAGGAACAAAATATAGATGTCAGGAGACAACTCCAATAGAACAGTCACTAATCCCAATAAAGGCCAGCAATCAGTACCTAGAGATTAATGCAAATTGCAAATAGCAACTGGTATCAAGGGAGATGAGGGAAAAGAGAGGTAGAAAACAAAGCAAGCAAAAAGCAAAATAAAACAAGTAGAATAAACTAAAACAATCTCTCAAAAAATTTTTTCAAAAAATCGATATAATCACTGTTCAGGCAAATAGCAACAAAAGGACATAGAGAAAAAACAACTTTTTGGCTAGTGAAGACAAGAGGGGAGAGGTTTGTGTGGACTTATAGTAGGGGTTTGAAATTAGATATATAAATGGGGTGAAATTTTAACCAGGTAAAGAGAAAAATAGGGAGAATCAAAAGTTGGAAAAGGGAAAGAGAAACAAGACAGCAAAATGGGGAAAGTTATGAGGAAAGTGTTGGCATAAAGGTGGAGTTGAGTTGGAGTAAAATTATGCTAAAGGGAAGATGAAAATAGAATGTAGAACTCTAATCCCGAAATAAAATAAAGAGAAAACAAAATGACACTTTTTTCCCCAAAAATGGTAAAGTACTAGTAGTAATTAATAATACTAGTTTAAAACAAAAATGTAATAATTATAAAGGTAAAATCAATTGAGGCAGAAAGAAAAAAAATATTCTTTTAATTAAAATATGTGAAAATGAAAAATAAAGAATGAAAAATTAAAAAAAAAGAAAAAAGGGAAAATAAAAAAATTAAAAAAAAGAAGAAGAAAAATAGAATGGTCCTTCACTTCCACCATTATTCTGCTTGGCACTCCTGTTTCCCAGTAGGGGAGGTATTGCAGTTCCCTATGTTCCCCTCTTGGTGTTTTAATCTCTTTATTCTCTTGTGGTTATGCGAGAGTCAATTTGTGTGTCATCCATTGGGTGGCAGTGTTTCGGAATTGATCTCTGAGACAAAGCACAGGAACCTCTCTAGGCTGTGCTCAGATCCTGCTACTCTGTGGTTCCCAAAACCAGTTTGTGGGAGCTTTGCAGCCTGGACACTGCAATAACTCCCAGGTTGTCCCTCTGCCCCAAAGAAAAAGAAAAAAAGAGTCGTTTTCCGGAGATCTCCTCTGTCAACAGCTCAGAGGGTCTGCCTTCACACTCAGGGATCACGTCCTGACCACCTCCGTGGGCCTCTCCAGAGGCAGCTTTCCCGCAGCCCGGCTCCCACAGTGCGCGTCTCTGCCCTGCGGGGGTAGGAGACCGCACCCTGGCCCAGGCTAAGTCTGACCCTTCCGCGCGCGCCCTGTGGATCTCTGAATCCTCCGCCTGCGTGTCTGTGCCGCCTGGGAAGCCGCGCTCTGGGTCCTGGCTGCTCTGTGGGTGCCTCCGTCAGCCGCAGCTTTCAGACCTCGGCAGACATCCACCTCCCCCTTAAGTCAGGCGCAATCTGACCTTTCCGTGTGCTCTGTGGATCTCTGATTCCGCCGCGTGTCTGCGCCGATTGGAGAGCGGAGTTCTGGGTCCCCGGGTCCCTGACTGCTCGATGGGTGCCCAGCCGAAGGCTTCAGAGCACCGCAGACATCCATCTCCCACTGCAAGATGGCTCGGGCTCCGCGTTCGCGCTGGTGGCTCTGGCGGACAAAAACCCCGTGGCAGTGGGGCTGCCTGGCCGGGAGAGCCCCCTCCAACAGTTCCCCGCCTTCGCCTGGAGGACAACTGACTCCTAGCTTGCCAACAAACACTCCCAATGCAACTCTCAGCTGCTCTCTCTCCCTCAGCCCAGCGACAAAGCTCCAGACGCATCCGTCTACTCCGCCGCCATTTTCTCCTCTCCCCATTTTTAATCTTAATCTCACTTTATCTCAATGTGATGTTTAGTACTTATTGTTTCTATAACACTGCTACTTGCTCCAACTATAAGAAAAGGAAACTAAGAAAACAATCCCATTTACAGGTGCCTCAAAAATAAATAAATAAAATAACTAACAGTAATTTATCCAAGGATGTAAAAGAGACTGAAGAAATTTAGGAAAATTAAATAAATGGAACTGAATACCGTGTTCATGGATAGGAAGAGTTCATACTACCCCAAGCAATCTATAGATTCCTATCAAAATACCACTGGCATATTTCACAAAACTAGAACAAATATTCCAAAAATTTATATGAAACCACAAAGACCCCAAATAGCAACAGTAATCTTGAGAAAGAAGAACAAAGTTGGAGGGATCATACTACCTGATATCAAACTATACTACAAGGTCTTAGTGACCAAGATAGCATGGTATTGCATAAAAAACAGACATATAGACCAATGGAACAGAATAGAGAGCCAAGAAATAAACATACATCTTTATGTTCAATTAATATTTGACAAAGGAGGCAATAACATGGAATGGGATAAATAGTCTATTCAATAAATGGTATGAGGACAACATGCAAAAAAATGAAACTAGACCACCTTCTCACATAATATACAAGAAAAAACACCTCAAAATGAATTAAAGACTTAAATGTAACATTTAAAACCATAAAAATCCTAGAAGAAAGCATAGACAGTAAAATCTTGGAAATTTCTCATAGCAATTGATTCCCTCACAGGCAAGAGAAACAAAAGAAAAAGTAAACAAATGAGACTTTACCAAACTAAAAATTTTACACAGCTAAGAAAACCATCAACAAAATAAAACAGATCACTGAATTGGGAACATATTTGCCCATGATACATTTTATAGGGGTTAATATCCAAATTTTATAAAGAACTTGTACAAATCAACACCAAGAAAAAAAATTAATTTTTAAATAGGCAAAGGACCTGAATAGACACTTTTCCAAAGAGGACATATAAATGGCCAATAGACATATGCAAAGATGTTCACCATCACTAATCACCAGAGAAATTAAAATTAAAACCACAATGAAATATTACCTCATACTTGTCAGAATGACTGTCATTAATAAATCAACAAATAAAAAATATTGGTGAGGATGTTGAGAAAAGGGAACTCTTATGCATTGTTGGTGGGGATGCAGATTTGTGCAGCCACTAGGGAAAACAATATGAAGTTCCCTAAAAAAATAAAATATGGAACTGCCTCATGACCCAGCATTTCCACTGCTGGGAATATATCTGAAGAAACCAGAAACACTAATTTGAAAAAATATATGCACTCTTATATGCATTGCAGCGTTAGTTACAATGGCCAAGATTTGGAAGCAGCCCAAATGACCATCAGTAGATGAATGGATTAAAGAGCTGTGGTACATTTACACAATGGAACACTACTACACTGTAAAAAATAAAAGAAATCTTATCTTTTGCAGTATGGATGGACCTAGAGAGTATTATGCTTAGTGAAATAAGCCTGTCAGAGAAAGACAAGTACCATATGATTTCATTATATGTCAAATCTAATGAACAACATAAACAAAATAAAACAGATTCACAGATACAGAAAGATAGATGGACAGCTGTCAGAGGGAAGGGGTTTGGGGAGCTAGGAGAAAAAGGTAAAAGGATTAAGAAAATAAACTCATAGACACAGACAATAGTACGCTAATTTCAAGAGTGAAAGTGGGGAAGAGGTAGAAGAAGGTAAAAGGGGATAGTGATGGAAACAGCCTTGACTTTGGATGGTGAACACAGGACCACAAAATAAGGACAATATTGCCAAGAACCAGTTCTGGATTAGTGGTAATAATGGGGGCACCAGGTGAAAATAAGTTAGCAGCTAAAAATAAAGCTTTTAAGAAAATTTTAAGTAAAGGTTCACTTGCCCTCTATGAATAGAGGTAGTTTTCTAAGAAGATCCAGTATATATTGAGACAAAATCTAAGACTTGGAAATAAGTTTTCTATGATATAGCTAAAACCCATTCTTTTTTAAATCAACTTCTTAAATTCTCTCTATTTTCCTTTTGTCTTTAGTATTTAGAAAGCCTAATTTTGAAAACCAAGACTTTATCATCTTGGTTAGAGGTAACCAAGTGTAAGGGTTGTTAATGCTTGAGTGGATGATTTTATAGGGGCCCTGACCTAGAGGGGACAGAGAGGTTCAACATGAGAACACTCCATGAGAGTCTAAGCAGATCCATGAGAAGGTCAAATGCATGAGAAGGCAAAACTCAGGGTTAAGTCAGGGCCATCTGGTAAGCAGCCACTCTGTGCCTGAATTCTCCTTTCAGTTCTAATATCTACTAAAGACGGGGGAGAGGGGAAAGAAGGGACATGTGGGGGGTTATGAGTTTCATTAAGGAGCCTGTTCCTTTACATGTAACATTCAACGAATCCCAAAGGGAATTTATGTATCAGAAGTTTATAAATTTCTACCCCCAAATCTGTGTTTTACATTTCTGTTAATACTGTTATGGGACAACTTGGAATTTGTTTCCTCATTTGTAGAATTGCAGTGCCAATGCTTGACATAACTACATCTCAGATCAGACCTTATATACCATGTCACTCCAGTGTTTGAAAAACTAACAATCTGGTTTAAATATATATATTCTTCATTGTGTTTTTCAAAAGTATTCTGTCTATCTATACTATTTTATTATACATTGAACAGTCTTGTCATTTTCATTCTCTTTGCATGCAGTCAGTCCACAAAAACACATCCTTTCCTTTATATATAGTTTTCTATTCACATGGTCTTGATAAATTAGTGTTGATTGACTCTCTTCCTATATATTCTTTAAAAGCCCAAATGCTGAATTATAAAATATTTAAAGATAGAGTCCATCTTGCCTTATATACATCCTCAACCATCCTTATTCACTCAAAATAAATTTAAAATTCCATAATATCTATGTATTTGTGCCTTCATTTATCACATTGACCTAAGATAAATTTTAATTTTCTAATACATTGCTAAAAAAAGAGTTAACTGGGATTACTGAGAGTCATTTTATTTGTTCTAGAGAAGGGGAGATAGTCTATAAATTTAAATATTAAAAAAATCATCTTATGATAATTATGGCTAAATTAACTTTTGTATTTGTTCTCATAATGTCACATAAAACATACAAAGAAAGAAAAGAAACTCTCTTGTATGTGTACATAATATGATGTGCTTATTAAAAGAGAACTCAGAAAGTAGAGGAAGTTTCCATAGCTCTTCAGAACCTTAAACCTACACTGTACCTAGAATACTCAACACACACACACACACACAGTATTGATTTCCAGAATTTCTCCATGGAATGCCAAAAATAATAAACAAAAAATAAATCAAAAGCAACAGCCTCCTTCCATTATGTATTAAATATCTTCCCCATGAAGTTAGGACAAATAGGGATGTATATAGAGAGCAATGGAAACATAAATCTAGTGTCGTAGTAATCGATTTCTGCCTTGTTCCTTTTTTTCTAGTAAATAATGATCTTCAGATCTTTCATGGTGGCACTACAGTAAAAGTCAGCTTCAAGATCTCTGAAGTGTCTCATCTTTGATTGAGCCAGTGATGCTGTTTCCTCACCAAAATTATTACACTCTCTTACTTCTTGTTGTGCAGTAGATAGAATAATTAGTAGAATCAGAAAAAAATTTATAAAGAATGTTCATTTAAGAATTTTCAGCCTGGTCATATATATGGCTAACAAAACATTTTATAGTGTTCCATGCCAAACCAAAAAGAATTTCTCTAGAAAAATGTAGTCCCTGCATTTACCCATTAATATACTAAAATAGAAATGAAACATTGCTATTGATTACTAGAAAAACAATGAAATACCTTAAATATTAAGTAGACCTGAGGCTCAGGCCAAGCTGAAAAGTCTCAGCTAATGAGATAAAAGGAAATAAATTTAATCTGCTTAGATATGTGCATTCAGTAAGCAAAAACCATTACTGCAATTTTATACAAACCTCCCTATTTCTTCCCATTGGTCATTTCTCAGCAAAATTCATAGGATGATGCATGCTTAAGCCAGATCATTAGATTTTAGAGCACACAGGAAGATGTCAATCTATTTATAAGACAAACAATTGAGGCTGAATTTTGAATCTGGCACTTTGAAAAAAAAAAGACATGTAACCTTTCTATATAATGAAGTAGCATAGATATACAGATGGAAAGTACGTAATAGATAACTGTCAAGCATCTATTTAAAGCAGGTGGTTTGTATATCTTAGCTTGAAACCAAGCTGCTTTCTGAGCCCTGGGAGAAAAGATTCCAAGAGGGAAAGAGAAAACATAATATGAACAGAGATTAAGAGTTGATCCAGAGTAAAGTTTGATAAGGCAAAAGTATGCCTGTGACTCAAGCCTTTTCTCTTTATTTTATGTTTTAATTTTTATTTTATCTCTATCATCATCATCATTATTTGTTGTTGGTGATGATGTTATTTCCAAAGGCAAAACTCTAATGAAGCTGGTATTCATGTCCTTAGTGGCATAGTCACCAAGGTTCATATATATAATTGCTTTTTAGAAAGAAAGAGAAGAGAGACAGAGATGGAGATACCTGGCCAGGGCTTGATAAGCCCAACTACTTCAGTAAATTATTCTATGCAAGATTCATACTTTGTTGCAGCCCCTTAGGATATGCACCTTTTATAAAGGGCTATGTTTCTCTGACACAGAGATGCAAGAACTGAGTTTTGTGGAACCTTGTAGGTGGATGTCAAAAACAAAATAAATGCTGAATGAATCTTACAGAGAAATCAATTGTGTCAACCACAGATTTTCTGGGTCAGCAGGTTGGATGTAATAGAAGTAGTGACAGATGCCTAGGATGATGATTCTTGTAGTCTCCAATCCAGCCAGTCAAAAATATAGTGTTTAAATGAAACTCATACCCTACAACCAAAGAGGTTAAAAGGAACTATGTGTTTCCTGTGATAGATCTGTGATGCCTCTAATGAAGAGCCCTCACATTACTCTAACATTTCTCCCCTGCAAAATTATGCTTATCACCTTTGGATAATTGTGCCATAAAGTCCACAAAAGCCCATGGACTCAATGATATATTAATACAAGGGTGAGGATTATTTTCCTTTAAGGAAATCTTAATATCTGTGTCACCCACCCCACTTTAACTCAATGATCATCATGTGAAAGAGGTGCTACCAATGACAATTCAATTTGCTTTTTCAAGAATTTGCAAATGCAGGCAAACTCAACCTGGAATGATGTATCCTTTATACAACTTTTACATTAAGAAGAAGTGAGCTCTATTGGATTACTATCATAGAGGCAAGAACAGTAAAAACTAAAAAATGACATGTTACCTAATCATTACTTTGACAATAATTGTCACGAACAGAATTTCTTTATAGATTTTTGGATGTAGCCTTTGTGGCAAAAGAAACTCAGATGCTGTGTCGGCCTGAGCTAAAAGGATTTTTAAAAATTTAATCTTTAAGAAAAGCTCCTGAGATACAGGCTAAAAGAGTTTATAAAGGTCATAAAAAAATTAACTTATCTTGCTGACTGAAGCTTTTTTAATGCACTCTAAGTTACAAAGGAATCGCATGTGGAGCCTTTAGGCCAATGGTCTACTATATTTTTCTCTCATTAGTAAAGACAGCAAAAATCTGCATTGGGATTTTTACCACTGTAATCATCTCTGATTCATTAGTCTTCATGATTGAATATGAGGAGAGCATGGAGCCAGTGGTGTAGGAATATTTTGTACTTATCTCATTTGCTCACACTGCAGTTCAGCAGGCAGCCAGAATCATGAGTGGAAATGGGCCTGCTACTACAGCTAAACATCTTTTTAAGTCAGACCAATTGCTGTCAGGCCTATCTGAAATAAACTAATATAACAAAATGTCTTTAAGGCAAGGACTATTACCTATAAAGCAAAATTCATACCCCTTTTGATATGTAGCAGCAAAGACAAAATAGGAGAGGCCTTTGTAGATGTTATTGGGATGGGCTGGAGCTCATTAATAGGAGTTAGATCCAGGAAATCCAAGTGCAGAGAACTCCTTGTGAATATCAGATCCTCAACCATAAATTAGTGATACTACTATAAACTAACCCTGCCAACCTCATAAGAAGTTGTAAGACATAGATGAAACATATATATTTGAACGCATTTTATTATGAGCAAGCTCCATATAAATGTGGAGTATTATCACAATGACCATGAAGACCTTGATTATGCATAAAATATAGATGTATGAATATAGTTGTGTTACTGGTGAGGAGAGGTTTTCATCTCCACCAGTTGCTCATGGGAGTGGAATTCTTGTGATATTCTGAGAAAAAGAATTTTCTGAGACTCACACAGGAGAACAAGTGAGTCCAGTCATAGAAGAAGTGTACCTGGGGTTTCAGCAGAGTTAAAATCAGAGCCAGTGTCCAAAATTTCCTTTCTATGTAGGAGCCAAGTCCAGGCCAACGTTGGACTAGCTTACCTTGTGTTTCCCGCTACATTCCATTACTCCATAACATGTGGAGTCCGCATGGCCATTGGCCATATGTGAGAACGTAAGAGAGCCAAAAGCCAAAGGCCAACAGCAACAAGAGATTGAACTCCTTGGGGATTAACTATCCCCAAATTTGTCAAGCTTGCAGTGGACCCACCCACTCTGGCTAATGATCTCTGTCCCCAGGTTTGACTGACAGTATCTTCTCTACATCATCCCAACTTACCTGCATATTCATCTATCTCCCCTTTGTTGAACTTTTCCCCCAGTGATCTATGTGCAGGGAATGACCCAGTGGTTCCCTGGGGAGTGCAAAGTTGCAGCTTCCTGGTGAAGCTGCCCAAGTGGCCATGCTTATAATGCCTGACCTTCCCTATGTTCTTTTTTATTATTAATAATTCACTAATTACAATGGTATCCATTGTACCTTAGTTTAAATTAACCCTGTAGACATCAAAGCATTTTCTAAAGTCAGGGGCCGTATCTTACTTTTTATCTCCTTAAATTTAACAGTACCAGGCACATAGCAGAGGCTTAATAAATATTTTTAAATGAATGGATGATAATTATTATATATACAAAATAACATTAGGAATATCTTAAGTAAAAAAAAGAAAAGTCTCTTCCACAATTAAAACAAGAGTTATTTTTCAAAATCTGTGTACCTAATTTACATTTAAGGAGGAATCATAATATAAACAAATGGAAGAACAAGAATGAAAGTCAGACTGCCAGAATCTTGAGGCCCAAATCCACCACATATTAGCCAACACATTACTTTATCTTCTTCCTTTTTTGTAACACAGAGGTAATAACAATCAATCTCTGATGGTGATGTTTGCAATAAAAGAGATGATCCATGCAAAGTTTATAACACAGTGCCTATGTCATGGTAGACTCTTAATAAAAATTGCGATTGAATTGTTGTTGTTTTAATTGCAATTGTCCCTCTTAATGTTGTTGCTGTTGTTTGATTCATCATTGTTAAAAAGTGGGCCTCAGCAGAGCAAGAGTTTCATAGACAATTTAATGAAAAAGTTGGCCAGACTGGTTGTTTGACATTATATGTACACTCTCTAAGGCTCTCAAAGGGAGAGGCTGGGCTTTAATTGTTGTCACTTGGCTCCTTCTTAAGACCGACAAGCAAAGGGCCAATGAACACTTCTCAAGCCTATTAAAAAAATGCCTGTAATATTTTTTCAACCCAGCAGTATTACTGGTTTAAACATTTCTTCTCACACTGAAGTCTTCCATTTGCAGGAATTTGGATTGGACTGCCTCCCTCAACTTAAAATTATTTTTCAAATTAAAAAACTTTTAATAAGCCAACCTTTAACAAGGAGGTCATGTGGGGTGTTTCTTCAAAGTAAATTGCATTCTTCTTATTTGTATTCACAGCAAGAGCCCCTAACAATTGAGGATATAACATAGCTGGACATCAGAAAATAATTTTTATTAATAAGAGAATCTAGTATCATTTGCTTAGCAACTTTATTTGGTTAAAGATCTTGCCACAGTTTTTATTCAGTTTGGCTAAACTCTGTGATTGGATTAGAGCTTCGTAGCATCCTTATTATTTATTACAACTTGTTCCACAGAAGGGTCACTCTCTTCTATGCTTTTTAATCATGATGATGACAATTGAGAATTGACATTGTGCACTATTGTGTTCTATCAAATGCATAACAAATACCTTAATCAGGCTTAAATAGCTCAAGAACCACAACTACTGGTATAGCAGGTCAGAGACAAATTTCTGGCAATGATGAGTGGAGATGTGAGGACATTGATTTCAGTATGACCTGCTCCAAATTATATCACCTGATTTGATCAAATAGTTGCTTTGTTTTATATGAAACCATGCCTCTTTTACAGAAGCAATAATCTAGATCAAATAATCTAGGCAAAGGCATTAACGAGAATTAATAACTGGATTATACTAGCTATTTCATTGCTTTAATAAATTTACAAAATCAGAAACCTGAAAGACAAATTAAATATAACCCATTTCCTTAATAGGTTGAGGAATCTTAGGAGTGAACAAGGGTCTTTGTAGCATTTATTCAGTAATAAATAGATTTTGCAATTGCAGTATCTGTTTTTCTTTTTTCTTTGCTTTTCTGGGAACAGAGAAGACATTTTCAAAATGGAGTCTTCATTCTTTCCATAGTCTCTGCTTCTGGGTTTCACATGATTCCTCCCACACTAAAAGTCACACTCTTTAAAGCTAGTACATGTCAGCTTTTAAAAAATGGAATCCTAATGAGCACCAAAGAATCACTTTTGTTTCCCATTAAGAGGGACTCATTTAAATTCCGAGAGTAGTGACATTAGGCAGCATATTGCCTGGTGGATAGGATCAACTTTATCAAGACTAGTTCAAAATTAAATAAGTGCTTGTTTGCTCATTAACACTTCTGAAGGAAATGCTTTGAGTCTGCTCTAAGCATGCCAAAGTAAGAAAGCATGCATTTCCACAGCAGAAGTTCTGTGGTAACACTCAATTGCTCAGACTTCACATTTATTATGCTAAATGACCGATGCACAGTTAATCACTTGGCCTGAGAGATGACGTTGGGGGATGCACTGGTTTTCTCCATATGAGTATTGACAGGCTGGCTTAGTGTTTCAGTCAATTAGAAAACACCTTATGCATGAAGGGGACTGACTATACTTTTAAAATAAACTTGGGTTAGACTAGATGCTGTTCTATTCCAATACCAATCTTTAAACTGTGATCAATGAGGTCAGTGTGCCTGAAATTATCTATTTGCTCTATTTGGGACATGCTACACTCTGGCTCTCTGTAATGATTTCTAAAAATATTAGTGAAATCATCAGAATGATAGATGCCAATAACGCTTATGCTGATTTTATAGCCACAGGAACCATTTAGAAACACTTTATGTCTCCTCTTCTTCCAACTCAGCATAAGTCATTCAGCTTTATCCTAATTACTGTGTAGAAGAGAGAATCTACAATAGTGGGTGCCTTTACATTACAGTTGGAGCTCAGGTAAAAGATATCAAGCATCTGCATTACATTCTGTCTTATAAAAGCATTGATCTTTTCAAGAAAAAGGAAAAAATAATGTAAGGATTTTATTGAGGTTTTAATGTTAACTTCTGTGATTTTTCTGTCCACCCAATCAAAACCTCACAAAGTTATCCATGATCCTGGTAAGATCCCTGGCTGGGTTGAAAAAGTGAACTTGACAGGAGAAAACATACACATGTATTTAATGTAAGTTTTATGTGACCTGGAGGGCTTCACAAGAAAATAAAGACCCAAAGAAACAGGCATGAGTATTTCACATGTAGGTTTGATGAGGAGTGCACAGTTGTGGAGGAATATGAGAGGTTCAAAAATATGAAGTTAAGTACAGTAATTGGGAAAGTTTTAGTAAGGCCTGTTTGTTGGGATTCTTCTTAACAAGCATCCTTTTGTCTTGAGAGATAAGATTGTTCCTTTCCTCCTGGTGTAGGGAAGGCCTCTCTCTCCTGAGAGTTTATGTTCTGTTTCAGGGAAGAAGAGTGGGAAGGTCAAAACCTTCTTGCTTCTGCTATTTTCTCAAACTCAGCTTAAATATCCCATATGCTAAAGTGCCATATTTTGCGGCACTCTTTCCCAAATCCCATCAACCCTCTCCACTGGCTCACCAATTTGTTGTCATGTCTTATGGATTTTACTTGTGTAATACCCTGTGACTTCTTATCTATTCCCACTGCTACTCTCCTGATTTAGCCCTTCGTTACTTCTCTTTAGGGCTAAGGGATCTGTCTCCTTAATACCATGTCTTTCTGCTCTTTAATCTACTTTTTATGCTTTGACCACATTAATCGTCCTAAAGCATAGATTAGGTCATATAATTTCCCTGCTCAAAAATCTTTAATGGCTCCATATTGCTTAATTTTAAAAGTCTAAACTACAAAGTCCACTGTTTAGTAGCCTTCTCCAATCCCACTTACCTTTTTTATCTTATTTCCCTCCACTCATCTTCATTCACACAGTAGTCCAGTAATGTGGGACTGGTCATTATTCATCACTCAGGATCTCCTCGTGGGACCTTCTCTCTCCAAGCATTTGGCCATGATCTTCTCTCCGACCCTCACTAGGTATCCCTTTCCTGCTTCAGTTTACCTTGCATGGCCAAATCCTGCCTGTTCAGCCTTCCTTAATGCTCTCCAACTGGAAATAATGCATCCTTTTCTCCTAGCTCATAGAACTGTATCTATTACTCTTATGACATTTTTACCTTATACAATAATTCTATATACCTCATATGCATATATATATAGTAGAATCTAGTCTGAAGTCTAGTTTAATTCATTTTCACATTCCCCATAGTACCTTCATTGTAACTGGTATATTGTATCGATTTAATAAATATTTATTGACATACTCCATTCACAAATGAGTGGGAATGAATCCTAATTTACTGTCCTTAAACCATCATAAATTTATTTTTTCAGACACCTGCTTTCACCTATTCAGAACTTGAAGCATTCTAAATTCTAACAGATGTTCATGAACAGCTGGGAGAAATTACAGTGCAGATACCAAATCATCAGCATAGCTCTCAGGCTCACATCTTCACCTGGTTATGTGTTCCAGACAGCTGTGCCTTCTTGGAAATGCACTTTAGGAACAGGCTCTGTTTGTGCTGTGTCTACAGCATTCCAGAATAAACAAGATAAGCCTTGATGTAGTATAGAATATGTGATCTATTAATGTTCTTTGGGAACTTAGCGTGGACTCATTTTGCATTTCTAAAAATGCTTCTTACTTTAGGGCTTTACTCAATTTCAGATCACAGTAATTTTACTTTTAGTAAAAAATGGTTCAGATACCCTGTGATAGGGAAAATATGAGTAAGGAAAATGCATAACCCGGCATATGCTGGAGGCCAGAAACAAGACCAAATGACGCATATTTAGGATCACTTTTCTTGAATTGAATTCATGTTCTGCATCCAAATGTACATTAATTTTGGCTATTGAGTCATTTTTTAAACTTGTCTCTCTGAAACTGTTTTTAGCATTCTCTTGGGACTGTGGCCAGAGGTAAAACATTAGTGAATATCCATGTTACCTAATCTCCCCTGGTGTGTTTTATTCCATGCCCTTTGTTTAGTTTCTTTCCATTTGATTACTCATATGTACCCCTCCCCATATTCTATGTTGGACAGGGTAGGTAGAAAAAGGAAATAAATATGCCCATGGTTGTCACTAGTAGATACCAGTTTATAAATAGTACTGGTTTGACTGTGTACTGGTTTTCTGAATACAGGAAGGTCAAGAAAAACATTTTCTTTTGAAATGAAAAAAGGAGGTTAAAACAAGAGTTTTAATAACAGGCTTGACACAGAGCAGTGTAATACCAGCATGAATTACACTTGGTACAGATTTTTATTGGAAGTCCTAGATTGCTTTGTTCCTGTCCCTGACATAATATTCAGAGTTGGGTTTATATTTGTCCAGAAAGGAGCTGGTTGCTACAGTCCATGCAAATCAAATGCTTGATTTATGCACCATTCTACTGGAGGGTGTAACATTAAATTTAATTTTGTGAGGAAAGCCTGGGGTGTTTCAATGCCTGGGCCTGACATTGTGAACTAGGCAGAGAGGTGCACAAGAATTCATTACAGTTTCCAATATGCGAAATGCAGCATTTGAATGAAACATTTGTCTCTTGTCAAAAAAGCATAATGTCTGCTCATGGTAAATATTTCCACCTCCACCCCTTCAGGACACCCCAGCATATGTTTGGCTTTCATCATAAATCTTAATCAAAGATGAGTGACAGGCATTTGGTGGACTGGGGGAGGGAGGAGTCAAAAAACATGTGTCTATGAAATGATCAGTTATCAATAGTATCAACTGACTTCACTTTGATTGTTGAATGTTGCCACAAAAGTTGGTATGACTGTGCAAATTAGCTATATGAAAAAATCAATTTTTTTTTCTTTAGCTAGACTGCATTTGATTTCCTTACTCATAACTGGTTGGTTCCTTTTCGCATACCCTCCAGCAACTAGTCAGCACTTCCTACACTGTCCCCAGAGCCCTCTCAGACTCTGCAGAAAATGTGTTGTTGACTTCCCCAGGAGACTCAGGGCCCACAGCAATCAGCACCATTCACATTTCAACACCAAGAGTGCATTTCACCTCTGCTTCAGCATTGTTGTCCTCCATTGCTCCTGGGCCAGTCTAAACCTTTAACATTCAGGGAAGGCCTTTGGTAACCTGCCCTGCAACCTCTTTCCACCTCTTCTCCTTCAGGTTCCACATACCCTTGAAGCCTTCCAAGATGTGTCTTGGCTCACACTGGCCCTCTGCCTGGAATGATCTTACCCTGCTTTACCACTAGCAAAATCCACTTCTCTATTGAGAGACTTGTTTGCTCCAGTCACAGAACTCTTGTCTCCTGGAAGCTGTGGTAGTCCAATAACTCATGTCTTAATTTTTTAATTGGAACCCAGAATGTCTTCTATTAGGAGGTGACACCCCTGGGATACGGGAAACCAGCTCTGCTCTGAGCCTTAGGAGATGATCTTTCCTTTTTTTTCCTCTTTTTTCTTTTTTTCTAGCATTTGTCACTTTGGATGGGGAGGGGGCCAATGGAATCATTTAGGGAGATTTTATCTCCTAACACAGCAAATCATCTAGGGATATACAGGTGGGTAAAGTTTGAAATGTTCTCCTCATTGAAAACAAATGATTTAAAGTATTATTTTTCAAATTACAGATTGTAAGTAATTTGTGGGATCCGAAATTAATTTTTGTTGTTAATCCTCACCCAAGGATATTTTCCCATTGACTTTTAAAGAGAGTGGAAAGTAGGGAGGGAGAGAGGAAGAGAGGGAGGGGAAAGTGGAGGGAGGGAGGGAGGAAAAGAGGGAAGGAGGGAGGAAAGGAGAGAAGTGTTGATGTGGAAGAGACACATCAATCGGTTGCTTCCTGCAACTGCCCAATTGGGACTGGGGATTGAACCTGCAACCCAGGTACATGCTCTTGACCATGTACCTGGGGGTGGGGTGGTGTGTAACATATACTTCTAACTTGGGAGCATGGTCAAAAGTGACGTGAAAGGCCAAGAATAGAGAGTAATCCTGGGGAATGAATGGTGGAGAAAATTACCCCTCCCACTTTCTTCAAAGGCCCCAGGTTTTTGCCTGTCTTTGCAAAGGAGATCCTGTAGCTCCATGTCGCTTCAACCAGGTCCAAGACCCTGTCCTTGGACTTCTTCCTCAAAAATCTAAGGATGGAGAAAGATTCCTAGCCACACTAAACACACCCAACAACAACCATCTGCATTTGTTCCAAAAGCTATTAATGAGGAACTTCTCCACTCTACTATTTTCTGTTTCCCCATTGACTCTCCAACATGAAGAATTTCTCTAAGAAATTAGATTAAAGGAATGCTTCATTTCCTTTATAAGTTGGTAGGTGTTCTCCACTTTGGCCAGAACTGCTGGGAAACTGGAGGCCATGAACTGTTTGATTCTTGTCACTGAAGTGGGTCAGCCCCATCCATTCCTGAGGCCTGGATTCCTTTCACTGGTTTGTGGTATTCACTCCATTCTAATGACAGATGACTAAACCTCTTTAGAAAAGAGGAAAGATAGGCATGGAAAATATAAATATTGCTGCATGGAGTGGTAAGCTTCTCTACAACTGTGTCTTTCCTCTCTAGACCCCCAATGCCTGCCTAGCAGAATTTGGTGAATAAATCACAATGCAATTCAATATTATTGGCATATCACATGCAGGAAATAGCAAACAAAAAGAAAGAACAAAAGCCTAATTCTCATACAGGTTTTAATGCCTGCTTGCCTCTAATTCTTTTCTTTTAGATGGAAGAAACAAAACAAAAAAATAGAATAAATAGCATATTAAAAGATTTTACATGCTATGGAGAAATATTGGTCAGGGAAGGGGACAGGGAGTGCTTTTTCTTCTTTGGTCCATCCTGGCAAGTTTTCATGATTCAACTTTCTAATGTGTCAACTTCTAATTCCTGGATTGCCTTGGTTCTCCTCTACCAACTCTATCCCCCTCGTGCTTGTTTGTTTTCCAGGCAAGAGCAGGTCTCATAGTTTGCATCTGCTGTGGACAGAGACAGTATTCCCTCTAAAATGTAAGTTCCATGAGAGCAGGGATTTTCTTCCACTAAAATATCTCCAGTAACTTGCACATAGTAGGTGCTCAATTAGCTCCAGAATCCACGCTTTTAACCTATATTATATTCTACTGCTTGAAACTATCAGTAAATAGCATATTAGAAGATTTTACATGCTGTGGAGAAATTATATTAAAGGAATGCTTCATCTCCTTTATAAGTTGGTAGGTGTTCTCCACTTTGGCCAGAACTGCTGGGAAACTGGAGGTTGTGAACTGCTTGATTCTTGTCACTGAAAGATAAAAATAAAGTAAACTGTCGAACAAAATAGATCCAGAGACCTAGAAGCATGGAACAGACTGTCAAATCTTAGGGGGAAGGCAGGGGTGGATGGGTGGGAAGGAAGAGATCAACCAAAGAACTTGTATGCACATATGCATAACTCATGGACCCAGACAATAGGATGGTGAAGGGCTGGGGTAGGGGATGGGAGGGCTAGAAGGGGTCAGAGGCAGGGGAAGGAGGTCTATGTAATACTTTCAACAATAAAGATTTTTTTTTTAAAAACAGAAAGATTAAAAAAAAAGAACAAGAAAAGAAGAGGGCAGTGGCTTTGCTTTAGGTTGAAGAATCCTAGATTGACTAGGGCTTTCATGTATCTTCTAAACTTTTCTCCTATTGTAGCAAGTCCTCAAACATCCACAGGGAAGGCTGTGGTTCTCTTAAGATCTAACACATTTAGTGACCATGAGGCTAGTTAGTTTACCAGTGAACTGGGTCTCCTTGCATCCCTGTGTGCACAGCAGCAGCTGCAAACACAAACACAAACACAAACCTGTCAAGCTTAATGGCCTGTTTCTTCGTTTCTCTTCTTCCTTATTCCACCCACAAACACATTATCGAGGTCAAAAAAAGTAACTTAAATGTATTAGCATAAAAGCTACACATAATTTGGAACTTCAGTTTTCTTTGCGGTTTGTTTCATCAAAAAGAACTGGGATGCAAAGAAAAATATATGGTTGGTTTGTTTTAGAAATACTGATCACTAAGAAAACAACTGGACAAGGGCAAAGTCTACCAGATTTTAAGTCAGAAGATCTAGATTCTAGTCATACTTTGGTTACTGCCACAAATTCAGATAAATCAAATTCTCTCTGAGACTCAGGTTTCTAGTCTCTAAAATGTGTATGATAACAACATCAGATGGTTGCTGTGAAGGTTAAATTAAACAATATGATTTAGAAACATATGGGATTATATTAGTCTATAATAATAAAAGTGTAATACGCAAATTGACCGAACGGCCAAACAGTGGAACACCATCAGGATGACCTTTCGGGAGAAGCTGGGGCTGTGAAGGCCAAGGCAACGGGGGCTGTAAAGGTCTACTCTTGCATGAATTTTGTGCATCAGGTCTCTAGTATTAATATAAAGTAATATCAGGTTAACCCTTCCCAGAAACTAAAAATATATGTAAAGAGATAACTCAGAAGATTACGAGTATGTAGAAATGGCAGGTGAATGTGCAAAAGTATGTTTGTACAACATCTAAATAATTTTCTACTTTCCTGAGCTTGCCAGATAGGGTATTTAACAGCACTGTTAGATACATATTGTTTTCCCCACTTTAGGGATAATAAAAATGTTTACAGATCATTAATTTATTAGTTCTTTCAGCATACATTTAGTGAGCAATTCCAATTTAGGCCCTGAAAGTTAAGGCAACACCACAGCCAGACAGCAAGATCTGGATTCACACCCAGGGCTGTCTGAGTCCACAGTCCACATTAACAAAAAAATGATAGAAAGTGTCTGGAATCTGTAAGGAACATTATTGCTCATACATTCTTAAGGCTCTAGTCCAGTGATTTTCAATTGGTGTGTTACAAGAATTTTTAAAACATGCAATACCTGACTATTTACTCAGGGGTACTGACCTTTTTTCCCGTAGGCTGTAAAATTAAAAAGTGACAACTGTCAAAACAACAATAGCCATTGGGTGTGAATCAATCATAATTATATCTATATTTTTTTGTCAGATGTGCAAAAAGTTTATTTTTTTTATGTGTCACAGAATTTCAGTAATTAGTTTATGTGCACCATGAGATGAAAAAGGTTGAATATCGCTGCTCTATTCTAAGCAAGATTAAATTCCATGAAAGAATCTTTACATTGTTAATTACCTTAGTACCCCCCTTATACATGGGAAAATATGTTCCAAGACCCAGTGGATACCTGAAACCAGCATAGTACTGAACCCTATAAACTATGCTTTTTCCTTCACACACATACCTTTTCTCGTAGAGAAATATCATGACTTCTCTTTGGCATATCTGAATTGCCAGCATCACTATTCTGACGCTATGGGGCCATTAGTTAAAACAAAAGTGAATTGTACACAACCACCGTGATACTATGACAGTCGATCTGTTTAACAGAGATGGCTACTTAGTGGACTAAGGGGCAGGTGGCATACACAGTGTGGATACGCTGGACAAAGAAATAATTCATGTGCCTGCTGGACAGAGCAAGTCAGCTAGAGATTTCATTGTGCTACTTATAATGGTGCACAATTTAAAACTTATGAATTATTTGTTTTTGGAGTTTACCTTTTAATATTTTTGGATAACAGCTGATCATGGGTAACTGAAGCCACAAAAGTGCAACTATGGGGAAGAGAGGATTACTCTAAGATGAAGGTATTGACAGGCAGCTGATAATATTTCCAGATGACATTGCTAGGATATTGGGCGACAAAGCAGAATCCATTAATTCAGTTTAACTGTTATTTACTGCTCACCTAGGATGGGCCAGCTAATATGCTAGATGATGGTGGGAATAAAAACACAAATCAAGTATGCCCCTGCCACAGAGAAGCTCAAAAGCGAATAGAGACAGAGAGACTTAGGAGAAGAACAAAGGCATTGAAGGACAGCTGGAGATCGCCCTTGACAAATTCTTTTCTGAACATGTAAGAGACAGCTCTTGGGTGTGACTGTGTTTTGTTTTTAATGTGTGTGTGGAGAGCAGGAGAATATTAGAGTTTCAATGAGTTGAATCAAGTAAATTGTCTGTACCCCACAGGTACAGTGTGTGAGGCCTGGGCAAAACTCAAATTGTATTAAAAATAATCAACCTTTGGTTGAATATACTAATATTTGATCAGCACTTTATGATTCCTAAAATGCTTTCTTAAATAGATTATCATTTACAAGTAAAAACATTATAACTTACCAAAAAGCCTTAATAACTTTTCTTTCAGAAAAATGAAGATATAAGAATTCTATTCCTTCTTCACTTTTCTTCTCCATAGAAAATCAAGGTTCATTAACGTAGCCCTGAAGTTTGTCAGTATCAACAGTTATGTGTTAAACTGTTTGCAATGAAGGTGGGGGAGGAATATAGGGGAGAAAATATATGCTGGGGTTTTTTCCTTTTAATATTCTGAAATGTACATGGTAGGCATCTTAGAGAAATGAGTCATATTTCCATATGAAGATTCAGGATTATTAGTAAACTTGGTGAAAGCTAAATTCCCTTTCTCAAGCATAATTGCCATATAAGAGCTTTTCTCTTTCCCCTGTTCTCAATTCTTCATTATTATGCATGCAGCAGTTATGATGCTGGAAAGCAGGAAGGCATATTTAAAGTTGTTAAAATGCACACAACTGTACATATTGAAAAGCTTAGATTCATCTGTCTCCCAAATGCATGGGGGAAATAGCATTGAAATTAAAAATAAAAAGGAAAGTGCAGTAAATTGTTTCTCCCTCTGACATATATTCATCAGGATGGAGCTGCATGACAAATTCAATGAAATAAAATTAGTTTTTATAACTCAATGGGAGATCTATAAAAGCACCTGAACACAGAATTTGCCTTGAATATTGGGAAAGTCTTAGTCTCTCAGCCCCAAAGCTCTGAAGTGGGTTTTATGAATACTGATGAAGAATACCCTCACCAAAAAAAATGGTTCTATAATGTTCATTTTCCCCTCCATATCACTTTTTTCCCCTCCAAAATGCTCCTTCAATTGCCTCCTGAAATAGTCAAGGAAATGTCTAATGCTTTGAGTCCTAGGTAACCTAATTTCATATAGAAGGCTTCAGAACTGGAGCTACCCCAGAAGTCACTGATTATTTCAATGAACAGATATTTCTATGCTTCGGCTAGAACGGCCTGATCCCAGCAGAACAAGAATAGCTGCTAAAGATTTTGTCTCCAGCAAATGCCAGTCATTGATAGGTGTCAAGGATGGGTACCTGAACAGCAGGAGCTGGTTCAGAAAAGGAGTCTGTGGTAAAGAGAAGGGACTAAGCACCGATGGAGTGTCTGCATGGGGTCTGGTGTTTTGTTGCATTATCTTTTTCAGTTCTTACAACAACTCTTTGAGGTAATAACCTAATACACAGTCAATGTCTACAGAAAATATAAGAACTTCACTTATAGGATATTATTAATATATTAGAAAATTCCTGATTTGGAAACTGAAGATAAGAACACCTACTCCTAGAGTTATTTTAAGTGTGGGCTCATCAAATCTTATTTGCCCTCTCTTTCAATTCCTTTCCCTCTAAATTATTCAAACACAATTTGCCACAATTTCACTTATGTTAAGTGAAACATAACATAAGGAGCATTTATATTGGATTCCCAAGAGGGGAAAGTGGTTAATTTCTAAAGTAATGAAAAGGTATCTTCTTAAGAGACCTTACCTAGGAGACAATACCATTGCCTGACACACATGGATAGCATTATAAAGAAGCTTTGCTGAATTAAAAAAAAAAGACATTTTGTGTATCTATACCATTCTATAATCTCTAAAATGTATACATGAAATTACAGGTCAGCTTAAATTGCAGAAAACCTTTATAAAGTCTTCTCCACATTCTTCTTCTAATATATCCAAAACTTATAGTTTTGAAAAAGACAGGAGAAGGAAAACAGCAATATTTGATAAAACACCAAAAAGAGTAATTGAGGTTACCATGAAAGTATTTAGTGACAAACATATTTTGAACTTATTAATGTACATATGTTTTCATCTCTCCTTTCCTCTCCCCCCACCCCCAACTTCTCTATTTCTCATTTCTGCCAAATTTCTTAAAGATAGTACAGGATTTGGAATAAGATATTGTCAAAAATCTTCAGTAGATGCTGATAGAGTTTAAGGTTCTTCCCACCAATTAAAAAGATGGGGGTATTGCTGTTCCTTCACAGGTTTGGCTACTTTTCTAGCAGTCTTTAGAGATGGTAAGTACTTACCAGTGTTTTGTTTTTTTTTCTTTTTCACCAACGCTATTAAAGAATATCCCTAAAAAGAAGGCACTCTCAAAATAATCCTCTTATAAGACAACAAAACACCTACAGGATCATATTACTCAAACAACTATTTCCCAAATTTCTGTAAAGTCCAAAGACATGCCTGTGGAGTGTTTTAGTCCAAGAGCCAACTATAAGCACTTCTTGCAATAAATATCCACAGTACAAATAATCTAAATAATAATTTGGTTCCCAACAGTTCTTTATCCTGATTTCCAAAATCTTTTAAACATTCAGTTTCAAAACTGAACCATAATTAGGCATAATTATGTTTTATAATGATGTCCTCCAGGACGGTCTAGAAAACAGCTTTGACACAGCTCTGTGATCTTTATAAATGATTGTTCCCCTCTCAGTCTGTTCTGCAATTATAGTGATAGATATGTTAGACCAATGGTTCTCAGCAGTATGAGCCCTTCTCATACCACCCCATCTTACCTACCCTCCCACATTTGGCAATGTCAGGAGACATTTCTGATTGTAATAACTGGGGGCGGGGGGGTGGTGCTACTGACATCTAGTGGATAGAGTCAGAGATACTACCAAATATCTCACAATGCATAGGATGGCCCCCATGACAAAGAATTACCTGGAACAAAATACTATAGAGCCTAGGCGAAAAAGTCTATGTTAGAGGATTTGTAAAGATGTTTTCAACATTGAATTTTACAAAGTTAATAGGGATATGATATGATATGATATGATATGATATGATATGATATGATATGATATAATATATGATTATATATCTTGAATTTGTATTAAAATTAAGCTTCCAGCTTAAATACATGTAAACTTATCTTTAAGTTCAAACAATGAAAAGGAAATGCAAGACCTCAACAGCTAGCCAATTAAGCAACATGTATTAAATGTCCACAGTAGACATATAGCACTTGGCAGGAAAAGATCTTAAGATGTAGTTCCAAAGGAAATATAAAGTCAGCCACCGTGGACTCCACCCAGAATAAACAGGCTGGAAAACAACTGGAAGACCTGCATGATCTAACAATATTTTACTTCAGCCAATTCCTGACAGAAGCCTAGGTATTTTGCTCAAACTGAAGCAAGGCCATTGTGAAGAACTAGTCCTTCTAGCAGAGAAGTTTATAAGGATTTTCAAAAATATATTCTTTAAAGGAATTGAGTGAGAGCGAGTGGTCAGCAAGGTGGTCATGGTGGTAGCAACCAAGACTTAGAATGTGCCCAACTCTGCCATTAAAAAAACCAGAGCACCTACATCGTAAAATTAAAAACTCATGGAATACACTTACAACAAAATGAGGAGATATGAACCCAATATTGAAGTAAATGAGACAAGCCACCAATAGCCACAAGATGCACTTGCTAACAATTTCAGTGCAGGAAGAAGCAGAGAAAAACAACAGAGGCCTGCAGGCTGAGAAGAGAAGAACCTAAAAGCCCGCAAGTATTACTGAAAATCATAGCAGGTCAACTTAACAGAAGTGACTGGGGTGGTTTTGCCCAGATGAAGAGTACATTTGAACAAAGGGCCCAAGAAACAACCTACAGGAACTGGAGTTGACTAGCCACTGCAAACACAGGAAACTGATAGATAAAGATTCCTGCAAATAGGGTCTCATACTGGGAACTACTGAGAATGGAAACAAAATTAAGCAGAATTCAGACCAATAAATACAAAGAAAAAAATGATTTAGATAAAAATGGATATAGAGAAAAAATACGAAGAAATCTCAAAACTCATGCCAGCATGCTTAGCACTATATGAAATGAAGCAAACAATAAGACAAAAAGAGAATAGAAAGTTCTGTACTCTGAAAAGTATTATGGTCTATATTTTAGATAGTTACTATAACAAATAGTGAAGGCCTGAGGATGGGGTGGGGCAAAGGGGTTCAATGGGGGAAAAAGGGGATAGCTGTAATACTTTCAACAATAAAGATAAATTTTAAAAATAAAATAAAGCTGCACAGGAACTGAACAGGAAAAAAAAAGATAATAAGACCTGGCTATTTGGCCTCTTTTTTGGTTCCATATAAATTTTTGGAGTGTTTGTTCTAAATCTGTGAAATATTCCGTTGGTGTTTTAATAAAAATTGCATTGAATGGAAATGGCATTTGACCCAGTGATTCCACTTCTAGGAATATATCCTAAGAAACCCCAAAACACCAATCAGAAAGAATATATCCTATGTTCATAGTAGCACAATTTACAATGGCTAAGATCTGGAAATAGCCCAAGTGCGCATCAGTAAATGAGTGGATCAAAAAGCTGTAGTATATTTACATCATGGAATATTATGGATCTCTTACCCTTTGAGACCAGCATAGAGGAACCTAGAAAGTGTTGTGCTAAGTGAAATAAGCCAATCAGAGAAAGACAAGTATCACATGATCTCACTTATATGTGGAATCTAATGAACAAAATAAACTGATAAACAAAATAGATTCAGAAACATAGAAGTATGGAACAGACTGATGAATCTCAGAGGGAAGGCAGGGGTGAGGGTTAGGAGAGATTAACTGCGGAACCTATATGCATATATGCATAGCTCATGGACATAGACAATGGTATGGTGGAAACCTGAGAGGGGTGGATGTGGGATGGAGGGGGTCAATGGGGACATCCATAATACTTTCAACAATAAAGATCAATTTTAAAAATTGTGGGATTCTGTTTTAACATTAATTAATTAGGAGGACCTCTGATGAAATCAATGTCTCCTAGGGCTCACAAATAAATATGAAGAAAATATCTCATCATACTCCTGCCTCACCTGAGAAACTGGGAAGTTTTCTCCTCATGGACAGTGTAATTGATAGTGCTGCCCTCTGATTCTATCATTGCATAATAACAAGTTTATTCTTTTTCATGTGTGTGTGTGTGTATGTGTCTAATCTGTGCCATTGTGGCTTTCTTCTTGGCTTCATGGGCATAATGATTCACTGAGGAAAAAGGACTAAGGATTAGAAAGAAGGCAAAGGGTGAAACCCAAGCCTGGACTAAATGCATAGATCTAGCATTAATCTTCATGCTATGAAAAAAATGTTGAAGAGGAAAATGCAAAGAATGGGATATAGAAGCTGGTTTACCTTCATATGCATTTCCTATACCAGTCACCCAGTCTTAGTTTCCCCCTATCTACTTACCCAAATGGCAGTGATGCATAAATATTCTTCCTTGAAAAACATTACCAATTTTATGAAACTAGTTTGGTTCAAAGGACTTGTAGAAGCAATATTATATTTAGAAAGAATCATACTACTTAGACAAGAAAAACATGCCATTGTGATTTGAATAAAGACTAGATTTCCTTCAATAAGAAATGATACTATTCCCTCTGCTACTCTGAAACTACATTTTAAAATTCTCCTTCTGTTGAGCTGTAGTATATCACATGAACCTTATAATCTATACAGCATTCTAATCATTTCCTTATTTTTCTGGCCTTTTCTTGATACTTGTTTAAAAATCTCCTTGCATTGGTCTCCTGAGCCCGGTGGAGTAATATTACGAAGCAAATGACCAGACATAATGACTTTGCAAGGTCCTTGTGCTTCCTTATTAACATTCAGTTAGCATAAGTCCTGACTTTATTATTGACTACATTGAATACACAAGACACTGACCTCTGCCATCTGCAACTACATCTCTTCCTGCAGATCTATCAGAATGGTTTCATATGTAGAGGAAGCAAGAGGAAGCAAAGCCGCATCCACTTATCTTTGCTGTCCCTAGAAACTTTAACACACTCACATCTGCAATCCAAAAAAGGAAAGAAAGACCCCTTTGCATTAATTACTGTAAAATCTGTAGTGACGGTTGGAGCATAATCAAGAAGAAAAATTCAAGATGGCAATCCCAGATTCATCTTTTTAAAGTAAAGTAAGACCATTGACTGAATAAACAGAATCAGATATATCCATCCACCACATGGGAAGAAAATGACCAGGACATATAATTTATTACTGAGCATTGAAAGCAACCAACAGAACCCAAAGAACGCTTTGATTTCGTGATAATATCATCCTTCAGGAATATCGGAAAATCTGCCAATTTAAGACTATTCTACATTCCCACTTATTCCCACACACAATCATACTCATAAAAGGACTGGTGACATTTTTTGAGTAAAATTCAAGATGGCAAATGTATATACTGTGGTCTTGAAGGTTTTGGTGAGTCCCAGAAACAGAGGCAAGGAGACAAATGTGATATGGTGCACTGAGCTTTTTTCTAAAGAACTAGGCTTGAGCCTTGATTCCGCCATGAACTTTGTGATGAAAAGTGACACCACTACCTGAATCTCCATTTATTTATATGACAAATAAGAGGATTGTAGATGGCCTCATGCCAATATAAGCCATTCATGTAGAAATTTATCACCATTCCTTTCTTTCATTGCCTCTACAAAATTGTATGTCTTTCTGGCATATAGTCCCATATATCTCTGCTATCAAAGATAAAATGATTTGGTCACCTGTCAATTTTCAGAGATAGTAAAAAAAAAAAAAAGAAGAAGAAGAAGAAGAAGAAGAAGAAGAAAAGAAAGTTATGCCAATATAGGCTGTTTTAAAAGTGAAAGTTTTCTCTTAGAATATTTCATTGCATTTTTAATAATGGGAAGATGGATGGAAGGAAGGACAAAAACAGTTGAAGTAAATAGGAAGCCATGATGAACTTAACTGTGGTGTATACTAACACCATTTACCCATAATTCTCTGTCTTCAGTGTGATGGAGGCTTTGCTGCTTCTCTGAGGCACCTCCTTCTCCCAATCCCTTTGCCAATCTACTTGACAAGAGAGCAAATACAACTCAGACTTGTATCATAGTACCATCTAATAAAAGCCCAGTGACCAAAATGGTGGAATGACAAGAACAACTAGAAACCAGGGTGATAAGGCAAGCAGGCAAGTGGTTAGGAACGATGAGGCAGGCAGGTGAGTAGTTAGGGATGATGAGGCAGGCAGGTGAGGGGTTAGGGGTGATGAGGCATGCAGGCAAGTGGTTAGGGGTGATGAAGCAAGCAGGTGAGTGGTTAAGGGAAATCAGGAAGGCAGGCAGAGTGGTTAGAGGTGATCAGGCAGGCAGATAAGCAGTTAAGAGCCAGTGGTCCCAGATTGTGAGAGGAATGTCCAACTGCCAGTTTAGGTCCAATCCACTGTGGGATTGGCCTAAACCAGCAGTCGAACTTCTGAAAGGTCCCAAATTATGATAGGGTGCAGGCCAGGCTGAGGGATCTCCATCCCCCCATACACAAATTTTGTGCACTCAGCCTCTAGTCTGTATATATAAAAGCCTAAGCAATCAATATGGCAGAATGACCAAAATAAGTTGAGATAAGATTTTAAAGAACACTGGATGCAAGGCTAGGGTTTTAGAAAAATAACTGATGATTTGCTGCAATAAATAGTAGTGATATGATAAAAATTATTTTATAAAGATAAATTTGACATTTTGGAGAGATCAATTAAAAAGTATAGAGAAATGGAGTTGAGAAAAAGAGCCAAGAGCTTATTTAAATATTCCAGGCCTAAGAGATGGTAATATCTGGTCTTGATACCAGCATGTGGACTAGAAAGAAAATTACAAATAAAAAGATACATTTTGAAGGATGTGATTGGCTAGGAAAGAAAAAGAAAACGGAGAGGAAGAGATAACCATGGATCTTAAGAACATCAGAATATTAAGGACTAGGTAGAAGTGAATATTGTTCCCTTTTAAACAATTTGAGTTTGAAGTGACAATAAAATGTTGTATCAGTCAAGTTTCTTCCAGAAAACAAGTTAATTTAAACAGAAAAATTATTTAAAACAGGGAATTCAATGCTTATAAATAATTGGGAGCATTAAAGGAGAGGATTTCAGGTTAGGCCTCTATGAAGCATAGGCACTCCCGTAACCTTTATGTTACAAGAACTGCTGTTTAAAATTTTCCACTAAACATAGATGGTTCTTTGTTCTGTGAATTAACTGCTAGTCTTGGCTTCTGTAAACACACTTGGTCGAATAATAGGGAAAATAAGCTCAATTAACTGGCCTTGCAAATCACTCTGCTGATGTAGGGTCTAGTCCATCCCTTGTTACTCCCATGCTAGGTGTCTTTTAATTATCTGAATTGTGCTGTGCTCAAGGCTGCAAGATTTTTGCAAAATATCTCCCAGTACATAGGGCTCTTTGTAAAGCCTGCAAAAGGTCTGGAAGCCCCTTATTTAGGAGACAAAGAAACCGGGAAGGTATAAAGGGAAAGCTTTCTCCATGTTGCTTTCCTCAGACTTTGAGAGGCAACTCCTCTGAGACCATAATAAAGACTCCAAATTTGGCTTACTAAGGCATCCTCTGTTCAGCTCGCTGATTTCCAGTATAACATCTAGAAATAACTGCCAGAGGAATAACACTAGCCAGTCTGCCCAGGAGATGTTGCCTTTGCCATGGTCAGGATGATAGAGATTCGGGAGATTGCCACAGTAATTCTTGATGTCAAGACCTACCCCCATAACTGTGGTCCAGAATCACGAAGCTGATGCTGTCACTGTAGCTGATCTCCATAGGCACAGAGCCAGAGCCTGGGCCCTGATCCAGTGTTTCAGAAAAGACCAACATGTGCCCATGGCCTGGCTTGGAACCAACACAATGCAAAGTAGGTGGAGAATAGCCTTGTTCATTTCTACCTTCCCAGTTTCACACGAGTGCATCTAGTAGGCAGAAACCTATGGTGAACCCAGAAGCCTAGCTATAAGGGAATCTGGGAAATGTTGTGTGTTGGTTTTAATTTTTTTAGTTTTCTAGACAGCACTTTAGAAAGGCTCAAGAGAAGGAAGGTAATTGGAAGGTAATTGGAAGGTAATTGGAGACGGTGTCAAACTTCCACATCCACCACAGATGTTTCTGTGTATATATCCACTAGCTAATTAGATAAGCATGGTCAAAGCTCACAAGAGTGTTGGGAGCTAGAGATAAAGATATTAGAGTAAATAGTAGAAAGATGACATTTTACTTGATTAATTTTCTGTCTGAATATCTTATAGGAGGAATAAGAGAGCCCAAAGACGTATAACTGAAGTTTGCAGCTACCTATATGCATTGGGCTTATGACACAATGAGTACCTGTAGGTGTCCATTAGAGCAGAACCAAACAGGCAAGAGTCAAAAGCACCTAACCATTGTCCACAGGCAATTGACGTAATGCATTTTCAAAAGCACTAGGGAGGTCCTGATGGTCAACTTCCCAATATCTCTTTTTTTATTTTTTTCTATCTTTATTGATTAAGGTATTACATATGTGTACTTATCCCCCCATTGTCCTCCCCCACTCATTCTCTCATTCCCCTGGTGTCTGTGTCCAGTGATTAGGCCAGTGGTGGGCAAACTGCAGCTCACGAGCCATATGCGACTCACAGGAGCCACGGTTTGCCACTCTGTTGACTAATGAGTTTGCCAACCACTGACCTAGACTCTGGATTTTAATAATTACAGGTTGTTGGGGTTCCTTGTGATTAAGCACCTACCAGTGACTGGCAAACTCAGTCAAAAGAGCGGTAAACCACGGCTCACGAGCCACATGTGGTTCGCGAGCTACAGTTTGCCGATCACTGGGTTAGGTTTAAATGCATGCATACATGTTCTTTGGTTGATCTCTCCCTGTTACCCCCACCCACCCCTGCCTTCCCTCTGAGGTTTGATGGTCTGATTAATGCTTCCTCCAAAATCTCTTTTACTCCATGGGACTCATCTAAGCCAATTCAGCTAGTATTGTTCCCCTTACAAGTGCTTGGTTTGAGAATGGACACGTGAGTTAATTAGAAAAGTGGAAGTGGCAGGGAGAAGTGTTCTCACTTAGATTGAGAGAAAAAGACCAAGAGATAAAGAATGACATATTCTCTTGCTTCTTCTGGATGGATGTGACCTCCTGAAATAAATACTGTGATCTTGCTTGAGAATGAAGCCAACAAATGGCAGAGGGCAAAGCCAAGAGAATCAGAGAAGAAAATCTAGCACTCTAGAGAACTTCTATGCCTGTAACTCTCTTCTCCCTATGTTCCTCATTAAATTGGGCAATTTGAGCCAGAGTTTTCTGTTACCTGAAGCCAGAGACATCATCACTGACTCCAGCACCATGTTTCCCATGACATTGCCCACTAGATTTTTCAGGGAAATGTTTTTAGCCTGAAATTTAAATAATAATATATTTTAATAATTATATATTTTAATGGAATAAAAAATCATATGTATGGAGAACTATTTGAAGACTATTCTTCAAGATTATTTTATTCAATTCAATTATTCAAGTCAATTGAATCAAAAGACTCATATTTATTCTAGAAAATGGAACTAGATTCCATTTGGGTCCTAAATTGGGTTCATAGTGGGGGCTTTGACATGTGTGGGAACATGCAGTGAATGGATGAGGTGAGTTCCCTCAGGCATTCATATGAATGAGATTATTTTTTAAGTAGAGGTTGAGGAAAGAGTCTACATTTCAGAGAAAGAGAGAAAGCATGCATGTCTCCTGACCCAACCCTGTGAATCACTAATGACCCTATGAAAAGGGTATGAAGAAACAAAAGGATCTGCTTTTGCTAAAGACTCTTTAAGACAAGACACAAGCAGTCCTGATTTGTACCTTGGTGAGGAATTGTAACTAAGAGTAGATAAGAGAGACACTCTGCACTTCACTGTTAAACTCAGAGCTTTGGTACATTGAGGATTCCAGGGACTAGAGTCACCTAAAATCTCTTGGCTGTTGGCCCCTTTGGGAATCCTATATAATAAAAGAATAATATGCAAATTGACCATCATTCCAATACATAAAATGACTGCCCCCATGTGGTCAAAGATGGCTGCCCTCATGTGGACACAAGATGGCTGCCACAAGATGGCCAGCAGGAGAGAGCAGTTGGGAGTGACCAGACCTGCAAGGAAGGGCAGTGGGGGATACTCAAGCCTGCAGGGGAGGGAAGTTAGGGGCAAAAAGTCTGGCAGGGGAGCAGTTAGGCATCAATCAGACTGTCAGGAGAGTGGTTAGGGGGTGATTAAGCTGGCAGGCAGAAGTGGTTAGGGGCAATCAGGAAGGCAGGCAGGAGAGCAGCTGGGAGCCAGCAGTCCTGGATTGTGAGAGGGATGTCCAAATGCCCATTTAGGCCCAATCCTACCAGAGATGGTGCAGGCTGGGCTGAGGGACACACATCCCCATGCATGAATTTAGTGCAATGGGCCTCTAGTATTGAATAAACATGTCACCTTTGGGAACATTATTAGCTATGATACTGTCAAGGAAGCTCATGCAGAGCACTGAAGATTCATGTAAGAAATGGCAAAGGACAAACTCTCAAGTAGTTTCAAGGATAAAGTCTTGAGAATAGAAGCTAGAACAAGAGAGTGAGAACACAGCAAATGTCACGTGGACATGATACTCCACAAACTGTGTGTAAGCACATGTGAAAGTGATGTGGTGCTTCAAGTAATATCTGAGGAGATTTGAAAGAGACTGGCTCCAGTCTGATCAGGAGGGATCTGAGAGCAAGTCAACCAGAGGTTACTACTATTAAGGTGACACCATTATTGAAAACTCAGACTGCATTTTGTTCCTGGGGGAAAAATATTTTCATCAAGAAGGGTAATCCACCAAAATATGAGAATATGTTCTGGCTCTGAACAGAGCTGAGATTGTTGCTTTGTATTCTCAGCTTATGTAAAGCACACTATAAACATCTAGAAAACCACCTCTGCCTTCATTGTAAGGATCTTACTGAGAATAAGATTTGTGTGTCTACTGTAAGAAGATTCTTTAAGAAATTGCTTCAGACTTAATTACTAAGAAAAGCATTGCCTTTCCTGAAGAATGTAAGCTTTCTTTGTCAAAGACAATGAGAATATTCTATCCATTCATACTTTTCTAATTCCTTCGGTCTACTGTCATATTAACTTTTCTGTTGTTATTGTTATGTTTGCTCCATATTTTCTCTTGTCTGCTTCCTCCCTACAACATTATTGTGTAGGTATTCTAGGAAACTACTTATCCTTTAAGAACTGAAGTGTGGTGGTGAGAGGGGAGAGTGAGAAAGATTGAAGGGCTACAAGAAGATAGGAAGGTTGGCTGAGAGAGAGTGTAGGGGAAGAAAAACTGATGGGAGAAATGAACAGAATGGGAGAAAGGGAAAGAAGAAAGTAAGGAAGAGAAGGCGGCAGAGAGTAGGTAAAAGAGGCGGAAAGGCAAAGGAGAGAAGCAAAGGTATAGAGTGAGGTGGGGCCTCCTTTGGAAGATGATTTTGTTTGCAGAGCACCTTCACAGGTGCTCCGTTACTTAATCCTGAATTTGGAAGATGACGAAATTCAATGATAAGGAGATGATGATAAAGACATTTTACCAAATCAAGCATTCATAATAAGTGTTAAAGAGAAGACACAAAAATCCCTCCTTTGTTTTCAAATTGAGTTGTCTTCCTAATGTACTACATGAGGTGAGAAGAGAGCACACACAGAGACATTGTCTCCACAAGGGCCTATATACATGATCATTGGTATCAAGAGAACAGAGGAAGCCCTATATCCTCTTAATTAGCATGGCAGAATATTAGCCTGGATCTGGGCATCAAAAGAGTAAGTTGATTTCTCAACTCTCAGAGAATCTGACACTGCCAGGATATAATGGGGGCCAGAGGTAGGGAAGAAGCCTATCCTTGAAGGAAACCTTGGAGGGGGAATACTGAAGTCCTGACAGGAGAGGGCAGATGAAAGTAAACACCCAGATTATTTATTTCTTAAAATACATTAGAGGCCAGACTCAGCTAATGTTAGAAGTAAGATTTAACTTTCATATAGGCAGTTTCCTGGTCACACTGATAAACACCAATCCCAATTTGAGAATTTATTTTTGTCTTTCAATTTATTTTACAAAGCAGCATGGCAAAGGAGGCCCATTATCCTTTGGAACAGTGTTTTTCAATCAGTGTGCTGTAAGAATTTTTCAAACTTGTAATACCTGACTGTCTAGTCAGGAGCATATGACCTCTATAAAATAAATTACAACAGCCAACACAATAATAGCCCCCTGGTGTGAATTCCCTGTCTTAAACCATAAATATACAGATCATATAACAGAGTGGCATCTTATTGGTCACATTGTATAATAAGATTGCATCTGATTGGTTAATTCTTGTTACCAGAAATATACACTAATAAAAGAAAAACATGCAAATTAACCATCACTTTACTACACCCACCAGCCAATCAGGAGAGAGTATGCAAATTAACCCAACCCAAGATGGCAGCAGCCACAGAGCTGGAAAGAGCAGGAGGCTTGGGTTGCCCCTGGTGATGGAGGAAGCCAAGCTTCCCACCTGCCCTAGCCAGCCCTGGCCTCCACTCAAGGCCACAAAGTTTCAATTACAGAAGATAAATAAATCCTAAATACTTGCTTCCAGTCAGCTCTGGCCTCTGCTCAAGGAGGTGCTGAAAAAAAACAAAAGAAAAAAAAAAGGAGGGGCTGGGAGCTTGCCTGAGGGCATGGTCAGCCTGGAAACGGTCATCAGCCCTTCACCCAGGCTGGCTAGGCACCCCAGCGGGACCTCCCCCCACCCTGAAAGGGGTGTGGCCAGCCTGCAAACAGCCATCAACCCCTCACCTAGTCTGGCCAGGCACCACAGCAGGGACCTCCACCCTGAAGGGGGTATGGCCAGCCTGAAAATGGCCCCCAGTGGAACCCCACCCTGATCTTGGACACGCTTTAGGGCAAACCATCTGGCCCCAACCTGTGCACCAGGCCTCTATCTATACTAATAAAGGGTAATATGCTAATTAGACTGGAGACCTTTCAGAAGACCTTCCAGATGTTCTTCTGGACAAAGCCATGGTGGCGGGACCGAAGTAGAGGCAGTTAGAGGCCTAGAAAGGAGGCCATTTGTGGGTGATCAGACCAGCATTAGATGGCAGTTGTGGGTGATCAGGCTGGTGGGGTTAAGCAGACAAGCAGGAGAGCCAATTGGGGGCAAGCAGGCCAGTGGTGTCAGTTAAAGGTGATTAGGACAGTAAGGAGAGGCAGTTTGGAGTGAGCAGGCCAGCAGGGGGGAAGTTGGGAGGGAGCAGGCCAGTGGGGAGGGAAGTTGGGGCAAGCAGGCCAGCAGAGGGGACAGTTGGGGGTGAGCACAGTGGCACGGGGGGAAGTTGGGGGTGATCAACTGGTGCAGGTGGCATTTAGGGACAAGCAGGCTGGTGGCAGGGGCAGTTGGGGTGAGCAGGCCGTCATGCAGAGTGGTTAGGAGCAATCAGGCACGAATTTTATGCACCAAGCAATTAGTCCTTATATACAAGTATATGTAACTGATTTTGTAAAAAATCACTTTGGCCTTGGACAGTGTGAGTTGGTTGGTTGGGCATCAACTTGTGCACTGAAAGGTTGCTGGTTGATTCCTGATCTGGGCACATACCTGGTTGCTGGCTCGATTCCTGCTAGGGAACATGCAGGAGGCAGCCAATTGGATATTTCACTCTCACAGCAATGTTTCTCTCTCTTTCCCTCTCTCTTCTTTCCTCTCTAAAAATCAACTTTAAAAAAAATTGGTAAATCAATCAAAATTTTACCTATTTTTTCTCAGGTCAGCAAAAAATATATCTTTTTAGGTGTGCTTCAGAATTTAACAATTTATGTATGTCATGATGAAAAAAGGCAGAAAATAGCTGCTTTAAAAAATTCTACAAGATACATAGAGATCATTTAACATTGCATAGCATTGTGTTCATCATCTTGATGGAACAAAGGAAAATCACTCTTTGTTCTCATAAAGTTTAAAATCTAGCTGACTCATGAAGGTAAATACATAGGATAAGTCAACTCTCTAAAGTTACTCAGCAAAACGTTTCCCTTATTCACACATCAGAAGCTACCTTTAGAAACTTAAAGCATAGTCATGGCTCTTTTACTCACTGGAACCCTAATCCTGGAACATAATCCTCTGTTTCAAATACAATAAATGTCTTAATAAAACACCTACTCACCATAGATGGTGAACACATGAAAATTAATTTCAATTGATGTATTAGGGCAAATTATGAATAAAATATGGTCTGGACAATTAATTGTACCAATTTTTAAAGTACTAGGTTCAGCGTATTTAAAATTAAGTGGGTATGGGGGAGAGAAGATGAAGTATAGCAACTTAAGTAAGGGAAATGGTCTGGATAACTTTATTAAACTCACCTTTAAAAAACAGACAAATGGACAGGTCAACAGGTTGATGACAGGTAAGCAATGAAGCAAAAATGTAAGAGGCAATCCATATTGCTGCTACTGCCTTTGGTGATTGATGGTGCTCACTCCTATTAGCTACATATTGTCATCTCACCTTAAGTGAGTCTGAAAACTACCTTAGGGACTACCAGGGAGGCAGGAAACTACTTAAGTAAAAGTCAACATAAAATTCTAGTTCTATCTTATTTGTTTATGTGCTGTTGTTTTTTATCTTTACTATGGTTACATAAATAAAGTAGTCTATATGAATGGCTATGGGCATAAAAGTAAATTTTCAGCCACATTGAAAGTAAAAAGTCAAGGAAATTAGTACACAAGAGAAATGTCTGCAATCTGAATATTAAAGTTGCTAATAATATACATAAATACAGAAAGCTAATAAATCCTAGGTGCCAACCAACTGATAAAATGTAATAAAAAAACTCCAAATAAATAGAAATCTTGAAGCTTGTAAGAAAGAAAGAGATAGAGAGAAAAAAAGGAAGAAAATTATTTCATTAGCTACGTTTGGTAACTATGTATTTCATCCCAGAATAAAGAAATTCTCATTTCTTAATGTTAATTTTAAATTGTGACATATACTTACCTTGAACTTGATAGTAAAGGAAGTAGTGATTCTAAAATAAACATTGCTGTCACATGTCAGTGGTCCCAGGGAGATAATGTGGGTTAAGAGGAAAAATAGGAAACCCAGATTTAATATCCTTTGGGAAAACTAATGAACTGGTAATTTACTTCACAAGACTAGAGAAAGTGAAAAGTCAGCTCAAAACACAAGAAAATGCTTTGTTCTCAAGTTTCTTTAGAAAGTAATTGCTCCTCTTGAAAGCAGTGAATGTAAATAAACAATTTTTGAGGAACATTTATACCAATGGATTTTGATATTCCTATATATTTTAGCTTTTGTAATATTTTACATCCTCTCTCTGCCCAATCTGTGATCCTTGCTTCCATTTCCCTTTTTTAACTTAAGAATTTATGTTGAAGGAGACAAAAAAAAAAAGTAAATTAAAAATCCTTTACAAATCTCCATTAACTATGTTAGAGGGGGAGCTTGTATTTCATTGACTGTAGTTTATGCAAATAGGATCAGAGGAATTAACATATTGGAAGGAGCTGACATTTGTCCTGATATATTGAATCGTTAGCATGACAGAATCACTTAAGCTGGATTCACTAACATCAGGTTTCCTCTCATTATTGACCCCTACAGAGTAGGCTCTGACAAGTGGAACTGCTGCAAAGTTCATTAATAATGTGGAATAAATCAATTGTTCAGGAAATACTGAAAACAGAAGACACTGAACTCATACATTTTGCAAATTCAGCACAAATATATCTCCACCAAGGACACCAAATCTCCCCATGTCCTTTTCTATCCTACTCATGGAACCTGGTTGTTAGTCCCTCATTTCCTCAAGCATCCCAAATGTGTACAGATCCATAACCCCCTTGGGAACACAGTAGGCCAATGGCCATTCAAAATGAAATAGTTTCAGGAATGAAAAAAAAAAGAATATAAAGGCTTTTTTACAAATATTCAGTGTAATGGCCATGATTTAGAGTTGTACTTGAGTTTTATTCACTTTATGGTGAATTTTTCAAATGTATGGTTTCTGTTGCCCTGAACCTTCACTAGCAAGAACCCAGCTTGCAAGGGTTAAAAGGTATTATCAGGAATAAGATGCAGGGTCAGCTACTTTTAGGATGTGAAGAATTATTGTATTGGACCCTACAGCTATAGGCAACAACATGTCTTTTCATTAAAATCTCTGTTTTTATCACCAGCATCACCTCACAACACTGTTCAAATTTTAATCACTCAAATAACTGTCACTTAGAAGTTTTAATTTAATATGTCCACAGTCCAAAAAACTGTACATGTATGTTTCTGTTATTCTAATATATATAAAAACCCTGGTTCCATCACATCCACAATGACCAGGAGGCTCAACCAACCAGAAGTCAGTCCTGCAGTCAGCGCTGGATTGCCGTAACAACTCAGCGCTGACTGTTGATGAGGCTGCGAATCAGGCCCAGAGAGAGGCCTGAAGAGAGAAACAGGATCTGATCCATAGCCTCTGTGGCAGCTGTTGATCAGCACTTGCCTCTCTCTTTCTTTCCTGGCCTGGTCAGCAGCTACCCCTTCATTTCTCTCCAGACCTCCACTGGGCCTGCTGATCAGCCCCGCCTTTCTGATCAGGCCCTATTGCTAGGTCCAGAGATGCTGACTGACATAGAAACCGACCAATCAGAACCAAATATGGGTCAACTGTGAGGAACCAATGGCTGCCTAGAAGGTGAAGCTTTTGATGTTGACTGCTATAGAAACCAACCAATCAGAACCAAATTGAGCAGTAGAGGAGAGCAGTTGGGGGTGAGATCAGGCTGTCAGGGAAGGGCAGCAGGGGCAATCAAGATGGTAGGGGAGAGTAGTTGGGGGCAAGATCAGGTCAGCAAAGGAGGGCAGTTGGGGGCAACCAGGCCAGCATGGGAGGGCAATTGGGGGCCATCAGGCCAGCAGGGGAGGATAGTTGAGGGCAAGATTAGGCTGGCAGGAGAGGACAGTTGGGGGCAATCAGGCCAGCAGGGGAGCAGTTAGGTGTTAATCAGGCCTGCAGGGGAGTGGTTGAGGGCAATCAGGAAGGCAGATAGGTGAGCAGTTAGGAGACAGCAGTCCTGGATTCTAAGAGGGATATCTGATTGCTTGTTTAGGGATCAAGTCTAAACCAGCAGTCAGACATCCCCCAAGGGGTTCCAGTTTGGAGAAGGTGCAGACTGGGCTGAAGGACAACTCTCTCCCCTCTCCCAGTGCATGAATTTTGTGCACCAGGCCTCTAGTACAATATAATCAGTTTGTGTTACTCTATGCCATTGAAGACAGAAATAACATGGATAAAGGAAATGCACACAGAATCCAAAAATAATCTAATTTTAGCAAATAGAATCAACTTCTCACCCACAAAGCCTTAAATTGAAGATCTTTTAGTTGATAGATTTTTCCCTCCTCATAATTAATGAGCAATGTAATAACCAAATGGAAGTGGAAAGAGAAAAAATAAGAGAATCAACAGAAGAGAATAATCTACATGGTAGGACACTGGCCATAGTCTCCTGAGAATGAATCATGATTTTTAAAAAGGTGAGTCATACTTTGTTCCTCTATGTTTCCTTTTCTTTATCAGACTACATTTTTTTTAAGTGAGCTCTAACATTATAGACATTACACACAAGATTTGTTAAGAGAAAAATGGACATGAAAATCTTGTTATTAAACCTGTTTTCTGGAAAGGCGGATGGGTCATGATGAGGGAAGGTATTAACAGTGTTTATATAAAACACAAATTGCCTTGATATTTAGTAGTTATCTCTACTTGTTTTTTTAATTTTATTTTTATTTTTTAGTATATTTTATTGATTTTCCACAGAGAGGAAGGGAGAGGGATAGAGAGTTAGAAACATCGATGAGAGAGAGACATCGATCAGCCGCCCCCTGCATATCCCCCAATGGGGATGCACCCACAACCAAGATACATGCCCTTGACCGGAATCAAACTGGGGACCGTTCAGTCCGCAGGCTGATGCTCTATCCACTGAGCCAAACCAGTTTCGGCTTAACTCGTTTTTTAAATAGAGTAACTATAAAGATGTCATATGTCTCAGAACTTCTTTGAAATGATTGATGGAAATCTAAGACCACATAAAATTGAGACTCCCTCTGTGAAGGTGGTCTTCCCTGGTCCCAGCTGGTGCCTTCTTCTCCCTCAAGTCTCAAATGTTGCTTCTTCAGAGAAATCATTCCAGACCAGTCTTCCCTATTATTACTTATGTTCACACTTTTTTTATTTCCTTTCTAGATCTTATTATATTATAATTTTGATATTGTTCATATATTAGCTCCCTTTAATTTTTTTAGCTCCCACCTAATTGAAAGTGTAAGCTCCATGAGGATAGTAATATTATCGATATTTTTAATCATAGTGACATAGTGGATAATAATAAACATTTGTTGAATGAGTTAATAAATAAGAATGTGAGTACATATATCCAGGTATCCATTCATTAATGTTCTCTTGTTTATTAGAATTTGCTATAAAAACTCATTCTAATTGCATTTTTTGTACAAATCTCCAAAACCAAAACAGTCCAAGCAACTTTCAATTCTGTGCAAAACAATTCTGTGTAAAAAATATTTTAGCAGCCTGTTTTAAGTGTAAAATTTTCATTACAGACAAGATGAGTGGTTTTCTATTTTGTTATGACAGCAAAAGAAAAAACTCTTTAAGTTTCAACTGAGAGTGAAGTAAGAAGAAATCAGATTCTTCTTTAAGTGAAATAGCTCAAAGAAATAATTTATATACAGTGTTTAATACCAAAGTGTTTAAGATGACATGGGTTAGTCACACTAACCATATGGTAGTAATCATTTCTCAATGTTTAAGTATATTAAATGAACATGTTGTATATCTTAAATTTATACAATGTTATATCTCAATTAAATATTTTAAAAAATAAATCATACTTAAACTGTCTTCCAGTTTTAATGTATTAGTTCATTTATTGAAAAAATATTTATTTGGGGTTCCACTGTGGTTAAAATGAGGACAATATAGACACAGAGCTTAAAACCATTTTATGTACATACAACTCTTTGTAAAATATAATATACTTTCCAACCTATTGTCCCTTTAAAGTTCCAAGCACAGTTTTATGCTTATTGAAAATATTAATGTTTGACTTTTAGGCCTAATCCCATATGTAATTGGTGTAAAGAAAGTCTAAGACCCCAAACTAGGATAACTAGGACCTCTCCAAATTAAAACAAAATGCAATCATGTTGGTAAAATTCCATTTATTTCATTCTGAGTTGCAGGGTTAGGGGGTGGGGGACTAGAGTGATGTTAGTCAAAGGTACAAACTTATAGTTACAAAGATGAGTAAGTTCTGGGGGACTAATGTACAGCATGGTGATTATAGTTAATAATCTACATTATATACTTAAAAGTTCCTAAGAATAGAGCTCTTAAATGTTTTACACATACACACACACACACACACACACACATGTAACCATATGAGGGGATGGAGGTATTAATGCTATGCTGATAATCAATTCACAATCTATAAGTGTATCAAATCAACATTTGTGCACCTTAAACTTACACAAGTTATATGTCAATTACTAGTGTATCTCAATAAATCTACAAAAAAACAAGTAGTTTAATAGAGAAAATAAAAATGAATTAATGTTTAACAATAAGGTATATACATACATTCAACAAAAGAAAAGTCTTTAGACTACTTTTTAAAATAACTAACAAAAATATTCTTAAATATTTAAAGTTAAAATAAAATCTTTAAATTATGTATGACTTTTACAAATCCGAGCTCCAATAATTTTTCAATTAACTAACCAAATAGTGTCCATGACATTTTATAAAAGAGGGTTTCTATTGTATCAATAAAGAAAAAAATCAGATTGTCATGAGAACCCTAACTGTATAATATATCAAAAAACAATAGAATAATAACTTCACTGTGGTGACAGGAAGTTGGAAATAATCCAGGTGTTCCCCACCTGGTGAGTAAACAGGCAAAATGTGATGGAGAACCCCATGGAGTACTTGGGACACTTCTAAGCATGATATATATACTGTAACATGGATCATTCCTAAAGGCAATTAATAACTGAAGGAAATTAAGGAATGCAGTGAAATATATATTGCATAATAACTTCTATGTAAATTAAAACTATAAATACAGAGAAACAATACACTTTTAAACAAAAATATATACATGAAATGCATTTTCCCAACAGGGAAAGGAGGAAGAGAGAGTTATCAGAAATAAAAGGTAATAAATACAAAAATACAGAGATTAACACATACGTATACACATTCATATATATACACCTTCATTCATACTTACACACATAAATTCCAGAGATTTCCCTTGCAAATACCAATGATGAAAATGAGGAGTATGATTTATTCAGCCCTCTACATCTCTATCAAAGATATAAATAGCCTTATCTGGGTGGCTCAGTTGATTGGAGCATGGTTCCTACACCAAAGGGTTGTGGGTTTGACTCTTGGTCATAAACTAGGTTGCAGGTCCCCAGTCAAGGTGTGTATGGGAAGCAACCAATTGATATTTATCTGACACCTATGTTTCTCTCACTCTCTCCCCCTTCCTCTCTCTGAAATCAATTAAAAAAAACACATATCCTCGGGTGAGGATTAAAATATATATATGTCAATGCCCTGGGTTATTTATTTTTATTTTTGTCTTATGTTAACAATTCTACCCACCATTTCCTTTGACAGAATGAAAATTTCTATAAAAAAAACTGGCAAAATAATTTAAATTCCATGTCCTGATGATGGGTCAAAATGTCATACTACTAATGTAAGGAGCTTGTTTGGTGAGGAAAAAGCAGTCCCACACAATAATTCACACATTTCTTTCAATGGTCTACAGTTCTCTGCATACCTATCAAATTTTTTAAGAGGTATCTATATGGTACTAACTATGTATCAGAGACCCTTCCAAGTACATCACAATTTAATTCATTTAATCCTCCTAACACTTCTATGAGATATGTACTGCTATTGCCACATTTTACAGAAGTAGATGCTAGAGTAAGAAGTAGGAATCGGCTATTTAACTCACCCAAAGTCCAAAGTCACATAGCTAGTTAAGTGGCAGAACCAGAATTTGAATCAAGGAGGCCTGAGCCTAAAGTTTATCGGCTTTCCCCTTACACTAAGCAAAGCTACCTCTTAGATGAAGTAGAAACTCTAGAGGATAAAATGTCTGTACTAATCCAGACCCAGAGTCTGTGCCTTCCTACACTTCATTAACATGTGGCAATATGGAACGATCATCAAATATGAGCAAGACACTATCCTAGACACAGTACATACCACTGTGATTTCTAATTTAGTGCTCATGTTAAAAAGGATGCTTCATATCACACAGCTAGTAGGTAGGAAAGCAAGGATATGAATCCAAGCAAAGCTACCTCTCTGCAAGATCTCATGAAAGACCATCCATATTGTAGTTTATGTGAATAGCATCCCTGATACACTCTGGCCATGAACCCAGTACTTTTTCTACTGCAGAGCCTTCGAATTAAATAAGGTCTTATAGCATAATCAAACACAGTGACAAATGACTCTGCAAGGCTTTGCCATGGATTGGCATTTCAATTCTATTAGACCTTGCATACGTAATGTCCAGATTCTTAATTCAAGAATATGATTTCAGCCTGCTCCCTTTGTCCCATGTCTATGGTCTTCAAATTACAAATTCCATCAGGCCACGACAACATTATAAAATTCATTAAGTATTTAGGGAAACAACTTTGACAGATATTCCACAGTGTTGAAAAATCTCTTCACTCTTAGTAGAATAATCAAAGCATAAATGAGTTTCTTTGATAGCATGTAATCAATGTTAGTAAGCATTTCCATAACCTTATCATTTATTCATTCCTTCTTCTATTCATCTAAGAGTTAGTCAGTTTTCATGATGTGCCAGATATTGTTTGTAAATGTTCTACCTATTATTTAACTAACTTTAAATTTACCCAGAAAATTCTATAATTATGTAACCACAATATATTTGAGGTGACTTCTACCATCTCATTATATTCTTTTCAGCGGTTCATCTTTCTTTGCTCTATTGATTACTTTTGTTAGCATCTTTCTACCGGATTGCTGTCTCCTGTTGGAGACAGTAAACACTACAATCTTGGGATCAGCTACTTCTCTGCATAATCAGAAGGCAAGTGGTACAAGAAGATGCAGTGGAGGCTGTCACGGGGATGTGCCCATTCTCAGGGGAGAGGATGTATGTGCAGATGTGTCAGAAGAGTTCTACCTGAGGACCTATATTCCTAGCACAGGGCAATGTCAGAATCATATAAAGCCTTCACCAACCAAACACTACCTTGGAGTTTTTCTCAGGATATCTGGACCCTTCCACTATTTCACCATGCTTCTAAAGGGAAATACATAAATAAATTATGGTCTCTGCCTAGTGAAAGAGAAGACTATATAATAAGAAGGAAGTGTTTTTGAACCCTCGGAAACTAAGAATAGATGGCTTCAATTCTTTTAATAGTTAAATATGATACAAACAGAATAACATTAATGTACACATACAATGTACTTTCAATGTTCTAGGCACTAATTTCATTAAATAATCACAACAACTCTATCAGGTTGGTCAATTTTTATCTCCACCTTATGAGGGAGAAAAAAGTCTGGGGAAAGTCCTTTAAAATAACTAACAATTTTTAAAAATATATTTTATTGATTTTTTTACAGAGAAGAAAGAAGAGGAATAGGGAGTCAGAAACATCGATGAGAGACATAGATCAGCTGCCTCCTGCACGCCCCCTACTGGGGATGTGCCCGCAACTAAGATACATGCCCTTGACTGGAATCAAACCTGGGACCCTTCAGTCCACAGACTAAGGCTCTATTCACTGAGCCAAACCGGTTTCGGCTAAAATAACTAACAACTTAAAAAATAAAATAACTAACAATTAATGAGCACTTACTATGTGTTAAGCCCTATCCTTAGAGGTATTAATGCATTGAATCTTCAAATTGCCATCTCCATTTTCCAGAAGAGAAAACTGAGACACAATTAATAAAGACTGGAGCTGAGATTCAAACGCAATCTGGGTCTAGGTCCCACACTCTTAAGAGTATCAAATCAACATTTGTACACCTTAAACTTACACAAGTTATATGTCAATTACTAGTATATCTCAATAAAGCTAGAAAAAAATAAATATTTTTAATAGAGAAAATAAAAATGAATTAATTTTTTAACAACAAATGAATAATTAATTTTTTAAATACTGCTCTATACTGCCAGGCACTGACAAATGGCTAGCAGAGGAAAGCATGCTGGCTTATCATTTCCATAATTAAAATAACAAACTAATATTATACCTAGGAAAGATCAATACTCTAAAGGTATATTACATGCAAATAATCTTAATAAGCCTGACTCGAGGAATCTACACACAACTACTAAGTAAGTGCATATCCAGATAAGAGTTCAGTCATCCCATCCTCTAAGAAGCTTTTCTCACCTGCTCTGCCACTGACCTCCTCCCTCACATAGGTAATCACTTCCTCCTCTGCACCTCATAGCTCTTCTATTGTTGCACTTCTAACATTCTCTCTGGGACTACAATTTTTCTATTGCACATTTTCTCCCCCACTAGACTCTGGCTTCTCTTTGTCAGGGACTTTATCTTGCATTACTTGTCTATTCCTCGTATTATGCACAATGTCTGGCACAGAGTTGGCCTTGTACTATTATTTGTTGGATGAATAAATCAAATAAATAAATGATCCACCTTTTGAGGAAATAATAGTCATTGACCTAGATGGTCCTAGTCTATGATTCATAATTTTAGAAATAGGATTATGAATGCAATGAGAGAATAAACCTAATGAGGTCAGGAGGATCTGGCACTGAGACAGATGGAGTCCAGCTGACCACAGCTGTATGAATGATCTCAGCTGAGCCCAGCCCAAATCAAAGGGACAACACAGCTGACTCATGAACATTAATGGTTGCTGTTGTTTCAAGCACTGAATGTGGGGGTGCTTTGTTATACAGCAATAGCTATCTCACAGAGGCAACATTGAAAAATAATGCTTTGTGAGATTTGTTGATATATTGAAAGAGGTACAGAAATGAATGTTTGCACCTAAAAGGTAATATAAAATAATCAATATCCACTGTATGTTGTTACATTTTATATTTAAGAGATAACATTCAGAACCTTTGCTGTGTTCAAAATCCACGTTAGTACTCCATAATCTCACAAAGTATTTATCCACTCACAAAACATTCTGGTGTCTATTATGTATCCAACACTGTCTCATACTCCAGAAATAAAGACAATAATAAGATATTCCTTGGCCTGAAAGTATTTTACATTAGTACCTTATACTGGTAAGAAACACAGATCTATCAGAAAAGTACAATAAAATGTTACAGGTGCCATGACAAAAGCACAGTACAGTGAAGGCTCAAAGGAGGGAGTGGTCAATTCTGCACATTTGGATTGGGAAGCAGCAAAGGGAAAGAGACCAGGAAAATCAGGACAAGTTTTACAAAGAATAACCCCTTTGAGTTAAACCTTCCTAGGTGAGTATTTGTTCTGCAGCTGGATGGAGAATAGTCCAGGTATAAGTGAACAAAGTCAGAGTAAAGTGGGTCCTTCTTGTGCTCTTAGGAACTGCAGATAGGGTGACTGGAACATTTGATGCCAAGTGAAACCAAGGGAGAAACAGGTTAGAGAGGTGTGCTGTCACTCTTTCTTGATTAACCCACCTTGAACTTGAACAATGCCACAGGAATCATATTCTTCACTGGCATTCTTTTGCAAATTGAGTAAATTAGTCACTCCTTACTATGTGCACCAAAGCCATACCAGCCTCATGCATATTCTTGGTGTTCTACTCTAGGCACTCACAGTGCTCATGATCACTTTTGTGTCTTCTGTAACCTATTCTCTTTGCATATACTAGTTATTATCTTCCCTACCTTCTTTGTCTGCCTAATCTAGAGGTCTTAACCTGGTGGTAGGTGAGCTATTTGCAGCTTATGGTCATATTTTGCTTGGTCCATAGAGGGTTTAATTTTTAAATTATTTTCCAACAGTTAAAATTTTGAATAATTAATAGAGGTTTGAGGAGAATTTGATTTCTGGCTCCTCTAGGGGGAAAAGGCACTATCCAGCTATCATTTCTGAAAAAAAAATTGGTTGAAGTCTCCATTACTCCCTAATATCTCTTGAACACTAAAGCTGTACAACACTTACACGACTGTCTTTTTTTATAGAAAAGCAAAAAGTGTAATGAATACCATGGACACCAGATCCAGACTGTCTATGTTTGAGTCTTGGCCATGGTACTTCAGAAATACATGACCAGTTCCTCAATTTTATTGTGCCTCAGTTTCCTCAATAGTAAAACAGAGATCATAATAATAACAATTGTGAAAATTAAATGAGTTAATACCAATAAAGTGCCAAGAACACTGAATGTCTTATACTGAATTGCTGTTTTGTGTTTTGCATTTACATTTTGTTCCTGATTGCTCTAGGAGCTGGAGCTTGCAGTCCCAAGCCTAACCAAACCTTACTGTCCTTTTAACAGCAGCTCAGAGGAAGAATTAAAGATGGCAGCATAGGTGAGCACTTAAACTTCTGCCTCACACAACTAAACTACAACTAAAAGACAGAACGGATATCATCCAAACCACAGGAAAGCTGCCTGAGTGGAAATTCTACAACTAGAAGGAAAGAGAGGGCCTCACGGAGACCCAGAGGAGCTGCAAATAGCTGAGGTACAGAGACACACGCATAGACAGGATGGGTGGCTGAGTGCCTGGCTGGCTTTCTCTAGCGGTAGGAAGAGAGAAACTCCCAACTGCTCTGAACCCCTTATCCTATGGCACTGAACCCCAGGTCTGGCCGAAACTCATACAGGGGGAGTTTGGACTTCGAAAAGAGAGAAGTGCACGGAAATTTAAGGGAGCCGCGAAAGGGCAGAAGACTGCGGGCATGCACACCACTGTGCGCAGAGGATGGACTGCTGATGGTGCCACTGGCTTGTGGGTGAAAGACAGAGCCTAAAAACAGCACCACTCCACTAAACCCCAGTTTCGGGCAAGGCCCTGGGGACCCAGACTCATACAGTCCTGGAGCACAGGGGAACTGGAAAGGCAGCAGTCTGGAGGCACTGCACTTGAGCACAGAGACTGCTCCAGCTATTACCCAGAGACACATGAGACCCAGGGTCCACAGAGGGCGGGGCTGACTGGAAGGCAAGGCAGTCATTAAGCCCTGAGATTCCACCCATTCCAAGCTCAACAGAGAGGCTTTTGCAGTTTTGCAAGTCTTGTATCATAAGGCTGAATCTAACACAGAAGTTCTCCCTGTATAGTGAAAATGCAGAGACAAAGAAAGAGATCACAAACAAAAGAAAGGGAGGAAAACAAATAACTGGCTATAGAGTTCAAAACGAATTATAAAGTTTTTCAAGAATTTCCTATAAAAGATGGATAAATTTAGTGAGACCCAAGAGAAGATGAAAAAGGACCAACTAGAAATTAAACATACACTGACTGAAATAAAAAATATTATACGGAGACCTAACAGCAGACTAGAGGAAGGCAGGAATCAAGTCAAAAATTTAAAATATAAAGAATCGAAAAACATTCAACTGGAAAAGCAAGAAGAAAAAAGAATCCAAAAATGTGAAGATAATGTAAGGAGCCTCTGGGACAACTTCAAGCGTACCTACATCAGAATTGTGGGGGTGCCAGGAGAGAAAGCAAGACACTGAAAAACTATTTGAAGAAATAATGATTGAAAACCTCCCCCACCTGGTGAAACAAGTGGACTTACAAGTCCAGGAAGCACGCAGAACCCCAAATAAAAGGAATCCAAAGAGGACCACACCAAGACACATCATAATTAAAATACCAAGACCAAAAGACAAAGAGAGAATATTGAAAGCAGCAAGAGAAAAACAATTAATTACCTACAAGGGAGCACCCATATGATTGTCAGCTGATTTTTCAATGGAAACTATGCAGGCTGGACGGGAGTGGCAAGAAATATTCAAAGTGATGAATAGCAAGAACCTACAACCAAGAATACTCTATGCAGCAAAGCTATCATTCAGAATTGAAGGGCAGATAAAGAGCTTCACAGATAAGAAAAAGCTAAAGGAATTCATCAACACCAAACCAGTATTATATGAAATACTGAAAGGTACTCTTTAAGAAGAGGAAGAAGGAAAAGGATAAAGATAAAAATTATGAACAACAAATACGTATCTATCAACAAGTGAATCTAAAAATTAAGTGAATTAAAAATCTGATGAACAGAATAAACTGGTGAATATAATAGAATCAGGAGCACAGAAAGGGTGTGGACTGATAATTCTCAGGGGGAAAGGGCTGTGGGGGGGTGCAGGGAGAGACTGGACAAAAATCATACAACTATGGATGAGGTCAATGTGGGGAGAGGTAAGGGTAGACCGAGGGTGAGAGCTGGGTGGAAGGGAGCTATGGAGGAGAAAAAAAGAGAAACAAATGTAATAACCTGAACAATAAAGATTTAATTAAAAAAAAAAAACAGTAGCTCAGAGACTACTTTTTTCTGTGTGTCATATCAGTGCTCCTGAGTGTGCCTGTCCTGTTTATTTGGTTATATGCCTGGCTCTCTCGTTAGAGAATTTTATGAGAGCATAGACCATGTCTTATTCATTTTTATTTTAATGTCCTGCTCCAAGCACAGTGCCAGATACATAAAAACTGCTCAATAAATGTCACTGAATCGATGCTAATCTCTCCTACTCTAAATACTTTAAAGCACTTATGTGCAGCTTGATTTGTATTAAGTAATTTGTTCTTATTTGTTTGCTGCTTTCTAGGCTTTCTTCCATCATCCCCTGTATGTGCACCTTTGTGACTGGATGGCAGTCTTTCCCTTCTTTCTTTTGAATTAAGCCTCCACACAGGACACAGTGTGTGAGCTCCTATTTGGGCACACACACACACATGCCGCATGCAGTAGAACTGTAAATGTCTAAAGGGTGGCAGAGTGGAATTCCAAGAACTGGTCATGTCTCATACAATGTCACTGGCATCCAAAATTAGATTGAGGGTACAAATAAATGGGGTTCATTAGTTGTTGCTCTTTTTTTTTTAACCTCTAGTTCATCTACCAAGAATGTCAAGAAGCACATAAAAAGGATTCTCTGGTATTATCTAGGCTCTAGAAGTAGGGAGAGACAAGGAGAATACTGTTTACATGGAGGAAAGAGAAGGAAATTAACATTCTCATACATGACATCTAATTCCCCAAAAGAACAGGAAGTACCTACACTTCATATATGAGGGAATTGATGCTTCAAGGAGTTATGTCAATTACTTAAAGTCACACAGCCTATAAGGATTAAAACAAAATGTTGGACCCAGGTTTGCCAGTTCAACATCCCAAAACCCATGCTTTTCCCACTACTCTATCCCACCCAAGCAGCAGGTTAAGAAAGGCACGCTAACCTCTCATACAGGATAATGGGTAACCAACTATCTTATAGATAATTATTTAGGGAAACAACTCTGACAGATATTCCACAGTGTTGAAAAATCTGTGCAACAGAGACCAAATGTTAAACATGAAATTCCGTTTGTAATACTATCACTAAAAATAAACAAAGCATGGGAGAGCTCCAAAAGAGAGTCTCCCATGTAGCAGTCATTGATCTTTTCTTCCATCTTACTCAGCATGAAAAAAATGTTCTCTATACTGTATAACATGGAGGGATCCAGGAAGTTTTGGGGTACAGATTCCAGACAATTCATGCATGAAGGGTGGGAACAAGAAGTAAATAGTCAAGTGGGCATTTCCTCTCTTTGCACTAAGCCAAAGAAAGAGGCAGAATTTGTTTTTGTAGATGACAGAGTCATTATTTCCAAAATAATAACTCATTGTGCTATATCTTAATGACTTTGAATCACTGGTTTCTAATTTTTCTTCTTTTCTTAAGTGAGAGGAAACATGTAGCTGATAATGATTACCCCCATTTCCCAAGTGTCTCAGAGAGCTATTGGACAGCTGTTTCACTTCTGGAGTTGAATCAAGCACCTGTGGCTACAAGATGTGGATATTCTGCCTACAGATCTGGCCTTATGGGTCTACTGATATATTTTAAGGAAGTTTTTCAACTTTATCAACTTCTATTAACAATAACTAACTTCTTTTGATACCCACTATGTACCAGGCGCTATGCTCAGTGTATCATACAGGTTATCTCGCTTAACTCTCAGGACAGTCCTAAGTATTAAAACTAGTATCATCATAAATGTTGTAAATGAGGAAATTAAGGCATAGAGATATTCAGAGACTTAAAGAAGTCATGGGGTTAGGTAGCAAAGTGACACCCAGATATGATAGTTGAGTCTATCTAAATTTTAACTAAAAGAGTCCAGCTTTCTCCACACACTAATGACTGTGAAGTTCCTAATAAAAATGATAGATAATCCACGAACCTGGGGAAATTACCTTTTTTAAAAAAAATCCAACGTTTATTGTTGAAAGTATTGTATATGTCCTCCTTTTCCCCCCATTGACCCCTTCTAGCCTCTCTCATCTCCTGCCCCAAGCCTTCACCACCCTATTGTCTGTATCCATGGGTTACAGCACATATGCATACAAGTTCTTTAGTTGATCTCTTCCCACCCACCCATCCACCTCCACCTTCCTTCTGAGATTTCACAGTCTGTTCTATGTTCTATATTTCTGGACCTATTTTGTTCATCAATTTATTGTATTCATTAGATTCCACATATGAGTGAGATCATGAGATAGGAACTCACTTTTAATAGCTATGCCCATCACAGATCAAGGATGGAAAAGCCAGTTAGGAAGGGTAAACAATCAGATCTTTACTTTTAATATCTCATCCTGACTCATCCTAGGCTGGAATAATTAGTTCTTATGAAATGAGATCTTGCGCTCAGGGTCGGTGAAGCCCACATTTTTGATATTAGGAATTTAGGATTATGTGATTCTATACTTGAACTCCTACTAACTTTCTGTATTTTGTCAGGCACTATGATCTACTCAAACATAATGTATGTGTCTCCTAACTCATTCTGGTTGAAGATTAGAAAAGCTCAGTAAGAAGGCAACCAGTGGCACAGCCTATGGCAGAGAAAGGGAAAATGTGTGGGTGTAGATGTCAAGTGGGAAGAAAATTACAGCAGAAAGCAAAGTGATTCATCAGTGATATCAGATGACAAGAATGATCAGAATCTATAGATGGGGCACAATTCCAAATCTTGTTTGTTATCAGGAGAAAGTGATGCAAAAGGAATGCCTGAGCAGGAACTCTTGAGTGACAAGATAATCAATGTAGTTTCTTTGATTTTGTTTTCTAGCGTCTGAAGATTATCCAAGATAGTCTAATCTTTTTTTTTTTTTTTGTCTTCATTCTTGAACACATTCTCAGTGCGGGATCCTTAAAGACAAGTTCCATGCTTACAAGAAATTTCTTCAAAGGCTGGAACTTCAAATGACCAGATGTACTATCATTTTTGTGGGTATTAAACAGATGGACTCTGAAAATCAAGGGAAATCTTGACTAAGATAATTTTAACTTTTGTCTATAATACAAGCAAGTTGTGCAACCTATTAGTTCAGTGAACCTATGAATATCAAATAAGTGAAACAAAACAGTCTGATTGATAAGGGCAGTCCAGAGCCACATCTCTCTGCCCCTCCAAAAACACTCCACAAAATTATGCTAGTCTGCTCTAAAGGTTCTATTGATTATAATCATCTTAATGTTGGCCAACTTTCCCCTTGTTATAATATTTTTAAAATGTAATATGAATAAATTTTAAGTGCTATAAAAATATTTTAATACTAAAAACGGTAACTAAGGAATACCACAAAATTGGAGAATCCTTTCGTATTCCTGTATGGCAAAATAGGCTAATAAGTGCTGAAGTTACTTATAAGAAGTTGACCTATTTTCTGAAAATGCATCCTAAGAACAACTTCATGCAAATTAGTCCTACAAATAATTCAGAACTATAATTCCTACTGTACCTACATCAAGTACAAAGGCAAGACTAGACTTAAAGAGTATTTGTATCCTGAGGTTCTGGGTTTTTACTCATTTTCTTCTCATTTTACAAGAAATTTTGTGAATTGAAAGTCAACCTTTTTGATTATTAGTTGTTTTTATATTGGGACCAAGGAGTTCTATAAATGAAAAAAAAAACTGTTTCCATACATAGATTTATATCAGGAATGAAAATTTACTATAATATGTTTTATGTGGAATATTTTTAACTTTTCTAAAAGGAATTTTCTTATGGTTTGCTATTAAATCCTAGAATAAGGGATCTATTTGTGAATATTTTAAAAGTAGCATTCAAAAATTTACCAACAATTTGAATTAAAATGGATGGACCATGAAAATAATCTCTGTTTCCCATTATAAAAATAAACAACAAAAATTTGTGAAATTACATGATGTAAGTGGTTGGACCTAGCACACAGATAGGCTCACCTTGTAGAATAGAGACTAGAATTAGATTGTGCCTATTGGTTGTCAATGTCGGCTGGGAATCCTATGTGGATAATGATTCAGAAGACATTCGGGCCCACCTTGAAGAGTGCCCTGCTTAGCTACAATGTCTACTATGATCCTGGTGTCAGGAAGAAGGAGTAATGGGGTGGGTGTTTTTTATTGCTAATTTGGGCCCTCAAAAGCATAAGATAATAGGGATTAATAAATCTGCATGGTACATGTATGGCAAAATAGGCTAATAAGTGCTGAAGTAACAAATATAACTCCAAATCTCTGTGACTAAGACCATAAAGGTATGTTTGTCAGTCATGCAAAGTCTACACCATATTAAACAGCCTTCTTCCACCTTGTAGATGGACCATCTGAACATTGGCCTGAAAGGTCACTCTGGTTAAAGAAGAATAAGTGTAAAGATAGTAAGAAAAGTCTTAAAAGGCCCTCCCTAGCACTGACACATCAATGGCACCTACCTTGCATGGGTCAGAATCCCATCACAAGCCCCTAACGTACTGTAACCCATGGATATTGGGTGAGTGTTAACAGTCTTTGCCACAGTACATAAAGGCAACTTATAAAACAGATTCTGGGCTTCTTCTATGATATGGAAGCTAAGGTTATTCAATTAATTCAACTTGAAAACTGGTCATGAACCAGAAAGTAGATATTGTCTAACTTGAGACCCTTATTCTTTTTGTCCTAAGAGTTAATACAGTGTTAAAGTCTAGATTTCAGCAGAACCCAACAGAGATGTTTCAAGAGATTTTAATGAAGAAATGTTTATGAAGTTTGTAGAAAGTTAAGGGAACCACCAATGGGTGATGAGGCATCCAGAAACCTATAGTATCAGGAGGCAGTTAACACCTATAGTTCATTCCTGAAAGTGAAAGAAGAAACAGTGTCACCAGAGCTCAGAGACCAGGAGGAGGAGCAGCCACACAGGATCTATAGTCCTCGAGGGATGCAGCCACTGCCAGAGACCATGAACAGAGCATAGATGGAATGAGGAAGAAATACCCTGATGCTCTTCCAGCTTTCCAGTCTCCTGACAGCACCTCCAATTGGCAAAACTAGAAGAGAAGCTAGTTGACTTGGAGGCCAGAGTGAATTTATGTATGACGGTCAGCCCACAGAGGCAGTGAACAAAGCAAAAAAGGAGGAGTGTGGGGGGAGGAAAAGAGGGCAATCAAAGGTGGGGTGGGTGTGGGGATCAGAGAAGTCTGCCAAACAGAAAATAACCCATTTATGGGCCATGGACAAGACAACTGAAATATGAAAATAAAAAGAGACAGCTTTTGGAGAAATAAAAAGATTTACCAATTCCCATTTTAATGAGCAATATCCTTTTTACCATTCCAAATGGCTCAATTCCTAGGTTGGCTATGCAAGTAAAAGAACTATGACAATGGCAATCTGTAGATAGTATACATATTCTAGCAAAAATATCAGCTAAAATGAATGCTTTCATATCAAAAAGACTCTAGAGCCCTATCAAAAGGAGCCCCACAAAGAAGTGAAGACCTCCTTGGGCCTTCTATTTATTTACCTACTAAATCAGCAACTACCTTTTGATTATCAATTAAGTGCTGGGCCCTCTACTAGGCATTGAAAATACAAAGATGAACAAAACAAATATGGTCTCCTCTCCCTCATGTTAATAACCTGTGGGAAAGGCTGGAGCAGAGTAAGCAAGGGTAGGATGCTTCAGATGGATTTGGAGAAAAAGCCTGCATGCACTAGGTCATTAAGTGCCTTAGAGGTCACAGTAAGAAGAGGGTATTTTACTCTAATTTCAATGGGAAGCCATTGAAAGCGTGAGGCCATGGCTATCACTGCACTTAGAATAAAATTATACATTGAGGGTTCAAGACAATCAATCCATTCTTGCTACTCTGCAAAGAATGGACTAGAGGGAGGCATGTGTAGAAGCAGGAGTGCCAATTAGAAGCTTTTTTTGAGTCTATGTAAAAGAGGTCATCGAATGGACCAGAATGAGAATTGTAGAAATAGAAGTACATACATTCAAAGTATATTGTCAAAGAAGATTTGATTTGTTATCACTTGTTAAGATCAGAGGAAGACCAGCCTCCAGCCTAAAAGAATCTTTATAAATCCATGAGAATTCCACATATTTGCCAACTAGCTTTATGGATGGTCTCTGGTCTCAATAATGAACTTTCATAAATTAACTGAATATATTAGTTTCCCAGGGCAGCTCTAACAAATTTCTACAAACTTGATGGCTTACAGCAAATTTAGAAATTCCTTCTCTATGGTTCTGAAAGCCAGAAGTGCAAAACCAAGGTCAAGGGGTTGGTTCCTTCTGGAAGATCTGAGGAAAGTTATTCCATGCCTTTCTCCTAGCTTCTGGTGGCTGTAGGCAATCCTTGGCATTCTTTCGCTTGTAAATACAACACTCTAATCTCTGCCTCTGTCTTTACATGGCCTGCTTCCCTGCATGTCTCTGTATCTCAAATCTCCCTCTCCTTTCTCTTATAAGGAAATTAGTCATTGGATTTAGGGCCCATTCTATACCCAGGATGATTTTTCCTCCATATTTTTAACTTAATTGCATCTGCAAAAACCTAAGGTCACATTCACAGATACCAAAGATTAGGACTTGGACACAAATGTTATGGGGGTGCACAATTCCACCCACTACCCTGAGCTTTTGTTTGTTTTCTTTATTTATAATGTGAGAATTACTTCAAATAAAATCAGATTAAATAATGCTACTGAATACCATTTATTATCCAAAATACTATACAAATGGTTATTAATATATAAGCATTATTTTATCTATTTGAATGTCAGATTTAATAGTTAACATTATTTAATTATATGCTTTCTTACAAATCAAATTTTAACAACAATACCAAAGGAGTTATATCACACTTGCATTTACCTACTGAATACTGTTAGCAATTGGCTATAAATATATATATATATAGCCCTAATATGCAAATAGACTGAAAGGCAGAACAACTAAACAACCAAACAACCAGTCACTATGTCATGCGCTGACCACCAGGGGGTGTGCATGGAACATGGCAGCCATGGGCAGCAGGTGTCAGAGTACAGAACATGGTATGCATCAGCCACAGCAGGAGGTGGAGCAGTTGAATGGGGACACCAGACCAAGGCAGGATGCTGGTTGCTGTCATCAGGGTGAGCATCTGGTAGTTACTGAAAATTCTTTGTTCCCATGCACAACAGTCCTGCCTAGTGTTTGCCCCTACTGCCAGAGCTGCCATTTACACCCACTGCCAGTGCCCAGTGCCAATCTTGATCATCCCTCAGGGTTTCTCCACCTTCCCCTGCTCCTGATGGACAATTGGGGCCGGCAGCAAGTGCTGGCACCACTCACACCTGCAGCTGACATGGGAGCCATCACTCACACCCACTGCCAGTGCCTGGCGCCGGACCTGATTGCTTGGCACAGTCAGTGGGTGTGAGCGGCGGCTGCTGGCCCCAATCATCCCTGAGGGCTTTTCCACTTCCTCCTGCTCCTGAGAGGCAATTGGGGCAGCAATTGCCATTCACATCTGCTGATGGTGCCAGCCCTGCTTGCACCTACTGCTGTTGTTAGCCCCAATCACTCCATGCCCTCAGTGGGTGCCAGCAGAGATGGCACCATCAGCACATAGGAGTGGCAGTGGGAGTGGGGCTGCCAGTAGACAGGGGACCCAGGGAACCATGGTAGGTGCACCTGGGCGGGGGCACAGAGAATGGGCCAAGACCCACCCCTGTGCCCACCGCAGCCTCATGGCCCACAGGTCCTTTCAATGTGCATGAATTCATGCACTGGGCCCTGGTAAATAAGTATATTTCTATATAAACAAATAAAAGATTTGGAAAGGTGAGAGGAAGAAAGAGAATAAGAGGGAGTAAGAGGCAGAGGAAGGAGGGAGAAGAGGAAGGAATAAAGGTGGGGAGGGGAAATCCCTTTCTGTACTAATACCATTTTCCTTCTCTGTTCAAATGAAATCTAGACCTAAAGAAAGGAAGACCAGAGGCAAAATGTAAAAAGAAACAAGCTAATTCTAGGAAGCATTGAGCTTAGGGTTTTAAAGCTATTATTGCATGTAATATACTCCACAGCCCAGTAATGTTGACACCATTTCCTCCTCACTTTACACCTGAGGTTTACAGAGATTACATAACTTGCCCAAGGTCGGGTGGCTGCTGAGAAAAGGGCAAACCTGGGATTTGAATCCAGGTTTGCCTGAGAATTAATCCATTGTGCCTGAAACCACTGTACCATATCACTGTGTTTTATTCCTATGTATCTTAAGTATTCTTTCATTCATTCAGCAAACATTGGATGTCTGTTACAGGGCAAAAAACACAAAGTTGAACAATGCAGAATAGGTCCCTATTATCTTACATTATGGTGGGGGAAGTATACAATAAGCCTATAAGAACATAAGTAATTTCCCATTTATACTATGGAGACATTGAAACTAGGTGCTGTGATAAAGCATGATAAAATGTGATTAGAACAGCCCATCTTTGACAGGAGGTTGAAGAAAGCTCCTTAGGGAAGTGACCTTTGAGCATCGACCTGAGAATAATTGGAAAAAACTAACTATGAAGTTATAAGTGAAGATTATTCCAGGCAGAAGGGAGAAGAAATGCAAAAAAAAAAAAAAATCTGAGGCAAAATTGTGCTAGAAATACCTGAAGCTAGGCAAGGGGGCCAATGAGGTTGGGAGAAAGGGAACAAGTTGAAGATATGAGGACAATGAAGGATGGGGCAGGGTCATGTAGTTCCCTTTAGATAGAGTGATGATAGCAAGGAGAGAGGGAGGTTAGAATGGCTTTATTCTAAGTGTATCTCAAAATCATTAGAGGGATTTAGGCAGGGCTGCGACAGAACCTATTGATAATTTTTAAACATTGCTCTTGCCCCATTATAGGGAACCAACTCTAAAGTAGAGAGATTCAGAGAGAATAGTCACAATGCTGCTGCTTTCTTCAAAAAGAGAGAGTGTTGGCAGATGGACTCAGTTGGTGGTGATAGAAAGGGAGAGAAGTCAATTGATCTGAGTATATATTCTTGATGGACTTAGATGTGATTAACAAGGGAAAGAGAGGAATCAAAAATGATTGTTTGTGTTTTTGGCTTGATTAACTGTGCAGATGCTTCACATCAAGGAATTGAGTTTTACAGGGACTGGCCTTTGCTGTCATAACTGAATGTGCTTCACCTTTCCATTGCTACCTCATACAGCGCTAAATCAATTCCTCTCCTGCCTCCACACTCCTTCCTCACAATCCCTACACCTACCGAGCGTGTGCACTGCACGCGTGCGCGCACACACACACACACACACACATACATGTCCATACCTGGCCATTTCTTACCCCCTGTTTCTGGGACATGCAGATTTAGGTGCATAGAAATTCCTCCCTTATATTAGAATATTAGTTCTGGAAAGACCTCCGAGATTGCCATCTCCCTCATTTTACAAACAGGAAACTGAGAAAGACCCAGAGAGATAAATTTGGCTATTCAAGGTCACAGAGCTAATTAGTGTTTAAATCAAGAAGAGAACATAAAAGTCTCTTGGTTCCCAATCAAATTTTCTTTTCTCTAATCCAGGCTGTCTTCTAAAATTCCTGTGCCTACATGGTCTCACTTGTTTGTTCACTCTCTATCTCCTTTGCCTCCTAGTTAAGGTCAGAGCCTGTGTCATCATTTGGCATTACACACAGTGCTGACTCTATTACTCAAGGCTATTCAATACACTTAGGGGTTGGCTGATTGATTACGCTTTGTCCCACATTTGCATACCTAACCTCTCATGTTTTTAAGACTACAGTCTGAATTTACATAGCATTCAAGTACATCCCGTGCTGGTCTGCTCCTTTTATATCTTTCTTATCGTCAAATGCTGTTACTAATCTGGTCAACCTAGCATAAAGGAAATGGCAGTCTCTGTATTCTTTGGTTTCTATTGCCATCTCTGCACAAACTGGACTAGCCTAGAGTCATAGATTCTATCTACTTGCTGCTAAATCCGGGACATCTCATTAGTGATCAATGATCTAATCCTTTTAATATGCCTTCCAAGAAGCCTTCCATATCACACACTGTCCCTCAGGTCGGAGGTAGGGATGTAATAGGTGAGGGGATTGAAGAAATTTATTGGATTCTCTGAAAAAACTATTTTGGGTTTAGAAACAAGTGAGTCCTGGTCGTGTAGAAATGTATCCACTGGCATTTCAGGAAGACAATCAGAAGCTGTGCTCGCCTCTCTCTTGTTGATGTAAAAAGCTCGTGCTTTTCATCAGCTCCGTCTGACAGCTGACTCTGCTAGCATTGCCTTTGCCTTGCTCCCTAGCCTCTTGAACAGTTCCTCGACTGCTACCCTAGGGCTTCCCAGTGAAACCAAGAGAAGGAGCACTGCTCACCTGATTCGTCCCAGTTCAACTCCAACTGCCAGCCTCAATCTAGACAACCCATGACTTGCCTGGAAACCAAGACCTTAGGTTCATCTCTAATCCCTTTTTGTTGCTGCTCTTCCATATTCCCTGGATATTACTGATCTCTAAATGGCCTGTAACAAATGACCATTCACACACACAGTTCACCCCAGAGGTATTCTCAGTATTAGTTTATCAACCAGCTAGCGATGTTAATACCTAGGTTCATATGGCTATATGGTGTAGGGGTAGAGATACCTGACACAGAAGTCAGGCAGACTTGAGCAAAATCTCCATCCTTTATTACCTATATGATATTGGCCAAAAAGCTTAGCCTTCCCAAGCTTCATTTTCCTCATCTATTATTTAGGGATTAAAATTATTTCTAGATAGGGTATTGTGAGAATGCAAGGATTTAATGCACATAAACCTTTTAGCATAGTCCTGGCACATAGTAGGGGCTGCACTTAGCATTACCAAGTGTTATTAAAAAAAAAATACAATGCTGCCCTGACTGGTTTGGCTCAGCCTGAGGACTGAAGGCTCCCGGGTTCAATTCCAGTCAGGGGCATATGCCCGGATTACAGGCTTGATCCCCAGAGGGGGACGTGCAGGAGATAGCTGATAGGTGGTTCTCTTTCATGATTGATGTTTCTGTTTCTTTCCTTCTCCCTTCCTCTCTCAAATCAATACAAATATTAAAACACACACACACACACACACACACACACACACACACACACAATACAATGTTTCTAAAAGTTATTCTAGTGAAGTACAGAATCAAAACAAGGGTTCCTTCAGTGACTTTCTGATTTAGCTGAGGAAACAAAAGAAACTCTGAGGAAAGTTGGAAACTGTGTGAATGCTTTCCTCCAATCCCTACCCCTGTGGGTAGCATGACCCATTGGAAAGGCTAATTGAGTAGCAACCTCAGATAACTTCAGGAATGATAAGTTTCATGAGCATTATCTGGAAACTTTATCTTGCCAACAAAAATAAGCAAGGTCTCTCACAAAAAGAGTTTAAAATCTGGTCACTAAGCAGTGTTTTGAACAGCAAATACAGATGGACAGTAATATTTACGGTCAATTTATCAGAATCAGGTATCAGATGACCTCTGACACCAGCCATGCTTACTAAAGAGCTAATTAGCTGTAAAAATAAGGTGACAAGCCAATTGTATCAGCACAAAGGACAAATTTGTCATGTGGGATTTCACTGGTAGTAAGGCCTGCCATTAGGGCTTCTGGGTGGCTGCTTTGCCTACAAAAGAACTTAACTTTCCCCAAGGGCTAGGAGGAGGTGGAAAAGGAGTGCTCACACAGAATTAGGTTGTGACACAAATAGTAGCCTCATTCACACAGAGGTGCAAGGCCTCCCTGTCTGGCAGGAGAGAGAATCTCTACCACCTCAGAAATATATTTAATAACTGCTGGAAACACTGGCTTGAGTATTAAGAAAAAAACATTGTAAAAGTTTTCTCCTTGGTGCAGCCACTGTATGGCGTTTCAGTATGGAATTTCCTCAAAAAAAAAACCCTAAAAATGGAACTCTCATTTGACCCAATAATACCACTTCTAGGAATATATCCCAAGAAACTAGAAAAAACAATCAGAAAGAACATATGCACCCCTATGTTCATAGCAACACAATTTACCATAGCTAAGATTTGTAAACAGCAAGTGTCCATGGGCAGATGAGTGGATTACAAAACTGTGGTACATCTACACAGTGGAATACTACACTGCGGTAAAAAGAAGGAATTCCTACCATTTGCAACAGCATGGATGGACCTGGAGAGCATTATGCTAAGTGAAATAAGCCAGGCAGAGAAAGATAAATACCACATGATCTCATTTATGTGGTATTTATTCCATTTATGGAATATAATGAACAACATAAACTGATGAACAAAAATAGATACAGAGACAGAGAAACATCGATCAGACCATTAAACCACAAAAGGAAGGTAGGGTTATGGGGAGAGATCAGCCAAAGGACTTATATGCATGCATATAAGCCTAATCAATGGACACAAACAATGGGGTGAGGGCATGAGTGTAGGGATGGGGGTAATGAGGGAATAAGGACACATATATAAAACCGTAATCAATAAAGATTTTTTTTTAAGTTTTCCCTTTTGCTTTGGCCAGCAAAACTAAATTTTGCTTCCCAGAATGCATAGCTTTTTCCCTGATTCTTAAATGTATGTGGTAATTGAGATGATGGAAATCATAGAAAATGTAGAAGAAGGGGATAGGGGTTAAATCATCTATAACTCCTGCATTATTAAATAATCAATGTTAACATTTCGGTGTGGCTCTTTCTTATAGGACTTGAATAAACAGTAATATGATTTAAACCATTTTATGGTATCTCATCACATGGCCATATCACAATTTATATAATCCAGCTGTTTCTGGCTTCCTTTAATGCTAAAATGACAATTATTTAATTCCCCAACTTGCCATGCAGGATATTCAGATTTCCTTACTCAGTAGTGTCTGGGAATTCCCAAGGATGCCTATTTGTTCCTAAAAAAAAAAAAGTCCTGTCTTTGTGGTCATAGTCCATGATGACACTCCTATCAGGCTCCTAACCATTGTTCACTGTTCCAGCACAGATCATCATTCAAAGATACCTGGGCCCCTTATCCCTTTAAAGTAGCATAGCCACCACAAGTCAGGCTTAGAGGAGAGAATCAAGGCTGAGTGAAAAAGACATGCTCCTTTATACCTCCATCCTCACAATGAACACAGTCTCCTCCTTTAACTCCCCAAAGTGCAGCTAAACTCAGGCTGTAACATTACACAGAATATTAATGAAAGCTTATTATGTTTAATAAGGGTTCAATAAATATTATATGATCTCATTCATTTGTGGAATATAATGAACAATATAAACTGATGAACAAAAATAGATCCAGAGGCAGAGAAACATCGAACAAACTTCAGAGGGAAAACAGGGAGGTAGGGGGGAGATCAACCAAAGGACTTGTATGCATACATATAAGCATAACCAATGGACACAGACACTAGGGGTGTGAGGGCATGTACTGGGAAACATGCGTGTGGCCAGGGAGAAGTCAATGGAAGAAAAAATTGAGGGATGTGTAATACTATATGTAATACTTTAAACAATGAAGAATTTTTAAAATGGGGGACATTCAATACAGAATGATTTATACCCAGGTGGGTTCCTTTTGGATTCTCCGCATGGAAGGGCCACCAACAGAAGTGTCTAGGTGTCTCTGTCCCAAGTCCTGGCCTTATCTCCTCACTTGGTTTCCGAGAAAGAGTAATGTTTTCCCTCCCCCATTCCAAGACTCCCTAGTTTCTTTCCAAGAATGACTGAGAATGACAACCCATGTTTTTCAGAGAAAACTCCCATCTTCACTCAGAAGATTTGGCCTGGCATTCATGGCCCATGCAAGGTGATCACTGAGATAGCCAAACATTTCCAAAAGTCAGGATGATCTGTGTTAGGTAGCACTGAGCCAAAGTCAAGCCAAGTATTTCACATTTTTCTCCAGAAGTCAATGTATAGGTCCCTCCTTGCTTGGTCTGGTCTCACCATATCCTGACACCAAAAATTTAGAGAAAATACACATACCCATCTCTCAAGAACTGCAAAAGTTATGAAGTACCAACCAAATGTAATTTACATTAGAATAAAAACTATTTCCATTAATTTAGAAACTCATTATCTGCTAAAGATTCCCCCAATGTAAAATATTTTACATCTCAGTTTAAAGAATCTGCACTCAAGTACATGGTGATTTCACAGTTTTTTTTTTTTTTGAGGACAAGGAAAAAATGCTCTATCTACATGTGATGCCTCTACTTCTAAATAAAAACTGTTAGCAACAATTGAATGACACTTCTGTAGCACTAAAAATGCTGAAAGCCTTATGAGAGCAGATGTACCCACTGCCCAGTAGAATTCTATACTAATAAAAGGGTAATATGCAAATTGGTCATGACACCCTCACAGTAACAACCAAACAGCAGGATGCATGGGACAATAAGACTGGCAGGGGGCAGTTAGCGAGGGATGACCAAACAACTCACCAGCAGGCGGTGTGGGGCAACCAGGCCAACAGGGGGGTTATGGAGGGATGACTAAACAACTAACCAGTATGCTGTGCAGGGTAACCAGGCCAACAGGGGGGTTAGCTAGGAATAACCAAACAACTGAACAGCAGGCTACATGGGGTGACCAGACTGGCAGGGGGGACAGTGAGGGGCAACTAGGCCAGCAGGGGGACAGTTGGTGGTGATCAGGCCAGTGGTGGAGGGAGAAGATGGGGGTGACCAGGCCTACAGAGAAGGGCAGTTGGGAGCAATCAGGCCAGTGAGGGGGCAGTTAGGGGTGATCAGGCTGGCAGGCAGAGGTGGTTAGGGGTGATCAAGCTGGCAGGCAGGTGAGCAGTTAGAAGCCAGTAGTCCCATGCAGATTGTGAGAGGAATGTTAAACTGCTGGTTTCAGCCCAATCCCTGGGATCAGGCCAAAAAGAACAGTCAGACATTCCCCATTGTATTGGAGAGGATGCAGATTGGGCTGAGGGGATCCCCTCTCCCCAAGCACAAATTTTTATGCACCGGCCTCTAGTATATATATATAAAAGGCTAAGTAACCATCTGACCATCTGACTTTCCAAACGGCTGGTACATATGATGCGTACTGACCACCAGGTGGCAGATACTCAATGCAGGAGCTGCCAAGCTGTGGTGACTTGGCAGTGGCGGTTTTCAGGTGACACATCCTGGAACCAGAGAGAAGGAAGCTGGATTCCTCATGGGGCCATGCAATTCCACCTTTGGGCTGTGGGTTATGTTGTTGCTGGGGCATCTAGTTTACTGCATACTTGCTCTGTACAACAGCAACTTTGCAAAGTACTCTCTAGCACTCCAGGCCCCCTTGGGGGATGTCAGAGAGCTGGTTTTGGCCCAATCCCCAAAAGCCAAGCTGAGAAACCCCCACCTGCTGGAGAGACCCTGCTTACTCCACAGATGCCCTTTGAGCCATGGTGCTGCCCCAGGTATGGCCAGCCAGGGAAGAACCATCAGAGGTGGGCTCCAGGGCATGTCCAGCCTATCTCACCCAGTCCCACTCCACCAGCCAGCTTTTAATTAATTTCCTTTTAATGTGCATGAATCAGTGCACCAGCCACTAGTAAAGATATAACAGGGCAAATGTTAGGCAGTTTGACTGCACCTATCACAAAATATTTGGGGTTCTTAGGCTGTGACACAAGCCCATTGCATGAGCGACATCCATCTGGACCTTTCTACATGGCCCCATGGGACTTGGGGGTCAAGGGGAACTAACAAGATCATGAAACCCATGCTACTTGCTTGCTGAAGTAGGAAAGTCTTTTGTCTCTAAACCACTAGTCTCATGTCTTCTCCAACATCCATGAAACTATGACAGGCTAACACATTCGCTTGTACATAGAACAAAAATTTTAGACATTTCATAATTCTTAACATTATTCTATCCTCAAAGTCTGTAATTGCATTTGTGAGAATCTTGCGATCAGCACAGCATGATTTTTATTCTCCTATACTTCTTCTTCCTCACCCAGTCCTATTGAGCCAGGCAGGAATAACTGAGAATAGGAGGCTGATGACCAGTTTCAGCTCCTGGAACTAAGCAGAGCAGAAGCACTGTTTTACATCAAAATGCTACCATTATGTCTTACAGCCTTGGCCCCAGCTGGGACTTGTGCTCTAAGGGGACATCTCAGAAGCTGCTCTTCCATGCTTCAATGGAAATGTCAGAACACACGCTTGGTTTATGTGCCAGAGAATATTACCTTGAACTGAAAAACCAGTAGTCCAGAAACATGGAGGATGAAAAGTGAAGTGGCTAACTGAAAATTAATAAAAATTGTTTGTGTGTGTGTGTGTGTGTGTGTGTGTGTGTGTGTGTATGTAAATATATTCTAACAATATAAAGTTAATCAAGATAGCATAGGAGGAAAAATGAAAAATCTAACCAAAAACAATTCATTTTATCCTTATCCTCTCTTAATACTATTAAAAACAAGTTCTTTTATGGTTACAATTAGGATAGAAACATAGATTTTACATATTACATTACCTCTCAGAATAATAGCCATCACTGAAATAAGACCAAAAATATTCAAGAGGTACAGGCAATACAGAATGGCAAATGAAAATACACTTGAGTCTCAAAAGAAAATAACGACGACAACAACAAAAAAACAACTCCATTAATTAATCCCCCAAGCCACCCATAGCATGTAAAACCACCACCTCAGAACATCAATCAGGCTGCACAACAGCACAACCGCTAGTGTTGCTGCACACTCTAGATACCACCTTGTTACTCTCATTGAATTTCCCCAAGAAATCATGTGGCTTGTGGCCAAGAACCATTTGGGGAAACTGGGAACTCCAGAATGACTATTGGTGGCTATTACTTCTATGACCAAAGAATTTGATTCAAATAAGATTCTCCACAGGTTTTCTTTAAATAGCAGGAATCCAATGTGCCTAAATGTTTGTTTATGATTCTGTAAGCCCCAACCCCTCAGGAAGGGAATATAAGGAGCTGACGAAAAGATTAGTTGAAACTGAAGTGGAAGCACTTCTGAAATTATAATTATGAAAAGGTAATTACATTAAATTGACTCAATGTTTTGGAAATATGCCAAATACTTAAAAATAAATAATGCCTTTTACCTTCTCCCTCAATACCTGTTAGCCAAAATGACAAAGACATTACTACAGCTGAAGAGCCTGATAACTCAGACTCACAGAGTTAACCTCAAGCTCTTCTACTCAATTATCTCATTTTAGAATCTTAAATCCAGTCAGTTTAAGTGATTTGCCACAGGTAACCAGACTTAAAAGCCATTTTTTCATTTATTTATTTTTATTTAAATTACATGATAAATAATGTACTTTTTGAAGAATATTCAGAAAATGTATAAAAGCACAAATAAAGCAAAATTATGGATAATTCATGTACCCCAAAGTTAGTGACTATTAGCATTTTAATAATTTTTATGCATTGTTTAATTTAAATTATTTATTTTTTAGAATATTACATAGGTCTTCTTTTCCTTCCATTGACCTGTCCCCTTCTGCTCCCACCCCAGCACATGCCCTCACCCTTATGCATTGTTTTACAAAATTAGAATCATGCTGTAGCTATTGTCTTGTAACCTACTTTTGTTCTCAAATAATATAGTAGTATGAACTTTTCCACTGCATTGAATATTATTTAACAAACTAGAGGCCCAATGCATAAAATTTGTGCAAGGGGCTCAGCCCCTGTCGATGCATAGGCCATCTCTGCCTCAGCCCTCATCCACTGAGGCTTCATCCAGAAGGTGGTTCAGAACATCTGGTCTAATTAGCATATTATACTTTTATTATTATAGATAATTCTTAAAATCTACATAGCATTTCAGAATGTAAACATATAATAAATAATTTAACTAGTCCCCTATTGTGGCATTATGTTCAATATTTTATTATTACAGAAATTTCTATGCACATTCCTATTTCTTTGAAATACATATTGAAAGGGAAATTGCTAGTTTAAGTGGTAAAAGGCTTTAAATTTCCAAATCCAAAAAGTTGTATAAATATTAATTTCTGCCACACTCCCATCAACAATAGTCATCACTATTTTTGAAACTCTTTCCTAATTGATAAGCAAAACTAATGGTAGCTTGCTGGTTTGCTTTTTATTTAATTGCTGGAGCTTGATTTTCTTTTCTTTAAGCTTATTAGCCATTTGTTTTTTATATATTTTAAATTGTCCAAAGCCCATTAAGTTTTCTAACTTATTGTTTGTGCAAGGAATTAGGATTTTGCTTCAAGGTTGTTTTTATTTTTTTTACTACTATATATTATAGCTTCTCTAATAAATAACACATGATTGATACCTTTATAATGAAAAAGTTAAACAACTGGACATACTTATTGTTAGTGGCAAAGCAGGACCTAGGACCCAAAACTTGTCATTCCAAGAACAGTGGCTAAATTTCTTAATTATGGCTCCAAAAGCTTCCAATGAGGCAATTAGTTTTACTTTTATTTGTTAAAGAAACTGTAGTAACACAGAATTAATCACTGCTTAGATCTTCTCTGCCCTCCAAAAAAAATATATGACTATATGCTAATAATTTAGCATATTAGCATCCCATTGCAAATGGAAGTTTCAGTGATCATTTTGCAAAATCATCTTATTGTCATCTTAAGGAGAAACTAAAACGTCTTCATGGGTTTCCTCTCCTACAAACACAAGTTCAGAAAAAAAGTACCTCAACACCCTTGCAGTCATACATTATTTTGACCACTTCTGCCCATTCCTGGCAAGGTCTGCTATAACTAGAACTGTCCTTGGAAAATACATGGGTGGTGGGGCTGAAAGCCCACCTCAAAAAGAACCTTTGTGCCATTGAACAACATAAGTTTCTTTCACTCTCCTTCCCCCTAGTTCTTCTAGAAGCTTTCATGTTATTTTTATGACATGACTCTTCCCTGTCATTCTATATCTTGAACTAGTGAATAGAAAAGACATGCTAAATAAATGTGGCTAGTCCTTAGATTAAAAGACTGAGTGGGGGAAGAGGGGGTGAAGACATTACCACTTAAAAACACAAACAAACCTCAAGTGAAACATATATAACCAGCAGCTTTTGTTCAAGTGGAAGTGTCTTATAGGGTAGAAGGGTGCCATGCAGATGGTGGGGAAATTTAAAATAATAGCTCCTTTGGATATACCAGAAGCTCAAGATAAAATTTTAAAAGGATTAGATCTCTCTGTTTCAGATGCTCTTGACACTGTAGTCCCGCAGAACTGGAGTGCTCGTCTGAAAGGCTACACCTTGGATAAAAGTTCCCCGAAGCTTAAACATGTTTCTCCTGTACTGCCTCAGAAGATAAAATTAAGGGGCTAAGTCACCAATTTCATTCCCTTTCCCAAGTTTTTATCTAGCTCCACCTCACCTAGCCACGAATACTATTGAACACATGTGGTAGAAAGGCAGGAATTAAATAAGTATCTCACAAAATACTTCATAACACATGAGAAATGTGATTGGGAAATTTTTCCTACTAATTATCTTAAGGGCTCAACTTTTAATTTCATAACTTTTATAAATAAAACAATGTCTAAAGGATTCTTGGAACTGACGTTTTGTTCATTGTAGTCCTGCCTCTTCATATAATCAAAATCCCTTCATTTCATGTAAAGCTTTCTTAAGTGAAAAGGGAAATAGAGAATGGATATGATCATTTGGATGAAATTATTAGTTTTAGTTGGGAATGTTCATATAAACATGAAAAGTGGAAAATTTAAACAATCTTTCCTACTATACAAAGTGGGGAAAAGTCACTTGCAACTCAGATATTGTCTTGGATTGCCTTTGCATTTTCACAAGTAGATGTGGCCTTATTTGCTTCTCTAACACGACTTCTAATGGAAGAAAACTGAATAGGTTGGCATATCTCTCACAAGGCATTGTAAGCCTGTCTCCAAAGTGTCTTCAATAAGGGACAAAATGAAGAGGCAGTTTTCCCAAATGCAGGTGCATTCATCTAAGCAACAGCAGACAGAAGTGGGGAGCATTTGTTGTCTCAGCCTTCTTTCCCAAACTTTTTTTAGGTTTTATGGCAAGAAAACGTGTGCTTTTCTCTTGCTGTTGGGCTTTCAGATGATTTTTCTACACAGAAAAGAAGCCTCTGGCATTTTTGACATTGCAACCAGCAGTTGCTTGGCTGCGCTATCAAAGCAGGCCCAGCAGATCCTCTTGAAAGGAGAATCCAAGACCCACCACAGACTCTGGCCGCACTAATGAACCAAGAGCACAGATCACTGGGCCCCAGCAAGCAAGCCAGCAGGGGGGACATAAACTCTCACAGACATGGGACCAGGCTTCGACCATAAAGAACCAACTTGTCTTAGCAGGTGCTCTAAGCCCCAACATCTGCTGGCCATATAAAACAAAGTGGCTAGTGGACGATGTGAAAATGTAAATACACCAATTATTTTGTTACTCTTCCTGGCATTGGTCATGTCAGGGTTGAGTGCTTTTACTATGGTCTATTTTTTATAGTAAGCAAAACTTAGAATGTAAACTTAGATGTAAATAGTAGATTCAGATAAATTACTGCCCTAAGTTTATTTTAACATAATAATAATATCTAGAAACCATAGTATAGAATCTCTTACGCCCCAGCATATATCAAAAACTAATTTTGGTGAAACCAAAGAGATTTGTCTCTCAGTGAAAGACTCAGAGAAATAAGCAAACCCTTACACTGATCCAGGCAGCATTTGAAGGAAAACAAAATGACCAACATTCGGGGCTCTTTGCATATAGAGAAGTCCAGTGCAACAGTTAATGATTCAGGCTTTCAAGTCAGAAGAATTTGGGTTCAAATCCCTAATCAGTTGCTTACCAAATGCTTAACTGCTCTGAGATTCAGTTTCTCTCATATCATGGGAATAACACAGACTATGGGCAGAATCAAACAGTATTGGTAAGTACTTAGAACAGACTCCAAAATAAAGTAAGCATTCATAAAATAGTACCTTATTATTGCTGTTATTACTACTGATAATTATTTTAATTATACCCTATTTTGTCAAAAAGTGGCCTATAAAAATAAATGAAACACAGAAAAATTACATGTCAATAAATAAAAAGAAAAAAGGGTTAAAAATAAGCAGTAATTATTTTTTTCTTTCACAAAAAAGGTCCATTTGTGGTTCAATCTGATTACAATCTGCATTTCTTCTTCATGAACTACATATTAAACACACAGCAACTAAAACTAAGACACAACTTGGAAACACAACTTGGAACACTAATTAATTTTTTAAATTAACACTAACTTAATTTTTATTTAACTTCAGGTGACAGACTTTTGCACTTGCTCCCATGAAAATTCCAGTTATCAGGAAACAGGCTACTCTAAACTTTAGTGGCTAAGGTACAAGTACCAAGAAGCAGAATAATGTGGTCTCCATTGATTCTGGCCTAAAAAATCCATCTAAACTTCTCTTTCACCTTGTACTTGGGTTTTTCCACTCCCACCCCTTTGCTGATCCATGCTTCTTAGGATATGTAACATTGCACTTTTATTTAGGGAGACCTCAGAAAATAAGATCCTATAGTAAATCTTTTTGCAAGGAGAATCATTGGTTTATTGCATTAGCTTGTGTGCATATATGCATAACCTGTGGACACAGACAATGGGGTGGCGAGGGCTCAGGGGATGGAGTAGAATGGGAACACACTGGAAGAGGTTAATGGTGGGTAAAGGAGGACCTATGTAATACTTTAACAATAAAGGATATACCACATCACTTTCAGTATCAGATCTTCAGGGAGGTGAAGCATTTGGGCATGTAAATTTATTCGGCTACTTTTGAATATTAATTATGTATCGCACTACCTCCTCACATAATTATTTCTGCTATAAATTTTGCTTCAGCAAGCTCTAGGTTTAGCATTTTGAAGACTTGCTGTAGATGGCAGTTCAATCAGTAAAAATAAACACTCTTGGCCTTCTGTTGAGATACACTTTAATTTGCAATGTCTAGAGCCCATGATGGCTGTGGTTCCTTGCAACCCTTTGTTGAGAAATATCCTGGGCCCGTGTGTAAGCTCATTATGCAATCAACCAATAACATCTATCATGGGCAGAGGAACGAAGAGGTGAGGGTACGATAGCAGATATTTTGCCTTTCTTGCTATATACCCTGGGACTTCAAACCACATATGTCAATTTAAAGCCATAGAGTGTTGCTCAGTAGAATTTTAAATGCTAAACCAACCCATGGACCTTTTGCCACTCTTTCAAGCTGTCATGCCCAGTGAAAATAATACAGGTGAATCCTGAGCTGGGGCTCAGCCAAAAGATTCAGTTGAAAATGCTGTTGAGCTTAGGAAGTCATCCAGGGAAGGCACCAGAAGATGAACGAGAAAGTCAGGTTGAGATGGGAAGTGGTTATTCCAATTGCTCTTACATGTGCTTTCTTTTATACAGCCAAGAATATTTCAGAATATACCGTTGGCACTGAAGCAAAGAGAATATCTGATTCAAACTGATCACATAGAATTATAATTCCGACTGGTCATGTAGAAATTAGTTCTGAAGAGCCATCTTTTCTTTTAAGCAAACATATCCCTCCCACCCACATCAATATGGGCTAGCCTGACAATGGGCAGTGTCTATAATCACAGCCAGTGGGTGTCACCACTTCCCCTTCCACTGGCCAACATCGTTATAGTAACTATGGAGACTACTCCATGGCCCTAGGTTCAGCCTGGCAGTCTTTCCTAATATCTCTGAGAGCCACAAAATGTTGTGGGCCAAATCCTTAGCCCCTTTGCCTGAGTTGCAGACTGTGTGTTTCTCCACATGCATATTTTTATTTGCTGGAACTGCATAGGAGACAGAGGGGTACCCAGGCAGATTTGAGATTAAAAGGAAATCTTGTCATTTCGAAACGATCATTAAGAAAAGAAATACTGCACCAATAATTTTTATTTGTATTCTTCTTTAAATTCCTTTCTAAAAAAAGTATCTAGAAGATGATTTATGGAAACATGAAGGGTCACATATTGGCTGCTTCTCTTTATATAAAATATCCAGAATAAGTAAATCTAGTAGAACTGGTGACTAGAGAGTTGAACTGTCTAATGAGGTGCATGTCCTTTTGAGGGTGACAAAATGTTTTAGAACTTGACAGAAGTAACATTTGTATAACATTGTGAATATACTAAATGCCACTAAATAAAATAAATGCACCCTTTAAAATGGTTAATTTTGTGTTATGTAAATTTCACCTTAATTTTTAAAGGATAATTTGTTAGGACATTTGATAAAAATTGAATATGAACTAGATATTAAATGGCATTGTGTTTCAGAGGTAAGGTGAGGGGGTGATTAGTATGAATATATGCATAGCCCATGGACACAGACAATAGAGTGGTGAAGGCCTGGAAGGAGTGGATGTGGGGGGAGGGGTGGATGGAGGGAGAGGAGTCAATGGGAAAAAAACAAAAGGGACATCTGTGATACTTTCAACAATGAAGATAAATTTTTAAAAATAATACCTGGCATTGTGGATTATAAGTTTTCTTAAGTGTGATAATGGTATAGTGCTACACAAAATCAGACTTAATTCTTTTTTCAAAAATGCACGTGGAGATGGGCAAAAAAGTGAAGAAAACAGAAAAGTAGACTGCATCAAACTGAAAAGCTTCTGCACAGCAAAAGAAGCAATCAACAGAAAAAAAGGCAACCTACAGAATGGGAAAAATTATTTTTCAGCCATATATCTGTTAAGAAATTAACATTAAAAATATATAAAAAACTCCTACAATTCAATAGCAAAAAAAAAAACACCAGATTTTTTAAATGTGTGAAGGACTTGAATAGATATCTCTCCAAAGAAGATATACAAATAGCTATTAATTATATGAAAAGGTATTCAATATCATTAACTGTCAAGAAAATGCAAATTGAAACCACAATGAAAAATCACCACACCTGTGGGATGGCTATTATAAAGAAAAAAACAATGTGTTGGCAAGGATATGGAGAAATTAAAACTGCTAGTGGGAATGTAAAATGGTGCAGCCACTATGGAAAACTATGGAGCTTCCTAGAAAAATTAAAGCTGCAACTACCTATGACCCAGCAATTTCACTTCTGCTTATATTCAGAGAATTGAAATCAGGATTTTGGAATAATATCTGTACTCCCATGTTCATTGCAATATTATTCACAATAGCCAATATATGAAAAAATTCCAATTGTCCATCCACAGATAAATTAAGAAAATGCAGTACACACACACACACACACACACACACACACACACACTCACACAAACACACTCACATACTGCATATCATTCCATCTTTTAAAAAAGAAGGAAGTCCTGCCATAGGTGATACCTGCCATAGGTGACAACATAGATAAACCTGAAGGACATTATGCTAAGTGAAACAGGTCTATCACAGAAGGACAAATACTGCATGATTACACTTATAAGAGGATTCTAAAGTCTTCAAACTCACAGAGGCAGAAATTAGAATGGTGGTAATCACTGCACTGCTGTCTGTGTCTATATTTTTGGTGTTTATTTATTTATATATTTTTTGCTGAATACCTTTACTGTTTTTACCAAGTTCCCCACCCTCCTTCTCCCTAACAGTTGTCAGTCTATTCTCTGTATTTATGAGTCTATTTCTATTTTGTTTGTTTATTTTATTCATTAGATTTTACATATAAGTGAAATCTTACGGTACTTGTCTTTATCTAATTGGCTTATTTCATTTAGCATTAGGTCCATTCAGACTGTCACAAAAGGTAAGATTTATTTTTTATGGCCTTGTAGTATTTCATTGTGTAAATATACCACAGCTGTTTTATCCACTAATCTATTGATGGACACTTGGGTTGCTTCCAAATCTCAGCTATTGCAGTGAACAAATATGCTGTATTATAGAATTGTACACCTGAAACCTATATAATTTTATTAACCAATGTCACCCCAATAAATTTAATTAATTTTTAAAAATGAAAATTACTATCCTATGCTGTATATTACATCCCTGTGATTTATTTTAAAACTAGAAGTTTGTGCTTTTTAATCCCCTTCCAACACTTCTTCTCCCCTTTGGCAACTACCAATTTGTTTTCTGTATAAATATATATATATTATCCTGGCCAGGTGGGTCAGTTGGTTGGAGCATTGTCCCATACACCAAAAAGACTCCCAGTACATATGTGGGTTGTGGGTTTGATCAATTGGAAGGCAACCAACCAATTGATGTTTCTCTCTCTTTCCTTTCTTCTCTCTAAAAACATACCTTCAGGTGAGAATTACTATATGTATTTAAATTGTTGAATCTAAGTGGAAGCTATAGGTCTGTTTACTTTGACATTCTTTTAATTAGGATTTTAATGGTTTTATTGAGATATGATTAACATACAATAGACTGCACATGTTTAAAATGCATAATTTGTTATATTTTGACAGGAACATATATTCATGAAACCATCATCAAAATCAAGATAATGAGCCCATCTACCATTTACAATAGTTTCCTCAAATCTTTTTGTAACTTCTTCTTACCTCTTCCCACTTTTCTCTCTCTCTCACTCATTTCTGATAAATTTAAATATTGGGAGAATTTTTTTAATATTCTCCTGAAATCCATAATACAGTTCAATGTTCATATTAATCAATAAAGTGATTAGTTAATTAATTAATGAAAACAATGTATTAAGCATGTACTAGATTGTATGTACTGTGCTAGGTGCTCAGGATAAAATAATGAACAAAACAGATGCAATTTCTGTGCTCATAAAAATTGCAGCCCAAAAGGGAATCCATAAAAAATTAGGCAGCATAATGCGAGCTATGATAGGAAGATACAAGGTGCCGAGGGAATGCACAGGCTGGACTGGAAGAATCAAGAAAACTTCCCAGGCAGTGGAAGACAAAGACTGAGACCTAACAGACCTTATTCAGAGTCAGCCATGTAGAGGAAGAAAGAACATTCCAGTTAAAACCAGCCAAGTGAAGGCCTACACGTGAGATTCTGGATCAGAGGCTGCAAATCAAAATACCCAGGATCCAGACAAATAACATAAATGAATGAAAACAGGAAGCAGCCCCTTTGAAAGGAGGCTATCCAGTATGGGAGTGCTGCCACTCAGCTCCAGACAACAGAGAGCCTTGCAGGAAGGAGAAAATCAGGAACCAGAGAGGTACTCCCATTAGCTTCTCTTTATCTATCTATCTATCTATCTATCTATCTATCTATCTATCTATCTATCTATATCTATATCTATCTATATATATATATGCATAAGCAACTGTTATGACAGAATGAACTAGTTGACCAGCCACTATGATGTGCACTGACCACCAAGGGGCAGATGCTCAATGCAGAAACTGCCCCCTGGTGGTCAGTGCACTCCCACAGCCAACCTCCCATGGCAGGCAATCTCAATTGGCTCGATCTTGGCCAGCTTGCCAACCTCCCATAGCCCCTATCTCCCCACCCCCTGCCACCTCTGGCCATCCAACCTCCCACAGTCCCTCCCCCTTCCACACACACACACAAACTAGACAAGACAGCCCCAATCGACCCCAATTGCCAGCCAGGCCAAGGGACCCCACCTGTGCACAAATTTGTGCACAAGGCTTCTAGTATATATATTGATTTCAGAGAGAAGGGAAAAGGGAGAAAGAGACAAAAACATCAATGATGACAGAGAATCATTGATCAGCTGCCTCCTACACACCCCTACTAGAGATCCAACTGTCAACCCAAGCATGGTCCCTTGACTGGAATCAAACCTGGGACCCTTCAGTCTGCAGGCCTATGCTCTATCCTCTATCCACTGAGCCAAACCGGTGGGACTAGCCTGTCTTCCTTTGACGATGTAGCCCCTTCCCAAAGGGGAGGAAGGTGCAATCAAAACTGTGTCCAAGGCATTAGGAAAACACCAGAGCTAGGGAAATAACTTTGACCATGACCACTAGCCAGACACGCATTAATATGTGTCCTCATGCCATCTCGGGCCTCCCACTGTACAGTGTGTGTGTGTGTATGTGTGTGTGTGTGTTTAATACAGTTGGAGAGAGAGGTGCATACACAGGGTGGTGATTCCTAGAGCTGGAAAGCCTTAGTATTGTGAGTTGGATTGTCATTCTAGAGCTACTTAAACAGAATCATGCAGCAAAATAATGAGAGAGCTCACTATTACATTTTGTTTTATTTTGCTTTTCTTGGCTGACCATAGCTAGATTGATGCTGACTCATATTGAAGACCTGAGGAAAAAGCTGTAACTTTCTTTTTCCCGTATTTTTGCTGTAGGGCAGACAGAGGTGAGAAAGACAGGAGTGTATTTTAGAGAAATGTTAGCATGAATATGGTACTTGACCTTTTGGAAAGAAATAAGTTAGACTAAACAGTTATGAGTTACCCTTTTACCAAGATTAGTTTTTTCAGTAGGAGATAAGGTTAAGGGATTTGGCAGATTGGAAAGCTGTCCACTACTATGTTGGAAGTTTTCATTCTGGGAGGTTGGAGGGGCTTCTGCAAAATCCATGACAGTCTCTTGTGCCCAGTGAGACTCAGGGCATCTATGCAGACCTGGAGTGTCCACTTCATGGGAGAGCCCTTGAAGAACCTTCTCCCCGTTCCTGTCTTGGAACACATCTCTAGGTGGTTATTTTATTCTATTCTGGGCCTGAGAAGAAGCCTGGCTGCTAATTCACAGCTCTAGCCTTTGAAGTGCCATTGATATTCCAAACTCGGGGAGCCTCTCGCATCATAATGGAATCTTCAACCGCCCAGGCCACACTACAAATAAACTTGCCCCAGCGAACCTGCTAGCGGGCCCTGCGCACCAACGCCAACCGGCCTCTGAGAAAAGGGCTAGGGCAGCATAAGCTTTGCAAAGGAAAATAAAATCCTCAGCATGGAGCCTCAAACAAGAAAAACAGTGAGATATTTAAACCTGACCATTTCTTTTTAAAGACTTGGGTGTTCTTCAGAAAGGGAATTTCCCTCCCACCTCAGAAGGGTCCAAAGTGTTACTCATATTATTTACAGAGCTTTGAAGTGTGTCTCCAAAGTTTGAGTTCAGCTCTGAGGAATGTGAGGGTCAAATCATTTTCCCTTTCTGATGAAGGAAGGCAGTGAATTTAATACCACAATTTATTCAAAACAAGGAAATACACTGAGGCACTATGAATGCACAACAGCAGACGGCTGGAACTGTATCATACTCCAAAGATTTTATATGGTTTGGCCAACAGTGGTGATAGGTTTAATGAGCCTATGGTTAAGCCATTCCTACCAGCCTCGGCACCTGTAAAATGCAAGACACTTTGCTTCTAATAATAGGAATTGACTTCATTTATTTAAACAATGTTAGAGTCATCACTTTCTAAAAGTAAAATAATTGAATATATATTCCTATAGTATGTGTATATTTTATGACAACTGGGGGTTAAATAGCACATCTGGGGCATCTGGCTTTTCCTGGTAACCCTCCAGGTGACCTCCCTTTTTAAAAGTGGTATTTCAAGCTTTATTATCTTAACAAGAACCTCCATTTATATAGTTGCTTTCTTTATGGAGCTAGAAGCACTTTCTTGACCTTCGAGTGCCCTTCATGCATAGAAGGATGCTCTCCCCGTCCACTAGAGATGGTGAGACATTCACAGCTCAAGGACCAAAAGGCTCAGTTGCAGGCAGTTGAGTGCCGAGTGAGCATCAAGAACCATCCTCTCTGCTACAGAGACATGGCAATATTTTGGACTACATGGCTCAGCAGGTGCCACCACTACATACTTGAAAAGGCTACAAGGGGTCCAAAGTACTGAGACAAGTTTGTACCTTCACTTCTGCTTCTGTAAAATGGGATTCATAATACCTATCGCACATCTGCTGTATAAATCTTTCTTGCCCTTACATGTCAACATAGGTGCCTTCCTCTATTAGTTGGTATATAGCTGAAGTTGCATACTTGGTTGAATAAATATTGAAGGACCTGACACTCTATTCATAGCTTAATTTAGATTATTTTATTTAAATCTCATAAAAACCACATTGGTCAGGTATAATTATTAGCAGACACAGAAAAGTAATACTTAGGACAGTTAAATTAATTGCCTTACTTCATAAACTAATTGGAATTAGGATTCAAGGCAAAGTGCCTCTCCAGGATATCACTTCTTATTCTTGGCTAGGTCAGATACTGACATAGTATATGGTAAACATGTGAATAAATGATTGTGATGTAATGTACCAAGGAGACTTGGTAAAATGCATTTTCAGGTGGTTTTATGTTTGTTCCAGACATTTTATAGAAACGAAATGCCGAGGCTAGACCACATAGCAAGCCTACAATTGTCACAGTGAAATCCCTTTAGGTCCTTCTAGTATAGTTCTTCTTCCTCACTCTCATTTTAGCAAGTTCTATCATTCTTGCTTCCTCTTTCATTTCTCTCTTTTTACAAAAAGATATGCTTCTATCTCTTTTCTAGTCTTACTGAAGGTGCATGGCCCTGGGACATTCATAACTCAGGGTACCCATTAAGACACCAGATAATTGGAAATATTTGTGTCTGTCATAGTTTCCATTTCCTTTTTTTCAACCACAGTGATGGAGGAACTAACTGAATTTCTACTGGATCATTAAAAATACTTTTCTGGTTATTGGGCTGTATGTGTATCAGTTTTCAGACATTTGATAAAAATTGCTATACAAATAGCTCCCTTTTCATCTTGTCATATACTAAACAAGTTGTTCAGTATTTTTATTTATAAAAATGAAAACTAGAAATAAAAGTGACACTGAACCCTGTCTAACTCTATCATCACTGAAACATCCACAATTCACTTAAACTAAAATTTAATTGAATGAATTTAAAAATAAAGCCCCAGCCATCTTAAATTGCATTTGCAATAAAAGTTTTGTTTTTGCCCTAGCTGGTTTTGCTCAGTGGTTGGAGTGTCAGCCCATGGGCTAATGCAGTGATCAGCAAACTCATTAGTCAACAGAACCAAATATCAACAGTACAATGATTGAAATTGAGAGCCAAATTTTTTAAACTTAAAATTCTTCTAATGCCACTTCTCTAAAATACTCAGGCCATGGTATTTTGTGAAAGAGCCACATTCAAGGGGCCAAAGAGCCGCATGTGGCTCAAGAGCCGAGGTTTGCGGACCACTGGGCTAAAGGGTTGTGCGTGGGTTTGATTCTGATCAAAGGCAAGTATCTTGTTTGCAGGCTTGATCCCTGGCCCTGGTTGGGGTGCCTGGGGGAGACAATCATTCGATGTCTCTCTCACACATTGATGTTTCTCTCTCTGTGTCTCTCCCCCTCCCTTCCATTCTCTCTAAAAAAAATCAATGGGAAAAAATATCCTATGGTGAGCATTAACAAAACAAAAAAAGTTTCTGTTTCTATTTATCAAAATGTATAACATATTTATGTTTCTGACTAATTGTGTACTATTAATAATCATAATTCAGTCAATAATATTTTAACATTTGCAACTTGATGGAGTGGAAAAATTTTCAATTAAAATGTTAATATATACTTATAACAGAATTATGATACAGTGGTCTATAAGACTTACAGGAACAAAATATATTACATAAAAATAAAATTATTTAGGGAAAATGAAATGGAAATATGAGATCAAAAAAATGACCTGAATATTCAACCTGTTAAAGAACAGTTTATTTGAATATTTTTAAATAAATAACAGTGGATATCATATCACTACTTAGACTCCACTGAATGCATTTTATATTTTATTTATTTAATTTATTTATTGATTAAGGCATTTCATATGTGTCCTTATCCCCTGATTACCACGTTACCATCCCCCCCTCCACTCATGCCCTCAACCCCTAAAAGTATCTATTTAGGTTCATATCCATTGGTTAGGCTTATATGTATGCATATAAGTCCTTTGGTTAATCTCTTCTCCTTACCCCCAGCCTCCCTACCTTCCCTCTGAGGTTTGGCAGTCTGATCAATGCTTCTCTGTCTCTGGATCTGTCCTTGTTCATCAGTTTATGTTGTTCATTATATTCCATAAATGAGTGAGATCATATGATATTTATCTTTCTTTGACTGGCTTATTACACTTAGCATAATGCTCTCCAGTTCCATCCATGTTGTTGCAAATGGTAAGAACTCCTTTTTTACTGCAGCATAGTATTCCATTGTGTGGATGTACCACAGTTTTTTAATCCACTCATCTGCTGATGGGCACTTAGGCTGTTTCCAAATCTTAGCTGGTGAATTGTGCTGCTATAAACATAGGGGTGCATACATCCTTTCTGATTGGTGTTTCTAGCTTCTTGGGATATATTCCTAGAAGGATTGCAGGATCAAATGGGAGTTCCATTTTTTAGTATTTTGAGGAAACTCCATACTGTTCTCCACAGTGACTGCAGCAGTCTTCATTCCCACAAACAGTGCAAAAGAGTTCCTTTTGCTCTGCATCCTCTCCAACACTTGTTTGTTGATTTGTTGATGATAGCCATTCTGACAGGTGTGAGATGATACCCATTGTCATTTTGATTTGCATCTCTCAGATAACTAGTGACTTTGAGCATGTTTTCATATGTCTCTTGGCCTTCCTTCTGTCCTCCTTTGAAAAGTATCTATTTAGGTTCTCTGTCCATTTTTTTTTATTGGATTGCTTATCTTCTTTTTGTTAAGTTGTAAGAGTTCCCTGTAAATGTTGGAGATTAAACCCTTATCGGTGAATGACATTAGCAAATATGTTCTCCGATGCAGTAGGCTTTCTTTTTGTTTTGTTGATAGTTTCTTTTGCTGTGCAAAAGCTTTTTATTTTCATATATCCCATTTGTTTATTTTTTCTTTAGTTTCCATTGCCCTAGGAGCAGTATCAGTGAAGAAGTTCCTTCAGCATATGTCTGAGACTTGACTGCCTGTGGATTTCTCTAGTATTTTTATGGTTTCCCATCTTATGTTTAAGTGCTTTATCCATTTTGAGTTTATTTTGTGTATGGTGTAAGTTGGTGGTCTAGTTTCATTTTTTTGCATGTATCTGTCCAATTTTCCCAACACCATTTATTGAAGAGACTGTCTTGACTCTATTTTATGTTCATGTCTTCTTTGTCAAATATTAATTGGGCATAGTGGTTTGGGTTCGCTATTCTATTCCATTGGTTTGTGTCTATTCTTGTGCCAGTACCCAGGCTGTTTTAAGAACAGTGGCTTTGTAATACAGCTTGATGTTTGGTATTGAGATCCCACCTACTTTGTTCTTCTTTCTCAGGATTACTGCAGATATTCAGAGTCTTTTTTTTATTCCAGATGAATTTTTGGAAAGTTAAGGTCTGTGAAATATGCCATTGGGATTTTAATAGGGAATTCATTGAATCTATAGATTGCTTTGGGTAGTATGGACATTTTAATGATGTTAATTCTACCAATTCATGAACACGGTATGTTCTTCCATCTGTTTATGCCTTCCTCTATCTCTTTTTTCAGTGTCCTATAGTTTTTTGCATGTAGGTTTTTTACTTCCTTAGTTAAGTTTTATCCTAGGTGTCTTAATCTTTTTGGTACGATGGTAAATGGGATGGCTTTTTTAGTTTCTCTTTCTATAAGTTCACTATTGGTTTAAAGAAATGCCATAGATTTCTTGGCATTAATTTTGTATCCTGCTACATTGCCAAATTTATTTATTAAGTCTAATACTTTTTTGGTGAAGTCTTTAGGGTTTTCTATGTATAATATCATGTCATCTGTGAATAAGGACAGTTTTCATTCTTCTTTTCTAATTTGGATGCCTTTTATTTCTTCTTCTTGTCTAATCACAATGGCTAGTACTTCCAGTTCTTTCAAATAGGAGTGGTGAGAGTGGGCATCCCTGTCTTATTCCTGTTCTTAGGGAAATAGTTTTATTTTTTTGTCCATTGAGTATGATGTTGGCGTGGGTTTGTCATATATGGTCTTTATTATGTTGAGGTATGATCTTTCTATTCTCATCTTGTTGAGAGTTTTTATCAAGCAGGGGTGTTGGATTTTGTCAAATGCTTTTTCTGCATCAATTGATATGATTATGTAGTTTTAAATCTCTCAGTTTGTTTATACGATGTACCTCATTTATTGATTTGCAGATATTGTACCAATCCTTACATCCCCAGAATAAATCCTACCTGATCATGGTGTATGATCTTTCTGATGTATTGCTGGATCTGATTGCCAGAATTTTGTTGAGGATTTTGGCATCTATGTTCATGACGAATATTGGCCTATAATTATCTTTCATTGTGTTGTCTTTATCTGGTTTTGGTATTAGGGTGATGCTGTCTTCATAGAATGAGCTTGGAAATGTTCCTTCCTCTTGAATTTTTTGGAATAGTCTGAGGAGGATAGGTTTTAGTACTTCCTTGAATGTTTGGTATAGCTCCCCTGTGAAGCCATCTGGTCCCAGGCTTTAGTTTGCTGGGAGCTTTTTGATGACTGCTTCAATTTCTTTCACAGTTATCAGCCTATTGAGATTTTTAGAGTCTTCCTGATTGAGTTTTGGAAGGTTGTATTTTTTCTAGGAATATGTCCATTTCTTCCAGTTTGTCTAGTTTGTTGGAGTAGAGTTGTTCATAGTATTTTTTAACAATCCTTTGTATTTCTGTGGGGTCTGTTGTTATTTCACCTCTCCCTTTTCTGATTTTGTTTATTTGAGTCTTCTCTATTTGCTTCTTGGTGAGCCTGGCTAGAGGTTCATCAATCTTGTTTATCCTTTCAAAGAATCAGCTGTTGGTTTCATTAATCTTTTGTATTTTTTTTTTTGTTATTGTGGTGGTGGTGGTGGTTTTTGTTTGTTTGTTTTTTATCTCTATATCATTTATTTCTGCTCTGATCTTTATTATTGTCTTCCTTCTGCTCACTATGGTCTTTTCTTATTGCTATCTTTCTAATTCTTTAAGTTGTAGAGTTAGATAACTTATTATCATTTTTTCTTGCTTTTTAAAGTAGGCCTATAGAGCTATAAACTTCCTTTTCAGGACTGCTTTCATTGTGTCCCATAGATTGTGGATTGTTGTGTTTTTGTTGTCATTGTTTCCAGGGTATTTTTAATTTCTTCTTTGATCTCATTGGTAACCCAGTCATTATTTAATAGGATGCTATTCAGCTTCCAAGTATTTGAGATTTTTGGATTGTTTTTATTGTAATTTATTTCTAATTTTATGGCATTGTGGTCTTAGAAGATGTTTTGTATGCTTTCAATCTTCTTGAGTTTGGGGAGATTTTGCTTGTGATCCAATATGTGGTCTATTTTTTAAAATGTCCCATGTGCACTTTAGAAGAATGTATATTCCGTCGATTTGGGGTGAAATGTTCTGAAAATGTCAGTTAAGTCCATCTGATCTAGTGAGTCATTTAGAATTGCTATATTTTTGCTGATTTTTTGTCTAGAGGATTTATCCAGTGATGTCAGTGGTGTATTAAAGTCCCCTACTATGATTGTATTGTTGTCAATCTCTCCCTTTTGATATTTTCCAGGAGTTTTGTTATGTATTTGGGTGTTCCTGCTTTGGGTGCATATATGTTTACCAGAGTTATTTCTTCTTATTGGATTGTTCCCTTTAGTATTATGAAGTGGCCTTCCTTATCTCTTGTTATGGCCTTCATTTTGAGGTCTATTTTGTAACATATAAGTATTGCTACCCCAAATTTTTTTCATTTCCATTTGCCTGAAAAAATATTTTTCCATTCCTTCACTTTAAGTCTGTGTGATAGCATATATATGGATTGTGTTTTTTTATTCATTCAGCAACTTGATGTTTTTTGATTGGAGTACAGTGGTACCTCGAGATATGAGTTTAATTCGTTCCATAACCTTGAGGCATGGGAAACTATGAGACGCTCAAGTCGCTGAAAACTGGTGGGTCGTGTGCAGCTGGCCTATCTGCGCGATTATCTCAACTGTTGCTCGTATTTCAAAGCAAAAATCGCTGGCTCGACGGCTTGTATCTCAAAAATCTCGTATGTTAGGGCAATCGTATCTCCAGGTACCACTGTATTTAGTCCATTTATGTTTAAAGTTATTACTGAAAGGTCCTTGTTTGTAGTCATTTCTATTTTTGTGCCTGGGTTTCTTTTTACCTTTTTTTTATTATTAATTTTTTATACATATCTCCCCATTGCCCCCCCACGCATACTACAACCCCCCAGTGTCTATGTTCATTGGTTATGCTTATATGCATGCATACAAGTCCTTGATTGATCTCTTATCTACCTCACCTAACTTTAATCTTCCTGCTGTAATTTCACAGTCTGTTTCATGCTTTACTGTCTCTGTATCTATCCTTTTGTTCATCAGTTTATAATGTTCTTTATTATCCACAAATGAGTGAGGTCATGCGATACTTCTCCTTCATTGACTGGCTTATTTCACTAAGCATAAGGCTCTCCAGTTCCAACCAGGTTGCTGCAAATGGTAAGAATTCCTTCTTTTTAATGGCAGCATAGAATTCCATTGTGTAGATGTACCATAGTTTTCTGATCCACTCATCTGCTGACAGGCACCTAGGCTGTTTCCAAATTGTGGCTATTGCAAATTGTGCTGCTATGAACATAAGGGTGCATAAATCCTTTCTGATTGGTGTTTGTAATTTCTTAGGATAAATTCCTAAGAGTGGGATTACAGGGTCAAATGGGAGATCCATTTTTAGTTTTTTGAGGAAACTCCATATTGTTCTCCACAGTGGCTGCACCAGTCTACATTCCCACCAACAGTACACAAGGGTTCTTTTTCTCCTCATCCTCGCCAACACTTGTCATTTGTTGATTTGCTGATGATTGCCATTGTGACAGGTGTAAGATGCTATCGTATTGTCGTTTTGATTTGCATCTCTCGGATGATTAATGACTTTGAACATGTTTTCATGTGTCTCTTGGCCTTCCTTCTGTCGTCTTTTGAAAAGGTTCTATTTAGGTCTGTTGCCCATTTTTTTATTGGATCCTTGATCTTCCTTTTATTAAGTTGTATAAGTTGGCTGTAGATTTTGGAGATTAAACCTTTATCAGTGATAACATTTGCAAATATGTTCTCCCATACAGTGATCTTTCTTGTTGTTTTGTTGATGGTTTCTTTTGCTGTGCAAAAGCTTTTTATTTTGATGTAGTCTCATTTGTTTATTTTTTCTTTAGCTTCCATTGCCTTTGGAGCAGTATCAGAAAGAAGTTCTTTTGGCATATATCTGAGATTGTGCTGCCTGTGGACTCCTCTAGTATTTTTATGGTTTCCCTTCTAATGTTTAAGTCCTGTATCCATTTTGAGTTTATTTTTGTATTTGGTGTAAGTTGGTGGTCCAGTTTCAATTTTTTGCATGTATCTGTCCAATTTTCCCAACACCATTTATTGAAGAGGCTATCTTGGTTCCATTGAATGTTCATGCCTCCTTTGTCAAATATTAATTGAGCATAGTGGTTTGGGTGGATATCTGGGTTCTCTATTCTATTCCATTGGTCTATATGTCTGTTCTTGTGCCAGTACCAGGCTGTTTTGAGAACAGTTGCTTTGTAGTATAGCTTGAAGTCTGGTATTGAGATCCCACCTACTTTATTCTTCCTTCTCAGAATTGCTGTAGCTATCCGTGGTCTTTTTTTGTTCCAGATGAATCTATGAAGAATTCTTTGTAGGTCTGTGAAATAAGTCGTTGGGATTTTAATGGGTAGTGCATTGAATCTGTGGATTGCTTTGGGTAGTATGGACATTTTAATGATGTTGATTCTCCCAATCCATGAGCATGGTATGCTCTTCCATCTGTTAACATCTTCCTCTATCTCTTTTTTCAGTGTCCTGTAGTTTTCTGCATAAAGGTCTTTTACCTCTTTAGTTAGGTTTATTCCTAGGTATCTTAATTTTTTTGGTGCGATGGTAAATGGGATTGCTTTTTTAGTTTCTCTTTCTATAATTTCACTATTAGTGTATAGAAATGCCACAGACTTCTTAGCATTAATTTTGTATCCTGCTACATTGCCGAATTCATTAATTAAGTCAATTAGTTTTGGAATGGAGTCCTTTGGGTTTTTTATGTACAATATCATGTCATCTGCAAATAAGGACAGCTTTACTTCTTCTTTTCAAATTTGGATACCTTTTATTTCTTCTTCTTGTCTAATTGCAATGGCTAATACTTCCAGTACTATGTCGAACAGGAGAGGTGAGAGTGGGCATCCCTGTCTTGTTCCTGTTCTTAGGGGAAATGGTTTTAGTTTTTGCCCATTGAGTATGATGTTAGCTGTGGGTTTATCATATATGGCTTTTATGATGTTGAGGTATGATCCTTCTATTCCCACTTTGCTGAGAGTTTTTATCAAGAAAGGATGTTGGGTTTTGTCAAATGCTTTTTCTGCATCAATTGATATGACTATGTGATTTTTATCTCTCAATTTGTTTATGTGATGTATCACATTTATTGATTTGCAGATATTGTACCATCCCTGCATTCCTGGGATGAATCCTGCTTGGTCATGGTGTATGATCTTTCTGATGTACTGCTGAATCCGGTTTGCTAGAATTTTGTTGAGGATTTTGGCATCTAGTTCATGAGAGATATTGGCCTATAATTCTCTTTCATTGTGTTGTCTTTATCTGGTTTTGGTATTAGAGTGATGCTGGCTTCATAGAAGGTGTTTGGAAGTGTTCCTTCTTCTTGAATGTTTTTGAATAGTCTGAGGAGGAGAGGTTTTAATTCTTCCTTGAAAAATTAAAAAAAGAAGAAAAATAGAATGGTCCTTCACTTCCACTATTGTTCTGCTTGGCACTCCTGTTTCCCAGGAGGGAAGGCACTGCAGCTCCCTGTGTTCCCCTCTTGGTGTTTTAATCTCTTTATTCTTTTGTGGTTATGCGAGAGTCAATTTGTGTGTCATCCACTGGGTGGCAGTGTTTCGGAATTGATCTCTGAGACAAAGCACAGGACTTCTCTAGGCTGTGCTCAGATCCTGCTACTCTGGTTCTCAAAACCACTTTGTGGGGGTTTTGCAGCCGGGACACTGTAATAACTCCCAGGCTGTCCCTCTGCCCCAGAAAAAAAAAAAAAGAGTCCTTTTCCAGAGCTCTCCTCTGTCAGCAGCTCAGAGGGTTTGCCTTCACACTCAGGGATCACGCCCTGACCACCTCTGCGGACCTCTCCAGAGGCAGCTTTCCCACAGCCCAGCTCCCACAGTGTGCGCATCTTAGTTGTGTCGGGGTAGGAGACCTCACCCTGACCCAGGCAAAATCTGACCCTTCCTTGGGCCGCGTGGATCTCCGAATCTCCCGCCTGCTAGTCCGTGCTGCCTGGGAAGCCATGCTCTGGGTCCCCAGCTGCTCTTTGGGTGCCTCCGTCAGCCGCAGCTTTCAGGCCTCAGCAGACATCCACCTCCCCCTTAACTCAGGCGCAATCTGACCTTTCCGTGTGTTCTGTGGGTCTCTGATTCCGCCGCGTGTCTGCGCCGATTGGAGAGCAGAGTTCTGGGTCCCCGGGTCCCTGGCTGCTCGATGGGTGCCCCAGCCACAGGCTTCAGATGGCCACAGACATCCACCTCCAACTGCAAGATGGCTTGGGCTCCGCGTTCACGCTGGTGGCTCTGGCCGACAAAAACCCCGTGGCAGTGGGGCTGCCTGGCCAGGAGAGCCCCTTCCAGCAGTTCTCCGCCTTCTCCTGGAGGATAACTGACTCTTAGCTTGCCAACAAACACTCCCAGTGTGACTCTCAGCCGCTCTCTCTCCCTCTGCCCAGCGACAAAGCTCCAGACGCATCCGTCTACTCCGCCGCCATTTTCTCCTCTCTTTTTACCTTTTTAATTCTTCTTTTTACAGCATTCCCTTTCATATTTCTTGCATTGCTGGTTTGGTGGTGATAAACTCCCTTAGCCTTTTTTTTTGTCTGCGAAAATCCTGATTTCCCCTTCAATTTTGATTGATAGTCTTGCTGGATAGGATATTCTTGGATGCAGTCTTTTGCTTTGCATCACTTTGTTTACCTCCATCCATTCCCTTTTAGCTTGATGTGTTTCTGTTGAGAAATCATTTGATAATCTGATGGGGGATCCTTGGTAGGTAACTCTCTGTTTCTCTCTTGCAGCGCTTAAAAATCTCTCTTTGTTGTTAATACTTGTCATTGAAATTATGACATGTCTTGGTATAGGTCTTTTGGGATTCATCTTTCTTAGGACTCTTTGTACTTGTGTGTAACTTTTTTCTTTCCCATATCTGGGAAGTTTTTTGTCATTATTTCTTCAAATAGATTTTCTAATCCTTGCTGTTCTTCTTGTCTTTCTGTCAGCCCTATCATACATATGTTACTTTGTTTCATGTTGTCCCAAAGCTTCCTTAGGATCTCCTGCTTTTTAATTTTTTTCTCCAGTTGCTGTTCAGATTGAGCTTGTTTCTCTACCTTATCTTCTAACTCACTAATTTGGTTCTCTCTTCTTATAGTCTCTCTTCTTATAGTCTGTTGAAACTTTACATGATGTTTTTGATTGTAGCTGTATCACTTTTCATTTCTTCCTGATTCTTACATAGGGTATTGATTTTCTCATCCATCCGACGTATGAATTGCATGATCATTACTCTGAATTCTTTTTTGGTCATATTGCATGTTTTAATTTCATAATTTCCTTTCTTGGCGACTCCTCATTTTCTTTCCTCTGGGGATTGTGTCATCTTCCCATTCTGACTATCACCAGAAGGTTCGAACTTTGAGTTGTATGAGCAGGGCCACGAGTCATGGGAGCTTCACACGACCCAAATATCACTGAAGTGCTCAGACACTAAGATGCGTGGCTGCCGTGGGTTGGCAGGAACCAGGCTCTCCCATGGTCTATGTTACCAGAGCTCAGTGTGGTCTCGTGTGCACACCTAGAATTAGGGACTCTGCCTGTACCATGCTGTTGGCGTGTGCTAAAAATCAGAGTCCCCTAGCATGTGCCAGGAGTCAGAGTTCCCCTGTGTCTGCACCAAGAATTGAGTATATGAGTCTCTGTTGCTTCATGTGGCTTCTTGCTGAGAACCAGGGTCCCTGTGTGCGCATGCACCAAGAATTAGAGTCACTGGCTCTTAGTGTGAATGTGCTGTGAGTCAGGGATCCCAGGCACACGCAATAAGAAACAGTCTAGTCAGTGGTGCTCAGTGCTGCCTCCCGCCAAGGAGAATCTGGGACCCGGTCACCATGGGGGACTGGGTTTCTCAGTAGCAATGTGTCAGCTGGAGGTCTGCTCCTGCACTAGGGAAAACAAACTTCCATGTGCGCTTGTCCAGAATCGAAGTCAGGTGGCACTGCCACCCTGCATGGGCTTTGGGTTTGGTTGCCCAATTGCGTTATAGGGAGCAGATTCCAGTCTCTGTGCATGAGCAGGCTCAAATTCACATGAGTGTATTCCCAAGCTCAAATTTCCATAGGGATTCTGCAGCCCGTGCAAGGGGTGGGTCTATCAGTTACTAAGGTGCTATCTGCAAGCCTGCAGGGAGGGGGATAGGCTCCTTGACTCACAGAAATCTGAGGCCGGGATGTCTTGGTTCTTGTTGTCTGTTGTGGTCTGCAGCTGTGGTCACAGGTCTCTGTCCCCAGTGGCTGCAGAATCCTGGTTTGCATCTAAGATGTGACTGGGTGGTGCTGAGGCATCCTAGTCTCAAGCAGTTCTGTTTCTCAAAATGGCATGGTCTTTGTACCTGCATTGGCTGCCCAGAAGTGTCCACATTGTGTTCAGGGCTCCACCTTCTAAGACTGCCCAGTTTGGCAGCCCCTTGGAAGACCTGCAGAATCTAACTGTCCCTAGCTCATACAAACACACACCACACACGTCTACACACTCCTTTATCAGTCCCTCACTCTCTCACACTCTCTCCCTCCCTACCTTCCTGCCAGTCACCATCTTCTCTCCATTGAATGCATTTTAAAGGGTAATGCAAAAATTTTATATAGAAATTCAATATTTAAGATATTTTATTTAAAAGGTTAATATTTACAATATTAATGAAAGAACATTCTTTAAACCTCTATTTACACTTAAAATGTATAAAGGGATGCTAAATTTTTTAACAGGTACATATGGGCAAATTTTGAAGATTGCTTTATATGTAAAAGAGAGAAAGAAGCAATACTTACATTCCTCATCTGGCAAGCATATAGTAGGTGCTTACAAAATATATATTCAATAGGTAAATATGGAAGCACTTTGTAAATTAAAAGCACTCTACAAATGGGGATGCAGCATGGTCACATCCTGTGCCTACGCCAGTCACCACAAGGTATTTCATAGGTTTAGTTGAAGATGAAATACTAGCACAGGCCCTATTCCAATGGATGATGTTCATTATTTTCACTGTATCTCACAACCTTCAACAATCACCTGATTCTGCCTTAAAAGTGTGCTGTTAGTAGATAAGTTCAATATTAAAGTATTTCCCCTAACAAGTACTTTTATACTAGTGGGAACTAGCAGAGCGCAAAACCCTTTGGATTAGAATCTGGCAACAGCTACTCAAATTACAAATGCATTAATCCTTTAACTCACAATTGTACACCTGAGATTTTCTCTACAGATACACTTGGACCCATACAAAGTAACTCATTTTGTGAAATATTGAAAAAAAAATGGTAACCACCCAAGCAAGATTAAATAAATTATGGTACACCAACACCATGGCATCCTATCCAGCTATAAAAATAAAATAAATAATAAATGTCTATAAATTGATAAGAATATATCTCTGAACAAATTGTGAAATAAGAAACAAAATCAAGGTGCTTTTTAGTATGCAAATCTCTGTACAGAAAGGCCAGGGAATAAGGATATACATATTTGTATCTGCTTAAATTAGCATAAAGAAACACTGGAGGAATAAAAATAGGAACACAGGGAACAAGATAGATAGGGATAGAGTGGGATTGAGACTTTTCAGCATATGCCTTTTATATCATTTTCATTTTTGAACTATGTCTTATAATTGATTCAAAAAAATAAAAGTACTAAAAAAAGTTTTTAGCAACTACAGTTTAGAGCTGAAACTTACACATTTTAATTAATTGACTTTATATAACAATATTTTCTGAATCAAGACCCAATTTTTAATTTCCTTGGATATGTTTTCTCTGTATGATTATAGATGCATATTTTATTGATTTTGCTACAGGAACTGTAATTGCTAAATTGGAACTCCATGAAATGTGTGCATATACCCCACAGCAACTTAATTTATTTAATGGTTTTAAGCAATTTACAAAAAATGACTTGGGTTTTTTTGGCCAGCTCCCTATAGTTCTTCCTTCTTATTCTAATAGTTGAGTCTGGTACATTTCATTGAGCATATTCAAATATAGAGCAGAACTATTTTAATGGCACATTTAGTGCCCATTTGTAATAATGTTTTGAGTCATTAAAACGTACACTGGGGAGAACTGTGACAGCAGCACTAACTAATTACAGTCAAGCAGAAGCTGAGATGGAGAGAAGGAGGTCCAGCGCTCTTCTACCCTATTCCAATTTTTCACCAGCATTTTGACCTCAACAAGACCTCTGCTCCCTTGATCCTTCCATTCTATGCTAGTGCATCAGCCTCCTCTGGCTTCATTTCCTTCCCTACTGAGCCAGGACCCCATGGTGAATCACTCCAACCTCTCTCTTGTCAGCACCTTCAATTCCCTTGACCCTTTGCCTCTGCCACATACCCCCTGCCAATCTCCAACTCCAGATTCCTGCAGCAATCTGTCTTCTCTATGCCTACACCGAGACTGCCAAGCACAGCTGGAGAGAATCACACAGGTCTGCAGATTGGTGCCACTGCAGATTTATGTTTTCTGACCACAGCTGAATTATCAACACTATTTCTCAACTTGTCCTGAGTCAGCTCCCCCTCACATACCCTTCAAGGGCTCTTCTGAACTCTTGCCCCATTCTCCTCAGCCTGTCATTCTGATGACTTTGCCCCACATTCTGAGAGAAATAAGGCTATCAGTGTGTGGTCCTTCTCCTACCAGAAATAGTGATGGGCTTTCTGGTCAGGTGGACCACAGGGCTAAGGTAGAGAGCAGGGTGGGAAGCACCTCTTACCTCAGGACCAGTACCGTCCCTGGAGACCATAATCATGCTTTATATCTTCATATTCTTCTGATTAAGAGGCACTGCCTGAAATACTCATTTCCTTTAACTCTACCCTCTTCTTCACCTTCTCTTCCCTCCTTAATTCACAGCAATTCTGCTTCCACTTCCACCCCTTCACTGAAATTCTAGTTTCTTCTTATGACACCAAGGTACTAATCAAATCTAAGGCTTTTACTTAGTCCCTAGCATTATTGACTTTGTCATACATTTGACCATATAGATGACACCCTCTTCTTAGCCATCACTCTCTCCTCCATCCTCCCCTAGGAAAATTCTCTCTTAATCCCCTTTCCTGATATCCCTTTCACCACAATAGCTTAAATACCTTTGCTCCTTGTTCACTCCACCCACTGAGTAATCTCATCACCTCCTATGGACTTTATCACTTCCATTTCAGACTGACTATTCAAGGCTGAATTTAATTCTTTCCCTCAAGAGACTGGTTTCTACCCCAGATTATTCCAAATGTCCATATAGATAATTCCTATATACAGAAGCTCAACCAATAAACAGAAGTCAGTCCCAACATCTTCCTCTGTACATGTAATCAGGCATCAAGTTTTAGAATGTCTTCTAAAGGTCTCTCAAATCCCACTCTCTTCTCAATCCTCATATCCTCTGTTTAATTCAGGACCTTACCATCTCCCACCTGGATGACTGTGCAGCAGCAGTGCCTCATGCAAAGTTGATAGTCAGCTCACTGTTTAATGAATAAGTGAGTGAAAGAATAAGCTGGGCTGAACAATAGTCTCATTATCTCTGGCCCATGCCACATATTGAAACTAGACTCCTCTCTAAATAACAGATCTGACTATATATTTTCTCTGCCTAAGTTCCTGTAAGGTTCACCATTAGCTGTAGAATAAAATCCAAAATTTTCATGTCTCTAGCTCCTAACTACCTTTCCAACTTCATTTCCCATTATTCCCCAAAAATAATATTTAACACTTACTATATGTAAGGCACTATTCTAAGCTCTTTAAATTCACTATCACATATAAATTTCACCCTGCACCTAAAAAGTACATACAACTTATGTTCTCACTTCTCAGATGACAAAATTGAAGCACAAAAATACTAAGTTACTTCCCAGGGTCATGCATCTAGAAAGTGGCGATGGAGATTGCTATGACCATTGTCTCACTTGCACTGTCTGCCACAGCCAAAATAAGTCATTAGTTCCACCTTGTATCTGCTAAGTTACTTAACTACTCCATGACTTTGCTCATGCTCTACCAGAGGGACATTCCAGGTTCTAATCAAATTGTCCTTCCCCCACCATTCTGTTCACTGTACTCTCAGTACACAAACAGGCTTTAACTCTACCTGGAAGCCTTTCTTGGCTTTCTCGGACTATAGCTGCTCCTTCACTGGATGCCTTCACCATTTCATACACATGTATTATAACACTTAATACACTATTACTGTGAATATAAGTGTGTCTCCCCATTAGCCTGTGAGCTTAGGGTACAGAGGCTTTTTCTTATTTATCACAGAATACATAAAACTTAGTACAGTGCCTATACATTGCAAGTCCCCAGTCAATGTTAAATAAATAGAAGACACTTAAAAACTGATGATGATGATCAAGCTACACACCTTTTGCACCTTTTACATCAATAAACCTCAAAGTGGAACTATTTCAATGGGTGAAAGGGAATTTAAATCAGTTCAATTTATAAATATTTGCTGAATGTCTGCTACAATTATCTTTTATTATGGTTTAGAAGGTAGAAATCAGAAAACACAAGGGCAGCTCAGAAAAGATTCATGGCAATACCAGGCATAAAATCAAAATATGAGCAACATGAAATGATTAATAAATGAATAAAAACCTTCCCCTGAGTCATCATCCGGGCTTTTCCCAGCATATCCAGTATTTTGAGCAATCTATTTAGTATGTGTTTTGTGATCTGTGTTGCACTGGTATGAATTATATAACAAAAAGCAAAGGAATTAATCATGTCTTGAAGACCTTACTGTTTACTACATCTCTTGTGTAATAGTTTTCTGGTTTGCAAATACTTTCACATATAACTCACAGATAATGTGATTTCTAGAATTTTTTAATTAAACTTTCAAATATTAAATCAAGCCTCTTCAAATGGCAAAAAAAAAGAAAGTAATGTCCAAAGACTTGGATAATTTGCTTGAAACTCACTGCTCTTGAGATTATCAAGAATTGTCCCCATTTTACAACTGAGAAAATAGAGGCTTTAAGAATTTAAGTGACTCATCCCATTATTGCATAGTTAGTTAGTGGCAAAGTCAGGATTTAAATCTTTGTTGTCTGACTCCAAGCCTAATGTTCTTTTTCTTTTTACATCAGCTCAAGATCTGGAGAAAACGAATGCCTGAAAGTTCGGTTGTTGGAGCAAGGACCTAACTAATTAAAAAGCACTCTTCCACTCATGGACATGGACAACAGTGTGGTAATTTTGGGAGTAGAGTGGGTGGAGAAAGAAGAGGGCATAGAGAGGATACATGGTGATGGAAATAAACAAATAAATGAATGAATGAATAGCCCTGGCCTGAGTTACTCAGTGGTAAGAATGTTGGCCCACACACCAAAGGGTCACAGATTCAATTTCTAGTCAAGGGCACATACCTGGTTTGCAGGTTCCATCCCCTGGCCCAGGTCAGGATGCATTCAAGAGAAATCAATCAATGTGTCTTGTCTCTTCTTTCTGTATTTCTCCCTTTCCTTTCCTTCTTTCCCTTCCCTCCTCTCTCTCTCTCTCTCGCTCTCTCGCTCTCTCGCTCTCTCGCTCTCTCGCTCTCTCACTCTCTCGCTCTCTCACTCTCTCTCCTCTCTCTCTCCCATTCCACTCCTAAAAATCAATGAAAAAATATCCTCAGATGAGGGCCTAACAATAAATAAATAAATACACAAAGTTTATAAGGTTTAAAGGACGGTAGAAGATAAAAATAAAATTGTGTTTTGAATCTTTAAAAAAAAAAATCCTACTCTTCCTCACTCCCTTTACTGGAAATGAGAAAACAGATCCATATGTCTATGTGTAATATATTTTAAATGTATAAATTTCATATAACATACCTTTTCTAAAAATGAAAAGTGTTAGTATTTTTTGTAATGGGACATTAGCATTAATCTATTATTATATTTATTAAATAAAACAGGGACTTATAAAGCTCTTTAAATATTAGCATTTTATACTACTAGAGGCCTGGTACATGAAATTCATGCATGGAGGGGGGTTTCCCTCAGCCCAGCCTGCACTCTCTCCAATTGGGGAACCCCTTGGGACTGCTGGCTCCCAACTGCTCACTTGCCTGCCTGCCTGATGATCCCTAACTGCCCCCCCTTGCTGGCCTGATTTCCCTTAACTGCCTCTGCCTGCCTACCTGATTGCCTCTTACTGCCTACTCCTGCCAGCCTGATCTTGCCCCCACCCTATTATCCTCCCCTCCAAGCCTGGTTGCCCCCAACTTCCCTCCCCTGCAGGCCTGATCTCACCCCCAACTGCCCTCCACTGCCAATTTGGTTCTGATTGGGCGGTTTCTATGCCAGTCAGTATCAAAAACTCCACTTCCTAGGCAGCCATTGGCTTCCCACAGCACCCACATTTGGTTCTGATTGGTCAGTTTCTATAACAGTCAGTGTCAAAAGCTCTGCCTCCTAGGCAACCATTGGTTCCCCACAGCACCCACATTTGGTTCTGATTAGTCAGTTCCTATGCCAGTCAGCATCTTCGAACCTATCTCCACTCCTGATCAGAGAGGCAGGGCTGAACAGCAGCCCATATGGATGCTGGGAGAGAAAGAAAGGCCAGCTGCTGGTGAAGCCCAGAAAAAAAGAGAGTGAGAAATAGCAAGGCAAGTACTGATCAACAACTGCCATGGCAACCCAGCGCTGACTGAAGGATTTCCAGATTGATCAGCCTTTGATCATGATTGGTCATTACAGCCCTGGGCTTTTATATATTAGGACTAGAGGCCCAATGTACAAAATTTGTGCATAGGAAGGGGGTCCCCTCAACTCAGCCTGCACTCTTTCCAATCTGGGACTCCTCAGGATCCCTGGCTCCTAACTTCTCACCTACCTGCCAGCCTGATCCCACTAACTGCTCTACCCTGCTGGCCTGATTTCCCTAACTGCTCTCCCCTGCTGGCCTGATTGCCTCTAACCTCCTCTGCCTTACCCCTGCCAACATGATTTTGTCAGGAAAGATGTCCAGAAGGACATCTGGAAGGTCACCCAGAATATGTTCAGTCTAATTAGCATATTAGCCTTTTATTAGTATGGATGCCACCTTGTCCTAAAAATGCAAGTTGTTCCCAGGTTTTCCTATCATGGAAGGGGAGCCCGCAGTAGCATCCTGGGTTCTGACCAGGGCTTAGGTGCTTGTGCTTTATCTCAGCAGATGCAATTCCTAGTAGAAGACTCTTGGATGTATCTTGAACATTTCTATCGAATTTTCCAAATCATCCTCCAAAAATGTTGAACCACTTTAAATCCCACCAGCAACCATGTGTGTGCCCTTCATCCCACTTTGATGCCAATATCATTGATTTCTCCCTAGAAGCTTCCCTCCTGTCAGCCGGGATTGCTTGGTACTTGATCCAACCTCATTGTTCAACTGCGGATTTGATTTCCCAAAGTAGAATTATGGAGAAGGAAAAATAGTTTTCCTCTACCTTTCTGAGTTCTTAAAGGAGGCCCTTGTAATGAAAGACAAATCATCAAGAGAAAAGCAAAAGTTCATTAACATATGTATATGTGGGAGATCCCAGGGAAAAATAAGTAACTCCTCAAGGTGGCTTAGAATGCAGATTTACATACCTTCTTCCCTGGGGAAGGGGACGGGAATAGACCTCTTAGAGGAGAGTAAATGATATTTAGGAAAGATGAATGGGGGTGGGGAGAAATAGTTTGTAACAAAGTTTGGGTGTGATGTCAACTTCTAATCTTCTGTCCTGTGACAGCAGTCAGTCTTCTCTGCCTGATGACACTTCTCCCACCAAGGGGACCTATGACATTTAAGCTCTTTTGGGGCGGGGGGGTTGTCTAATTTTAGGCAGATCAGGAGACTTCAGTGAAAGCCTCTGCATGCATTTGCTGTTTTTCAGGCATCTGCAGGTCAAGATCATCAATATAACAACTCAGCATATGTTGGGATGTCATGTTCTCTGACCTTCAGAATAATCCCAACAAAAGCTTCTTTCCTCACTTAGATGATTTGCTACAGTAGTGTTATTCCCTGCAGACAGTATTCTGACCAGACCTTCTCAGGAGTGGTCATCACATACCCTGTGTTTGTAGAAAGGTATGGGCCACATCACTAAATAAAGCACGGGCAGTTTTCTCATCTTGTGGAAAGGGAGATAAAGTTATGATAGTTTATCTCCCTTTCCACAGGTTTCTTGCAGTTTTGTGTCTCCGCTGCCCTTCTCCACCCCACAGGAACCCCAGCACCATGGTGGTGAGCCTTGGGGCTGTGGGGTGCCGGCCTCCCTGCGGGTTTGTGTTCCTATCTGGCCCCCTGCACCCCCAGGGCCTCCATGGCAGGGCTTAGAACTGCAGAGTGGCAGCCTCCCTTGGGGTCTGTGTCCCCAATCCCCCCCCTTCAGCCCCAGTTCCACCATGGTGGGCCTTCGGGCTGCAGCATGCCAGATTTCCTGTGGGTTTATGTCCCTGATCCAGGTTTGTGTCCCCAATCTGGCCCCCACAGTCCCAGCGCCACCATGGCAGGGCTTGGGGCTGTGAGTGGCTGGCCTCCCTGCAGGTCTGTGTCCCCAATCCAGCCTCCCTCACTCCCAGTGCTGCCATGGCGGGCTTGGGGCAGTGGGGTGCCAGACTCTCTGCATGTTTGTATTCCCATCCAGGCCCCTGCAGCCTCAGCGCCACCATGGCTGGGCTTGGAACTGCTGGGTGCTGCTGCCTGGCCGCTATGGGTGTGGTCATCTTTGTTGGGTAATTTGCATACTCACTCCTATTGGCTGGTAGCATAATGGAGTGATGGTTAATTTGTATCTTACTCTTTTATTAGGAGCCCAGTGCACTAATTTGTGCACCTTGAAAGGAACTATGGGCTGCAAGGCTGCCATGAGCACAGGGGCGGGTCTCGGCCCATTTTCTGAGCCCCACCCTGACCCTCCCACCATGGCCCCTGGTCCCCTGTCTGTCAGCAGCTCTGCTCCAGCCACTGCTGCTCTCACATGCTGACAGTGTGGAGCCATTGGCATGGAGCGATTGGGGCCAGCGCCAGCCTTGGGTATAGACAGAGCCTGCACTGTCAGAAGGTGCAAGCTGCGACTGCTGCCCCAATCGTCCCTCAAGAGAAGGGGAGGTGGAGAAGCCCTCGGGGGCACTCAGGGCTGGCAGCCACTGTTGAAGGCACTGAGCGATTGGAACTGGTGCTGGGCGCCATCAGTGAGTGTGAGCACTGGCTCCAGCACCGGCAACAGGTGTGAGTGGGGCCGATGCTGGCACCGGGTGCAGCGGAGCCGGCTCCAGGAGCGGGTGTAGGCCCCAGCATCAGGGACAAGCGCCCGGCAGGACCACAGCACATGGGAGCAAAGAATTTTCAGTAACCACCAGAGGCTCTCCCTGATGATAGCAACCGGCATCCAGCTTTAGTCTAGCACCCCTGCTCACCTGCTCCACCATCCTGCCATAAGCAGATGCCCACCATGTTCCATGCTCTGTCACCTGCTGTCAATGCCTGCCATGTTCCATGCACGCCCCCAGATGATCAGTGCATGTCATAGCAACTGGTTGTTTCATTGTTCAGTTGTTCTGCCATTCAGTCTATTTGCATATTAAGGTTTTATATATATATAGATTTTAATTTCAACTGAATGACCAAGCAGATATTAAAATAATGAAAAAGACCACAAACTTCTCTTGGGACAAAAACCATCAATCAACATTTCTTATAGGAGGGTCATATTTCCTCCTGGTATGGAAATGATCCTGTTTGAAAGTAAATGTGTATGAACATGTATACAAAATACTTATGCTGATGTGACTGCGGTTAGCATGTTTCATTCAACAGACTCATAGCACAGAATTATAACTTAGAGATAAAGTCCTATCTCCTCATTTAAAAGATAAGTCAAAAGCAGTAATAATCACTACCATTTATCAAGTGCCCACTGTTTTTATTATGCACACATTACCCTGAAGTTTATGCTACAGCCATTCTAAAAGACTTACACCATTTTTAATATATTATATTCCAGTTCCAAATGAAGACAAACACACTCATAACATTTCTGTTTGTTAAAGCTTGTATCAACCTAAGTATCTCTCACTAGAGGAATGTGTACATAAAATGAAGTGAATGCAGACATAGATACTGACAGCAGTCAAAAGTTAGACAATATGAATGTGGCGACATGAATTTACCCCCCAAAAATAAATCTTTGATTAAGGTAGAATAAACAAAATGAGATTTATAACCCATTAGCATTAAAGTAAACTAATAAATACCCACAAAATAGTACCATAATATTTAAAAATACATATACAAATAACTAAAATTATATGAGGGTAGTTGATTATATATACAAAAGTAAGTACTGATAGATCAAGGAAAAAGAAATGGAGAGAGGATCATGAGCCAAAAGGAAAAGTATGAAATAATATAAAATTAAAAATAGGCTTGGTTGGATGGATGGTTTCAGTGTGCAATAAAATGAGGAGTGATCAACACAATTCTGAACACCTTTAATTCCTAAAGAAAATAGGAGGAGAAGAATATAATAGAAATGTAAGTCTCACTATTCCCCTAATTCTATTATAGGACAAATAATTTCTTTATATATAACTAGTGGCCCAGTGCACAAAATTCGTACATTGGGGGGAGGGTGTCCCTCAGCTCAGCCTGCACCCTCTCGGCCTAAACCAGCAGTCAAACATCTTTCTTGCAATCTGGGATCACTGGCTCCTAACCTTTAACCTGCCTGCCTGCCTGATTGCCCCTAACCACTCTGCCCACTCTGCCCATTCTGCCTGCTGGCCTAATCACCCCCAATGTGTCCCTCCCGCCACCCTGATAGCCCCCAATTGCCCTCCCCTGCCAACCTGATCACCCCTAACTGCCTCTGCCTCGGTCCTGCCACATGGCTTTATCTGGAAGGACGTCCAGAAGGTCTCCCAGTATAATTAGCATATTACCCTTTTATTAGTATAGATAAGACAAATTTCATTGCATGTGTTTTTGTTTTTGTTTTTAAATATATTTTATTGATTTTTTACAGAGAGGAAGGGAGAGAGATAGAAAGTCAGAAACATTGATGAGAGAGAGACATCGATCAGCCGCCTCCTGTACGCTCCACAGTGGAGATGTGCCCACAAGCAAGGTACATGCCCCCAACCGGAATCGAACCTGGGACCTTTCAGTTCTCAAGCTGATGCTCTATCCACTGAGCCAAACTGGTCTCGGCTATTACATATGTTTTGAAGCTAGTTTTATTTCTAGTCTTTATGACCAAACCTACATAACACAGATATTTACATTACAATTCATAACAATAGTGAAATTACAATTATGAAGTAGCAACAAAAATATGGTTGGGGGTCACCACAACATGAGGAATTGTATTAAAGGGTCATGGCATTAAAAAGGTTGAGAACCACTACCAGTCTAGACTGAACTTTCAGAGATAACTTCCAGAATACCACCATAAACTAGCCAGTGGTCGGCAAACTCATTAGTCAACAGAGCCAAATATCAAGAGTATAACGATTGAAATTTCTTTTGAGTGCCAAATTTTTTAAATTTAAACTTCTTCTAATGCCACTTCTTCCAAATAAACGCCCAGGTCATGGTATTTTGTGGAAGAGCCACACTCAAGGGGCCAAAGGGATGCATGTGGCTTGTGAGCCACAGTTTGCCAACCATGGAACTAGCCCATCAGTGAGGCTGCAACTTTTACCATGATCAAGAAACAGAAATCAGAAAGAAGCTGTCTGATGTGCAGATACCAGTCTGCAAACTAACTTTGCCCAGATTCAAAGATTGGGAAGTTTCGTAGTCTGTTTGGGCTACCATAACAAAAACACAATAGACTAGCTAACTTAGTAGCAAACATTTATTTCTTACAATTGTAGAAGCTGAGAAGTAGGGAATTGAAGTACCAGCAGATTCCAAGCCTCATGGGAGCTTGATTCCTAATTCCTAAACAGTAGTCGTTCTGCTATGTTTTCACATGATGGAAGGATCAAGGGAGCTCTCTAGAGCAAGCATGTCAAACTCGCAGCCCACAATGAATATTTCTGTAGCCCATCCAATATACATGATATGTAAGAAATGTTTTAATAAATATTTCATGACTTAATTTTTATAATGTCCTGTTACACATAATCCTATCAAATAAAGATGGATATGCTAATTGACCCTCACATCATCGCAAAGATGACAGTGCCCATAGTCAATAAGAAGGGAATATGCTAATTGACTGCCCCCATTCTCAAAGGTGTTAGTGCCCATAGCCAATAAAGAGGGAATATGCTAATTGACTTCCATGCCCTCAAAGATGGCAGTGCCCACAGCCACAAGATGGCTGAGCCCAGTCCCTCAGTCCCACCAGGGTGGCAGGAGTGCAGCAAGCCTGGGCCCTCCCCCAGGTGGGCCAGGCCATTCTGCATGCCTGCCTCTGGAGTCCCTCAGTTCCCTCAGCCCCTCAGACGCTCAGGGCCAACCTGAGGCACAGGCAAACCTTGGATGGCAGCTGACCAGCCAATGCTCAAGATGCAGGCAATCATCAGATGGTGATGCCCAGCCACCCAGGGCCACCGAGGCTCAGCTAACCAGGGCCAGCCACGGCTTGCACTGCCAGCAGTGGCAGCAGCAGAGGTGTGTTGGGGCATCACCTTTTCCTGATCACCAGATTGCCTCCCACCTCTGAGGGCTCCTGGACTGTGAGAGGTGCCAGGCTGGGCTGAGGGACCCCCCCCTCCAGTTCATGAATTGTCACGCATCGGGCCTCTAGTTATTAATAACAAACTACAATATTCACTAATGACTGATTACTATAATTGTGTTGCATTCATTTTTCTTACACACCTTATACACAGGCACACCATTTCTATTGAATGTGTTAGCAGCCGATTGCCATATCATTAGTCTTGTACTGACTAGTGTGGTGTGCACACAGAAAATATATTGCTTTTGGAGAAGAAGAAAAAGAGGTTTATTTGTGTTATGCTTATTAATTTGTGCAGTTATTCAGTGTCTGGTAAGTTCAAGAAAAAAATGTTAATTTTTATTAAAATGTTCTATTATTTTAGGTTAATGGCTACTCATTTATTTCAGCCCTTGTATTCAGCATGTCTCTATAGAAATAAACTTATGTTTCTATGAAAATTGAAGCTCTTGTTTTTTTGTAGCCCACATAATTTAAACCTTGTCTACTTGGCCCTTGTTAGCCTTTGAGTTTGACATGTTTCCTCTAGAGCAGTGGTTCTCAACCTTCCTAAGGCCTTGACCCTTGCATACAGTTCCTCATGTGATGGTGACCCCCAACCATGAAATTTTGCTACTGTTCTGCATCGTGATATAAATATCTGCATTTTCCGATGGTCTGAGGCGACCCCTGTGAAAGGGTCGTTCGACCCTTATAGGGGTCGCAACCCACAGGTTGAGAACCGCTGCTCTAGAGTCTCTTTAATGAGGACACCATTTCCATTTATGAGGGATCCACCCTAATGACCTAATCACCTCATCAAAGTCTCACCTTCAAATACCATCATATTGGGGATTAGATTTCAACATATAAATTTTGAGAGCACACCAAAATTCTGTCCATAACAGGGAGTCGACTCTTATCATGGAGTGTTAGCCATGATCCATGCCAGTCACGTCCACAATTTCTTGACACTTAGAAATACAGGGTCCAGACACTGACATGACTAGTGCTGCTGCCACAGAATAAAGCAAATGTGCACACTATTAGGTTTTCTAATGAAAACAGCAGGAGAAAAGAAACTTTGCCCTTGGCCCTCTTCCACCTTTCAAATCTTAGTTGGTTACTTGATGGCAGCTAAATCACATGCACAGCCTAGCTTTAAGAATCCTAGGGTATACATTCTTTAGTAGATGAAATACTTAAAAGAAGCTGAAATGGAGTTGAATAAAATATCTTCAACATATGCCTTATTGATTAACATGATAAATGTCTTCATGAAATTATTGGATGTCAAAGTTCAATAATAATAAAAAAAGATTCTTTTAAGCATTCAGGATACATATCAAATTACCTAAAAGGAGAAATATCAGACTGTCCAAAAGCAACATTAACAACATTAAATGCTAAAAGATAAAGGAGCTATGCCTTTAAATTGCTTGAGAAAAGATAATGCGATCCAACTATTTTATTCCCAGCCTAACTTTGGTTGAAATAAAAGGCAATAGGTAAACATCTTTAACATGCAAGAACTCAAGAAATATAGTTCCCATGAGTCTTTCTTGAAGAAAGTACTAGAGAACTTCAACCAATCAAAAGATGAATGAAGAAACAATAACAAAACCATAGCCAATAAAAATGGAATCAATTTATCTGTAGATCAAGAATAAAACAAGTTGTACAAGAATTATGGTTTCAGAACAGAATTAAAAACCTTAAACCTTGACAATGAAGAAAAATATATAAGTAGTATAAATTAGAAAATAAAGGAGAAGAGATAGAAATTAATACAAGTGTACTTTCCTCATTTTTTACTAACCAGGGATCAAAAGAAAAAGATGACAAATCCAACTAATCATGGTAAAAGCCTTTCTAAAAGTATAAAGAAAAAAACATTAAAATAATATATTTGACCAAAAGCAGGTATTAGAAGAAAGGAAGAAAGGGATGTAATATGTAGATACTATCAAAATAAAGATAATTAAATATAAACTAGTTATAAAAGTAACCAGTAGAAAACAACCACTAAAATAAAAATAAAAATTTCCAAAGAATACTTAACATTATTGGTTAATGGTGTAAGAAGGGAAAAAAAGTTCAGTTGATACATAGTGATTAATTTCCAAAGTAATAGAAGATGGGGAGATATGAAGGAGAAAAAAATCAATTCAAAATGAGGTTAAAAATGATTAATTTTTTTAAATACAGGGAAAGTGTAACAAATAGAGGCTGCAAAATTCAATTATAAAAATGAATTTAAATATATCTACAAGTAGATTAAGCTTTATAGTAAAAATAAAGGTTGTTGGACTAGATTTTTAAATAATACTAGCCCATATGCTTTTTGTTAACACAAATATACCCAAAACTTAAGGATATACATACCACAACTTGACAGTAAAATTTTATAAAAAGATATACTAAGAAAATACTAACTGAAGAAAATATTCTCTTATTATATTGCAAAACAGTTTAGAAATCAATAACAAAAGTAGAATTAGAAAATAACTTACATGTTTGGAAATTCTAAAAGCCCAAATCCACATAACTTTTGTTAGAAATAAATTATAATGTAAGTTAGAAAATATTTATAATTGTGCAGTAATGGGCATATTTCAGATTAAAATTATGACAATGTGGAAATCAGAGAGCAATTTAAAGGCTTAAGAACATCCATAATAATAAAAGAATATGCTAATTAGACTGGATAGCCAAACAACCTTCCAGACATCCTTCTGAACTAAGCTGTGGTGGCAGGGGCTGAGACAGAGGCAGTTAGGGGTGATCAGGCAGTCAGGCAAGCAGTTAGGGGCAATCAGGCAGGCAAGTAAATATTTAGGGAGGATCAGGCAGGCAGAGGCAGTTAGAGGTGATCAGGCAGTCAGGTGAATGGTTAGAGGTGATCAGGCAGGCAGGTGAGTGGTTAGGGATAATCAGGCAGGCATAAAAGTGGTTAGGGGTGATTAGGCAAGCAGGCAAAGGGGTTAGGGGTGATCAGGCAGGCAGCAGAGGTAGTTAGGGGTGATTAGACAAGCAGGTGAGCAGTGAGGAGTGATCGAGCAGGCAGGAAAGTGGTTAGGAGTGATCAGGCAGGCAGGTGCATGGTTAGAGGCAATCAGGAAGGCAGGCAGATGCAGTTAGGGGCAATCAGGCAAGCAGGCAAGTGGTTAGGGGAAATGAGGCAGCCAGGCAGAGTAGTTAGGAGCGATCAGGCAGACAGAGTGGTTAAGAGCAATCAGGCAAGCAGGCAGGACAGTGGTTAGAAATTAGCAGTCCCAGATTGTGAGAGGGTGCAGGCTGGGCTGAGGGACCACCACCTCCAGTCCGTGAATTTTGTGCCCAGGGCCTCTAATATATTAGAAAAGGTGAAAATATAAAATTTAATCATCTAAATAAACATCAAATTTAATAATTTATAAAAGAATAGAATAAATCAAAGGAAAGTAGAATAAGTTATAAAAGTGATAAAATAAATTAATAAAAAATAAAAGCAAACATACAAAGGCTAATTTAACCAAAAATATTTCTTGAATACTTAGTATGAGCCAGGCACTATTCATGGTAGGACTTGGGGAAGTAGTAATAATCAAAACAAGCCAAAATCCCTTCTTTCTTGTAGTTTATAGTTTAATGGTTTGAAATATATAAAGTGCAAATAACTTTAGATTTTTAGGAAAGTTGCAATGATGGTATAAAGAGTTCCTATATATTCCTCAGCAACTTTCCCCAATTGTTAATAACTTACATAACCATGGTGGATTTGTAAAAACTAAGAAACTGTCATTAATACATTACTATTCATATACCATAGATTTTATTTGGAATTCACCAAATTTTTTCATTACTGTACTCTCTTTTGTTGATTAATTTATCATAGATTCCAGTCCTCTCTTGAAAGATACCATTTCTTCCTCTATTGAATATATTAATTATAACTACTTAAAAGTATATGTCTAATAACTTCAATTTCTGAATCATCTATAGGTCTACTTTTATTGTTTATTTCTTCTCTTGTTTTTAAGTATTTAATCTTGTTTCTTGACATTCTTGGTGATTTTTAATTGCATGGTGAACATTGCATATAAAACTTTTTAGTTACCAGATGATGTAATCTACCAACAGATTAATGGCAGATTATCTTCTTCCAGTCAAAGTTAGGGGTTTCTCATTATGAGAGCTGGTTTATTTCTGGTATGCTCTTATTCTGAAGATGTAGCTTTTACTCTTAATGTATATCTACTGAGAAGGCTCAAATTAAAGCCCATTGTATTTACCAGAGCCATTCCATCTTTGAAGGCCCTAACCCCCAATTTCTGTCTCCCTAGAATAATAAGACAACTATGGGCAGTCACACATATACACAATTTTACCTGCCCTAATCTCTATTTGTGGTGAACTTTTGTAAGAAATTTATCTAAGATCAAGAAATAAAGAAAAAGCATCCTGGTAACAAATGACAATGAAAACACAACAATCTAAAACCTATGTGACACAGAGAAAGCAGTCCTGAGAGAGAAGTTCATAGCTATACAGGTCTGGATTAAAAAAAAAAAAAGGTAATGAATTATCTAACCCTAAAACTCAAAGAATTAAAAAGAAAGCAACAAGCAAATGCAAAGTAAGGAGAAGGAAGGAAATAATAAAGATCAGAGCAGAAATAAATAACATAAAGACAAAACAAAACAAAACAACAAAGAAAAACAATACAAAAAATCAAAAAAACTAAGAGTTGATTCTTTGAAGAAATAAAAAAGATTGATGAACCTCTACCCAGGCTCACCAAGAAGCAAAGAGAGAAGACCCAAACAAATCAGAAATGAAAGAGGTGAAATAACTGACCCCACAGAAATACAAAGAATTATGAAAAAATACTATGAACAACTCTATTCTGACAAACTGGACTACCTAGACAAAATGGACATATTCTTAGAAAAATACAAGCTTCTAAAACTCAATTAGGAAGAATCAAAATACCTAAGTAGGCTGATTACTACCAAAGAAATTGAAGCAGTAATCAAAAATCTTCCATCAAATAAAAGCCCTGGTCTGGATGGCTTTACAGGGGAGTTCTACCATATATTCAAAGAACTAAAACCAATCCTCCCCAGACTATTCCAAAAAATTAAGAGCAAGGCACACTTCCAAGCTCTAAGAAGTCAATATTACTCTGATTTTTAAACCAGATAAAGATACCACAAAGAAAGAGAACCACAGGACAATGTTCCTGATGAACATAGATGCTAAAATCCTCAATAAAATTCTAGCAAATAGGATCCAGCATTACAATAAAAAGATCATACACCATAACTAAGTAGGATTCATCCCAGGGATGCAAGGATGATACAATATCCACAAATCAATAAATGTGATACATCACATAAACAAATTGAGAGACAAAAATCACATAATCATATCAATTGATGCAGAAGAAGCATTTGACAAAATTCAACACCCTTTTTTGATAAAAACTCTCAGCAAAGTAGAAATAGAGGGATCATAACCCAACATACAAGTAATAAAAACCTTATATGACAAACCATCAGCCAACATCATACTTAATGGGAAAATACTAAAACCATTTCCCCTCAGAACAGGAACAAAGACAGGGATACCCTCTTTTACCACTCCTGTTTAACATAGTGCTGGATGTACTAGCCATAGTGATCAGATAAGAGGAAGAAATACAAAGCATCCAAATTGGAAAAGAAGAAGTAAAACTGTCCTTAATTGCAGATGACATTATATTGTACATAGGAAACCCCAAGGACTCCATCAAAATACTACTAGACTTAATAAATGAATTCGCCAATGTAGCAGGATCCAAAATTAACACCCAAAGTCTATGGCTATTCTATATACCAATAATGAACTCACTGAAAGAGAAACTAAAATAAAAATAAAAAATCCCATTTAACAAACAATTAAGATACATAAGAATAAACTTAACTAAGAAAGTAAAACACCTATACTTGGAAAACTACAGGACATTGGAAAAAGAGATAGAGGAAGATATAAACATATGGAGAACATACCATGCTCATGGATTGGTAGAATCAACATCATTAAAATGTCCATCCTACCCAAAGATATTTGTAGATTCAATACAATCCCCATTAAAATATCAATGACATATTTCACAGACCTAGAACAACAGAGATCAATGGGGGGATAGGGACACATATGTAATACCTTAATCAATAAAGAAAAAAAGAAAAAAATACAAAATACAAAAATAAAATACCAATGGCATATTTCACAGACCCAGAACAAAGTCTCCAGGCTACAAAGTTTCAATTGTAGAAAATAAATAAATCCCAGATACCAGGACCTCCGATTGGGTCTCTGGGGGACATGGCCGGCCTGCAAACCACCACAGGTCCCTCGCCCAGGCCACCCCATGCCCCAAGGGAACACCCATTGTGATCTAAGACACCCTTCAGGGCAAACCAGCTGGCCCCCACCTGTGCAGCAGGCCTCTAATCCTACCTAATAAAAGAGTAATATGCAGATTGACCATCCCTGCAACACACAAGATGACTGCCCCCATGTGGTCCAAAGATCCTGCCCCCATGTGGACAGAAGATGGCCACTACAAGATGGCCAGCAGGGGAGAGCAGTTGACAGCCACCAGGCCTGCAAGGGAAGGCAGTTGTGGGTGATCAGTCCCACAGGGAAGAACAGTTGGCAGTGATCAAGCCTGCAGGGGAGGGCAGTTAGGGGTGACCAAACCAGCAGAGGAGAGAAGATAGGGGTGACAGGGCCAGCAGGAAAGGGCAGTTGTGGGGGGACTCAGGCCTGCAGGGGAGGGCAGTTAGGGCCAAACAGGCTGGTAGGGGAACAGTTAGGCATCAATCAGGCTGGCAGGGGAGTGGTTAGGGGGTGATCAGGCTGGCAGGCAGAAGTGGTTAGGGGCAGTTAGGAAGGCAGATAGGTGAGCAGTTGGGAGCCAGCAGTCTTGGGTTGTGAGAGGGATGTCCGACTTCCCATTTAGGCCCGATTCTACCTGAAACGGGAAGTCGGACCTCCCTCAAGGGGGCCCAGATTGGAGACGGAGCAGGCTGGATTGAAGGACACTCCCCTCAGCCCCCCACTCCCATGAACAAATTTCGTGCACCAGGCCTCTAGTACTCTATAAAAAAATAATATAAGAATAAACTCTCTATTTTGTGTACTCACAACTGTAAACCTACTTTTGCCATATTCTGTATTCAGGAAGTGCTGGCTATAGTTATCAATAAATGTTGCTAATAATTGTATACTGTTAAGTTATAATAGGAATTACATGTTTCTCGCAGAAAGAAATATTATCCCCCCTCTCCAATCTTTTAGCTTAAAAGGTTGGAACACCTGGCATCTCCCTACTCAAGGACCTCTCCCACTAATGGTAACTGAGCAGCACACCAAGGATTCAGAAGCGTTTGCCTGGCCATTAGACTCAACCTTAAGGAAACTCTGGTTGACACCACTTATATTTCTTTGTCTGGAAGTGGAAGAGGGATCAAGTCAATAGGCATCCCTCAAACTCCCCAAAATAGAACCATCAATCTTGGCCTAGGTGACTATCACATTGAACATTTTCAGGCAGCTTTTTCAACCTTGGAGGCTTGGGCAACCTGCCAGTAATGAAGATGTATTAATGCTTAATGCAGCTTAATGTAATAGGTGTCATGTTCATAATTTACAGAAGCTCTTTCTAAAGCATTAAATTCATTTATACTTCTTAAAAGCTACTCAATCGTGGGGGCTTAGTTCGGTAGGGTTTCTTTTTTAGGATCAAATGATATATAAATTGTTAACATATCCAAACTCATCCATTAGTGCATGTGAAAGCAATAAATGTGCCAAAGTAGCAATAACATGATCGAGGAAAGTCATTGTGGTCATTAGGGCTGAAAGGGTTTCATTTATGGCCCTGGGAAAGAGAATGAAGGCTGTAAAATAGACCCAGGAGCTCCCACTGACCAGGAACCGTGCCTCATTATGCTCAAACAAACAAAAAAATGTATATTTTAGGTATTCAAAAGTGGCATTGGCTTTGCCTTCTGTTTTATAGTATGTTGCCCGCCATTTTGAAAAAAAGAAAATAAAATGGATTGATGAGGGCTTCACATCCCAACTAGCTGTTTGTGGAATATTGATTGGCCTCCTGGTACATAACTCTAAACAAAACAGGGGGGCACGATGAATGAGAGCCCTTACTTGCGGAACAGATCTGGGAGGTTAGGAATTGATGGAATTATAAATCCTAACCCCAGGATCATTTCCAAAGTAGCCCCAACATCAACATAGAAATGAAAAGAAGTTATAACTTTGTGTATCTGATTAAGGACCACTATTATCCCCATTATGATCCGCTGACATCCACCAATACTCATGTCCCTGTGAGTCAAATTCCTGCCCCCCCCAAAAAAAAAATATTGCAGAGTACTGAGAAGCACTGTGAATGAATAGAAGGTAGGAAAAAAATTAATAAAAAATGTAGAGTCAAGTTATTCTATCTAAATTAATACTTTTTCATGGAATAATTAGAAACACCTGAGAGTTTTAATAAATCAGCAATATCTTGATCCCACCCTAGATAATTAATCTTTAAGAGTGGAACTTGGCCATCAGTTTTTTTTAATGTTCTCCAGGGACTTCTCTTGTGCAGCCAGGATTAAGAACCATTAATTTAACTGATATTACAAAGGTTCTAAGTAAAGATGATATAACACAGTCATTTCTTCTTATTTAGCACTAGTGGTCTAGTGCAAGAATTCGTGCACATTGAAAGGAAATCAGGAGCCTGCACCCACGTGACGGGGGAGTTTCCACATTCCCTGAGCTGCCAGGAAGTTACGTGGGGTGTCTGTCCTACTCCCTGCAGCTTCCTGAAAAAAGTATTTACAGATGTCCCTTCTGCAGCCAGGGTCTCGCCTTGCTGGCTGGGAGGTCCCCAGTGAACACCTTGGACCATGCTGAACACTTTCCACCACTCAGAGCTGGATAAGAGATTCTCGGAGTTGAACAATACGAAGTTGGGGATCTTGGAGGAAGGGGGTGCTCTCTCCCATGCCCCCACCCTTTAGATCCATCTCTTTTACCTCAATTGTGAGTCATCACTTTGTGGCCATTTTTACATTACTGCCTTCCTCTGTAACTCTGGGGCAATCTGTAAAGGATGAGATTTTATCTCTATGTCCCAGGCAGAGTTCCAGGAGCCTAGCAGCGATTTCAGCCTTGTCCTGGTTACTCTGAGTGTCCTCATTTCACCTGTTCCCAGGAGATTGTACCTGTAGGCATGTGGGGTATGTGCCTCATGGTAAGTTCTGGCTGAGCTGTACGTGTCCCCAGGGCCTGGTACCAGCACCACAGGGGGTGGGGTGGGGGAAGGGTTCCATCCACAGGAGCTGCCATCCATGGGCCCACCTGCCCACAGAAGCCACCGAGGATCTGTAGGGAACATGGGAGCCCCAAGGGAGCCTGAATGCAGGCCAGGCCCAGGAAGGGTGCAATGGCGGTAAGAAGGAAGGAGAGAGGCGGATCATGATCCTGGGTAAGGCGCATTCTTAATATTTCATATCCACATCCGAAGGAACACAGCAATAGCTAATGGGTGGAACATGGCCCTGATGCCTGAGGGGTAGTTCCAGAGGGTGGGCATCAGTCACTCATAAATGTTCCATGTTGCATTTCTTTGCAGTAGATCGGTGGTCAGCAAACTATGGCTCATGAGCCACCTGCGCCTCATTGACCCCTTGAGTGTGGCTCTTCCACAAAATACCACAGCCTGGGCGAGTCTATTTTGAAGAAGAGGTGTTAGAATAAGTTTAAAAATTTTGGCTCTCAAAAGAAATTTCAATTGTACTGTTGATATTTGGCTCTATTGACTAATGAGTTTGTCAGCACTGCAGTAGATTATACCAGCAGCGTATAGGGGATGATTTTTCCACGTAACTCCCAGTCCAGGTGTGGGGATGCCTGAACTGAACAGGTCAGGCCAGCACCTGATGGTGCCCCTCTGCCCACCGGAGCCAAGAGCCAACCAGCGTTCTACATGGATCCAGGAGCGGGTATTTGGTGCCAGATCATGGACCTTTCCAGGAGATGGGGCTGAGGCCGGGTAGTAGGTGGAAGTTGCAAAGAACTCCTCCACAGACACACATGGGTGTTTGTCATTGGGCTGGACTTCACCAGCACTTGCTCATGAGATGGGGGCGGGCCCAAACACATTTGTGAAGCTCCTCTGGGTTTTTCCCGAGCCTGCATCAGAGACCCAGAGGGCAATAGATAAGGGGTGCAGTACAGCTGCAGAGTTTGAAGGGAGAGTTTCAGGGACTGGCAAAGGCTGATCCAGCTGATCCATGGCCATTCCGGCTACACCCCCACCACCTAAGCATTGGAACAGCAGTCTGTTTGCTGGAGATTGCATCTGCCAGAGGCAGGAGAGGCTCCTATGCCAGGCTTCTGGCTTGAGTGGCTTTCCTGTTATGGGAGTGCACTGACCACCAGGGAGCAGCTCCTGCATTGAGCGTCTAGCCCTGGTGGTCAGTGCGTGACTGGTCATTCAATCCTTATTGGTTTTATGGTTGCTGGCTTTTTATATATGTAGATTAGAAGCCTGGTGCACAAAATTAATGCATGGGGAGAGGGATGTCCCTCTCCCAGCCTGAACCTTCTCCAATCTGAGACTCCTCGAGGGATTTCCAACTGCCCGTTTAGGCTCCGATTCTAGTGGGATCAGGGCTAAACGGTCAGTCAGACATCCCTCTCACAATCCAGGATGGCTGGCTCACAACTGCTCACCTGACTGCTTTCCTGATTGCCCCTAACTACTTCTCCCTGCCAGCCTGATCACCTCCTATCACTCCCCTGCCAGCCTGATTGATACCTAACTGCTCCCCTGCCAGCCTATTTGCCCCTAACTGCCCTCCCCTTCAGGCCTGGTCACCCCTAACTGCCCTCCCCTGCAGGCCTGGTCCCCCCCCAATTTCTCTTCTCTGCTGGCCTGGTCACCCCTAACTGTCCATCCCTGTAGGTTTGATTTCCCCCAACTACCCTACCTTGCAGGCCTGGTCCCTCCCATCTGCCCTCCCCTGCTGGCCCCTAGCCTCCTGCTCTGTGGCTGCTGCTATTTTTTTTTTATTTACTAAATCTTTATTGTTCAGATTATTACATTTGTTCCTCTTTTTCCCCCCCATAAGTCCCCTCCCTCTTCTCTTACCTCCCCCTGCATTGTCCTCATCCATAGGTGTATGATTTTTGTCCAGTCTCTCCCTGCACCCCCTCACTTCTTTCCCCTGAGAATTGTCAGTCCACTCCCTTTCTGTGCTCCTGATTCCATTATATTCACCAGTTTGTTCTGTTCATGAGATATTTTATTCACTTGAATTTTAGATTCAGTTGTTGATAGATATGTATTTGTTGTTCATAATTTTTATCTTTACCTTTTTCTTCTTCTTTCTCTTCTTAAAGAGTACCTTTCAGCATTTCATATAACACTAGTTTGGTGTTGATGAACTCCTTTAGCTTTTTCTTATCTGTGAAGCTCTTTATCTGACCTTCAATTCTGAGTGATAACTTTTCTGGGTAGAGTAATCTTGATTATAAGTTCTTGCTATTCATCACGCGGAATATTTCTTGCCACTCCCATCTGGCCTGCATAGTTTCTGTTGAGAAATCAGCTGACAATCTTATGGGTGCTCCTTTGTAGGTAATTAACTATTTTTTCCTTGCTGATTTTAATATTCTCTTTGTCTTTTGCTCTTTGCATTTTAATTATGATATGTGTTGGTGTGGTCCTCTTTGGATTTCTCTTGTTTGGGGTTCTGTGTGCTTCCTGCACTTGTAAGTCTATTTCTTTCACCAGGAAGTTTTCAGTCATTATTTCTTCAAATAGGTTTTCAGTATCTTGCTCTCTCTCTTCTTCTGGCACCCCCACAATTCTGATGTTGGTATGCTTGAAGTTGTCCCAGAGGCTCCTTACACTATCTTCATATTTTGGATTCTTTTTTATTTTTGCTTTTCCAATGGAGTGTTTTTGTTTGTTTGTTTGTTTTGTTTTTTTGTTTTTTGTTTTTTGCTTCTTTGTATTTCAAATCTTTGACTTGTTTTTTACGTTCCTCTAGTCTGCTGTTAGGTTTCTGTATAATATTTTTTATTTCAGTCAGTGTATGTTTAATTTCTACTTGGTCCTTTTTTATCTCCTCTTGGGTCTTGCTAAATTTATCCATCTTTTCTAGGAAATTCTTGAAAAAACCTTATAACTGTGATTTTGAACTTTATATCCAGTCGTTTGTTTTCCTCCATTTTTTTCATTTGTGATTTGTTCCTTTATCTCCACATTTTCACTGCTTCCCTGAATTAGTAAAGTAGCTTTGTGTGTTAGATGTCCTATATGGCCCAGTAGCTCCACCTCCCCAGTTACCTGAGGTGGATTTTTTTGGTACACCCCTCTGTGGACTGTGTGAACAGCCTTGTTGTAGTTAAGTCTTGATTGTTGTTGGTATCACTGGGGGGAATTGACCTCCAAGCCAATTGTTGTGAGGATCAGCTGTGTTTATACGGGAAGAACTTCTGTGCTGGAGTCAGCCTTATGATACAAGACTTGCAATATTGCAAAAGCCTTTGTTCAGTTTGGATGGGGTGGAGTTTCAAGGCTGAGCAGAGACAGCCTTGGCTTCCCATCAGCCCTGCTCTACGCGGCCCCTGGGTCTCAGTGTCCCTCAGTAATCAATGCAGCCCTCTCTGTGTGCACACTTGTGCCCCTCCAGACCTCTGTCTTTCCAGCTCTTCTGAGCTTCTGTGTGCTTTGGGGATCTGTATAAGTCTGGGTCTCCAGAGTCTCATCCAAAACTGGGGTTCAGTGAAGTTGGAAGTGGATTTCAGCGCAGTTGGGAGGTTCTGTCTCCCTCCCTCACCAGTGGCACAATCAGTAGTCAGCCCTCTGTGTGCACACTCGTGTTCACACGCTTCCAGACCTCTGCCTTTTCACAGCTCCCCTAAGTTTCCATCCTCTTCTCCCTTTTCACAGCAGTCCACACTCCCCCCATATGAGTCTCGCCTGGAACTGGGGTTTAGTGCAGTCGGATCTGGGGTTCAGTGCAGTCAGAAGTTTCCATCTCCCTCCCGCCAGAGGAAACCAGCCAGGCATTCCACCACCCATCCTCTCCATGCACATGTCTCTGTACCTCAGCTTTTTGCAGCTTCTCTGAGTTCCTGTGAGCCCCTCTCTTTCCTTCTAGTTGTAGAATTTTCATTCAGCCAGCTTTCCTGTGGTTCTGGATGATGCCCGTTCTGTCTTTTAGTTGTAGTTTTGAAATTGTTGTGCAAGGCAGCAGTTTAGGTGTTTACCTATGCTGCCATCTTGATTTCTCTCTGGCTGCCACCATTTTTGTTAGGATTTATTATCTTCTATAATTGAAACTTTGTAGCCTTGAGTGGAGGCTGGGGCCAGCCAGGGTGTGTGGAAAGCTTGGCTTCCTCCATTGCTGGGGAATCCCAAGCCTCCCTCCTGCTCACTCCATGGCCACAGCCATCTTGGTTGGGGTTCATTTGCATACTCGCTCCTGATTGGCTGGTGGGCATGGCTGGTGGACATGGTAGAGTGATGGTTAGTTTTCATGTTGCTCTTTTATTAGATAGGATTCTCATGGGCAAGTGTTGCACATTCGTGCTTGCCTAAGTATGCCTTTAAGAACTTGACATTCTGTTCAGTCTCCTCTGCTGGAGCTTCTGAAATCAAGGAGGACTTTCCACCTAGGATCATTTCAGTGCCTGAAAAGCTAAAGCCGTAAAGTGCTGCTTATTTTCCAAATAAAGCTCTCTTGTTGATATGGGGCACCTTCCCTTCCTCAGTTCATAAAGCATGCCAGGTCTTGTTATGGCACTGGCCTCACTTACCTGGACAGACAGCTGGATCAAGTGATCATCAGATCAGACATTTTACCAAGGAAGAGACTGCTGAAGATGTTGCTCTTAACTTCTGTTTCTCTATGAAAAGTCATACTTGTCAGCATTGCAGGAGAGCTGAGATCAAGAGTCTTTGCTGAGCACAGTCTGAATCAGGGTGATGCAAGGGGCAAATATGGAGTTGTGGGCATTCTAAGTAAAATTCAGATAGCCCAGTAAAGGATCAGGGAGTAAGTGTATATAACCACCTCTAATTAAGTCATGTCATGTATCCAGATTTGACTTGGAGAAAGAAATGCCCACAGTAATTGCATTTAGTTCATTTTGTAGCATGCTCCCAATCATAACTGCTAATTCAATTGTACGTTCATTCTGCCAGCTCATTGCCATTAAGCACACATTTAATTACTTCAATAAAGAATTAATATGCAGCACACAAAAGGAGGGACAGAAGACTGTGCCAAAGCACACAGCTGCCCCAGCGTTTAGCCCAGAGATAAAACAAGAATGTCATTGGGCAGCATAATCCTGTTCCAAATACATCATTATTAGATGAACATTCCAGACTTTTATTTTCATGCTTGTTATGCACCATTCCACATGCATATATTTCTGTGGCACCAGAAAGAGCTGTAACTGGCATCTGACAGCTTTCCATTGTTGTCTCAATCCCACACACCCCACCCACTCTGTCTTCCTCCAGGCTTGTAAGGTTGTGCTTATCTGGTCTCTAGGCGAAGGCTTACAGTCCCTACATTACAACATCCTGTGATAAGGACCCTCACTTGACATTGTTTCTGCCTGCGGCAAACAAGTGACAAAACTGGCATGTATAAAAGGAGAGAGAGAGAACAACAAAGCCAGAGCTGCCTCCCCGCCTCCTCCCAACACCACCTCAAAGGACAGCCCATCAATTCTCCAGGATGTACACAATCATTATTGTAGGAGAAACAAAGGCCAGTGTCAATTGTGCAGTGTTATAAAGCAGTCCCTCAAATTAAAACCATGTACCTAACTGCATCTGATGGCAGAAGCTATTTAGCGGTGATATTTTACAGAAAGGCAATGAAAAGCAATAACTGCTTTATTTAATGTATCTGTTCAATCCAGCTGCCCTGGATAGGCCTTAATAGAAGCTGTCGATCAATGTCAGGCCCTTAGAAATAACTGCAGCAGACTGCAATAAACATGAAGGAAAGATAACTAGAACTACTGATCAGCCTCTTGTTACCTTCCTTGTGCCCAGAAATTTGTCATTTGTTTATACTGCTCATAATAGCTGGCTTGATGATTATCATCTTACCCACCTGGCATTGTGGTGGGCATACCACGTGAGTGACAGAGGAGAAGCAACATTGGAAGAGGAGGGAGGAGGAAGAAATAAGAAATGTACAAAAAGGTAAGGGATAATGAAAGAACGTTTGTTCATGATAGGAGTGGTTAAATCTCCCTAAAGTGGGCATTCTGGCACCCTTGTTAAAATGCTAGCCTCATTCCTCTTTTTTAACCACCTCCTGACAAGTCTCCCTTAAAACTGAATGCTTAGTTTCAGTGTCTTTAACAAATCTTTGTGCTACCAGGAAGACATTAGGAAGGCCTATAGCCAGGACAGCCCATATCCAACCATGATTTCACTGGCCTCTCTATCCACCCACCCTCAGCCTCACCTCTCTCTAATCTGATCTCCTCCCTGTCCTTACACAAGTTCATCCACTCTCGCATCCTTACCATCTACAACAGGGGTTGGAAATCTAAAACCCATGGACTAAAACCTGTTTTCTAACATTTTTTTGGAACACAACAACATCCATTTGTTTAGGATTTGTCCTTGGCTACTATGGTGCTAAGATACAGTTGAGTAGTTGTGGCAGATATTGTATTGCCACAAATACTCAAGATGCCATACCCCAAAGCCTAAAGTATTTACTACCTGGAAAAGTCTGCTGACCCCTGATCCATGTATAAATCATTTCTACATCTAAAGATATAATATGCAAATTAGCCGAGACGCCTTAAGGCAGTATGGCTGGCTCAGAAGAAGCTGCATGCACAGATGGGTGGGAGGGGATTGTGTGCTGCTCCCAGCCCCAGTGACGGCAGGGAGGTTGGGGCTGGGGGCAGGCCGGAGTGGAGACACAACACCAGCGTTGGGGGCATGCTCCAAGTGGCTGCGGCGCCTCTTGGAGCATGCCCCCACCCCAGAAGACACACACCACGGGGGGGGCTCTGCATGTGAGCTGCAGAGGAAACAACTTTTCTGACCAATGATTGGCTAAGCTCTCTGTACACTGCCATTCACAGTGTTCTTGGTAACTTGGATAACAAGAATCCAAGAAGGTGATCTAGGGTTTTTCTGGAGGGAAAAATGAAGGTCCACTGCTGGAGGGGCTAAGAAATTTCATATCTTGTCCTAGCTGGTTTGGTTCAGTGGATAGAGCCTTGGCCTGTGGATCTCAGGATCTGGGTTCGATTCTGATCAAGGACATATACCTAGGTTGCAGGCTCCTCCATAGCCAGGGTCCAGGTCAGGGCTCATGCAGGAGGCAACCAATCGAAGTGTCCTTCTCACATTGCTGTTTCTCTCTGTCTTTTTTTCTCTCTTCCTCGCTCTCTAAAAATCAATGGAAACATATCCTCAGGTACGGATAACAAAAAAGAAAGAAATGTCATATCTTATGAAAGACACATCTTAAAGAAAGTTGTCATTTTTTCATGGTGAAAGGACTGAAGTCCATGTTGATGAAAACACCTTGGCAGCTGCAGCAGCTAGCAGTGGCAGCAGCAGCAGAGGGGTGATGGAGAGGTGCCTTCTCCTGATCAGCCCAGTCATCTCCTGCTGAGTGGACCTAAGCCATCAGTAGGACATCCCCAGAGGGCTCCTGGACTGTGAGATGGGGCAGGTTGGGCGAAGGACTCTCCGACTCCAGTGATATATATCACTAGCTCAGACCTCTCTTCTTTTTCATCACCAGGCCTATCTTTCTATCTGCCCTCCACCCCATCCCTTCATCTGGCTGTCTACATACAACTCACATGTAATATATCCAAAATCTAATTCATTTTATTTATTTTCCAAATTCAGTTTCTCCTATTTTGTATCTCAAGTTATGGCCTCGCCAACCCTTATGAACCCAGATGAAAAAGCTGAGTCATCTTTTGCATAAACCTCATTTTATTTTCCTTTCCATCCCTTCCTTATCACCCTGTCCCCTCTGTCACTGAAATGTACCTCACATACATCCTATCCTGCCTGTTTAGAGACACTCTCCCTGCCCATTCTGCCCTTTCCATTTGCCTGGACTTTCACAACCTCCTAACCAGGCTTCCTGGTTCTAACCCTACTGTTACAAAGCCTCCAACAGATCTATTTTCAGACACAAATATAATTAAAATGATGGCATTTATTTAGTATTAAGTACATCCCAGGCACTGTTCCAACTACTTTCCATGTATTTATTTATTCATTTAATCCTCACTAAACCCTATAAGACAAAGTAGGTCCTATTTTCATCCCCATGAGGAAATTGAGGCTTTGAAAGATTTTATAAACTTGCCGAGGTCACACAGTTTGCACATCACTACACTGGGTCTTGAACTCAAGTTTATCAGTCTACAAAGCCCAAGACTTTCCCCACAACAATAATGCTTTTCCCTTATTTTCAAAATCATTCACAGTTCCCTACTCCCCACAAAATAAAGGCTAACCTTAACTCATATGGCTTTCAAATTTCCATTTTTCCTTTCTAGGTGTTTTCTCATCACACACTATCTAAAACCACTCTTGACGTGTAGTAGGCCATGAATACATCATGTGATTGTGCAGTTAATGGGCCACCCTTCCCATACCCACTCCAACTTCCCTAGCAGAATTAAGTGTTCCTTCCCTAGTGCTCCTATACTAGTTCAGTTATCTTGCAGGGTAACACTTATCAAACTGTACTATATTTAAGTGTGTGTATCTATGCCTCCTAAAATAGGTTTCAGATATTTAAAAGAAAGGTCACAGTGCTACTAGGCTGAGACCAGGATTTGAACCTGGGAAGCTGCTACACTTTGTCTACATCTCCTTCATTAGGGCCCAGATCACTCTGTACAGTAATTGCTACCTTAACCATAGCTTCAGCTACTCATGGTCAACAGCAGTACAAAAATATTAAATTAAAATTTTCAGAAACAGGAGAATCCAAGGTAAACATCTACACTGCTGCCTCACACAATTTCAAAACTACAACTAAAAGACAGAACGGACATTATCCAGAACCACAGAAAAGCTGGCTGAGTGGAAATTCTACAACTTGAAGGAAAGAGAGGGGCTCACAGAAACCCAGAGGAGCTGCAAAAAGCTGAGGTACGGAGACACACACGTTGGGAGAGCGGGTGCCAGAGAACCTGGCTGGCTTTCTCTGGCGGGAGGGAGATGGAGACTCTCAACGGCATTGAACCCCTTATCCTAAGACACTAAACCCCAGACCCAGCCAAAACTCATATGGGGGGAGTTTGGACTGTGAAAAGGGAGAAGTGCACGGAAATTTAGGGGAGTCACAAAAGATCAGAAGTCTGGTGGCGCGCATGGCACTGTGTGCAGAGGACCGATTGCTGATTGTGCCGCTGGTGCTGGCTTTCACTAGTGGGCGGGAGACAGACCCTCCCAACTGTGCCACTTCTAACTCCACTAAACTCTGATTTCGGGCGAAACCCTGGGGACCCAGACTCATATGGTCCCGGAGCACATGGGAGCCAGAAAGGCAGCAGTCCAGAGGCACTGAGAGAAAGTGCACGCGTGCTCAGGGACCTCTCCAGCGATTACCCAGTCACTTGAAACTCAGGGGCCATGGCAGGCAGGGCCGACTGGAAGGCAAGGCGGTCCCTTAAGCCCTGAGATTCCACCCATCCCAAGCTCAACAGAGAGGCTTCTGCAGTTTTGCAAGTCTGGTATCATAAGGCTGAATCCAATACAGAAGTCCTCCCAGCATAGTGAAAATGCCGAGACAAGGGAAGGGATCACAAACAAAAGAAATGGAGGAAAACAAATGACTGGATATAGAGTTCAAAACCACGCTTATAAGGTTTTTCAAGAATGTCCTAGAAAAGTTGGATAAAGTTAGCGAGACCCAAGAGGAGATGAAAAAGAACCAACTAGAGATGGAACTAAAAATTAAACATACACTGAAATAAAAAATATTATACAATGATCTAACAGCAGACTAGAGGAAGGCAAGAATCAAGTCAAAAATTTGAAATATAAAGAATCAGAAAACACTTAACTGGAAAAGCAAGAAGAGAGAAGAATCCAAAAATGTGAAGATTATGTAAGGAGCCTCTGGGACAGCTTCAAGCATACCAACATCAAAATAGTGGGGGTGCCAGAGGAAGAGAGAGAGCAAGATACTGAAAACCTATTTTAAAAAATAATGACTGAAAACTTCCCACATTTGGTAAAAGAAATAGACTTACAAGTCCAGGAAGCACACAGAACCCCATATAAAAAGAATACAAAGAGGACTACACCAAGACACATCATAACTAAAATACCAAGAGCAAAAGACAAAGAGAGAATATTAAAAGCAGGAAGAGAAAAACAGTTCATTACCTACAAGGGAGCACCCATACGACTGTCAGCTGATTTCTCAACAGAAACAATCAGGCCAGACGGGAGTGGCAAGAAATATTCAACGTGATGAATAGCAAGGACCTACAACCAAGAATAGTCTATCCAGCAAAGCTATCATTCAGAATTGAAGGGCAGATAAATAGCTTCACAGATAAGAAAAAGCTAAAGGAGTTCATCAACTCCAAACCAGTATTATATGAAATGCTGAAAGGTACTCTTTTAGAAGAGGAAGAAGAAAAAGATAAAAGACAAAAAATTATGAACAACAAATACATATCTATCAACAAGTGAATCTAAAAATTAAGTGAATTAAAAATTTGATCAACAGAATAAACTGGTGAATATAATAGAATCAGGAGCACAGAAAGGGAGTGGACTGATAATTCTCAGGGGGAAAGGGGTAAGGGGTATACAGGGAGAGACTGGACAAAAATCATACACCTATGGATGAGGTCAACGGGAGGGAGGTAAGGGTAGTGGGAAGGGTGGGAGCTGGGTGGAGGGGAGCTATGGAGGGGAAAAAAGAGAAACAAATGTAATAATCTGAATAATAAAGATTTAGTTAAAAATAAATAAATAATAACATTTTCAGAAAAATAATTTATAAGGAAATATATATATAAAAGGCCAAGCAACCATCTGGCCAGCCAACTGGCCAACCAGCCACTAGGTATGACCACCAGGGGGCAGACTCTCAATGCAGGAGCTATCCAGTGACAGCAACTCTCGCACTCCAGAATGCCTTGGGGGATGTTAGAGAGCCAGTTTCAGCCAGATCCCACAGGCCAGGCCAAGGGACCCCACCTGCGAGAGCAGTGGTTCTCAACCTGTGGGTTGCGACCCCTTTGGGGGTCAAAGGACCCTTTCACAGGGGTCGCCTAAGACTATTGGAAAACACCTATTTCCCATGGTCTTAGGAACCAACACACTGCTCCTCGGTGTAGCAAAATGTAGCAATGTAGTTTACGGTTGTCATATTAAGACTGTTACCCATGCTACACCACGATTCAAGACAAAATTTCATTTATTTGTAATTAGAAATAAATATTTCACAATATATAATTACATATTGTTTTTGTGATTAATCACTATGCTTTCATTATGTTCAATTTGTAACAATGAAAATACATCCTGCATATCAGATATTTACATTACGTTCATAACAGTAGCAAAATTACAGTTATGAACTAGCAACAGAAATAATTTTATGGTTGGGGGGTCACCACCACATGAGGAGCTGTCTTAAAGGGTCGCGGCATTAGGAAGGTTGAGAACCACTGTGCTAGAGGGACCATGCTCACTCCGCAGGTGCCCTTCAAGCTTCGGCGCCACCCCAAGTGTGCTCATCTGGGGAGGGACTGTGGGAGGTTGGCTCCAGGGCATGTCTGCCCCATCTCGCCCAGTCCCACCATGCCAGCCACCTTCTAATTAATTTCCTATCAATGTGCACAAATATGTGTACTGTGCCACTAGTAACAAGATAAAATCTCACTCCATCCAGATCTGTTCCAGCTGGGACAATATTCATCCCTTTGTCCAGCATATTCACACTGTATATGATACCTACCTGTTAGCCACTTAGTAGCCATCTCAGTGCTTATATTCAAGTAATCTTTGATATACTTAATAATGGCCTCAAGGTACAAGAGTGGTTTAAACTTTATCACAGATATGTATGTGTAGGAAAAATCATAGTTTATATAGAGTTTGATACTATCTGCAATTTGAGGCATCCACTGGGGGCTTTAGAACATATGCCCTGTAGGTAAGGGAGAACTACTATATTTCAATCATTGCTCTAAATGTCTGTCCTCACTGTCCTCCTCTAGATATGAGCTTCTAAAGGCTGTATCTAAAGGGCCATGTCTCTACCATAGCCGGTTCGGCTCAGTGGATAAAGCATCAGCCTGCAGATTGAAGGGTCTCAGGTTCGATTCCAATCAAGGGCACATAACGCAGTTGTATGCTCAAACCCTGGTCCTGGTCAGGATGCATGCAAGAAGCAACCAGTCTATGTCTCTCTCACATCGATATTTCTCTGTCTCTCCCCCTCACTTCCACTCTCTCTAAAAATCAATGGAAAAATATCCTCGGATGAGGATTAAACAAAAAAAGTAAAATAAAGGGACATGTCTGATTCTTCTTTGTGTGCCCAGCACCTTGCACAATACTGAGAACAAATAGAGACTCAATAAGTCTGTGTTAAATGATTTCATGAACATCAATGTTCAAGAGACCTAAAAGTAAGGTGATGATGGAGATTTTGATGAATCAGTGATGTGCCTGTGAAAACAAACAGATGATCACATTTTCATTCCCAAGAGAAAATTGGGTACTATAGTACTCTCAACAGATTGAACCATGGCCCTAAGTTCTAGGCTTTAGTCTACCTTTGAGTGGCTCTAGGGGCTGGGTATATCACTATTTCCTATTGCCTCCTTTATAACCTAGTTCACCAACATACTAATGTCTCGGGAGTTTGTAAACAATGTGATGTTGCTTAAAGTATAAAAAGCACAACATTGCTGAATATTCCTTCCCTTCCCAACCATGAAATGATGCTGTGCCCTGAGGCTTAGTTCCTAAACCTCTTCTTTTCTCTTTTCTCTCTCACTCACTCACAATGTCATGTATTTGATCTTTGGAGAAAAACATAACTAGAGCTGAAATTTGGAAAGCCTCACTTCTGTGGACTCAGTACTCATAAGCCTAACCGTCCTATAGGTCTGAATTTTGCATAGATGTAGCTACACATGTCTTGTGAGGAAAGAAACACCCTCTCTTCTCTGCCTAGAGTCCCAGAATAAAATAAAATAGTTTGATTCTACACATAAAGAAGACTCATTATATCCCTCTGCATAACTCTGAATTCCTTCTCTGTGAGGCCGTGGGTTATAGAGCACATGTAAGCACGATGATATGTGGCAGTCACTGCAAGCACTGGGACCTCTTCACAGCGGACAAGGGATCACTCCCTGGTATTGGTCCTTGTGTTGAAAAAAATAAGCAGTAAAGCAGAGCAACAGACTTTTAAAGGATCTCTTTGCAAATAGGGGCTGAAACTGTAGGGTGCTTTGGTTAGTTGTAAGCTTTATTTGTACTTTGGCCTTGGCTTGGAAGGACAACATTTTGGAGATGCTCTTACCCGTAGTTAGTCAATGATCACTAAGGTAATTGGGTTCTCTGATGTGATGGATTGGAGTGCCTAAGAAGATGTCACTCGCAAATTTAATCTCTCTTAGTCTTAAAGCACCATCTTTCTTGGTCCAAAGAAAGACAAAGTCAGATGCCGGAGAAGAGAGTGATACTATACACACACACATACACACACACACACACACACACACACACACACACATACACACAGACCTTTAATTTTGTAAATTTTAATAAGGCAGATAAAGTTTTGTGAAAATGTTTTCATAACTAAGACATCTGGCATAATGCCAAAAAATAGAAAATTTAGATGTTCTTATTGATTTCTTTGTTATATAGAAAAAATGTAAATAAATCAGTGTGGTTCCTGTCTTCTTTTAAAAAAAATATTAGCAGTTCATTTCATCAGCAAATGTATATCTTTTGGTTATGTGAAACGTATTTTAAAACTATTAATAACATTATAAAATTATGTGCTAGAAAATTACCACAGCTCAAATTCCTTGAGCCTTAAAAAAAAAAAATCATGGCAAGTCTAATAGAAATCAGTGCTCAATTTTTTTTAAATTTTTCCTAAAAAGCAATTGATGTTTCTGGAAATTACCTTTTCGTTTTGAAAAGAGAACACCATCATGTACCAACAGTACTTTGAGTCTAATATGAATTCACTTCAAAGTTGCCTATGCTAACTCTTTTTCAGGTTTGCTCTATAGGCTTCTCCTGAAATTTTGATACTGTATGTGAGTTTAAGAGTACAATGTGGCCATTCTTTTGCTGACTAGCATCCCAACGCCTACCACCATCCATATATGTCCCAGCCTACCTTATTGATCATGTGATATAGTTCTGACCAATGAGATATACATTTTTATTAGGTGGGATTTCTGGGAGAGCTTTGGTATCTTCTGATTTTTTAAAAAAAAGAAGTTAGGGGGATACATTTGGCTAGTATAGTCCTTTGCTTCTTCCCCCTTCCTCAATTTCCTGACTGGAATGCAGACATTTGGCCTGAAGGTACAACAGCCACTTTGCAACCATGAAGCAGTAAACAAGAGAATAAGCATGAACAGAAGAGATGGCAGAGTAAACTATAGGACAAGTTTGGAGTCTGATGGCATCGCTGAAGCATCCTACCAGCCCTGAGCAATCAATCTTCCCTGAGCTTCTTATTGTGAGAAATAATTAAACCCTATCTCTTGAAGCCACTGTTAGATTTTATGTTACTACTAGAGGCCCAGTACATGAAATCTGTGCACTGGGAGGGAGTGAGGGAAGAGTTGTCTCTCAGCCCAGCTTGCACCCTCTCCAATCTGGGATCCCTCTCACAATTTGGGACTGCTGGCACCCAACTGCTTACCTGCCTGCCTGCCTGATTGCCCCTAACCACTAATGCCTGCCAGCCTGATCACTTCCTAACCACTCCCTTGCTGGCCTGGTCATCCCCAACTGCCTTCCCCTGTAGGTCTGGTCCCCCCCAACTGCCCTTCCTCGCTGGCCATCTTGTGGCAGCCATCTTGTGACCACATGGAATTGACCATATTGTGACCAAATGGAAGTGGCCATCTTATGACCACATGGGGGTGGCTATCTTGTACAAGGGTGTGATGGTCAATTTGCATATTACCTCTTTATTATATAAAATTTTCCAAATGCCTAACAAAAGTAAGAGCATGGGGAAAAAATAACAATAAAATCCTGACTTTTTAGAAATATGAGCAAAGCAAAACAAAATGGGAGAGCCAAGTAAGGTTTTCAAGGCACAAAATCTAGTGGTAGCTGGAAGGGTCCACCTTTCCAGCTAATACTAGCATTGCCTGAATTCTCCAAATGAAGGACAAAAGATGTTCCTGAGACACTGACTCAGAGCAATGAGCTCGTACTACACCATCTGCATTTTGAAATGAAGCATTTATAGTACTTTCTCAGTCAAAACCTGTGTTTTAGTTCACAAGGGGGCAGGAGTAGAAAAGGACTGAGAAAAGTGAAGAAGTTAAGGTTTCTAAGCCCTAATTCTATTTATTCAGCTAGTTTCCAATGTCCTGCCTATGTATAAAAAGAGAAAGAGAAAGAAATGCAGATGCTAATTGTTTGCCATTCATTTGCCATGCATCTATTCAGAGCTGTACATTCCTTGAGGTCAAAGACTGAGTCTTTTCATCCACTCTAGCGCCTGGCACATAGTGAGACATTCCATAAATTCTTATTGAATAAATGAATAAATGTCATTTCTATTTAATTCTCCTGTTGCAAATATTTCAGGTTCAACTTCTCTACAACAATAATTCATATAGTAAAAAAATTAATTCCTGATTTTTTTCTTCTCTATATTCCTTGACCTTTCCTCATAAAAACACCATTTATCTCCTAATAGAGCTCCGATTTCATTCCCATCAGCAGGGCCTATGAGGAATCTATTGCTGTAAATAGAATGGATGAAGAGGGCAAGAGTTCTGCATCCTTACATTTGTCTCCCAAGAGTCTCTACTCCATTTCTGCCGCTTCTCTGCCTTCTGGGGGTAAAGGGAACAAAAAGCTAACACAGTAGTTAATGAGAAAATAATCAGCTATTGCCTTTACAACACATCTAGTGCCAAAAACATCCATGGGGAGCTGTTACTCAACACTGTCAATAAAAATGCATAAATACCAGAGACGATAATGTACAGATTAATTTGGATTCCATTTGTTTTAGACTTGGTGGGGAGGGTTGGAACAAGAGCTAATCTCAGTATTCTCTCTTTCACAGAAAACTTAAATAAACAACTTTCTAATTATGGATGAAGGAAGCTCCACCTGACAATTATTAAACAAGCAAGGCTGAGAATCTGTACCAGGAGCTGATCCATCCACAGTGCACCAAAAAGATATATTCTAGGCAGCCAATGACTTTGTCAATAGGAACTAGTTTTCATATAGATATGGCTTTGACTGATGTCAGCCACGCCATGCGCCATGCTGGGAACTTGAACACCTCTTACCCAGCATGGTGGCAGTGAGGTTGCTTTAAGCCTTGGGAATAATAATAACTTAAGTTTTTATAGTAGCTTTTAAGTCAAAAGATGTCTAAGTGATTTCCCCTAACCACCGGGTAAAACCTTTGTTTTCCCTTGCATTTTCAGAGCTTTTAGCATGAATCTGAGATCACAAGTACAAGTGGCCTAAGTGGCTCAGGAAGATGAAGGCCTGAGGGGAGGCAGAGTGAATAGCACGTGCTAAACAAACTGATAGCAATGAGCTCCTAGAGGGAGCCACACCTGGGGGAAGCTGCCTCTGGGGGCACTCAGAGGTAATCACTAGTGTTCACTGAAAGAGCAAGTGGAATTTAGCAAACCTCCAGGACAATTCCATCCCAAATTGGCACATTTAAACCCTCTGCAGGAGTGCCACTCAGAGCTTAATCTTCACCCCCATCAGGAAGCCTCATTCTGCACCTTTCTCCAAGACTGAGTCCTCATGCCTGCTCTTCCCTGGGAGGGCAGCAGGAAGGAGTTGATGGCCGAATGAAATAGCGGGGCCATTACTGAGGCAGCTGGCAATATCCGCCCCCCATGTTTTGTCATCCCCGCTGCTCCATCACTACCATGGCTCTCAATGCACAGGAATAAAGCAGGGAAGGGAATGGTCAATTTAACCTTGCATCTAAGAGGTATATTCTAAGCAGCCAATGACTTTGCCCATAGGAACCAGTTGTCTTCACAGAAATCAAGTAGTTCATCATCCTCAAAATCCCCAAAAGAGAATGGGCTGCAGGTGGTTTCATGAGTGCAGACTGGAGGTATTAAGCTTACTAAAGAAGAAAGCAAGTATGGCTCACTTTAAGGATGGATGAACTTGCTGTTCAAGTCCCGTGATGCCAGCAGGCCCAGGGGCCCAGACCTGACCCAATGCAAAGGAAGGGCCACTTCTCTTCCTCACACAGATATCACTAGAGAGAATCCCCGCAGTCCAGCCGGATAAGTTCTCTGAAATGCTGACTGTGGGGGAAGGGTCAGCACCTGACTTTTGCAGAGTCTGTATAATAAAGACACAAACCACACACTCTAGAGCCAAGCTTACCTGAGGCAGATTTTCAGCTTTGCCACTTGTACCTGTAAAATGCTTTGCAAATTAGTTACACTCACTGAACCTCAGCTTCCTCATCTATAAAATATCTATAATGTTGCTGTAAATTTAAATGACTTGATTAAAAGAACAACCCTTTTTTCTTTTTGATTGGTTTTATGTTTAGATCCAAGTTCCCTAACACTTAGAAAAGTGGGCACAAAACTCAGATTACTAATGAAATTAATTGTAAAATTATTCTTATAATGTTATATACATGCCTTTTTAAAAGGGATACAATGCATTCTTTTACATACCAGAGAACCTATATCAATCAATGAAGTCACCTACTTCCATCTTTGATACTACACAGAATATTAATTTTTTAATTTGATGACAATTTTATGACTTAATTATAATTTTTCAATTTGATGATTATTTAATTTGATGATAAATCCAATCCCAGGATGTCTCCCATCTCCCTAATTTATCACGAATGAATTTCTTGTAACCCACTTTCAGTTCCTCTTTTGATTTGCAATGTATAAAACAAGGTGCAAAACTACCATTCTCTGGGAGCATTACCTCAATCTGTTGAAATTTTGCTTCCTGCCATCTGTCAACAGTTTGGCTCAAATAAACTCACAAAAATTCTTCACAGGTTTGAATGTTTCTTAGATTGACAATAATAAAACTGCTAGGAGAATTGTTTAAATACCTACCTGAATTTTAATGTTTATTTAATATCTTTAAGAAATCAAGCAAATAGTTACCAATGAAATGAGTTTCTTTATGATATCCACATCTATTCTTTGTTAATTTAAATCCAAATTTTAAAATTAATATTAAATAGAATGCATCCAGAGACTCAGATGATGGGCTTAATTGTTCAGTGCCTAAGTGTTCTGGTTAAACAAAGAAAAATGTGCTAGAAAATTACAAGAGAAGTAAATTTTAAAATGACCTCCCATAATTTGATTGTTAAAATTAATAATTTGATTATTATACATATTCAACATGGCCAATATCTTGGTTCAAATATCTTTGAATAAATCTATCTATATAAAAGCCTAAGTGACCATCGCAAATGAACAGACAACCAAACAGGCTGCGTGGGGCAACCAGGCTGGCAGGGGGGTCAGTGAGTGTGAGTGTCCCCCCACCCCTACATCCCGCATGGTTCAAGGTTCAGGTTCAAGGTTTGAACCTGGAGGAGGCTGCATGCAAATGAAAGAGACTAGAAAATATTAATTTGGGAATATTGGGGGCCAACTCAAGAAGAAGGACTCTGCTTTGCTCTGGCCTTGTGATCCCTTTTATTCAGGTTTTGGGATACACTCATAGCCTTTATGCAGGCAATTCCAATGCTAGTGTCATGATAGCCCACCAGCAAAAATTGACAAAAGACTAAAAGGTGAAACTTGCTTCAGCTACCATTGTCTCAACTAAACAGTAGGTGCTTGGCTCTGTCCTTTCAGGTTAACCAGCCTTCCGGATTCCTTGTCAACACTTCTCTGCTAGTGAAGACAATGGGCAGCTTCCAACAAGTGATGGATGACCAAACAACCAAACAGCAGGCTGTGTGGGGCCACCAGGCTGGCAGGGGGGTTAGTGAGGGGTGACCCAATGACCAAGCAGCAGGCTGCATGGGGCAATCAGGCCCGCAGAGGGGGCAGCAGTTAGGGATAACCAGGCCAGCATGGGGGGGGGCACTTGAGGGCAACCAGGCTGGCAGTGGGGGGCAGTAAGGGGTGACCAGGCCAGCAAGGGGCAGTTGGGGATGACCAAGCCAGCAGGGGGGGAGGGGCAGTTGGTGGTGACCAGGCCAGCAGGAGGGGGCAGTTAGGGGCAATCAGGCAGGCAGGCAAGTGAGCAGTTAGGAGCCAGTGGTCCCAGATTGTGAGAGGGATGTCCAAGGGGTCCCAGATTGGAGAGGGGGCTGAGGAAATCCTCCCACCCCTCACCCCACTCTCCTGTGCACAAATTTTATGCACCGGGCCTCTAGTGTAGAAATAAATATGTACTGGATGTCTCCTGTGGCCAAGGCTCTGTGATTGGAGCTATGGAACCAAGAGTTATCTGTGGATTCCAAATGGATCCTCATCTTGTTTTTGAATGCTAGAAAAATGGGGTGCAATCCTTTTAAGAATATGATTAGAGTATCTTTATTGAGTGAGTCTCTTATTTGTAATTTCTCATTATTGTAATAGCATCTGTCTATTTATCTATCTTTCAAGCTATTTCTTGTGATACTGCTAAAATTATTTAACAATGACTTACCAATTGGAGGGTAGAACCAACAGACATTTTATCTATAGTTCATGCAATAAACAGCCAGTGCCTAGTACAAGAAAAGAAATAGAAGGGGGAAGAATATCTACTGATGGTTTTCCAGGTGTTGGTGTCTCATATAGTTTCCTTTATTTAATCCTCACAATAACCCTATGAGCTAGATATATATTATTATATCCAGAGTACAAGTGAGAATACTGAAGCTAGAAAAAACTAACTGACTTCTCATTGTTATGACAAAGCACTTACAGCATCATCATTTTCCATGAGGTTTCTACATGTACATTATCCTTCTGTCCACAATTATCAAGTAGACGATAGGACTTGCCCAAACTGCTACAAAGCAGTGAAAAGCATATAGCATACGAATAAAAGGTTGGGGTTTAGAATCAAACCTGCACTGAAGTCCATATTCTACCACTTACTCATTATAGTGCCTTGGGCACATTATTTAATCTCTCTAGGTCTTAGTCTCCACATTTGTAAAAGCCAAAACAATTTACTTCATTACAATGTCATATTATGTGAGAGGATATATATAAAATACTTAGCCCAAAAGTATGCCATATTAATACCAAAAGTGCATACAGTGGTTATTACTGTGCATTTTGGTAAGAGTTTAAGCTCTCTCAAATACTGAGTTCAGTAAATATTTATTGTAACTAATATTTCATTGTTAGAATAACCTAGCCTTGTTTAATCATCTTTTGGCACTTCCTTATTTTATCTGGATGACTTATCTTAAACTTAAAAAAAACACCTTTTATTTCTTTCCCAGATAAAATGGCCAGAATAAAACCAGCCCTGGAAATGTTTAATTCAGATGCCTCTTAAACAAAATAACAATAGCTAATATTTTAGCTCTTATTTTGTACCAGGTATTGTTCTAAGTGGCTTTAACTTATATTTTTAATAAATTTAATCCTCATAATATCCTATGGAATATACGCTATTATTATTATCATATCTATTATATATAGTTAGTATGACTTGAACCCAGGCTAACTCCAAAGTCCATAATTCTAACCACTACAGGTATTCTCCACATAGTATTAAAGAAAAGTACAATGTATAAATTCTATGGCTTCAGTAGAATCAGGTAGTAGATTTACTAGCTCATAATATAAATCCAATTTCTTTATTCTATCCCATAAGCCAATAGTTCAAGAAACCAGCTCTTACAGATTTTAGACAACACAAACTTTCATTTGGAAACATGAAATTCACAGAACTTTCCCCCACTTCCACTCCCGTCATGAGGCATGCATTAATCAACAGAAAACTCTACTCAACAGTAGACATTATCTTTCATTTGTAAAATTCAGTTTGCTGTGGTTAATTTTTTAATGCTTCAGTTTCAATTACCCATGAAAAATTACAGCTCTTATATATTAAATATTAAAACTTTCCTGTAAAATTGCATATAGTTAGTTCTTCTATTTAGAAAAATAGCATGATCTATATTTTAACTCTTTGCACCAAATCTTCTTTTTGTTAAAAGCAAAATTTTTGTGGTTAGAATCAACTGTAGAAATCTGAAAAAGTCTAACAGATCAATACCTTTAAACAAATGATTCTATAAATTAATAGTATTTCAAAGGAAAACTAAGAATAGTACCTCAGAGCTTGCCAGGGTTATTGTCTTTAATGGACAAAATTGCATTGGCAGCCTGAAATCTTTAGTTTATAGCAAAGCTAATTAATTCACAGGAAATGACACTATGAAGTGGTCAGAAAAATTAAAAACTGCTATGGGAAATTTAGTCTAACAGCCAGATATTGAGATGTCACCAGATTAGCCCATAATAATAAATAACCCCCTAGAAGGAAAAGAAACTAGATGTTATAGAAAATTTAAGTAAATAATTTTCAAGGCCTTTCATGTAAGGGTTTTAAACTTTTTGACATCACTCTTAAGTTTTAACATTCTCATATAAATTCATGCTTAGAAAGAGAGTATGTCTTAAAATAAAAATCCTTTTTGTATTTTAAAAAATCACTGAATTTCTTTGGGTTTGATCCAAAATGGCTTACCTCAATGTCATATTCAATTATGTATCAAATAGCTTATTGTAAATTTTATTTATTAATCTAATCATTTATTCACTCCACAAATATTTGTCACTATCTATGGTTCAGTCATTAATCTTGGCACTGAGAATATGGAGGTAAATAAGAAAGACAACTTGTGAAGTGTGCCAACCCCATTTTAAAGGGAAATTTAGATATTAAACAAAAACAATAATAATTCTTAATAATGTATAAAATGCTTTCCACAAATGTTACTTCACAGAACTTTTCTGTGAAGAAGCTAATGCTGTATTATTACTAGAGATGAAAAAAATTGAATCTCAAAGTCTTCAGGTAAATTGCTAAAGGTAACAGTACTAATAGAAAAGAAGAACTGAACTTGAAAATTCAACTTCAAAATCCAAAATCATCCTATTGTACATTGTTTCAGTGTACAGGAGGGAAACAAATGATGGGCCTGGTAATGGATCTTCAAATAGTTAACCAATTAGGAATAATTTTTCTCATCAAACCCTCTGAGAAAAAAAGACAAGAATACACTGAATATAAGGAAATGGTTTAATAGCCTAAATCATAATTTTCAACTAATCTACCTATTGTAAAAAAAAAATTAGAGGATCCTACCACCTAGGCAAAAATGAGACATAGAAATATTTTTTCGGGAAAATTGGACAGATACATGCAAAAAAATGAAACTAGACCACCAACTTATATCATACACAAAAATAAACTCCAAATGGATACAGGACTTAAACATAAAACAGGAAACCATAAAAATACTAAAGGAATCCACAGGCAGCAAAATCTCAGACATATGCCAAAAAAACTTCTTCACTGAAACTGCTTCAAGGGCAATGGAAGCTAAAGAGAAAATAAACAAATGGGATTACATCAAAATAAAAAGTTTTTTCACAGCTAAAGGAACCATCAACAAAACAACAAGAAAGCCTACTGTATGGGAGAACATATTTGATAAAGGTTTAATCTCCAACACTTACAGGCAACTTATACAAATGAATAAAGAGAAGATAAATGATCCAATAAAAAAATGAACAATGGACCTAAATAGAATCTGCTCAAAAGAAGATAGAAGGAAGGTCAAGAGACACATGAAAACATGCTCAAAGTCACTAATTATCCGAGAGATGCAAATCAAAATCACAATGCGATATCATCTCACATCTGTCAGAATGGCAATCATCAACAAATCAACAACGACAAGTGTTGGTGAGGATGAGGAGAAAAAGAAACCCTCGTATACTGCTGGTGGGAATGCAGACTGGTGCAGCCACTGTGGAGAACAGTATGGAATTTCCTCAAAAAACTAAAAATGGAACTCCCATTGACTCAGTAATCCCACTCCTAGGAATATGTCCTAAGAAACTAGAAACACCAATCAGAAAAGATTTATGCTCCCCTATGTTCATAGTAGCACAATTTACAATAGCTAAGATTTGGAAACAGCCTAGGTGCCCGTCAGCAGATGACTGGATCAGAAAACTATGGTACATCTACACAATGGAATTCTATGCTTCCACAAAAAAGAAGGAATTCTTACTATTTGCAGCAACCTGGATGGAACTAGAGAGCATTATGCTAAATGAAATAAGCCAGTCAATGAAAGAAAAATACCTCATGATCTAACTCATTTATGGATAATAAAGAACATTATAAACTGAAGAACAAAAAGATAGATACAAAGGTAGTAAAGCATCGAACAGAGTGTCAAATTATAGTGGGAAGGTTAAAGAGAGGTGAGGTAGATAAGTGATCAACCAGAGGACTTGCATGCATGCATATAAGCATAACCAATGGACACAAGACACTGGAGGGTTAGTGCATACATAGGAGTGGGAGGGGGGCAATGGAAAGATATGTATACATGTAATACATTAATTTTAAAAAAAAAGAAAAGAAATATTTTTGCAACATCACTTAATTGGAATGATCTCTTTGTGACTTCAATATCTTGATTTTCACTTAGGTGGATTAGCTGATTGGAGCAAAGTTCCATGCACCAAAAGGTTGCAATTTCAACTTCTGGTCAGGGCATGTGCCTAAATTTCAGGTTCCATCCCAGTCGGAGCCCGTAGGAGAGGCAACCAACTTATGCTTCTTTCTCACATCAGGGTTTCTCTCTCTCCCATCCTCTCTCCCTAAAATCAATAGACATACCTTTAAATGAGGATTTAAAAATGTTTTTAATACCTTGACTTTTCCATTTCTTATATTGCCACATACCAATCCATTTCTCCTAGTCCCTCATTCCCTTCATGGCTTCATTTGTGCTTTTACCTAGCTTTATAGCCATGCTCAGCCATTTCCAAACTACTTGTAGTACCTTCAAATCCTTTGTCCTCTGACTCCTCACCTCTGTCTTATTTTTATTATAAGGAAGAAAAATCAGAGACTATGATGACTGGGCATACTGCACTTTTTTCTTCTCTTACTTGGTCCCTGGTTTCTCTGTTTCCCATCTTATTCTTCTCTTATTTCCTCCCTTGTAGCTATTTGACAACATTTTCACATTTCTCAAGGCTACATCCCATTCCCATTGTTTAAATCGTGTCCTTACCATCATCTCAACTCTCAGGAGGTAATTAAAGCTCTCATCAGGACACTAATAAACAGAGATTCATGGATTGTAGTCTAAGGTCAAATTTTAAGGGTGGATGATTTGTGATGGAATATGGAGAATAGAAGAGTGGAGAAATGGCTCTAGGTTAAACCAGCAGCCTGTGTATTGGCTACAAAACTAGAAATATATGGAAAGATACAAGCAAGTTTAACATCAAATAACTTTATTTGATCACTGACAGAACCAGCAATGAAAATACCATTTGTAGACCCTAAAGTGTCATGGTTGAAAGCCAATTGACTGGACTCATATTCTGTTCTTGAAAAATAAGCTATATAATTTTAATTAATTTATTTTCTTTTTATTTTCACTAAGAAAGATGATGGGAAGGAGAAAAATCCACTGAACACCAACAAAGAGCCAGAAGCTTTCCCTGTTTTCACCTTTTCTCTTTACAGGTTTTCCTCTTTCTTTTTTGTTATTAACATGCTAAACTTTTCATTACAATATCAAAATGCTATTTTACACAAGATAGGGTCACAGAACCAAAGACCTATATTTGTATTTAGCTTTTTAAGTTAAAGATATGTTATCTAATACATGTACATGAAATTCATTAATATTAAGGAAGACAGGTGTTCGATGACTAGACCTCTTTGGAATACATCATTGTATTTTAAATAATATAACCCAGGACTATGGGTCTGTGAGTATCATGGTCACTTATGGGATGTAATGCCAATCACTACCCTATCACCTTCTGAAAAAGAACCTAGTATAGTAGGGACATGTCATGAACTCTAATACCAGATTGCCTGGCCTCAAACCTCATCATATCCTCCCTAAGTAACAGGGCAAAATATATACTATCACTGATCCTCTGTTTCTCTTTATAAATTTGAGGGGTTAAAACAGTGCCTTCCTCACCAGACAGATAAGAATTAAATGAAATAATACAAGCAAAATTATTAATATGGTTCCTGGAATATAGTTAGCACCCAATAAAGTTAAGGTAATATTACAATTATTCTAGAAACTGCTTCTCCTTCTGAGTCATATGACTGCAACAGAAACTTACATGATACATAGAACAACCTCCCTTGACCATAGTTGATTGATCTAAGATTGGCATCCTTATCCTAAAATATCCCAGGAGTCCCTTCTCATATTTAGATTGGACCGTCTCCAAGACCTTGTGCTAGTAGTTCAGAAAAATGCAAATGTCTTTATGAAATCTTAAGGAAACTTCAAAATACAATTACAATGTAGGAAGGAAAAGATTCAAGTTCTATTACATGTGAGCTTTCTCTTAAAGGCTCCAAAAGATGGTACCTTAAGACTAATCTATGAATAATTCCCCTCCCTCCAGACTTGGGTCTCCTTTCATTAAGCTCTTCCTTTCACAAGTCACCTACAACCCCTCCTTTTAAGTTCTCCTACCCACCATCCCTGAGAATTATGATCTATGCCAGTGGTTTTCAATCTGGGGCAATCTTGCTCCTCCAGATATATTTTTGGTTGTCACAACAGGGAGGTGGGGTGCTGCTGGCACCTAGAGCACAGAGGCCAGAGATGCTGCTAAACATCCTACAGTACTCATGCCAGCACCCACCCCTAAACAAATTATCTTGTCCAAAATGTCAATAACATGGAGGTTGATAAACCCTGGCCTAAACCAAGAAATGAACCTATCCTCCACTAGCAAAAGTCAATTCTACTTTTGGAATCAGCGTTTTCTCATTACTGTATACAAAAGTTTAATTTCTTTCCTTGTCTACCTGATTCCTACAAGAATCATATAGCACTAACTTACTAGTAGTCTTAAAGGTCATTTTTTACTTTTACTAGAAATGTATTGTGATGATTACATTCATATAATTCAGAATTTAGCTATGATGGAGCTGGGAAAAGAGGGCAAGTTGCCAATCTTTCCTCCACAAATGTATTCCAGGAGGACACATGGGAGAAGGTACATATTCTTCACAACATATGTAGAATTAGCAGGACAGCCATTATGATTATTAATGTTGGAATAACTTTGACAGGGAAATGACAAACTTTATGTAAACTTGGTGGATGCTTTAGACTAAAAGAATATTAACCACAAAGTTACTCATGACAAATAGGATGATGGGCTACAGTAACCAAACAAATATCTAGAAGGCAATTATAAATAGCATTTCAGGTGGAGCAAGCGGTGAACCTTCAAGAACTGAAGAATATAAGTCCTGCCTTGTTTCACAAAGGATATCAATGGAAAAAACTGAATAATATTGGTTGTAGGGAAATTGAAAGGAAGGTACAGTAATGATAAATTCATGATAAAGTATCTAGGAAACCAGATAGCTAGACATTTTATAAATAGACCACCACTACATAAAAATATTTCAGGAGATAGCAATATATAGCTTAAAATTAATGTTCTTATTGGCTAAAATTTATCATAGGAATGAATGAAAGTCAGGTGAGAAAACACTATAGACCAATTTTGAGGTAAGTAAATATATAAGATATAGAGAACAGAGTCAGTCAAGAAAAGAATTGAATGTTTTTTAAAATGTAGATGTAAGTAATAACAAAAAAAGGTAAATTTAGCCAACTTGATCTTTGCAATAGAAAGAAAGAGACATCAGGGGTGATGGTTGGAACAGTCATTGTTCTTTGGACATAAAATCAGACTGAAACTGTTCAACCCTTGTAGGAGAAAATGAGGGAAGTCTATTCAAAGAATGAAATCCCTTTGCAAAAAAATCCAAGTTCACCATCACATATCTCCTATCCCACTGCATAATACAACCAACAGTGATGACAAAAGAAACCATTTGATAGTCCATTTTGCACTGTCCATTATAGAAACCATGTTGTTATTTGTATGATAGACAGAGATGTGCTATCTAGATCCCCCTTCAAAGGACTTGCTGCCTCCTGTTCGGGTCCTTCCTGGAGCTTTCAAGCCTTCTTGCAGGAAGTCATGCCCTTCCTCAGGCAACTTGACTGAACAAAGTCAGAGAACAACTGCCCGTCCACCTCAGCCCTTTGTGGGACACTCAGATAAGATATTTGCTCTAAAGTTCTTCACTAGGTTGGCCAAAGTATCATTGGGCTAGCATTGCAGTTCAACTACTTTCTCTACACCATCCTACTTCCACGCCTTTCCTTTGACTCTAATAAATATTTTGTATCTCAAACTTCTTCTTAACATCTGCTTCCAGAGAACTCAACCTATGACAATTATATTTGGAAAAACCTCAGAGGTAGTCAGACCTTCCACTCAATTGCAATGTTTGATGGAACTTCAAAAACCATCATCATAGTATGAAGTGATGGGAGAGTGCAAACTACAATCTCACACATTCCTGGGTTTTAATTCCGTATGTTACCTCTAATTAATAATTTGAGTTTGGAGAAAGTGTTTACTCCTTCTATTTATGAAATGATGATAATATTTACTACCAAAAAGTAATTGTAGAAAATAAATCTTAAATAATGAGTAATATGGAGTCTGGCTCCTACCAGGTGTCTAGTAATTGTCTTACTCCATTCCAACAACAGAAAAAGAGAAAAGAAAAGAAAAAAAAGACCAAATAATTTACAAATGGATAAATCTTTAAAAAAAAAGAAGAAGAACTTGCAAAATTTAGAGATATTGATAAAAGCTTTGTTTCTTTGTTGATATGTTATATGTTGTTTCTAGCATTATGTGGGGAAAAAAATTCCTTAGATTAAAGTTTATAAACTAGTTAATAAAGTAACCAGAGGCAGCAGAAAAATCATAGTGGGAGGATAGGAGACAATTTAAAATAACTCTTAAAGAAGTTGTAGCAAGAAGCATGGCCCCTTGTCCACACATAGATTAAATCTACACACTCTCCTTCATATCTGAATCTTTCAATAAGAAATCTCTAGACTATCGCTTATCTAAAATGGGCAGTCCTGGGTAGTAAGAATAGCTGCAGAGCCAGGCCAGTGTGGCTTGGTTGGCTATCACCCCATAAACTAGGTCACCAGTTTGATTCCCAGTCAGGACACATGCCCATATTGTGGGATCAATCCTCAGTAGGAGACATGCAAGAGGCAGCCAATCAATCTTTCTCTCTCATCAATGTTTCTGTATTTCTATCCCTCTACCTTCCTCTCTCTGAAATCAATAAAAACATATTTTTTTAAAAAATAGCTGCAAATAAAGCATTATGCCAGGAGCTAAACTCAAATAGGGGACTTGGTAAATGAGAGTATAATAAAAATCATTTATTTATGAAATTCAGCATCAAGTTTTTCTATATCTAACAATACACTGAGAGATCTTCATGTGACTCTCTGCATCCTTGACATCAGAAATGTAAGCTGTGCCAAGTGGATGAAAAATATTGACAGCTACATACTATAATGGTACAGACAGAGGCACACCCTTTGGACTGCGAGATTGTTATTCAACTTGGAAAGCACAGAACAGGCTATTTCTTCAGGTAGCCAGTCAGTCACCTTGGAAGCCATCCATGGGACAAGGAAAGCTTCTGCAGTAGACATTTCCGTTTTTATCTCTTACACAAAATGCTGTTTTAGCCCCACAGATCCTAAGGAATGAAACTAGTGTCAAAGATTTAATGCCTTTTCACATTAGTGATGTCAGCACAAAATGGCCATCTTCTATGAATAATTTATCTTCCCACTGCATAATTTTCTTATCTTTTTTCTACATTTTGGCTTTTTACTGTAGATGGGGAGGTAAATGGCTGTTAGTCCCCGACAAAACCTGTGGAGTATCCTTCCCATCAATCAATTAAAAAACACTTACCTTACATTCAACATGATTTATTTCTTGTTAATACAATTGTCTCACTATATCCTTCTATTATTATACCCTTAATTCCATTAGCCATTCGCTTAATGCTTGCTTTAAGGCTGACCCCCAAAGAGCTTGGAAGAGAGAGAGAAGTCCTTCTAATAGTGGCATCGCCAATAAAACTCTGGAAGCTCTTCTCCTAAAGCCTTGTAGGTCATGGAAAAGATAGGTCACAGAATGTATCCTGCCTAAAAAGAATAGAGCAATCTCTCGTGTATTTGTTCTGATGGATACTGCCTCGTGGTTTAAAAATCTTGAAGAGCTTTTATCTTCAAAGTCAACACAATAGGTTCACGAAGCATAATTCTACACTTTACATAGGGATGGATAAGTCATTACCAAGCTTTCTTTAAATAAATTTAAAAAGGAGAAAACAAAGAGAAAAAAACATTTGAATTATTTGAAGATTAATGGCTTGCTTGTTTAGGGGTGGAGCAAAAGGTTAACATCTTAAACAGTTAAGTGACACAAAAACATTGTTGCAGTATTTCTCCCAATTGTGGGGTTACAAATTTCCTCCAGTTGAATTGAAATTTGAAACCTCTAAAAAGAAGCCTTTGTACAGCATTTCTACAATTATACATTGAACAGCTGCTATGCTTTTTCTCAGTGAGTTTTCTTTTTAAAATTTAATTGGATGACTATCTCCATGCAGTATAAGCACAAATCTATAGATATAAAAAGCCTAAGTGACCATTCAACCATTTGACCAGTAGCTACGACATGCACTGACCACCAGAGGACAGATGCTCCAACAGGTGGGTTACCTTGCTGCAGGGGTCTGGCTGATTGGGACTAAATGAGATGGGCTGGACAAACCCTGGAGCCCTTCCACAGTCCCTCCCCAGCCCCAATCATGCACCGGTGGGGTCCCTCAGCCTGGCCTGTGCCCTCTTGCAATCTGGGACCCCTTGGGGGACATTGGAGAGCTGCAAGCCAGGCCGAGGGCCCCCCCTGGTGCATGAAGCCATGCACTGGGCCTCTAGTATTTCTACATTAACACATATTGAGTTGGGTCCTACTTGCCTGCTAGCCATTTCTCCTTTTTTGCACATACAAATGTAGTTCTTTTCAGGTGTCCACCCTTCCAAAGCCTAAAGGTAGCTCTAGTCAGTAAACCAATACTGGACATACCATAGTCCCTTTTGTTCATTCATTTGAGTGCAGGCATCTGGGACATGTTTCCTTATTTCTACAAATAAGCATGAAACATGGACAGGGTTATGATTATCTGTGATGCCTAGAGTTTTGACCATCATCTTGCGGCCTTAGGGAGAGAGTGATGAAAACAAAGCCAACATCCCAGGAATGAATGAATAGAAAGAGGAAACATATTCTTTCCTACAAATGTAATTTATCCCTGGAATTAAACAAGCAAGGCCTATCCTACTTCAACAGTTTTTATTATATAAAATAATGCATATACTCATTGGTTAAGCCAGATGAGTCAGCATTGTCTATTAACTACAGCTGTACGTATCCTAGCTATAAACATTTAAAAGTCTTTCTTATTTTTGATTTTTGCTTGCTCCTCTTTTACCCTATTTTCCTTTCCCCATCCCAAATCACATCTCACTTAGCTCCATTCCAAATTAACCTGTGCTGACAGTCTAAAAGGTATCCGAAGGTATTTCTCTCCATGTACAATTAATCATATACAACATGTACAAATGCACTTATATGCATACATATTGGCACATAAATATAAGTATGGCTTTACAAAATATTTGACTGCATTATGCACATTCTTTTGCATCATGTTTTTTTGTTCTACAGTTCTGCACGGAAATTTCTTCAGGTCAACCAGTGTAGCTCTAAATTCAACACAGGCTCAATAACTTTCATGATATGGGTGTAAAAATGCAACAATTTTCTTATTACTAGTCACTTGATTTCTTTTTAACTATGGCTAATTAGACAATAAATTAACACAATCTTGTGGTATATTACATTTTATACTTGTCCTTTTATCAATGTAGGATATGGGATAGATTCCAAGAGTGGGTGCTGAAGAAAATTGGGCTTTCTTTTCAATATTTCTTTTCCCAAAAGGCTACTGTGATTTATTTTCACCAGCAATATAGGAGAGAAACTTCCCCAAATGCTCACCAGCACCAGTTTTTATTTTCTTAACTTTTGTCAATCTGATTGATGTAATGCAGCAGCTCGTTTTTACTCTCATTTATACTTTCCTCTATGCTAGCAAATTTAAGCATATTTTTATGTTTGTTAACTATTGTATGGCTCCTCTATAAATAGCATATTCTTATCTTCTGCCCATTTCTTGTTTGATGTGTGGCTTTACTTATAAATTTGTACATTATAGATGACAGCTGTTTGTCATTTGTGTTGAAAATATTGTTATAAAATCAATTCTTTGTCTATAGGTATAGCATCCTTTCTAAACATAAATTTTAATTAGGAAAATATGTCCCAATTATCTTTTCTATCTTCTTGGTTTACAGTTCATATTAAGAACATTGTCTCACCTTACCCTCACCTGTACCTGTATTGTACATATACTAGTAAGCAAATTTCTTACTTAAAAACCTTAATTTATTTTAAAATCCTGACACTAGGTAAAAATCCATTAGATTTAAAATATTTAAATTCATAGAAGCAGAAAATAGAATGGAGGTTGCCAAGAGCTGGAAGTAGGGGGAATGGAAAGTTGTTCGAAGAGTGCAGAGTTTCAGTCCAGCAAGATAAAAAGTTCTGGCAATCTGGAGCAAAGATGCTAGCATAGGTAAATGCCTGTACTTGCTACCTCCCACAACCACATCAAAATTACAACTAACATAAAGAACAATCATCCAGAAACACTGGAAAGCTGGCTGAGTGGAAGTCCTACAACTAGAGAAGTAAAGAAGAAAGCACACTGAGACTGGTAGGAGGTACAGAGGTGCAGAACAGGCTGGCTGGGCACCCATATGTGCTGATTTTTTAATTGGAATGTAGAATACCTCTGCGGAGGCTGCCCAGAGGAGCAAGGAGTCTCAGCCCCACACCAGACCCCAAGCTCAGGGTTCCAGAGCTGGGGAAAGAAGTCCCTATAGGCAGTAAGAACTACAGACTGTAAAAACCAGTGCAAACTGGGGCTGAGGAACACACAGGCTGCTGAGGACTCAGCTGCTTCTCTTAAAAGGCCAGCATCATGAACTGAATTTACAAGTTCCCACTTCCTCTGAGCTCCAGTGCTGGGCAAGGCTCTGGGGGACCCAGACACATTTGAGAAGAAACTGGACTATCTAGCACTGGGGAAGAAACTTGGGGGCAGCTCTCTCCCAGTTGGAGGTGCTTGCAGCAGTCATTGCTCCTGTACTAGGACCTCCCTGGTGCAGGGCTGAATGGCAGCCAAATATCCACCCTGGTGATTACCTGAGACCCTGACCCACCCAATTTACAACCCAACCCAAGCTGTACACAGCAGCTTTTGCATATGAATGGCCAGTCCTTTCTCAGGCTAACACTCTGTCCAACAAGCTGCAATTAGGTCAGGGAGCCCCAAATCTATCAATAAAGGACCAAGACCAGGCACCAGTACCAGCCTGCCTTGCTTCACAGCTGGGCCTCTTCCAAACCTAATACAAAGAGGAAGAATCTGCAGATCTCTCTGTAGTGCCTGCTAGATGGCCCCAGGTGGTGGCTGACTGCATCTCCCTGGAGACCGAAGAGTCAGTGTACCAGTGGTCAGTATTAGACCATACCAGATTACAACTCTTCATACCCATAAGTGATACACTCAAGGTGCAGACTCAGTGAGCACCAAAACCTCACTGAAGCAAGTCCTGCTCCATAAGGGTATCTCCTACCCAGCAGCTCTCTCCACAGCCAATTGGTCTAGAGGTCAATTCCTCCCAGTGATACCAAAGGCAATCAAGAGTTAACTACAACAAGACTGTGCACACAGCCTACAAAGGAATGAACTTAGAGTGTCCAACTCAGGTTACTGGGGAGGCTGAACCACTGGGCCTTACTACACACCTACTACACAAGGCCATTCTATCAACTCAAGGAGATTTAGCAGCTGCCCAATACATAGAAACAAACAAAGGGAAGCAGTCAAAATGTGGAGACAAAGAAACATGTCACAAATGAAATAAATGGAAGAAAGCAAACTATTGGATATAGAGTTCAAAACCACAGTCATGAATCTTCTATAAACCTCCAAGGAACTTAGTGAGACTTTCAAGGATCTTAGTGAGAATGCCAAAAAAAAAAAAATGGAAAAGAACCAGTCAGAAAATAAGCATACACTGACTGAAAAGAAGACTAATATACAGAGTTTAATAATAGACTAGAGGATCCTGAGAATCAAATCAATGATCTGAAATATGAGGAAGAAAAAAACAACTAAACCAGAAGAGCAAAAGAAAAAAGAATACAAAAATATGAAGATAGTATAAGGAGCCTCTGGGATAACTTCAAGCATACCAACATCCAAATTATGGGATGCCGTAAGAAGAGAGAGAGCAAGATATTGAAAACTTATTTGAAAAAAAAAATGACAGAAAACTTTCCCTACCTGGTGAAAGAAATAAGACTTAGAAGTCCAGGAAATGCAGAGGATCCCAAACAAGAGGAATCCAAAGAGGACCACACCAAGACACATCATAATTAAAATGCCAAGAACAAAAGACAAAGAATCTTAAAAGCAGCAAGGGAACAACAGTTAGTTACCTAAAAGGGAGTACCCATACAATTGTCAGCTGATTTCTCAACAGAAACTATGCAGGCCAGAAAGGAGTGGCAAGAAATATTCAAAGTGATGAACAGCAAGAACCTGCAAGCAAGATTACTCTACACAGCAGAGCTATCATTTAGAACTGAAGGTCAAATAAAGAACTTCACAGATAAGAGAAAGCTAAAGGAGTTTATCACCACCAAGCCAGTATTATAGGAAATACTGAAGGGTATTCTTTAAGAAGAGAAAGAAGAAGAAAAAGGCAAAGATAAAAAAAAAATGAACAACAAAGTGACAACAAATATATATATATATATATATATATATATATATATATAAACAATTCATTCTAAAAATCAAATGAATAAAAAATCTGATGAACAGAATAAACTGGTGAATGGAATTGAAGCAGGGGCATGGAAATGGAACAGACTGATGATTCTCAGAGAGAAGGGGATGTTGGGGAAGATACAGGAAGAGATTAGACAAAAATCTTATATGCATGTATGCATTACCTATGGACACAAACAATAGGATGGTGAGGGCCTGGGGTGTGGTGGGAACCAGGTGGAGAGAAGCGATGGGGGGAAAATGGACACCTATAATAATCTCAGCAATGAAAAATTAACTTTTTAAAAATTAATGTATAGTAATCTTCTGGCGATCTTTTGACAATTTTCATGTAATTAATAATAATGTACTATGCACTTAAAATTTTGTTAAGAGAATAGATTTCATGTTATATTTTTTATAATAATAAAAACCATTTCTACTAATTTTAAGGGGAACAATCACAATGTGTTTTGTCATAACTCAGCAGATACCCACATAATATTCACAGATAGAAAATATATTAATTAAACAGTGAAAACAAGTATATGTAATAAGAATTTGTAATTAGTTTACACATAAAACATATGTATATGTATATATGTTTTGGCCTCTGTTATTTCTTCTTTCTTTCCCATTTTCTTCACTAATTTTTAAGCCTTTTGGGAAGTTCATGACTATCTTATACAGGCATATTTTGGAGATATTGTGTGTTAGGTTCCAGACCACCACAATAAAAGGGATATCGCAATCAAGCAAGTCATGATCTTTTTGCTAATGGAGAGCCTTGCCTTCAATTAGCAAAATATATGCAATATCTTAAAGCACAATAAAACAAAGAGCAATAAAATAAGGTATGCTTATATTCAAACTGCTCAAAAAAGCATCTTTAGATAAAAATAAAAGGGACACAAAAGCATTTTAAAAATGTGGAAATAGTGTATGTGCACAACAGGTTGAAAATATATATAGAATACTAACTCTTCATCCCGCTCTCCTGACAGACATATGCAAAGTAGAATATTCTGCGTTTGTCCATCAACATGCACAATTCAAATCTATGCTTTCTCTAACTGAAAATTATTCTGTCAAGTAAATGGTGTGTCTTTGTCTAAAACCAAATGTTGGAATATCACTTCTTTTAGTCCATCTATTTGATATATTTTTAGGTGATAAAACCACCCAAAAAGTGGCATAACATTTCAAGAGCCATTATGGCTAAATTATTAACTGAATACACATTATAAGCGGGAACTCTGTATTCCCCTAGATTTTCTTGAATTATTTATATTTTACACTTACAATTATGTCTTTAATGAATTTGTTTTTACATAAGAAAGAATTCAACTCAACTTTATACAAAAGGATACTATTTGACTGAGCATAATTTATTAAATATTACATTTCTTTTAGATATTACATATACATTAAGTTTTCTTATATAGTTATACTCATATCTATATTCTCATTTCTGTCCTACAGATTTTTCTGTCTATTACCATGGCAAAACCATATTCTATTTATTAGAGTTACTTTTTGGTATGTTCCAATAACTATTAACACTATTCCCCTTTACTATTCTTTTATATATTTTTTTTTTGTTTTTCAACTTTACTTGTATATTCTCATAAATATATTCTTCCACATGAAATTTTAAATAACTTTCCTATACAATTCTCAGATCTCACAGAAAATCTGCTATAATGCTTAGTGGAACTGCATTAAATGTATATGTCAACTTTGTGAGAATTAAAATGTATGATATAAATTTTCCACACCAAGTACAAGCCAGATCTTTCAATTTGTTCAGATCTTGTTCTGTATCCTTTCATGATTTCTTTATGGTCTACTTAAGATAGGTCCTGGCCTTATTTTTTAAGTTAATCTCCTCACATTTTTATTTTTCTTCTTTTCCTTTTTTAGTTTTAATTTTTAGAATAGAGAAAAGGTATTAATTTTTATAAATTTATCTTCTATCCAGTCATCTTATCTTAGAAAACTAACATGCATTAAGATATTTAAGATAATGTGCAGTAAAGGTTCAGTTTATTTTATGAGTAAAGAGAACATATTCAGTAAGAGCCAAGGTCAAAATAATTGTTATAATGACTCTATCTAAAACCTTCTCACACAAATCTATAGTCATACTGACACTTCCAATACAAGGTTGTTTCTCAAATTGGTCTATTGGAACAGAAGACAAAAACCTTCTTAGCATAATCAGGAGAGTTTTGATTAAAAGTTCATTTAATAAGCAGAAATATGTCTAAGCAATCAAAGTATTGTCTTTGTGAGATTGGGCTGCCCTAACAAAATACCATAGACTGGGCAGCTTAAACAAGAGGATTTATTTCTCATAGTTCTAGAAACTGGAAGTCCAATAGCAAAGTGCCAGCAGGGTAGATTATGGTGAGGGTTTTTTAACTTGGGATACCAATGGCTGCCTTCTCACTGTGTCTTCACATGAGCTTTCCTTGGTAGAGAGAGAGAGCCTTATGGTGGCTCTTTTAATAGGAACACTAATCCCAGCCTGAGGGTTCTACCCTCCTGATCTCATTTAAACCTATTTTCTTCCCAAAAGCCTCTACTTCAAATACCCTCACACTGGGGGTTAGGGGTTCAACATACGGAACTTTAAAGAGGACAGTCACCAAATTGGCAGGCATCAAATTGACAAACAATACTACAGAATGGTATGCCTAATTTTTTTGTATCATTAACCTTCTTCCTCTTTGTTTTCACCAAATCCTACTAATAATATTCATTTAAAAATAAGATGAAATTCAGAAATACCAACGTGTTGAAGTAGGAAACAAACACTAATTTGATGTTCTTAAATGTCGAGGATCGTCCCATGGTTAACAATTGATAAACCATCTTTAAGCTCCTATTTTAATTCAGTTCACATGACCACCTACAGACTTTTATTTAGTCTTCCTGGCAAACTTGAAACAGAGGTGTAGAAGAAAAAAATATGTGTTTTGTATAGTCTGCCCCCAGAAGCTTCAGAGTTACAGAAATTCTATTCACAGTGGGGGACTATGAAAGCTTTTTCAGAGGCATGTTTGTGCTACCCTTCCAAAAAAAGAAAAAAGGAAGACCCCTAGCCCCTGGTTCCTCTCTACACTCCGGGAGGTGACAGGCGCCTGCTCTGCCTGTGATGATAACATTTAAGCATAGGGGGCTGGTGCAAAGTTCTACACATCATTTAAGACTTTGATGCTGAACTGAACTCAGGGGGAAAATGTCTCTGCCAGTCTGGGGTTGCTGGTAATAATAAGGAATGTCGATTGGGGTGATGACAGAGTTCGCCCGGTTCAAGTCCTCATCCTGGAGAGCCTCTGCCCCAGTCTTCCAAACCATGATTATCTCCTGGACTGCTAAACACTCTGCCTAGGCCAGGTCAGAAAAAAGAACGAAAGACTTTCCTAAAACAAAGCCTAAAGCATAAGTGAGTAGGTGATGGTGTTTGTCGTGTTCACAGATTATTCTTTCCTTTTCTGAGTTGATAACAGGGGCCTTTACTCTGGTTGTCCAGCACTGCTGGAAGCAGGAGAGGTGGCAGTAATGCTCCAGGCTTGTTTTTGTGACATCCCAGCCCCAGGTTTGATTATCACACCACACAACCCATTATACTGAGTTTTGCCTTGGACAATCTGGACCATGCAATCATTTAATGATTCATCTAGGTGAACATAAACCAGGCTGCTTAGATTCACATCCTGGCTCTCATTTGTGCAGCAAGTTACTTAAGCTCACTGTGCCTCAGTTTGCTCAACTCTTTTTTTTAATTTTTTTTTAATTTATTGATTTTTTTATAGAGGGGAAAGGAGAGGGATAGAAAGTTAGAAACATCAATGAGAGAGAGACATCAATCAGCTGCCTCCTTCATGCTCCCCACTGGGGATGTGCCCACAACCAAGAATCGAACTCGGGTCCTTTCAGTCCACAGGCCAACGTTCTATCTACTGGACCAAACCAGTTTGGGCAGTTTGCTCAATTCTTAAATGAAGATAAAATAGAACATGCATAAAAGGGTTTTGAGACAATTAAGCAGGTTGTAAGACAATTATTATGCCTATTGCCCAGTTGGCAAGACTCAGTGGTTGAGCACCAACCTACAAACCAGGAGGTCATGGTTCAGTTCCCAGTCACAGCATATCATTATTGATTTTTTATCTCTCTCTTCCTTTCCCTTCCTCTCTGAAATCAATAAAAAAAATTTTTTTTAAATAAAACAGTGCCTACCTAGCCCAGAGAGAACACTGGGTAAGCATTAGCTATTATTATTGTTTCACTATGCTAAACATACCCAATGTCTCCTGTAATAAATACAGCACCCAAGGGGAAAAAATACACAATTCAGCACATTAAATTTCTATACCCATCTTCCTAATATATTTTAACTAGAGGCCTGGTGCACAAAATTTGTGCACACGAGGAAGGGGTGTGTCCCTCAGCCCAGCCTTCACCATCTCCAATCTGGGACTCCTCAAGGAATGCCCAACTGCCCATTTCGGCAGTCAGACATCCCTCTCACAATCCAGGACTGCTGGCTCTCAACAACTTGCCTGCCTGCCTGCCTGCCTGCCTGCCTGATTGCCTCTAACTTCTTCTGCCTGCCAGCCTGATTACCCCCTAACCACTCTTCTGTCAGCCTGATCAACGCCTAACTGCTCCCCTGCCGATGCCATTATCCTTAACTACCCTCCCCTGCTGGCCTGGTCACCCCAATGGCCTTCCACTGCAGGCCTGGTCCCCCCACTGCCTTCCCCTGAAGGCCTGATCCCCACCCCCCAACTGCCCTCCACTGAAGGCCTGGTCCCTTCCAAAAGCCCTCCCCTGCTGGCGTGATTGCCCACAACTGCCCTCCCCTGACAGCCATATTGTGGTGGCCATCTTAGGTCCACATGGAGACAGCCATCTTTGACCACATGGGGGCAGCCGTCTTGTGTGTTGGAGTGATTGTCAATTTGTATATTACTCTTTTATTAGGTAGGATAACTTGTAAATGATAAACAAAGTTTTAATGAAAACCTAATTTACATAGTTAACTTACATACTTGATTCCTGATTTTTTACTAACAAGTATTGTCCAAAAAACATTTACATTTATATACACAATTGGCTTAGAGAATATGTATATATATGTAGGTATTAATAAAAGATCAATAAAGTAAAATTTCCATAATAACATCCACCTCTAATTCTAAAATCTAAGTAACCCCTTTTATATTGTACTTTTATCTTTATTGTTGAGAGTATTACAGATGTCCCCAAATTTTCTCCAATTGCCCCCTTCCACCTGCTTCCTGCCCCACCACAGGCCTTCACCACCCTATTGTTTGTGTCCATGGGCAATGTACATATGCATATAAGTTCTTTAACTAATTTCATTCCACCCCTTCTCCCCTCTTAGATTTGTCAGTTTATTCCATTCTTCCATGGTTCTACAGTGGTACCTCGAGATACAAGTGCCCTGACATACGAGATTTTTGAGATACGAGCCGTCGAGTGAGCGATTTTTGCTTTGAAATACGACCAACATTTGAGATAGGAGTAATCGCGCGGATGGGCTGGCTGCACATGACCCACCAGTTTACCGCGACTCGAGCATCTCATAGTTTCCCACGCCTCAGGGTTACGGAATGAATTAAACTCGTATCTCAAGGTAACACTGTATTTTATTCATCAGTTTATTTTGTTCAGAAGATTCCACATGTAAGTGAGATCATGTGATATTTGATTTTCTCTGACTGGCTTATTTTGCTTAGCACAATACTCTCCATGTCCCTTCATGCTGTCTCAAGATATAATAAATCTTTCTTTTTTACTGCTGCATAGTATTCCATTGCGTAAATGTACCACAGCTTTTTTTAATTAATTTTTTATACATATCTCCCCATTGGCCCCCCCCCGGGCATATCCCAACCCCCCAGTGTCTATGTTCATTGGTTATGCTTATATGCATGCATACAAGTCCTTGATTGATCTCTTATCTACCCCACCTAACCTTAATCTTCCTGCTCTAATTTCACAGTCTGTTTCATGCTTTACTGCCTCTGTATCTATCCTTTCGTCATCAGTTTATAATGTTCTATTATCCACAAATGAGTAAGATCGTGTGATGCTTCTCCTTCATTGACTGGCTTATTTCACTAAACATAAGGCTCTCCAGTTCCATCCAGGTTGCTGTAAATGGTAAGAATTTCTTCTTTTTAATGGCAGCATAGAATTCCATTGTGTAGATGTACCATAGTTTTCTGATCCACTCATCTGTTGACGGGCACCTAGGCTGTTTCCAAATTGTAGCTATTGTAAATTGTGCTGCTATGAACATAGGGGTGCATAAATTTTTTCTGATTGGTGTTTGTGATTTCTTAGGATAAATTCCTAAGAGTGGGATTACAGGGTCAAATGGGAGATCCATTTTTAGTTTTTTGAGGAAACTCCATACTGTACCACAGCTTTTTATCCACTCACCTAATGATGGTCACTTGGGCTATTTCCAAATCTTAGCTATTGTAAATAGTGCTGCTATGATCATAGGGATGCATGAATTCCTTCTGATAGATGTCTCTGTATTCCTAGGATATAGAAGTGGAATACCCAATGTCTCCATGGAAGTTCCTTTTTAATTTTTTGAGGAAACTCCACACTGTTTTCCATAGTTGCTGCACTAGTCTGCATTCCCACCAGCAGTGTACTAGGGTTCCTTTCTCTCCACATCCTTGCCAGAACTTGTTGTTTGTTGATTTACTGATGTTAGCCAATCTGGCAAGTGGTACCTCTTTGTTGTTTTAATTTGCATCTCTCTGAGGATTGGTGACTTGGAGCATTTTCTCATATATCTCTTGGACATTTGTATGTCCTCTTTGGAAAAGTGTTTATTCAGGTCCTCTGCCCATTTTTTTATTGGATTGTCTTCCTTTCATTTTAAAAATTAAATGTAAATTCTTCCTGAAATATTTCTTGTTCATAATAGACATAGTTATACATAAACACACATACTGTATAAACACACACACTGTACATACAAGGATGTATATGTATATGTATATGTACATATATACATATATATATATATATATTTACAATAGAGAATCTTGCTGGAAATTAGCTTGCAATTCGTTTTTATTTTAACAATATGTTGTAGATCTCAAATAAGACACTTGAATTCATCTTATTTTTTTAAATGAATGCCTAGTACTTCATTGTATAAATATGCCCAAATCTACTTAAACAATCCCCTTTTGACATATACTTAGATTGCTTCTATTTTTTTCTATTATAAATAGTTGTTGCAATAGATACTCTTCTATGTTATCTTTGTTTGATTGTTATTTAAGTTAATATATTTTCTGAAGGCATAGAAACTATAGGCTAGGAAGATAGCCCACAGGTAGGGAAGGAGATTACAAACGCACTGCATGCAATAATACTCTTTAAAAAAAACCATTAAGACACTTGATCATTGTTCAATTAATTTTCCTTTAGCCCCTTTATCTCTACTCTACTTCCCAAAATAGATTCAGTTTTATAACACATAATTTTATTATCATGCCAATATCCACAACTACCTAAGAGTTACCTGCCTCACAAGAGTTTACATACTCTAACCTGTGTTATAATTGAAATTTACAAAGAAATGAGCTGTATTATGCCAAGGATATTTTTTCTCAGAATGGAAATATTTTATGAATTTTGTTTAAAATAAAAGGAAAGCAATGTTGTTGCTCAACATTACACCAACAAAGAGCATAAATCTTTCTAATTCTGGGTTTCTAAACCTTCCCCTATTGGCATAATGTGGGCTGACATGTGCATTGTAAGATGTTTCTCGGAATCCCTGACCTCTTGATGCCAGGAGCACCACCCTCCGTTGTGACAGACAGACAGGTCCCCAGACATTGCCAGACAAAGAGAACTGTCCTTGGTTGAGTACCAATGTGATTCTGCCTCTCAGGGGAAACTCTGTTAATAGTTTAATAAATAGCAATCCAGATATTTAATACAAATAAAGACTTACTTTATACAGTTTGGAAATATCTATATTGTAGTGGAGATCTTTAAAAAACTTAACAATATATCATGGACACTTCTCCAAGTCAATAGCCATAGGCTTACTTACCTTATACTTTTAACAGGTACATTTAATTTTCACTGTATGAATTCACCGTGATCACATACTAATGAACATTCTGATTATTTTTTATAAGTTGCAGTTGAAAGTAATGCTGCAATTAACCCACGTACACTTCCATAGCTGCACACTGCTATCACTTCCTTCAGAATTTCTAGATTAAATGCATTTTAATATCATATTTTTACAATAATTTTGAATCTATTTTTCATATGAGATTAAAAAATATTGACCTAGGCATGCTATTACCCACCTCCTTCCAAAATAAATAGATAAATTAATCCTTTCTTCCCTTGCACACTGACGTGCATTCTCCTGGGAGGAAATAAAAAAAAAAGTAATGCTACCTCTCTTTGCCTTATTTTTTTTAGTTAAGACTTAAAGCTTTGACCAAGACAACAAAACCTTTTTCTATTGAAGATAAAAGCCATGTACTAAAGCAGATCAACTCACGCATGCAAGGGTGACAATGAAAACAGCTTTGGTTGAGAGAGAGGAGTTATTGATGAGCTACAGGGAGAGGAGCACCTTGGTCTTATTTCTCACCTTGTCGCAAAAGACAGCTAAGTTGTGAGGTTAAATTGAAGTTGGTAAATACACAATTATTCAGCTTGTGTCTCGGTAATAAATGTGCCTGTAGGCAGTGAACCTGCCAGTCCTCAGAGCACCACTTTGCTGATTAAGGAGATAAAAAGAGGATATTGTGGAAAGGGTCATTTCAAGAGTAATGAATCCTTATTCTGTCACTGTACTTTGCCAACAAGGAAAAGAAGTTTAACAGACATGAGGCATCCTGGAATATTCAGGTGGCAACATGGAGTAAGGCAAATCAGAAATGACTATTCTAGGCCCTGAAAAAACAGCAGGACCTCTGATGGCTGAGAAATGACTATATTGGTGAATTAAGTACATCTCAGAGAGAAGCCTTATTAAATTAGCCTAATACCTTATTGCATGATCAATAACAATGTATTTATTTTGTACTATGGCCTTGAGTGACTTTTCATTAGGAATTTAAATGATCTTAGAAAGCTACTGAGTATCAATTTAGAATACTTTCAGGAGAGATTACCCTGGCCTCAGAGCAAAAGATGAGTGAAAATGCAGCTCATTATTTAAGTCAGAAAGAGAATGTCAAAAAACATTTCGCCTTGGCTTGGAGAAAGGTAGCTCAAGTTATGTATCCATCCCAATGCTACTTCCCTGTCTTTTTGGATTCCCAGGTTATAAAACAGATCAAGAAAGAAAGTGTTTGCAGTCCCAATAGATATTAACCCAGCTGACTGTCATGATAAAGGTCATGAGATTGGAAAAGACAGAGATATTGTTTAAGTCCACATCAGTGACTTGCCAGGATTCTGCAATATCCTGTCGGTGTCCCGCCCATGCTCCCTGTGGTTCCTTTGCTACTGCTACACTCACAAACTATGGATGAGTTTTCACTCCCAACAGCCTGCTGCCCTCAAACTACCGGAAAGGCTTTCTGGGACCCTAAATGTTCATCCTGCTGGGAGCCCTGAACCAATGACTGACTAGTATACACCAGATTTTGTTAACCTGAGTACTATTGACACTTGGGCTCAGACAATTATTTGGGATGAGGTGCTGTCTTGTACATTGTAGGAAGTTTAGCAGCATCCCTGGCCTCCACCCATCAGTATCATGTTCCTCTCAGTTAGTTCCTGACAATCATACATTCCTGGGGATGAATCACCCCAGGTTGAGAACCACAGGTGTACTAGTAAATGTGTAAATACCACAGTTCTCTTGCCCCTTGCTGGACTGTTCTGAGATGTGACCAATGGGATCACAGTCTGTGGAACTTTGCCTGCCACCACACTCTTGCTTAATCCCTTCCCTTTCTTCTTTCCACTCCCCATATCTCTTATTAGTTGCTCCAAGAACATTTCCTAATATTCACAGAGAAATCCTCAGCTCAGGATCTGTGTCTGAGGATGCCAACCTAAGGCGAACTTCCTAACAACTGAGATGCTAAGTAGATGATCACAGAGTTAGATGACACTATATTAAATATCTTTGCTGGACTTCCCATTATTCTCCACCTACTACCTTTCCTAGACATGTCAATTCCTGCTTCATTGAATTAAAACAAAAATGAAGAGAAAAACATACTCTTATTTCCCATATGTTTTTTTCTGTGTACAATAGCTCCACCTCCATCCATGGTTTTACTTCCTGTGGTTTCAGTTACCTAAGGCAAACTGTGATCTGAAAATACGAAATGAAAAATTCCAGAAATAAACAATTGTGCACCATTCTGAGTAGTGTGATGAAATCTTGTTTCTTCACCCTGAATCTCATCCAGGACATGAGCCATTCCCTTGTGCAGCATATGCCTACTGTGTATACAGTACAACAAGATATTGTATGAAAGACCACATTCATATAACTTTTATTACAGTATATTATTATAATTGTTCTATTTTATTGTTAATTACTATTGTTAATCTCTTACTGTGCCTGATTTATAAATTAAACTTGATCACAGAAGTGTATGTATAAGAAAAAAACATCCTGTATATATCAGATTCAGTTCTATCTGCAATTTCAAGTACCCATTGGGGATCATGGAATGTATCTCTTTGGACAAGGGGAGACAACTGTATTGACATCCTAATATCATTCTCATTCTCTTCCACCACCCCCCCTCTCAAGGATCCTTTCTTTTCATCCTTTAGAGCAGCAAGGTGCACTTTCTCTGATTTCTGTGGTCTCCCATTTACCACAACTAAATCTGCTTTCTCTCTCCATTCACTCACCAACCTGATCTTCAGCCTACCTTCTTTGGAGTGCTATAGGTACTCTCCAGTCTTTTTCTCTTCTTTTACCTACTTTTAATATGAATACTTTGTCTAATACTTATTAACTCTCTTTTTTATCATGTTTTTAAATCTTCACTTGTTACCATTTACTTTTTCTTACTAGATTTTAATAAGAGGAATACAATGGAGAAAAATCCAAGAAATTTTGAATAAGCCAAGCAGTTTCAAGATACTAAATCTAAGCACACATGTTTCAGGAGAAAATAAATCAGAGACTAACCAGTACTCTCTTGATGGGTGTCTGTTTGAAATGGGAAAGCAGCGTGTGAGCCCAACTCTTCCAGCCAGCAGCTTTCTCTAAATCCCTGTTTACCACTCAAGACTCTAGAATGAGATTTTGAACACCTCTGATGTGGAACCTTTTATTTCACAAGTGGCCTTGAGACACATCTCAAAATGAAGATGAAAATAAAAATGAGCCCCTTCTGATGACCCTACTAAGCCAAACGAATAAAATCAATAAAAATGCAATTAATTTGGATTCATTTGGACTGAAAAATCAAGAAAAAAAATAAAGGAAGCATATTTGCCAGACTCTGTGATGTAGCTTTTGGCCAGAAATCCTGCTTCCGAAAGCATCCACCCCAGATATAGTGGCAGTAATAAACTCCCTGTGTCTTATACAGCCATAAATCCTTGTACTGACCAAGATTCCAATGGTCTCTTCAACCCATACATAAAGCATTTCAGGCACTAATTTAGAATATTAATTAAATCTGAGAAAAATGCATTGGGACTCAGACACTGTTCCATTACCTGAATAACTATTTAAAAAACAAACAAACCTGGATTACCCACTTCAAAGAGATTCCTCTTATTTTCTTATTGTGATCTTTTTCAAAGAAAATGTAATAAAATGCTCCCTTTCCAACATAATGATGATGCATTAGGAGGAATTAGCTTAGACTAGAATAGCCACCACAACCATATGTGATCAAACATAAATAATAATTTATAAAGTATTCTTTGCAGGTATATGAAAAAGATAGATGTTGATTTTTAAAGGCAAATGTATTGTATATTGTAAAACTTTTAAAGAGGCTTCTACACAAATTCAATATGCTTCATTGAAAGGTACTGGCCCCTAGCGACTGACCTTAAAGGGGATTGTATGATAGTAAGAAGAGAGTGTTGAAGGAGCTGGTGGGTGAAACAGAAGGAAAGATATGGAGTCCAAGAAAGAAGATATTAAAATGGGAGAAGACAATAGAGGCCACATCTAAGTTACAGAGGAGGAAACAAAGTCAGGAAAATATCCTAAGTTAAAGGAAAAGGGTAAAAGGAGGACATCCTCTTTGCTTTTGCAGAGGAAGCAGAAGCCGTGTTGAGGACAAGAGAAAGGAGCCAAATCAGCAAGGCAAGCATGGAGTAAGTAGCCATAGGTGAGAGAACTAGGGCTTTAGGAAGGGTAACTGAGCTTCAGGCCATCGTCAGAGTACCTTATTGAATTTGCTCTCTTACTTCCTAAAGAGACTGGATATCTAGAAGCAGGTGGAACCCAGTGATCACAGGAAGGACACAGGACCTCCAGGAGAAACCAGAGACTGAGAAAAATTCTGGGGACATAACTATAAGTTAGAAATAAAACCTGTGTTTTCTCCAGGTGTGGAGGTCAAGCAGAACCCCATAGGTGAAGTGCCACAATAACCCAACAAGAACCCACTTTGATGCACAAACACTGAACAATTCAAGGCTTCACTCATTAGGTCAATAAACGTGTACTGAGTTCCTTCTGTATATTAGTCTCTGGGCCGGGAGCTGGGGCTACAAAGGGGGTGGGACAGGTTCCAGGTCCTGGAGACTCTGAGTCCCCGATTCCTGGGCAGTGGGAGCTCCCGCCTAGAGTGGCTTGCTCATTTCGGGGAGTCCCAATGAAATAGGTTATTCATATTTATTATTATAATGGATCAGGCTTAAGACAAATCTCAAGAATACTCAGAGTCTTCAGATTTGTGGTAACCTAAATGGAGTGTAAATTTATAAGTATTAATCTTCAAGATTTCATGCTTTTATGTAAGTACTAACATTAAATGTGTATATTTTGGAAAGTACTGTGCATTCTTATTCCAAATTATATCTGAATTCAGTTTCTTTCTGGTGGTAAAATCGAGCCACAGTTCCCTTATGAAAGGTGTCTACACCACATGAGTTCATGAATAAGCCTCACATAAACTAAACAAAAAAGTTCAAAAAGCTGTGGTGAGCAGATTTCACAGTTTAATGTGTGGAACAGCCTTAGATCTGAATTATCTTGTGAGAAAAAAATTAGTAGTTTTATCCCTCACGTATCCTCATCCTTTTTTACAATGCAGTTATCTTCACAAAAGTGACTGTAAAAATCCCACTGCGCAGTTCCCTACTTATTCTCCCTCATTTACTTCCACCTCACATTCCTTCAGTTTACAAATAGCAAAATTATTTTCTGAAAGTCTTTGCACTGCCAACTCCAGCTGGGAATTGAAAAAAACACAATATACTTCCTGTCTCTCATATTATCTGAAGCTAGAGAGCTAAGAACATCTGTTTGCATTTTTGCTGAGGATGCTTAAAGAGACCTTTTTTTTTCCCCAGCAGATTTCCTGCCTCCAAGCTGCTGATTTACCCAAATCCACATTTTATCAGGAAGATCAAGATATAGAGAGAAGTGTCATATTTTCTACTTTGCTTCAGACAACATGTATTTATCAAATACCGTATCAGGCGCTGTCCTGGGTGCTGGGGATACAACAATGAACAAAACACAAGCCTTAATGTGCCAGTGAGATAGAAAGGCAGATAAACAGATTATTAATGATAGAGATGAGGATGTATACACTGCCATGGGAACGTGAGGGAAAGACACCCATCTTCGGTGTCAGGGTGGGCTTCACATAGGAAATGATGTCTAAAATGACACTTGAAGGACAAGAAAGAATTATTCAGGCACCTAGTGAAAGTTTGTGAAGGAGAATGAAAGAAAATGAATGGGATGTGTAGGAATCAGGGGACAGAACCTGAAAGTTCTTATAATACATGTTAACAACTCCTGACCTTGATTGAAGGCAATGTGGGAGTGCATTTGATAGAGATGGAAAATAACCAAATAAATGATTTTACTATGTATTTATTTGGTTGCCAATAACAGTGATTTTAAAACAACTTATTTTTCCTAAGCTGTACATTGGCCACCATTTCTGTGACTCAATCTCCTTTTTCAGTTTTTCTTTCTCATGTTTGTCCAGTAGAGGATATAGAACATAATGCTGCAATGATAGATAAACAAGCAAACAAGGAGTTCTTGGTAATGCTTTCTGGGTAGTGATAACAAGGAACGTAAAATATTTTAATGCTTCTTTCATGATATCAATATAAAATTTCATTTCCAAGACTGTTGCATCTGTGTACATATATAAAATAAGGGAACAATAGGCACATGGGAATATCTGAGAAGAGTGAATAATAATTTGAGAAGGCTAAATACCTAAAATGTACTAGAGCTTGCAAAATGTGTCACAGAAAACAAAGAGGATATTTTAGCTTGGGAAGGCATAGGTATGATTCTGGCGATCAATGTAATAATATTGACAAATGACAAAGAGAATGCAAAGCTACTCCATTTTTATTTTGCTTTTATGTTCTATGATAAGTAGAAGGATTGATTGAAAGAATAAAGCAAATTTTGGGATGAGAAAATTGAAGACAAATGGGAATAACTACAGAAAGCCTAGTTTTGAATGCATTTGTAGGCTCCTTTGTTAGAAGGCTCTGAGGAACTCTGTAGAAAATAGGAGTAGTGCTGGATAATAGGAAAAGTGTAATATCTCAGCATTCAACAAGTAAAGAACAGTAGATACTCCCAAACCTTACCCCAAGAATTAGCAACTCTGCTTGTGTATCTCTGGCTTCATCAACTAGGGAATCATGAACTCCAAGGCTGAATGGTAGGCATCTAGGTTTCTTTAAAATCATAACAGATAATTCTGATGCATAGCCAGAGCAGAAACTCTGCTATAAATCTAAGAGCTTGATGTCAAATTTTTAAACATCTTACCCTGTTTTGTGAGACACCAGTTTGTGAGCATATGAAGAGTGAATGAGTGATTGTTAAAAGTCAATATGGGCTTAACAAACCATTCTAGATAAATTTTATTTTCATTTTCATTGAGGTTTGTATATTAGCACTTTCTAAAACCTGTATACTACTTCTAAAAGATATTAATAACTACTGTAAAAATTTTTAAAGACTCCCTAGTAAATAAATCTAGAAAGATTTTTACTTTAACTGATTTAGTTAAACTGATATATTTTTTAGATTTGTTTTGGAGTCTTTAAATAAGGTAATGTGCATTGTATCTCTAGAGAAATTTAATAAAAATTCTTTCCCAAACACTTAGAGATCCTTCACCCCTTCTTTTTTGGCCTATATTTTGTAACTAGTTGTGTGTGTTTTTAATGTCTATTACAAAAAAAAAAGATTATTTTGGTTAAACCAGTGCATTTGCCAAAGCATTTCAGGTTATCTTTGAAAGAAATATGGAGGAATATTGGCTAGTAATTGCACACATAGTTTATACTTGGAAAAATGACAGTACTTTAAAAGTGTTGATTAGTTGACTCTACTTAACCTCGAAGAATTCCTTTATTTATTCAGGTATCCATTTGTTTATTCACTAAAAAGTATTTACTAAATATCCAAAATGTACTGGACATTATACTAGATATCATAAGTGCAATGATAAATGAAGCAAACATGAATCTTGATGTTGTCATATTTAATATTTTAATTTGCTTGAGGTTGTATATGTTATGCAAATGTTTTCAAAAACTTCAGTCTAGAAGGTATGGAGATACATTGAATGTTGAATGGTAAGCTTAAGATTCAAGATCACTACTTGGCTAGAGTGATGGACAGAATATGATAAGATGAAATCCAATAGTGAAGAAACAGTGTATAAATCTCAGCACATGCAAAAAAAAAAAAAGTCAGAGTTTAATTGACAACAAGCTCAATATCAGTTTTATTTTTTTTCCTTTTTTTTTCTCAATGTCTCCCCATTCACAATACAGAACAGGCAAAGAGCCTGAGCTGAAGTGTATATGGGGTAGGTTTACTCTGTCTCCTATTTCTGTACAGTCAGTGTAAGCACAGCTCCAGGAGGCCTCAATATGAGTTTTAAAATGTTAATAAAGCATAAGAATGCATTAAGGAAAAGACTGGGTTCATAAAAAAATTATAGTTCTTTAGACTATTTATAGACCAAACCAGTCCAGGACTAATAGGTTTAACATTGTCACCATTAAAAGGAGTCATCATTAACCAGAATCCACCTTAAGGGGAGCAGTCAGGGTGAATGGAATCTCAAAACTAGTAAACATAAAAGAGAGGTGCAAGAATGAAAAATATTACATATAAAAATTGTATTGAGAGTTCATGATAGCTATCCTATATAATAAAAACCTAATATGCAAAACTGAATGGTGGAACAACCACAGAATGACCTGTCACTATGACACACACTGACCACTAGAGGGCAGATGCTCAATGCAGAAGCTGCCCCCAGCCCGCAGGCCCCAACCCAGCCAAAGCGGGTGCCAGCAGGGGTTCCCTGATCGCCCTGCCTCTCACCCCACAGATCAGCCCTGATCACTGACTAGGCCTAGGGACCCTACCCATACACAAATTTTATGCAGTGGGCCTCTAGACTTTACATAAGTAAAGGGAGGAATTGTATCATTATTGGGCATTTTTAATAACAATGAGTAAAGTTAAAATAAAGAGTCTTTGTGCTCAACTAGAAAAAGTTTGTAACCATTAATCTGCTCAAAAATTTAGTAAGCTGCCTATTCATTAAAAATATTTAAACAGAGGCTGAATTACCATTTTCCAAGTTATTAAATGTTATATAATATTGTCTCAGGAAGAATTTTAATTATAAAATGATATGCTATTCCTTTCAGCAACATATCTTTAGTCCTATCCATGTTAGTGATAGATCCCTTCACCTATAATCTGAACACCATACTTTCCTACCTCATTCATTCATTCACAAGCCTTTATTGAACTTCCTAAATGTACCAGATTTCCATGATAAGCACTGGACATCATAAAATATTCATTCATTCATTCATTCATTCATTCACAACTCTTTATTGAACTGCCTAAATGTACCAGGTTTCCATGATAAGCACTGAACATCATAAAAGAATAAGACATGACTCTTGGTTTTCTATTTTTTAATAGAATCATATTATAAGAGCAATGAGAGCTCAGAAGAAGGGTTTTTAATCAATCATTTTGTTGAAAACTTGATTAATATAAAAAAAGGTTAGAAAGGCTTTTTAAAGAAGGAGGCATTTGCACTGGACCTTGAATTAATCAATATTACATGTTTTCTAAAACTTAACATAAAGTTGTTTTTTAACACCAATTAAGACTCAATCCTCTCTCTCTCACTCTCTCTCTCTTTTTTTTCTCTCTCTCTCCCTCTCTCCCTCCCCCCCTGAACTCTTTTCATGTTTGTCTATTTTCCTTTGACAAATAATTACGTTTGCATTTGTTTTCCCTGTTGTCTCTTCCCATCACTAGCTTCACGTAGATCTTATACCTGGATTTTTGTGGCATGTTCCTTACTAGTTTTCTCCAGCCTCAGGATGGCACATCCCTCCAAATTCTAGCATCTACCCCAAGTCACTACCACCTCCATTCCCCAGGCTCCAGACCAGACTCATCCTCCTAAAGTAGTTCCTTCCACTTGCCTATTAAGTCATCTATGATGGATCTCTTTTTTATCAAATCAAACAAATATTCTACCTTGTGTTTCAGGTTTGATTGTTGCCTAGTTGCTCCTGCTTTTCCCCTCTCCCTCAATGTTACCTTCCAAGCTAGCTCATCAGTGTCCTTTTAATGTACATTATTTATTCCAATCTATAGTATTTTACTCATATTACCGTTACAATAATGTTGTTCTTCTTCCCCCTCACCCCCATTCTGCCACACAAGATTCTAGCCATGTTTTGAATCCTAGTTTAAATACAATCTCCTTTTCTAGACTCCAGTGACATTGAACTCAGTCATATTAGTTTACTATTTAAATATCACCTGATAGTTTTATATATACATTATTAGTCTTATCTTCCCTGAGTTTTAAACTCCTCAAAAACAAGGATGTTTTATGTATTCCAGGATAAGTATTATATCCATAATAAGCATAAATAAATAATTCTTGGCTGATAATTTGTACTTGGAGAACAACACAAAATGTAAAAATTCTCAATCAAATCTAATGCTTGACTAGAGTGGACTAGTGGAGCAATTGTCTGAGTAACAACCTATAATATATTCTATTAGATTATTACTGGGATATAAAAGACATCTTCAGAGATATAAGAGGGGAGAGAGATAATGAATTTACCATAACTCATCTCAAAGAAGATATTTTATGTGCCTGAAAGGCATGCTGAGGGTAAAATCCTCCAAAAGTCATGCTTGTCCTTAGAACACCAGAGGCTATGCTCCTTCCAAGGCCATGAGGTACAGGAAAGAGTGAGGCTATAACAGCTGGAGAAGCCACCAGAAGTCCTCTATATTCTACCTCTCCACTAAATAGGTGCTAAAAATTATTTTACAACTATCAATTCATAGGGACATGAAACTTTTAGTTGTCTCTGAGCATCCATAATCATATCATCATCATTCTTTATTCAACTCCAAATTAGAGCATGCAATGAGTTTACCTCTTGCCTACCCTCAACTCTATCCCCATCTACAACTTAGACAATGTTCCTATGCATGCAATTTATTAAAAACTATCCCAACCATTTCTGGAAATAACATATTGTGGCAAGGGCACAGGGATTGGTGGAAGAGAATCCAGGTTGATTACCTGGGTTGAAATCTTGCTTACGAGCTCCATTCTTGAGCACTTTAATTTTCTCATCTGCCAAATGGGATGTTTGTTCCATCCAGAATGTATATGAAAGTCCTTTGTAAACCCTCAAGCAAATTACACAATAGTCTGTTTATAGGTGAAAAAATTGGCATATATGGGTATTCTTTTAGCTCTAGCTTAATTTTTATCATATTGAAGTAATTACTTTTGCTCTCTAAAATAACTGGTTTATGATTACTTCATTTAATGTCAAACAAGGTACCTTTTGTGTGATATTCTCATTAGGTTATTATAACCACTATCTATTTTCAATTGTAATTCCTCTAACTAAAATATAATAGTGGAGTATTGACCAGAAGATAACACTTCTTCATTATTAGGAACATCAGAGAGTGTATCTTTCATAGATTTTTGCTTTATTCAACAATTTTTGGTATGGGTGACCTTATTCTTTGAATGTTAAGCAGAATTAATTAAAGACATCATTTTTTAATGCCGCAACACATCTTGTTTAAGAAAATAATGTATCACTCACCAGTTCATTTTTCATGAGTATAATTATTCCTCTTTTTTGCAGTTCTCATTGTTCCATGCTCTTTCTTTATGAGCCACTATTTTTTAAATATAAATTTTCACCTACTGTGTAAATGGGAACAGCTGTTGAACTTGTAGTCCAAGAAGGGCCGTTCACATCCTCCAGCCAAATTGCAAATGTTGTGACTGGAAAAGCTATTACTTTTAAGCTCACCATAGTGAAAAGGCAAGCTAATCCAAGAAAGAAGTTTTTACATCTTGCAGATGTAACCTTTCCTGGTAAGCCAGAGTCTCATTCTCATGGCTGGGTGAAATTGTGTAACAATAATTTTAGTCCTATGGCCCTTAAAATGGTCTGTCAACACATGCTTATGTGTGCTTTTCTATTTCCTTCTTGAGGTTTTTCAGCAGAAGGGTTGAAGTTATGGACTTTGGTCACCTTAAGATCAGAAGTGAACTCAAATCCTGCCTCCACCTATGTACTTGCAGTGTAATTTTGAACATGTTAGTTAAACTCTATAGATTCCATTTTCCCACCTATAAAATGGATAAAAATTCGCCCATAGAAACTATTTTTATAAAAGGCTTACCATGATGCCTGGCAGATTTTAAGTGCTTAATAACTATCAGCTATTTTTAGCTTTTTGTATGTACTTTCCCTATATTTGAGTTTTCTTTCTATGAATGGTATGTTTCCATGAGGCTCTGTATGCATTATGTTGTGTAAAGCATGTGGAGAAACATTTCTTTTGGCATGCATGTCCCAATCCATCTATCAGCATCTCTCCTGGAAATCTAGTGTCGGGCTCTAATTATCTAGAGCAAAATCCATGGAATTTTTAATGCTTTAAAAAAAAAAAAAAAGCAATACTCAAAAGAAATTGGAGGGAGATCTTTGGATATTCAGGCTAAAAGCAGAGGTCAACAGAAGACAGTTTCTTTCAACCTACTTAGGTATTATCATTTTACATATCTTTTAAAAAAAACATATTTTTATTGTATCAGAGAGGGAGAGAGAGAGAGAAACAACAATGATGAGAGATAATCATTGATTGGCTACCCACAATGGGGATCGAGCCTACCTGGGCATGTGCCCTGACAGGGAATTGAACTGTGACCTCCTAGTTTATAGATCAATGCTCAACCACTGGGAATTGAACTGTGACCTCCTAGTTTATAAGTCAATGCTCAATCACTAGCCACACTGGACAGGTGATTTTACATCTCTTAAAAATCTTCATGTTGTAAAGTGTGTACAATTTAGATTTTGTTATTCATTTTATCCTGCAATGTGAAATGAAGAGGAATACAGGAAAAGATCTGAACAATAAATAATCAGAGTACTTGGATCCACCTGGATATTTTTCCAGAATATCAGGAACAAATCAGAAGAAGAGCACCACAATAAACCTGAAAACACTCCAAAATGGAGCCTTGAACCTACAGACTTCCATTGTTCATTTTTCCTAATAACACTGTTGATTATGAAGTCTGAATTATTCTATTTGGATAAGTACCCTAAGGATATAACTTTTAGTAATAAAATGAAACATGTATAAAACTAAAGCCATCATCATCTCTTCAAGCCTGGCTCTTCCTGCATCTTTAATCCTTTATCTCTGAAACTCTGTTCCAAAATTTGGGCATTTCTTGATTCCTGTCCTTCCTTCCTCAATCTTTCAATATCCTGTCAGCAACATTAATTTCCAGTAATTATTTTGTAAAAATACTTCCTCTCCTTTGTTATCACCATCATTCTTCTCCAGATTCTCTCCCCTCCAAGATGTCAAATAGCAGTTGTCTTCGACATACTCTCTGTGGCTCTATTTTCTCTCCCTTGCAGACTATCAAATCTTCCCAGCCATCAACATGTCATTTCATTGTGCAAACATTTCTTGCAGATAAACACAAAATATTCTATATACCTGACTCTATTCTTTTAAGACTTAGTAGACTAGATGACCTTAGACTGTGGCTTTCAACATTTTTTAGCAGCAGAATTTTATTTTGCTTTTTCATAAATGAGCCTTCCCAAAAGACAGTTTATAAAATAGCTAAAAGTTCTAAGTAGATCAAATCATAGAATTTATAAAAACTTTAAACTAGGGAAGGCAAAAAACAGTTGTGGTCTTATCAAGTAAACATGTAATATACAGGCATAAGCTCTCAAATGCAGCATGCAAATTTATTTATCGCACTTTAGTGAGAAAAAAATACTGATTCACACTGATAAGAAGCTGAAAAAGGCATAAATTTTATATTAGCTCTCTTAGAATCTCACATTGCTTTCTGAATACAAACAAAATGGCAGCAGAAATTTTATTCCAGGCCAGACTGAAATAAATAAACTGATGTCACAGAAGTGATAACTAATATAATGTGGCAAATACAAAATTTGAGTGTATACTTTCTGTTACTTTTTTAAAAAAAGGATTAAAATACATTTTCACATAAAGTTCCATTCAGAACATCTGAAGTACCTATAAATAACCCGAGTTTTACTGAACAGGTTTGAAAACCATTTGGAGAGCACTCTTTTCTAACCTTTGACTCTTTTTTACTTCTAATTAAGCAGGACCTTTTGCAACCAACTCCAATATATCTTTATGCCTCAGAAAGCAGTTCAATTTCTACCACCTCCATGAGGCCTTCCTAACCTGTCCAGCCCACAGAAAATTTCTACCTCATCTAAATTCCTTCAGTGTTTATTGTCTATCATAAACGTTGGGCACACCATTCATGTACCTATAATAGAGCTACACAAATAGGCAGCCAAGAAGCTCTGCAAAGGAGAGAGGTAAGGAAGGTCAATTGATAAGATTTTAGCAGAAGAAGGGTTAAGGATGAGGTCACCTAGATTAAGTATGTTTCAGTGTAAGAATAGAACTGGGATTAGAAGAACAGAGATGAACATGTGACTGAATTGATACATTAGGTTTGCCCATTCCAACCCTTAACTTAGCACCTAACAAATGCAGAAGTGTGTTATTTGTTATTATATACTAGAGGTCTGGTGCATGAAATTCATGCATGAAGGGGGTAGTGTCTTTCAGCCCAGCCTGCTCCCTCTCTAAACTGGGACCCCTTGAGGGATGTTCGACTGCCCATTTAGGTCCGATCCAGGTAGGACATCCCTCTCACAATCCAGGACTGCTAGCTCCCAACATTTTACCTGCCTGCATTCCTGATTGCCCCTAACTGCTTCTGCCTGCCTGGCTGATCACCCCCTAACCACTCCCCTGTCAACCTGATTGATGCCTAACTACTACCCTGCCAGACTGTTTGCCCCTAACTGCCCACCCCTGTGGGCCTGGTCACCCTTAATTGTCCTCCCCTGCAGGCCTGGGTCCCCCCCAACTGCCCTTTCCTGCAGGCCCAGTCACCCCTTCTTCCCTCCTCTGCCAGCCTGGTCACCCCTAACTGCCCTCCTCTGCAGGCTTGATCACCCACAACTGCCCTCTCTTGAAGGCCTGGTCCCTCCCAACTGCCCTCCCTTGCAGGCCTGGTCCTTGCCAACTACCCTCCCCTGCTAGCCATCTTGTAGTAGCCATCTTGTGTCCACATTGGGGCAGGATCTTTGATCACATGGGGGCAGTCATCTTGTGTTGGTCAATCTGCATATTACTCTTTTATTAGATAGGATAGGGGCCTGCTGCATTGGTGGGGGCCAGCTGGTTTGCCTTGAAGGGTGTCCTGGATCAGGATGGGTGTTCCCTTGGGGCAGTGGTTCTCAACCTTCCTAAGGCCGCAACCCTTGCATACAGTTCCTCATGTGGTGGTGATCCCCAACCATGAAATTTTGCTACTGTTATGCATTGTGATGTAAATATCTGCATTTTCCAATGGTCTTAGGCAACCCCTGTGAAAGGGTCGTTCAACCTCCAAAGGGGTCGCGACCCATAGGTTGAGAACCACTGCCTTGGGGTGTGGGGTGGTCTGGAAGAGGGTCCTGTGGTGGTTTTCAGGCTGGCCATGCTCCCCAGTGATCCAAGTGAAGGCTCTGGTATCTGGGATTTATTTGTCTTCTACAATTGAAACTTTGTTGCCTTAAGTGGAGGCCTGAGCTGGCCAGGGTGCTTTCTCCATTGTCAGGGGCAACTCAAAGCCTCCTTTCTGCTCTCTCTGTGGCCATAGCCATCTTGGTTGGGTTAATTTGCATACTCACTCTGATTGGCTGCTGGGCGTGGCTAGTGGGCATGGCTGGTGGGTGTAGGGGAGGTACAGTCAATTTGCATAGTACCCTTTCATTAGCTAGGATTACAAAAAAATTACTGATCTGTTAAAACAGTGAGAGTGAAGTGTTTTACTACACAAAGGGATACTTAAATGTGAGAATTCTACTGATATATCTTAAAGATTTTTTTGTATGATGCTTACCTTTAACTTAGATTAGACATAGATGTTACCATTCTTAACTATCACATAGAATATTGTGTATTGGCCTAGATTATGTGCACAGAGCAGTGAAGGTAATCCCTGTGGAAATGCCTTCTAAATGCTTTTCTTATAATATCACAACCAAACTGCCACAGCAATCCTATAAGACAGGTATTCTTGGGCCCATTTTACAGATGTAATTGAGGATTAAAGTGTTTTAGCCACTTGCCCTAAATCATATAGCCAATGAAGGGGCAAAGTCAGCACTTAAAGCCAATTTGAGCCCTGGAAAGCCTGCACTGGTATCAGCTGTTAAAATGCAGATTACTGAACTCCATTGTGGATTCACAGAATAAGAATACATACAGACAAAATCCCTGGAGATGAAGCCTAGGAGTCTGTGTTCCTTACAAGCTCCCTGGGTGATTACAGTTTGAGAATGCCTAATATAACTGATGATGAATTGTCAGATGCTTCCAGGTCTGAAGGATGGTGAGAGTGCATATCACCATTACTGGACTTGAGGAAGTCAAGGGATTTTGAAGCAAGATGTTGATGTGCCTTCAGCAAAGAGGCTATATAGTAAAAGTTCCGAGTCATTGAGTTTTATGATGATAGGATCATATACAACCAACCAACTCCAGTAGAAGATTGCTGTTTCCTTGTCTGCAAAATGAAAGACTTGCCTTATATGATCACTAAAGTTTCTTTTCTCTCACATTTCATGATTTAATGGCTCCTGATTTCTTATCTTGATTTCCAACTCCAAGTGTGCTAACTACCCAGAGGGAAGGAGGAGTCTTCATTAATGATCTTTTCCTATGATATTCAATCTGCGCAACAGACTCCCCTAAATGGTTCCCTAGGAACAAAAGGCCCTCTCTTGCATCCTTCAGTATTTATCAAATAGAGAAGAAAATTAAAATGAAAGAAAGCAGGTTAAAGAGGAAAAAACTGCCTAGCACACAGAGATTTTTACCATCTGCTATATTTCATTTTGGGCATTTATATTTCTGCCTCTGAGCTCAGAAGTCTTTGGGGGAATGTGTATATTTTGAACAAATTTTATAATAAAGACTGTAAATAAATCCTAAACATTGCTAGACCTGGAAGTAGATCATTAAACTTTTATGGAATCGACATAAGCTTGGGATCTGACAAATCTCATTTTAAATGCTGAATGTAGCAGCTTCCAAGCAAAGCACAAAGCTGATAGTATGTATTTAATCTCTATTAAGGCCTCTCAAACAATACATGTTTTAATAACATTTAAATTCACTGTCACATTTTTTTCTGCAAACAAGTTATTACCAGAATCTGGGCTGTGGGATTTCAAATTTTGACATAATGCATAAATACTAGGAATACACAAATAAACTAACAGAACTCTCTGAATACAGCCAATGTAATAACTAAACTAAATTCTAAGAGACACCTAGCGTTTTTCCCATTCAAACACTAACAGCTTAACTTCATGGCCAGACTGACACCTATCACACCTCTACTTTCTCTTCCCTAAGCAAGAAATGTTCATTCTCTTCCTAAGAGATGATCTCTTCCAATAAGTGTGCTATTCTTTCTTTATGCTCTGCCCTCAATGACATTTCATCCTGTGAAAAATGACTTACAGGTTTTTCATCTTTTGAAACCATTATCACTGACTAGCAGCCCCTATAGAGAAAAGATGGATTGGATTATGAATCCCAACCCCTTTGCAAAACCTATTACGAAAAGAATACTAGTCCACCTCACACTCTCCTTCCTCACAAACTGCTCAGTCCTCTGGCTGGTGAGACAAAAGCTCTGTCACTTGGGTAGCATATCACAATCAGCTTTGTGTGCATGACCAAGTCACACTTCCAACTTCTGATCCAACCACTCTGCATGGGGATTTTCCAGGGATGCTGCTTGCTCTACCAGGTCTCTTTACTTTGGGGCTGTGCCTACCGAAATCAAGATCTGTTGGGTTGATTTGGGTGGTCTTGTGCATAAGCATGAAGGTCCAGAGTCAGAAGTGAAGCAGTTAAAGCAGCCGAGGCATGTTTACTAAGCCATTTGAAGTTGATAGCCCGCACGGCCTGGCTTTTTTCTCTATCTTCGTAAACCGCAGTGAATTGATGGAATGACCTGGACTTGATCTTCAGGGCAATATGTCTGATGGCACCGCTGGATTGATAAATTGATTCAAAACTATTACCATGGTGAAAAAGCAATAAGGTCATAAAAATTGCATCAGCTGGCTAAGTAAATCCTGGCATTTCATGACAAGTAATGCAGAAGAATCGCAAGAGGATCTGGGCATGAGGCTGAATGAGTGAGGGAGAAATGACTTTGAAGAGCTCATCATCTCCGATCTATTCTTCCTGCCAGCGATTCATGCCTTCGCATAGTGCCACTTCATTATGGGGAAATAACTGTACACTTCTAGCATATTCCTGGCCTCCCTGGCGGCCCCTGGAGGACCCTTAGCTGGTTAATACCTCATCACGGGCTTCATTGAACACTTTAATCTGCACTTGTGTGATCAATAGAATCCTGGTGTAAATTAAAAGGACAATTTCATGTAATCAAGCCTGTTAATGCTCATTTTGAAAACCATTATTTGTGGAAGGCATTTAGAAGAAAATTACAAAGTGACAGGCTGATGCACTCTGAGATGATTTGAAAGAAGGCCTTTTTTGTGTGACTGTATACCTGCTTTGGGAGCAGGATGGTTGTGAGGGTTAGTGAATGCATGGGGGGGAAGGGTGGGGAATGGGAGCCTGTGAACAAGAGAGGAGCAGCCCAGAAGGAATATGTGTGTATGCCCTGCCTGCTTGCTTGCCTTCATGCAGGGAAGAAGAAAATGAAATTTTCCAGTGTTCTATTTCTGTGGCAAATTCAATTACTGTGGGGACTTGTTCAAAGCGGTGTAACTTCCAAGAGGCAGAAATTGAAAACCTGGCAGCTAATGAAATGGCAAATGACTAGGAAGTTCAGACAGGGGCCGTCAGTCACATCAAACACCTGGAGAAAAATAGCAGCTACCCCCCAAGGCTTTCCTAAAACCACTCTCTCAACTGTCCCCCCTCTTTGGGAGAAAAGAGACCTCCTTCCCACAACATTTTATTAAGCTGCAATAATGTGTTAATAGCCAGCCATAAGTTTCCATGGGCCTCCCTGCCAGCAATATAGAGTGATTGTATATGAATTGTGGGATGCAAACTATAATCAACATGCTACTTTTTTCTGATCCTTGGATGCAAGTTGAATATGACTGTTCAATATGTACTTAGACAATTTGCCCACAAACATTCTGATAGCTGAGATACATGCACTCATAGGTATAGTTGATGGCAATATATGTCTTGGAAAGATTTTTGATATTGTCCAATTGGTCTAAAGTGAAACTCTGACTTCATATTTTTAAAAGCTCTCCAAGTGATTATAATGCTCAAAGTTGATGAGAAGTATTTGTATCTATAACATCTTGTGGGCATGGATGCACTATATTTTGCCATGGGTACCAGTAATCATACATTCAACCGTTTCTTAACATTACTGAACCCTGGATGCCAATAATGTGACCCAGATAGCATTACATCCCAGCAATACCAGGGATATGAAATTACAAGACCCAAGAAAAAGTGGCTTGTAGGCATGACAAACTGAAATCTAATTGAAAGCACTTACCCAGTGCTGGTCATTGCTGTGGCATCAGTCATCCAGCCTCAAGAGTATAAAAATTTAACATTCTGTTCTATTTTTCTCTCGATGCTCATCATAACACTCCAAAAAGGAGAATCATTTCCATCTGTCATGTGACAAACATTTTCAGTTAACACTTATTAAGTTAATAATGGTTTATTCAAAATAAGATGCACTTCAGATGGCCATTCTTTGAGCAACTGAATTTCCTATGGCTCTTTAATAGCATTGTCAGACAATCTGAACATAGTTTATTTAAAACGTGCTTGCTTTTATTTGATTTTATCAATGCTTGCATGTCAAATAAGCATTTAAATGTATTTAGCCACAAATAATGTTTTCTCTTTTTTCTGCATAACAAAAATGGCACCCTCTCCTCTCCTTATTGTTCTGACACATTGGAGCTGACTTACTCTTTCTGACTCCTTTTTAAGATCCTGCCCTTCCCCCACACCTTACCCAGAACCTTTACATAGTACTTAATTTTATCTCTTAGACTTGGGTCATGTTTAACATTTTCTTGCAAGAGCTAACCACATCTATATGAATTTGGTTACTCTATGACTTATGTTCAACCATTATTTTTGGCCTTTACTTCCAAAAATATCCAAGATATTTAATAACTTCTAAAAATGTGAATCCCTGAATGTGAGGTGTTTTCCTTTAGACTTTTAGAACTTCGATTCTGAAACTCTGACTTTGTAAAATGTTTAATAAGAATTCAGTATTCAAGGAAAGAGTAGCTTCAAATGTTTTGTTCATCCTAGAAACATCAATTGACTGTTCATTAAAGCAAAGGTACTAATCTACTCCTGTATTCCTTTTACATCTCATGCTTTGAATTGTTAAGATTGGAAAGGTAACTAAGCAAGATATTTGGAATGATGTTCTGGGATCTACCTCACTTTCAAAATATCAAAATTTGCAAAAGGTTTCAAACTGAATAATAAAAAGAGTTAAACTTCATCAATGATATAAGTAAGGCAACTACTATCTAAATCTCTTTTTAAAGTATTCTTGTTTTACTCTATTGAGGTTTATGACATTTGGATTTCAGGGGAAAAGAAAGTTTAGTTCTTTAGAAAACACTAGTTACAAATACAATTTTTATTTAAAAAAAAAAAAAACACCCTCCTAGAACATGACCAGACAGCTAATTAATACCTGTTTTTTAAATTAAATAAGATAAGCATCAATCAGGAGAGAGGAATTGAGATGACTAAGGATCCAAAACCATACCTTCTCAAGGGGGCTTTGAAGAACTGTAACAACCTGCTCTGAGGATCCCAGCACATGCATATCTTGTGAGCTTTCTCTTTTAAAACTAGCCATGAGGAAAAGGATGTGCTGAAAATTAAGTAGCATGAGACAAAAAAGAAATCATAGAAGTCTAGAACTTCTCCAGATCTAAAAAGAGTGGAGAATTATGGATAATGTTCTTTCAAAGAAAATTAGTGGTGCCACAAAGAAATATTACTTATTTAATCAACGCTTCTACTTTTAGTTTCTTAAAACACCCAAGAAATTGGAATATATGCTAATAAATGCTCATTCCATTTTCACACTGGAGAGTCTAAAAGTAAACCTCTCCTCTCAGGCCCAAGGTCTCGCTATTCATTGTAACAGTTACTCAAATTACCCAGGAGGAAATATTATCTTTCAGGGAAGAGGCCTGGGTATGTAAGCCCAAGCCAATAAGTGATTCAAACCATTGTTGCTGTTGTTTCTCCTTCTTCTTGTGTGAGTCTTATTTAGGCACCAGGTACTTTGGCATAGAAGAGAATTAAAGTTCCATCTTGGATTTTTTTAAATGTTTCTCTACAATTGAACCAAATAAGATTTCCCATGTAACATTATTCTTAATCCCAGGAGAATTATTCCATATATCTTTATTCACTCAGTAAATTCATTAACATACATAGTTTAGACATTTTGACAACATGAAATTTAATAAACCAACTTACAAGCACATTTTTCCCAATGGTACACTTTTATGTCAACAGTGTGACATTCAGAATGTATATATAATAGGATGTAGGAGTTAGATTAAATATACTAACTCCACCCATAATGCTACAGAAATTCTACCAGGATATAAAGCAGTTTTTCTATTAGAAAATGTGTTGAGAAATTTATGACATTCTTGGTTGGTTGGCTCAAAAGTTATTCACAAAAACTTTCGCTCTTTCCACTCACTATAATGGAGTGAACTACATACTTGCCTCTCAGTCTTCTTTACACCTATAGATCACCATGTGACATGGTTCTAGTAAATTACAAGTAAGCTCAACCCTACTGGGTCTTCAGAGAATCTTTCTTCCTCATAACCAAGAAAGACACAAGAGGAAAGTGTCTTCACTGTCACTTCCCCCTTCTTATTTTGGGTTCAGACATGATACCTGGAGCTGTGGTAACCTGCTTGTGAATAGGAGACAAAAAGCCCAAGGCCAAAAATATCCAAGAATGGCAGAACAAAAGAATGAAAAGAACCAGGGTTCGTGATAACACTGGAGAACAGCCAAACCAATACCAGCAACCAAATGCTCCGGGTCTTCTTTTTAAGCAAGTTAATGGCTATATGAAAATAGTTGGTGATGCCAAAACTGGTTTGGCTCAGTGGATAGAGCATCAGCCTGCGGACTGAAAGGTTCCAGGTTCAATTCCGCTCAAGGGCACGTACCTTAGTTGCAGGCACATCCCCAGTGGGAGGTGTGCAGGAGGCAGCTGATCAATGTTTCTAGCTCTCTATCCCTCTTCCTTCCTCTCTGTAAAAACTCAATAAGATGTATTTTTAAAAAAAAGTAAAGAAAATAGTTGGTGGTAATCACTTTTTCTGTTACATGCATCTAAAAGTATTCTTAAGTGAGACAATGGCTAACCAGGATTCTTCATGACTCTCTCGCTGTAGTTAAGCTGTGGGTTCCCCATTTCCTCCTGTCTGCTGAGCAATTAAAATCAAAATTCCTGCTTTGACCTTCTTAAGTTTTAAGAAAACCTCAATTTTTCCCCTCACTTTGCAAGAATTCCTCCCAATTCTCTACCCTAATTGCGTTTCTTACCTTCCTTAACCTACACCAATAAGGGAAGGTTAAAACAATCTGTTTTGTCTCTGCTTCCTGTTTCTGAAGCAAGTATACAGCTCTTGAAGTTTACTAAGACTGTATACAGCTAATATTACAAGGAACCAGATGAAGGAAAAGTGCTTCCCTTTCAGTGTAAAATGATATGACCTTTCTGGTAAGCAATTAAGCCTATGGAGCGAAATCCTTAAGAATATTTACAGGCAGTTAGAAATCTAGCTGGGTTTTGGTCTAACTGTGCTCTTACCTCAGCCAGCTGTTAGGAACAGAACGTCCTCTGAATTTAAAATATCCCCAGCAGAGAATGGCAATCCTACTCCAAAATAGAATGCCAACTGCCATCATGCTTTAGCATTGTGCTTTTCTTCCCTTTCACTCAAAATCCTAGCATATGCTGGGACAATCAAACACTTTCTCTGTTCCTTTCATTATTTTCCTTTGGCTTGTTTAGCTATGTCTCCCTTTATAGTATTTTAACCTTGACTAGATGGCTGCTAAGGGGCTGCCTGGAGTGACACCCAGTGGTGATAATGAGACTTGACGGCAGCTTCTTGTTTCCCAAGGGCAGCTAACTCAAAGAGCCTTTCCCATGAATGTCTTCCTCAAAATTCCCTTTCAGAACTTTTTTGACATCTCTATAACCAATGCTTTTATCCCCAAAGAATATCCATTTGTTAGCTTCCAAATATTTTTTTTTCTGTTCAAGGATCTTTATAAACCATTGATCAAGCATCTATTATATGGAAGCTCCTAGAGAAAACCTATCACTAGCAAAGGGCCAAGACTTTCTATTAATAAAATAACAAGATGGGAAGCATCTTCTCCATGACTGAGTGGTGTCAAATGTCTTCTACACTGATATGCTGTCAATTTCAATTTTTTCTTTGCAGAAATTTCTTCAGTTATGAATAAATAGGAACTCCTTCACCTTTATAAATAGAAATATAACTACATGCCAGAGAGGAGCAATGAGTAAGCATTATCTACAACCAACAAATAGCAGTTACATTTACTCGGTACTTTTGAATATCTTTTGGGAACCTAACCTGTTAATAGGCAAAAGAATTAACAGAACCCCAGAGAAAGGGCAAAAGTGAATTGTGACATAAAACCAAGCAGGCCAAGTTTATATTCCAACCCAAATAATATTTTATAAAGATCTTTCATAATTAATCTCATTTTCCAATGTCCTTCCAATGACCTTCAGTGGGTCTCCTTAGGTGTTATATCCACATTCAATTTCCTAAATTCTGTCTTTGTAGTGCCTTATCACATGCTATGAAAGCAAAGAGTTATTTCGAGTGAGTTAGAGAAATAAGTAATTTCAAATCAACCAAAAGAAGTTCAATCATTAAGCATTGTCAGAAATGAGCAATAGAATAGTTATAAATGAGAAACTTCATGGGTCTCAACCCTTGAGGGGTAAAGATCTGTACCTTTTTGTGAGGCAGAGGTATTTAAAAAGCAGACATGATAGTTACTATTTAAAACTCCTGTATGATGAATATTCCAAAATGAAGTTGTGAGATCAAATTTTGCCAGACCTTACACTGCATAAGCTTAGAACAAGGCTTAATGTTGTCCTTTCTGATTATAATTCTTGACATTAAAAAAAAAACAGAAACCCCCTGGGAAGAATCAATCAAGAAATTTTTGCTATTCCCAGAATACAGTGTTCATCTAGATTAAAACAGCCACCTGAGCCAGAACTCTCCTGAAAATCTACTCACTCAGAGAAGATGACACAAACATTACAGTCGGAGTAGGATTTGAATCCACATCCACCACTTACTAGGCAGTTGATTTTGAGCTAGGTATTTAATCTCCCCAAGCCTCAGTAGACACCTTTAAAATGTAAAATATTATCTCCCACAGATCCTATCAGGTTGTTGGGATGACTAAGTGAGGTAGCATATGAAACACACTTCACTTATAGTAACTGCACACTAATGTTGGCTATTATTAATAAAAGAAAATCTAGGCTGCTTAAATCTTTAAAGAAGTGAATTTGGAGCAGACTGACATTTTTTTCTTAAGAATGAAAATGTTTTCTAGGTCTAGGGAATTCCCTTCTAATTTGGTAGCAGAATGAGAATGAGAAAAAGAACTTTATACAGTCATCAAACAAAATAAATTATTTTCCCTCCAATGTCAGGGAAAGAATCACAGCCAGAAATGTAATAGTTTCACCTCCTCCTGAAAATATGTTCCATGGAGCAAGCTGTAAGGATGCATGTGTGCAGAGAATGCCTCACTCATCAGTGTCTGCATCAGGTCTCTTATCAATGCGAACCGAAAGTCAC
>JAAGEH010002528.1:48635544-48683044 GCA_011751065.1 Lasiurus cinereus | reverse complement strand
TGTTTCTAGCTCTCTGTCCCTTTCCCTTCCTCTCTGTACAAAATCAATAAAATATATATTAAAAATAACAAAAGGCACCAAGAGCCTGGAGGTGTTGCTCAATGGTTGAGCATTGAAATATGAACCAGGAGGTCATGGTTCAATTCCTGGTCAGAGCACATGCCCGAGTTGAAGATTGATCCCCAGTGGGGACATGCAGGAAGGAGCCAATCAATGATTTTCTCTCACCATTGATATTTCTATCTCTCCTTTCCTCTTTGAAATCAATTAAAAAAATATTTTTTAAGGCACCAAGAACATACTGGGTGGAACTAAATTGTCTGTCTTTGAGGCAAGGGCTGGAGAGAAATGCTGGCCTGAACTATTGTTCTGTTGCTGAGCTGTCCCTCTGCAGACACAGGCAGGCACAGTATTGGACTCTCCATCAACCTGACTAACACTGTTTGTCCTGCCCTGGTGATTCCCAGAGACACTGCCCCACCCAACTTTCAGGCCCACCCAATCTATTTTCAGTGGCTTTTCTTGGCTCATGCTTCAGTCTTTCCTAAAATCTCCCAAAGGTTCACAAACTCAAAACAAGCAGCCTCTGGCTTTGGCATACCCTGTACCTCTTGCTAAGTGGACCCAAGCCCAACACCAGTAGCAGTCAGATTCTGTTCATTTCTTAGCCTCTCTGAGGCACCTCCAAACCCAACACAAGTAATGACCATCTGCAGACTACTTTTATAGCTCAATGCGGGGTACCCCTAGCAGGGCACAGGTGGCAGCTGTGCTTGGCTTACACCTTCTGAAAGGCCCTAAATCCAGCACAACTGGTGGCCAGCTTCAGACCATGCTAAAGCACACCCAACCATTTCCATGAGCAATACACTCAAGGGGAGCAGGCACCAGAGTCCCAATGAAGTGTATTCTGCTCTGTGAAGTTGGCCCTTGCACAGATAATCCTCTGCTGTAGTCATGGCCAGTCTTTTTAGCCTATCATCATGGTGGTCAATACCTCCCAGGGGCATGCCAACAGCAATCAAAGTTCAACTACAACAGAAGGGTGCATCCAGCCCATATGGAGGGGGGAGGTGAGAAGTGCACCTAGAGCACCCAGCTCAGGTGACTGAGGAGACTGCATCACTGGGCCCTATAGGACACCTACTACCTAAGGCTAACATACCAAGACTGGGTCTACCTAAATACATAGAACAAACACAGAGAGCAAGGAATTAGGAACCTATTTGAACAAATAATGACTGAAAACTGCCCTAACCTGGTAAAGAAAAGAGACATACAAGTCCAAGTGAATCCCAAACAAGATGAATTCAAAGAGGTCCACACAAAGACACATCATAATTAAAATGGCAAAGGTTAAGGTCAAAGAGAGAATTTTAAAAACAGTAAGAGAAAATCAACTAGTTACCTACAAAGAAGCTCTCATAAGACTGTCAGCTGATTTCTCAACAGAAACTTTGCAGGCCAGAAGGGAATGGCAAGAAAGATTCAAAGTAATGAAAAGCAAGGACCTAGAACCAAAATTACTCTACCCAGTAAAGCTATCATTTAGAATCAAAGGACAGATAAAGCACTTCCCTGGCAAGAAAAAGCTAAAGAAGCTCATCACCACCAAATCAATATTACAAGATATGTTAAGCCTCTTCTTTAAGAAAAAGAAGATTAAAAATATGAATAATAAAATAGCAATAATACATATCTATCAACAATTACTTTAAATGCAAATGGATTAAGTGCTCCAATAAAGATATATAGGGTGGCTGAATGGATAAGAAAACAAGACCCTTACATATCTCTCTACAGAAGACTCATTTCAGATTGAAAGACAGGCTGAAAGTAAAAGGAGGCAAAAAATATATTTCATAAAAATGGAAACCAAAACAAAACCACTGGAATAGTCATATATATACCAGACAAAATAGACTTTAAAGCAAAGGCTATAACAAGAGACAAAGAAGGACTCAGCAGTTCTACTTATGTATATTTATCCAAATAAATCCAAAACACTACATTGAAAAGACATATATATCCGTATATTCATTGCAGCATTATTTACAATAGCCAAGATATTGAAGCAACCTAAGTGTCTATCAATAGAAGAATAGAACAGTAGATGAATAAAGATGTGGTAAATATATAAATGGAATATGACTCAGCCATTTAAAAAAATGAGCCGAAACCGGTTTGGCTCAGTGGGTAGAGCGTCTCTGTGGACTGAAGGGTCCCAGGTTCGATTCCGGTCAAGGGTATGTACCTTGGTTCCAGGCACATCCCCAGTAGGGGGCGTGCAGGAGGTGGCTGAGCAATGTTTCTCTCTCATTGATGTTTCTAACTCTCCCCCTTCCTCTCTGTGGAAAATCAATAAAATATATTTTAAAATAATAATAATGATAAAATAATAAAAAAAAAAGAATGAAATCTTGCCATCTGCAACAACATGGATGGGCCTAGAGAGTATTGTGGTGAGTAAAATAGACAGAGAAAGACAAATGCCATGTGATTTCACTTACATGTGGAATCTAAAAAACAAAATAAATGAATAAGCAGAATAGAAACATTCTCATAGATATAAAAAACATTTTGCCAGATGGGAGGGGGGATTTTAGGACTAGGTGAAAAAGGTGAAGGGATTGAGAAGTACAAATTGGCAGTTATAGAATAGACATGGGGATGTAAAGTATAGCATAGAGAATATAATCAATAAAATTGTAATAATTATGTAAAGTGCTTTGTAAGTTATAGAAATGTCTAATCACAGGTTTGTACACCTAAAACTAAAATAATATGGTATGTCAATTGCAATTAAAAATAAAAAAAATTATTTTTAAAAATTAAGAAAATGAACAGTTTAGTTCCAAAAAATCCTTAAAATAGGAACAAATATAATAATAGCTGTAAGGTCTATTGAGACCCTTTATCAGTAGTCTGAGTTTATCTAAAGTGATGCACGAATGTTTGTGTGTGTGTATGAGTTACTGTAACTCTATGCTAAAAATTAATTTCAGAAGTATACATAAGAGTATGACTCCTTTGTGTTGATTTTATTTAAAAATAACAAATTCATTTCAATAGAAGTCACAAAGAGGTATGTGTGCCAGCTTTTGCTACTCTGATGCTTTCACAATGAAAGGACTGTGTGGCTAGGTCTACTGAAGAGAAATAGTTCCATGTGAACCTAGAGAATTCTCCAATATACTTTCCCAATACACAGATTGAGAGAGCTTCACATCTTCTCAGGAGAACTCATGCTAAGATGAGCAAATTGTGACAAGGGTCTCTATAATGGTCCCTCCTACCTCTCCCTGCCCTCCTGAATGTCTTATTGTCACTGTTATAGATAACCAGATGCTAAATGCAATCCAAATATCAAAACAAATTTGTGACCTCACTCATTTTTAACTAATGATAAAAATTCTATTCTTAACCTGTAATTATTTTAAAGATCTATTCCAAGTTACTTAATTTTGCAGATACAAAATGATGCACTGAACCCAATAGTGATCCAGACATGAATTTGGGATTAAGCAGGAAAAGTAACTTTACTAAGATCTTTACCAGAAATCCTAATCATCATCCAAGGAAGCAGACTCTCTGGGCACACTAATGTAATGACCTTTGTTGAAAAGGCAAGTCTTCTCTTTTGCCTTGGCAGATCCACTTAAAAAAGAGGAACAGCCAAAACTGGTTTGGCTCAGTGGATAGAACACCAGCCTGAGGACTGAAAGGTCCCAGGTTTGATTCCGGTCAAGGGCATGTACATTGATTGTGGGCACATCCCCAGCAGGAGGCATGCAGGAGGTGGCTGATAGATGTCTCTCTCTCATCAATGTTTCTAACTTTCTATCCCTCTCCCTTCCTCTCTGTGAAAAATCAATAAAATATATGCACAAAAGGAACATAGGTCACTACTATCTTTGTTAACTCATAAAGAGAAAAATAAAAACAGCATGTCTACTGGTTCTTAACTCCAGGGATGGAGCCCCCAGCAAATGGCATGACAACCCTCACCATTCTCCCAGATATTTTCTGAGGAGCAGTCAAGCAGAGGGAGAACACTCCATGAGAATGCCCCTTCCTACAGTGGCCTATATAAGGTGTACATGCCCTCAATTGAGTATGTGTGACATAAATACAAAATGAGAGTTTGGAGCCTGGAATGCCATTTTCAAATATGTGCCCTTATCCAGGCTAAGAGGTCCTGTCTTTCCCCACTGTTTGAGGGGGGTTGGGCGAGGGGCGGGCAGGCAGGGAGGGTTCCATTTAAATATCTATACCCTGGGACCATGTCCTTGACAAATAACTTTCATCTGGAATTAGCCAAGCTGAAAGGGTGGGACCTAGTCCTTCACAAGACCATCCTCACTTCTAAACCAGCTTCCAGTTCAAAGGGTTCCCAAAAACCACACCCAGTTTTGATAATTTTTTTATACACTCAACTCACTGAAAGTTATTGTACTAACAGTTATCCTTTATTATTGGAAAAGGATGAAAATTAAAATCATCTAAGGAAAAAGACATATGAGGCAGAGACTGGGAGAGTTCCAGACACTAAGCTTCCATTGTCCTCTGGATGTGTTCTCTGTCGGCATTGACATGTGACAATACACAGAATATTGCCAACCAAGGGAGCTCACTGGACCCTTGCTGTCCAAAGTTTTTATTGAGGCTCCATTGCATAGGCACAATTAACTGATTGCCCACATGGCTGATCTCAGGTCAACTGATACAAATAACCCAAAACCACACCCTAAATCGCATTGCAGTCTTCCTGGCATGGCCTGCCCCACCTAAGATTATCCAGTGTGGCCAACTCTCCTTAAGGCCTAGTCTGAACAGCACCCACTCTAAACAAAGACACTCCTGTTAGGTATGACATTGATTTCATTCCCTCCTAAAATCCAAATGTAAAGGCCAGTTCTCTCTTACATTTTTAGCTAATGCTCTTTACTATAAGGCAATTTTAAAAGTAATTTTTATTAACTTATTTACCCTAGTGGATTTGAAATATTATAACACTGCATTTTAACAGTGTGCTTGGTTTTCTTCTTAGCTCCTATAAACTTTCTTAACAAAGATGTGGGTGGTGATTAAACTTGCCAATTACACTCAGGCCCTCAGTAAGTTCTTTCTCATATGGATACTGAATTAGTTTCCCCAAGATTCTCTAACAAATTACTACAGAACTGGTGGCTTAAAACAACAGAAATTTATTTTCCCATAGTTCTGGAGAACAGAAGTGTGAAATCAAAGTGTCGACAGAACACAATCCTTTGAAAGGAAGAATCCTTTCTCCACTTTTCCAGCTTCTGGTAGTTCCCAGCGTTTCTTGGCTTCTCTGATTGAATGACTCTAATGTGCACCTCTGTGATTATAGGGCCTTCTGCTCTCCCAGTGTCTATGTCTTCTCTTTTCTCTTATAAGGGACACCTGCCATTGTATTTAGGGCCCACCCTGGTAATCCAGGATCATCACATTTCAAGATCCTTAACTAAGTTACATTGCAAAGACCCTCTGTCTAAATAAGGTCAAATTCACAGGATGCAGGGTTAGGATATGGACATATCCTTTTAGGGCCCACCATTTTACACACTACAGACACCAGTTGGTGTCAAGGAACAAGCACATGACTTGGAGTAAGAAGATTTGAATTCCAATATGGTTCCCCAAATCCAACACTCTCTCTATTGCCCAGTGAATCCTCATTTTCCAAGATTCTCTGAAAAAAAAAAAATATTTCTTTACTACACACAGGACTGATATTCTACAAGTGGGAAGCTGGTATAAGTGTACCTAGTAGTTAAAATTCTGAAAGTTGCTCCCCAAATTTCTCAAGTGCACTCACTACCACCTGAAGCTGAGCTTCCTCATCCTTTGTTGCACCCTGTCAACTTTCCCACAATCCCAAACTTGATTGTTTGCATATCAAGCAGCCCCTAAGGAGCAGTTCTAGCCCTCTGACCAACCACACTGATCAGTTGGTACCCATATCTCACCATTGTTAAATATTTCCCCTATTTCCATGCCAAGTACTAATTCGTAGTGCCAAGAAATAAGCTTCTTATAAATTATCTATATACTAGAGGCTCGGTGCGTAAAATTTGTGCACAGAGGAGGGGGGTTTCTCTCAGCCAAGCCTGCAGCCACTCCAATTGGGGACCCCTTGGGGGATGTCCAACCACCGATTTAGGCTCAATCCCATATCAGGCCTAAACTGGAGGTTGGACACCCCACTCACAATCTGGGACCGCTGGCTCCTAACCACTCACCTACCTGCCTGCCTGGTCGCCACTAACCTCTCTGCCTGCCTGCCTGATTATCCCTAACTGCATCTGCCTGCCTGCCTGCTTGATCATCCCTAACTGCCCTCCCTTGCTGGCCTGATCTTGCCCCCAACTGTCCTCCTCTGTCGGCCAATTTGGTTCTGATTGATCAGGTTTTATGCGAGTCAGTGTCAAAAGTTCTGACTCCTAGGCAGCCATTGGCTCCTTACATTCACCCAGATTGGGTTCTGATTGGTCAGTTTCTATGCCAGTCAGTGTTTCTAGGCCTATCAATGTGGCCTGATCAGAAATGTAGGGTTGATTAGCAAGCCCTGGTGGAGGCTTAGAAAGAAATGGAGGCATGACTTTTGGCCAGGCCAGAGAGAAAGAGAGGCAAGTTCTGATCAATGGCTGCCATATAGGTTATGGGTCAGACCCTACCTCTCTCTCTGCAGGCCTCTCTCCAGGCCTGATCTGCAACCCCTTAGGCAGTCAGTGCTGGGACAAGGCACTGGCAGCAACCCCAGTCAGTGCTGGGTCACCACAGCAACCCAGCACTGACTTCTGGTCTGGTGAAACCTTCAGTCATAATGGTCGTTATGACCCTGGATTTTTATTATATAGATATATATAAAAGGCTAAGTGACTGTCGAACTGTCCAATCATCCAACAGGCCAGTAGGTATGACATACACTGACCACATGGGGGCAGACACTTAATGCAGAAACTTCTGAGTTGCTGGTGACTTGGCAGCAGAGGTTCTCAGGTGATTCACCCTGGAAACAGAGAGGATGGAGCCCCATTCCTCATGGGGCCATGTGATTCCACCTTCAGCGTGGGTTATGATGTTGCTGGGGCACTGTCAGCCCCAAATCTGATTTATTGCACATTTGCATTTGCATTCTACACCCTGTATGACAGCAACTTTGCAGAGTGCCTCTCACATTCTGGGACCCCTCAGGAGATGTCAGAGAGCCAGTTTCAGTCCAATCCCCACAGGCCAGGCCCAGGGACTCCACCTGCCAGAGGAACCCCACTCACTCTGCAGATGCTCTTCGAGCAGCAGCACCACCCCAGGTGCAACTGGCCAGGGAGGGACTACAGGAGGTTCGCTCTAGGGCATGTCTGGCCTATTCTCATCCACTCCCTCCCTGCCAGCCACTTTCTAATTAATTTCCTTTCAATGTGCACAAATCTGTGCACTGGGCCACTAGTATATATGTGTGTGTGCGGGTGTGTGTGTGTGTGTGTGTGTGTGTACATATAGATTTAGTTATACATTATTTATTATATATTGCTTCATATATTTATTCTATTTATATGCTTGTAACATATCATTACATATATGTTAAGCATTAGATCATATTTATTATATATTTCTATAATATAATGTTAATATATTAATGTGTTGAATTTATTTGTTATAGATATAAATCTATGGTTTTATATTTATTTCTAAAGTATAAATTTTTTACAGATTTTATAAAATTGAAAGGTTTTAATAAATCCTTATGTGGAAAAAAATTTCAGTGAAAATATCAAAGATTTTTCCAACATTAATTGAATTGCCTCTATGTTCCATACTGAGAACTTAGTATGCATTAACTAATAGTATCCAAACAAGCACTGTGTTAAAGTCTATGAATAACATCCCTACAATAAAAGCATGCCCTTCAGCTATATTCTAAAACCCAGAGGGACATCTATTTTCTATGATGATTTATCCAAAGTTCAAAATAAGTCTACAAAAACCTAAGATACTGCAGAAAGAGTTTATCTATCATGAAAGTTTCTGGACCATACAGGAAAAAGTAATTCAAGTCTGTGGAACATTGACAATGAAGAAGAAAATCAAAGGACATATCAGAATTTTCCAATTTCAGACTTGGAGATGAGCCTTCAGTATGTACCAGCATTCCCCAGATGACAGAATCTGCTTTTATAGCAGCAGCCTGACTACTCTACCCTTCCTCACTGGCTGCTATCCCCAGGATCCAGTCCTTTTATTAATGACTTTGTAAGACAATTCTTTCATATTTCAAGTCTAAACTGCCTTTTATACATTGCAAAACAGAAACAACCTCTCAGTTTATCTTTTCTCCAACTCAAGGGTTTCAGTTCCTTCAATCACTTTCCACTGTTATTTCTGGACACCATTGCATCACTCTGGCTACCCTCTTTTGGGCACATGGCAACTTCCCATGTCTCCAAAATGAAGTGCCTGAACTTAGATAGTATGTAAGAGAGAAAGTTCTGGCATCAGTTCAAATCCTAGCCCTGCCACTAAATAGATATGTAATGTGGGAAAATTACTTAATTTTTAAGCCTTTCTGTACAATTTCCTCATTTTATTCAATGGGAATTAAAATAGTGTCTAGCTCTCTAGGGTGACCGTAAAGAATCAATCAGATGTATCATAAAGCCCTTAGAATAGTGTAGGGCACACTGAGAACTTAGTATGTATTAATTAATAGTACCCAAACAAAAAGCTCTACTACAGTAAGATTGTTATCTCTATTTTATGTAAAAGCTCTCTTAATTATTATTTTTTAAAAAATAGTTTATTGATTTTCAGAGAGAAAGGAAGGGAAAGGGAGAGAGAGTGAGAGAGAAACATTGACTTGAGAGCAAAACATGGATCAGCTGCCTCCTACACACCCCCCACCAGGGATGGATCCGAAACTCTGGCATGTGTCTTGACCATGCTCAACCAACTGAGCCACACTAGCTGGACAACTCTCTCACTAGCAGGGCAACTCTCTTAATTATTAACAGATCATATAATGCATGGACATATTTTAGCAGCCACCTCTCACTATTGTTGATTAGTGAGCTTGCAGGTAAACTAAATCCCTTACTTCTCCATCAAATGAACCTATGTTAAGTAACCAATATGCATTTAGGATTAATTTTTTAATAAAAATTATATACTTTACATTTAATGCTGCTAAATTAATTCTGTTTATTTCAGCCCATTATTCTAAACTGTCAGAGTCTTTTAGAATTCTGATTCTTTCACCCAGTGCAGTTACTTTTTCTTCGGTTAACATAATTTAATCCAAATTGATAAGTCTATTATGAATATCTTTACTCAAATGTGGTTAAATTTCTAGGCATATTCACTTAAAGATTTCCCTTGAGGCTGATAAAAATTGTACATCAACGCTCCTTTAGATCTAGAATTAAAATAGACCACAAATCCTCCTAGCCAATATAATTTAGTTCATGCAAAAATGTCATGCGGGTCTCTATCAAACACCTAACTGAAATCCAGATGAACTGTGTCTATAAATATTCCTTTTGGTCATCATTATTATAACTATATATTTTCATTTCTTAACTCCTCTTCTCCATCAGAAATCAAAAGCATTTACTTCTGACACATTTTTTAAAGCTAAGCATTGTTGGGTCCTTACTTTGCAGATGCTGTGCAACATATAGGGAATAGGCCAAGACTTATCCACAAGAAGCTTAGGAGTCCAGGAAGGAGAAAGAAACCATCAGATAGTTATAATGGGTGAAATAATATGATATAGTTATAATGGGAGTGGCTGCATGGGTGAAATAGTATGAACAATTCTAATTTGAATCCAGAATCAGCTTTTAAAATTTTTAATTTAAATTTTAAAAGCACTGGATACTACGTGTTTCTATTACTATGGTTGTATAGAAATCACCTAAAGCTTAGCAGCATGAAGCCACACATTTCTTATGAGTGGATCAGAAACAGAGATGGAAAATACTGCATACATCTTTTTGTTTTGTGATGTCGGATGCCTCAGCTAAAAAACTTGAAGACAGTTGATGAAGGCTGTAATCTAAGGGGCCTTCATTCCTCTCCATATGGGCACCTCCATATGGTCTTCAACCTGGGCTAGTTAAGTCCCAAAGATGAATATCTTGAGAGAGAGAAGGAGCATGAGTGAGCATCAGTTGGACCCCATACCATCACCTAGGACCTAGCTTTGGAGTCAGATGGCTTCACTTCCACCATACTTTATTCTTCAAAACACTTACAAATTCCCCCTCAGTTTCAAGGAGGAAAAACAGACTCTGTTTCTTTATGACTGGCAAGGTTCTGAAGAGCATAGAGACTGGAAATATTGCTGTAGACACTGGGGAGCAACACAACCTGCCCTGCTGTGTGAACACAGAAATGACAAATAATCTCCACTGGGAAGCAGGGCTCAAGGAGGAAAAAAAATGTAAATCATGAGCAACAAGCAAAAAGTGCCCTAAAATTCAGTAAATCATCATGAAAAAAAATGTACAGGCCTATTAAAAGCTCAAAAGACCACATATTCCTATTCCTACAAAAGATAAAACAAGTTAGACAGTAGGAATAGGAAGCTGTCTCCAACTTCTGCCCAGACAGTAGCAGATCTTGAACTAGTCTGACTTGTGCCCCCTTGGCTGAGGCAGTATCACACTCTTCCTGGTGTCCAATGCTCTGCTCTCCATGTATCAGTAACCAGAGCATTAAAAGAAACACTGGGGAGAATCTAAGATGGTGGCATAGGTAAATACCTACACTGCTGCCTCGCACAACAATTTCAAAACTACAACTAAAAGACAGAACAGACATCATCCAGAACCACAGGAAAGCTGGCTGAGTGGAAATTCTACAACTAGAGGGAAAGAGAGGGGCTCACGGAGACCCAGAGGAGCTGCAAAAAGCTGAAGTACGGACCTCACGTGGAGAGAGAGGATGCCCAAGTACCTGGCTTGTTTCCTCTGGCAGGAGGGAAACGGAGACTCTGAAAGGCATTGAACCCCTTAGCCTACGACACTAAACCCCAGATCCAGCCAAAACTCATACCGGGGGAGTTTGGACTGTGAAAAGGGAGAGGTGCACAGAAATTTAGGGGAGTCGCAAAAGAACAGAGGTTTGGTGGAGCATACGGCATTGTGCGCAGAGGACAGACTGCTCTTTGTGCCACTGGCTTTCGAAAGTAGGCGGGAAACAGACCCTCCCAACTGTACCACTTCTGACTCCACTAAGCCCCAGTTTCGGGTGAAACCCTGGGGACCTAGGCTCGTGTGGTACTGGAGCGCAGGGGAGCCAGAAAGGCAGCAGTCTAGAGGCACTGTGGGTGCGCACAATGACCACTCCAGTGATTACCCAGTCACGTGAGACTCAGGGGCCATGTCGGGCGGGGCCGACTGGAAGGCAAGGTGGTCCCTTAAGCCTGGAGACTCCACCCATCCCAAGCTCAACAGAGATGCTTCTGCAGTTTTGCAAGTCTGCTATCATAAGGCTGAATCCAACACAGAAGTTCTCCAGGCAGAGTGAAAATGCCGAGACAAGGGAAGGGATCACAAACAAAAGAAATGGAGGGAAACAAACTACTGGATATAGATTTCAAAACCACACTTACAAGATTTTTCAAGAATATCCTAGAAAAGTTGGATAAAGTTAGCGAGAGCCAAGAGGAGATGAAAAAGGACCAACTAGAGATGAAAAAGGCCAACTAGAAATTAAACATACACTGACTGAAATAAAAAATATTATACAGAGTCCTAACAGCAGACTAGAGAAAGGCAAGAATCAAGTCAAAATTTTGAAATATAAAGAAGCAGAAAACACTCAACTGGAAAAGCAAGAAGAGAAAAGAATCCAAAAATGTGAACATAATGTAAGGAGCCTCTGGGACAGCTTCAAGTGTACCAACAGAATTGTGGGGGTGCCAGAAGAAGAGAGAGAGCAAGATACTGAAAACCTATTTAAAGAAATGATGACTGAAAACTTCCCACATCTGGTAAAAGAAATAGACTTACAAGTCCAGGAAGCACACAGAACCCCATATAAAAGGAATCCAAAGAGGACTACACCAAGAGCAAAAGACAAGGAGAGAATATTAAAAGCAGCAAGAGAAAAACAGTTCATTACCTACAAGGGCGCACCCATACAACTGTCAGCTGATTTCTCAACAGAAACAATGCAGGCCAGATGGGAGTGGCAAGAAATAGTCAACGTGATGAATAGCAAGAACCTACAACCAAGAATACTATATCCAGCAAAGCTATCATTCAGAATTGAAGGGCAGATAAAGAGCTTCACAGATAAGAAAAAGCTAAAAGAGTTCATCAACTCCAAACCAGTATTATATGAAATGCTGAAAGGTACTGTTTTAGAAGAGGAAGAAGAAAAAGGTAAAAGACAAAAAATTATGAACAACAAATACATATCTATCAACAAGTGGATCTAAAAATTAAGTGAATTAAAAATTTGATCAACAGAATAAACTGGTGAGTATAATAGAATCAGGAGCACAGAAAGGGAGTGGACTGATAATTCTCAGGGGGAAAGGGGTGAGGGATGTACAGGGAGAGAATGGACAAAAATCATACACCTATGGATGAGGTCAATGGGAGGGAGGTAAAGGCAGAGGGAAGGGTGGGAGTTGGATGGAGGGGAGCTATGGAGGGGAAAAAAAGAGAAACAAATGTAATAATAATCTGAATAATAAAGATTTAATTTAAAAAAAAAAAAGAAACACTGGGGTACGAGGAGGAGGGAAGGTGGAAAGTGAGACCCACAGAGTGGGCTGGGTGAGGACTAAACAAGGTCAAGGGGCATAGGTGGTATTTTACCTGCACTGCCCAGCCGAGGACAGCTCACACGGGTCATCAGCACAGGCAGTAAACAGTGACTCCCACATGGACAGGGAAAAACCTTTAAGTACCCACCTGCTCCTTTTCATCTGGCACCGCCCTTTTGTCTGACAGAAATAGAGAAAAAGAAAGCATGTATTCTTCTAAATTCCCTATTAATAAACTGTGGCATTTGAATTTAAAACCCAAATATTTAGTACCTGTGATATCTGATTTCATTCTGTCTAGTCCAGCACTGTCTGGAAGAAATACAAAATGATGTAACTTAAAAATTTTTTAATGGCCACATTAAAATACTAAAGTTAATTTTAATAATATAATTTAACAAATTGTATCTAAAACATTTTAACATGAAATTAACATAAAAATGATTAATGAGATACGTTACATTCCTTTTCTTTATACTAAGGTATCTGGTGTATATTTTAGGTTCATAAAATGTAGAATCAAAAAGAAGATTCAAATAAGTTGACCCAAATGTAATAAGAATAATCTTCCAATAATTAAATGCAGCATCAGCTTTTAACATTTTTAATTTAAATTAATTTAAATGAAATAAAATTTAGCACTCAATTATTTAGCCCCACTAGTCACCCGTGGCTCCTCTGTTGCTTAGCACAGGTCTAGATGCCCAAACTATGCTGAATGAAAGAACCTCAGAGAATAAGTGGGAAGAACTTTTAAAAGCAGCTGGAAGGGCTGGAAATATGCACATGCACAGAGTGGCCAATCTTTCAAAATGGTTCCCCAGCACAAGGATATTATTCAAAATTAGTGGTTGTTCAGCAGCAAGTTTAAAACTGTAGCATTTCCAGAAATCAAATAGTCTAAAAAGCAACAAAACAATAGAATCACCTCTTATAAAAGACAAAGGCCCCTCCTGGGTACTCCAGCCTTGAGTCAGGGGTATAGTGCTGGATTAGTTAGGGGTCCACTCAGCCCCCCAGCACTAGGGCTGACTGGCAGTTCTCTCATGCTCTTGACTGGGTTCCTGTCCCTCCTAATCTAGGATGTGATTAAATTGAATTGCTTTCTAAATCTGTTATGGTAATTTGTATGTAATGTCCTTAATATTGGGCTTGAATACAATTGCAGTAAGATACACTAATTGATTCATTTAATTTTATTTCCCATCCTTTGAATTGCAGCCTTTGGGACTCAATATGTAAAGTAATATGCAAATTGGGACTTTGATGCAAGAAGACTTGGCAGTTTTTTTAAACAGGACTCAAGCATTACTTGGAGTCATTTATGAGAGTAGTTTCAAACAAAGCAACCTTTAACAAAGCAACCTCTGCTTGTCCTTCTATGTAATTGAATTTTGGTTTACACAAACATATATGCAAAACACACTCAAAATCACTGAATTTTTTAAAAAATGTTTAATCCTCACTGCTTTAAATAGGGTGGAAAGAAGGGCAGAAGGGGAACGAAGAAAGAGAAACATTGCTGTGAGAGGAGATACACTGATTGGTTGTCTCCTGCACATGCCCTAACCAGGTTCTGAGAATGAACCTGCAACTTATAGATGTGCACTTGACCAGGAATTAAATCCAAATCCCTTCAGTCCTCAGGCTCATGCTCAGTGATACAGCCTATTACTGTAATAGCATGTGCTATATCTTTATACAGCTGGCAGTATAGCAGGTTTGTTTACACCAGCATGGCCACAAATACATGAGTAACGTGAGTGACGCATTGCACTACAAAGTTAAGATGGCTACCACATCAGTAGGTGATAGGAATTTTTCAGCTCCATCATGATTTTATGTATATCGCCCCTGACCAAATTATAGTTACATGGTGCATGACCATAACTGTTCTTGGCCCTCCACGTCCTCCTCCCATATAAATGCCATTTTTCTGGGTTCAGAGATCACAAATTTCAAGCTGTAAATGTAATCTCTTGGGGATGGCACTGTTTCCAAAGTGTGGTGCACACAATAACAGCACTAGCAATTTTATCACTCACCACAGTTAATATATTTCAGTATGATCAAACCATAGTTTACAGGAAATTGCTATACTACTGATGTCATGGATGAGGAAATCAGTACATGAGATAGCCAAGACCTAGAAATCTGAGAAAATGAAAATTTGGGAGGCCGGAACTTGGTTGATTGTTGAGAAAACATTAACAATGTGAGTGCCATGGCTAAGATTTCAGTTTGGAGATGACAGGTAAAGATAAATCAACTAAGCCCAGTACACGGACGAACCTATTTGCCAATGTAATATCTGATAAGGGTTTAATCTCCAAAATTTATAGGGAACTCATACAACTTCACAAAAGAAATATAAACAATCCAATCAAAAAATTGGGCAAATGACCTAAATAGACACTTTTCGAAAGTGGACATAGAGACATATGAAAACATGCTCAAAATCACTAATCATCTGAGAGATGCAAGTCAAAACCATAATGAGGGATCATCTCACACTTGTCAGAATGGCTATCATATAAGTCAACAAACAACAAATACTGGTGAGGATGTGGGAAAAAAGGAACCCTCATGTACTGCTGATGAGAACGCAGACTGGTTACAGCCACTGTGAAATACAGCGTGGAGTTTCCTCAAAAAAATTAAAAATGGAACTCCCATATGCCCTTTAATCCCACATCTAGGAATATATCCTAATAAACCAGAAACACCCATCATAAAGAATGTATGCACCCATATGTTCATAGCAGCACAACTTACAATAGCTAAGATTTGGAAATAGTCTAAGTGCCCATCAAGAGATGAGTGGATTAAAAAATTGTGGTACATCTAGCTACACAATGGACTACAGTGGTACCTCGAAATACGAGTGCCCTAACATATGAGATTTTTGAGATACGAGCCATCGAGCGAGCGATTTTTGCTTTGAAATTCGAGCAACATTTGAGATAGGAGTAATCGCGGGGATCGGCTGGCTGCACACGACCCACTAGTTTACCCACAACTCAAGGGTCTCATAGTTTCCCACGCCTCAAGGTTACGGAACGAATTAAACTCGTATCTCGAGGTACCACTGTATTATGCTACTGTAAAAAATGAAAGAACTACAATTCACTACAGCATGGATGGACCTGGTTATAAAACAAGCCAGTTTTATATTCAGAGAAAGATAAATAACACATGATCTTACTCATTTGTGAAATATAATAAACAACATAAACTGATGAACAAAAATAGATCCAGAGACATAGAAGCATCGAACAGACCATCCAACCTTAGAGGGAAGGTGGAGGGTTGAGGGGTAGAGTGGGGGCAAGAGATCAACCAAAGGACTTGTATGCAAAACCCATGGACACAGACAGTGGGGGACTGAGGGCATGTGCTGAGGGTGGGAATAGCTGGGGAAAGGTCATTGAGTGAAAAGGAGACATATGTAATACTTTAAACAATAAAAGTTTTAAATTTTGTTTTAAAAAGGCAGATCAACAGCCTCAACCTTCAATGAAAGGTTTTCTTGAATCTAAATGCCATTGGAGGGTAAAGTGAACATTTTCCTAAAGATATAGAAACCCTCATAGGTCATGAGCAGTTTTAGAAAGTTTGGTTTGTTTGTTTTAAGTTTCAGAGATAAATACATCTATGTTAGTCTGATTGGGCGACCATAAAAAAATATATATATCACAAATTGCATGACTTAAACATCAAAAATTTTCCTCACAGTTCTAGAGGCTTCAAAGGTCAAGATCAAGGTCCAGCAACGTTCTGTTTCTGATGAATTCTCATATAGCTCTTTTTCAGTGCATGCATGTAGAGAGAAAGATATCTCTCTCTGTCTTCTTATCAAACCACTAATTTCATTCTAACCAGTTTGCTAAGTGATTAGAACATCAGCCTGCAGACTAAAGAGTCACAAGTTCAATTCTGGTCAAGAATACATGCCTCCGAAACCGGTTTGGCTCAGTGGATATAGTGTCGGCCTGCGGACTGAAAGGTCCCAGGTTCGATTCCAGTCAAGGGCATATATCCTGGTTGCGGGCACATTCCCAGTAGAGGGCGTGCAGGAGGCGGCTGATCAATGTCTTTCTCATTGATGTTTCTAACTATCTGTCCCTCTCCCTTCCTCTCTGTAAAAAATCAATAAAATATATTTAAAAAAGAGCACAGGCCTTGGTTGCAGGTTCAGTCCCTGGACCTAAACGGGGCACATGTGGGAGACAACCGATTGATGTGTCTCTCTCACATCCATGATTCTCTCTCTCTCTCTCTCTGTCTCCTCCCCTCCCTTCCATTCTATAAATAAATAAATAAATAAATAAATAAATAAATAAATAAATAAATAAAATCAATGGGAAAAAATATCTTTGGGTGAGGATTAACAATAAAGCCACTAATCCTATTGGACTCTTATGGTCTCATTAACCTTAATTGCCTCCTTAAAATCCCTATCTCTAAATATAGTGACAGTGTCGGGGAGGGGGGTTAGGGTTTCAACAAATGGATTTGGGGAGGGTGGGGAAATACAGTTCAGTCCATGGCAATGTGCAAAGATCAAGAAGCCCAAATTTTTTGTCTTTCAAATAAAGAAACTAAAGCTATCCTTTATGCACTTTATTCAGCAAGAACCAAGGGCTGATAATAATACAATGGGTGCCTGGTGCCCACATCCTAAAATGAAGGGTTACTCCAAAGAAGTTGAATGTGCTTAGAGACTGGAATAACATGCAAATGTAGTGTGTGGTTCCCATTTCAAGTTACATGAGAGAAGACAGAGAATTCACATAGTTGTTGAGGATATGTGGGAGAAAGTATGTCAATACTAGAAAATCTTGTTTCTTATCTACAACATAATGAGGCATTTTCTCCCCACTGAAGGGAGACACAAAAACTTGGCAGGTGGCTCCAGAATTTGGTGGATACAGAGGCTGGTGCCTGACTCCCAAGAGGATAAATCTAAGGTTTAAAGTCTATGGCTAGAGGTAGACATCCAAAATGTGAATTAAGAGGTTGCATATATAACCCTAACATTCAAAGAAGTTTGAGCTAGAAACACAAATTTTAGAGTTGCCAATGAACAAATGACAATTAAAATTATGAAAGTAGCTTTTAAATGTCATGTATTTATTACTCAATAAATGAAATACCCAAATGCAGTGGGAGAACAACTAGGTTAGAGAGCAACAAAGAGGAAAGAGAAAGAACCCTAAGAGAAGACAACTGAACTTCTCACCAAAGAGCACCACCCGACAGCATGATATGACCTCAACTGAGGACAGAACAACAGAAGCTCAGAGAGCTATAGAGGTCCCCAGCTCAGGACCTCTAATGAACTCACCAAAAAGCAGCAGGAGAACAAGATCCAGTAATTGTGCACCTGCTACTTAAATAGCTCCCCCGGCCCAGCTAATGTGGCCCCGTGGTTGAGTGCTGATCTATGAACCAGGAGGTCACAGTTCAATTCACAGTCAAGGTACATGTTCCAAGTTGTGAGCTCAATCCCCAGTTTGGGAGGTATGAAAGTTCAGGGGAGAAGGGAGGCATGCTAAAGGCTGCCAATGGATGATTCTCTCTCATCACAGATGTTTTCCTCTCTCCCTCTGCCTTCCTCTCTGAAATCAATAAAAAATATTTTTTAAAAAGAGCTCCCCAGTGCCAGACTACTAAAGAACCAGCCATATTCTCCTTATCCTTGTCCTCTTACTCCCCATACCCTCCCACCTATGAATTTGACCCAGTAGGGAACAGAAATAGTAACTGGCAGAATGGATGAGGAGTGAATGTCAGAAAGTGCAGTGAGAACTTTTTTGACTTATCATAACAAAATATTTTTTTGGGGTGGCCTTCAACTGATCATAGATGCATGATTAAGTCCAGCCAAGATTAGTCCCAAAGCTTTATCACTGCTAATATCACACTCATCCAAGAAGCTCATATATATCAAAATTGTATGGCTATATACCAGTAATACCAAGAACCTTGAATGAAAAGTAAACTTTAGGTAAGTTAACTGAATTTATGTGTGACATCCTAATCATACTTAGAAATGAAGATATTCCTGATATTTTATTGACAGACCACCTAGAAACAGAAAAAAGGCTGGTGGACTGGCAATCAGAGAGACCTACTTTCAGCCCCTAAGAGGGTCTTGACTAAGTATCTCTGGGCCTTATCTTCCCCATCATTAAGAATAATACGTTGGACTCAATAAACTCCATGGTTCTATTATTTTTTAAACTATTTTCTAAATCCTTCACTATCACACAGGCAAAGGCATTCATTTGAAATCTCAAATATCTTAGCCCTAGAAACAATACCTCAATTGAAGATTTAAAGAATTAGCAACCCAAGAGAGTTGATGAGTCCTCCTATCCTGCACAGCAAATTAGCAATAGTGCCAGGACAAGAAGCCAATTCTATGGTATTCAAGGCCAACGATAATTTCAAAACATCATGCTCCCTTTCTAGACAAGATAACATGATGTCTCATAGACTCTTAAAGCTGTTAACAAACAATGTCGATAGTTAATTCTGGCTATCCTCGGCTATCTGTGATAGATTGCAAAACTATCACAAATTCATTCTTTTTTAAAAAAATATATTTTGATTGTTTACAGAGAGGAAGGGAGAGGGATAGAGTTAGAAACATCGATGAGAGAGAGACATCAATCAGCTGCCTCCTGCACGCCCCCTGCACGTCCCCTACTGGGGATGTGCCCGCAACCAGGATACATGCCCTTGACTGGAATCAAACCTGGGACCTTTCAGTCCACAGGCCGATGCTCTATCCACTGAGCCAAACCGGTTTCGGCACAAATTCATTCTTTTCCAATATTCATGCCCCATCCACCCCACTTCAACCATGTCACTTTGAATGCCTCCCATTATGATCCTGGGCTCAGCCAGGTGATTTAATCTTGCCAATGAGACATTAGCAAATGTGACTCAAGCAGAGACTTATAAACACTTGCGAAATGGTGCTTGTCCTCTTTCTAGCTATTCTTACTACTCTGAGTCACCATAGGAATGAACCCTGACTAGCCTACAAGATGATGAAAGACTTATGATCTAGTCACCATGGCCAACCCATCCCAGAAACAAGACAACACAGTGACCAGCAGCTGGCCACAGATGCCTGAGTGAGCCCAATTAGATCAGCAGAACATCCAACCTGAGCCCACCCCAAATTACTGGGCAACAGACTCCTGTGTTAAATAAACCGTAGCTGTTTTAAGCCACTGAATTTCCAGATCACTGATTACACAATAAAAAAAATATCTGCTATAACTACTCAGGTAAACTCTCAAAGGGAAATTCTACATGAAGACGAGAGTTATAAGTAAATCCCATCTAAGAAAAGAGTAATGTGCAAATTGACTGTACCTCCGCTGCACCCACAAGCCATCCCCACCAGCCACATCCACCAGCCAATCAGAGCGAGTATGCAAATTAGCCCAGCCAAGATGACTACGCCACAGAGAAAGCAGGAGGGAAGCTTGGGTTTCCCCTAGCAATGAAGGAAGCCAAGCCTTCTGCACATCCTGGCCGGCCCAGGCCTCTGCTTAAGGCAGAAAAGTTTCAATGGCTGTGCAGCAGAAGGCTTGGCTCCACTCCAGGCTACAAAGTTACAACTGTAGAAGATAAATAAATCCCAGATACCAGGCCTCCACTTGGGTCACTGGGGGGTCATGGCCAGCCAGCAAACCACCACAGGCCCTTCACCCAGGCCACTCCACGCCCCAAAGGAACACCTACCCAGATCCAGGACACCCTTCAAGGCAAACCAGCTGGCCCCCACCCATGCAGCAGGCCTCTACCCTATCTAATAAAAGAGTAATATGCAGATTGATCATCAATGCAATACACAAGATGACTGCCCCCATGTGGTCAAAAGATCCTGCCCCCATGTGGACATAAGATGACCACCACAATCTGTGCCAGCAGGGGAGCACAGTTGGCAGGAACCAGGCCTGCAAGGGAGGGCAGTTAGGGGTGATCAAGCTTGAAGGGGATCACCAGGCTAGCATAGGAGGGAAGTTGAGGGTGACTGGGCCTGCAGGGGAAAGCAGTTAGGGGTTATCAGGCCCACAGGGGAGGGCAGTTAGGGGCAAACAGGCAGACAAGGGAGCAGTTAGGCATCAATCAGGCTGTCAGGGTGTGATTAGGCTGACAGGCAGAATTGGGCAGGGGCAATCAGGAAGGCAGACAGGTGAGCAATTGGGAGCCAGCAGTCGTGGATTGTGAGAGGGATATCCGACTGCCTGTTTAGGCCCAATATAGATAGGGGTCCCTCAAGAGGTCCCACATTTGAGAGGGAGCAGACTGGGCTGAAGGACACCCTTCCTCCCCCATGCATGAATTTCGTGTACCAGGCCTCTAGTAGTATAATGAAGAAGATAAAATTGTTTTAAAGTTCCACAGAACCTGGCAGTCAACAGCATGTTACTGTTATTAGTTTTGACTTTAAGCAGGGCCAAATTTCACAACAGTAGTTGGTTGTGTAGTCATTTGTATGTGCTACCTCACATCTTCCTAAAATGCTAATAATTCCAGACTTTACCATATCATCTTACTGGATTTAAATTTCAAGACTGAAATTTTTCATCTAACACATCCCACATTAAATCTGAGCTCTACCACGTCAGCAAGAGGTATTGTGGGAAGAAAACAAAAGACAGGCTCACTCTGCTCAAAAGACAGTTCATAACTGAGTATTTGAGTGGGAAATTCACTAGGTTTATAAGTTTATTTATACTAGTTAAACTGAGCTGCTGAGAAATTACTTCTGACAGATAAGTCTGTGGGAATTATTTTGTATTTTTAATCAAAAATATCTAAAGAGAAATAAAAACCTCAAGAGCATTTTAATTTAATTAATTTATGTTCTCCTAATTTAGCAAAAATGCTAAACCAAAAGCAATTCTATGTATTACAGCAACATATTTTTCTATCTTGTACATTTTATTTTTTTCAACTAAACTTTGAACATGCTTTAGCATCACTGCCTATGGAGAGATGGACTGAGAAACACGCAGAATATTAAACACCCGCTTATATGTCTCCTCAGGGAGTCTTCTGCTAATATTATACATTGCAACAACATTGCTTGAATGGTTTATTAATGACAGCAAAACAGAGTGAATGCTACATACAATGATAATAACAATAAAGATTATTTATACTCTGCCTAACTGCCAGATAGCTTTAGAGGCCTTACAAAGATACACTTAAACCACTAGCAATACAAAATAAAAATAGGACAAACTGCCTTCAGATGAGAAAGAATCAGAATGATGTGTTCCTGTTCCAAGAAAACTGAACTGTGGACAGTTGTTGAAAATTCTAGATTTACAGACATTTATATCCTCCCTTTGCTTCAGGATATGAAATATGTATATCTGTGATATGCCACGCCATCATTTCAGGTGAACAGGAAATCTTGATTTTTAAAAAAAATTTTCAGTCTACGCAACCTGAGACTCAAGGCGTCTTGGCATTTCTAGTTCTCCATAAAGAGCTTCCTCCTGCATCGTAGATCCTGAAAAAGTCAGAATTGGAAGAAAGAAATAGGAGTGAAGGGAGAAACCTAGAAATGGAGGAATAATCATGGCTGTCTATTTTCTCACTTGGAAATTTTATTCAGGAAGCTGAATGCATTACATGGTGATGTCTTTGCCTACCCACCACCTCAGAGGTGGTACCTTAGGTAAAATATCTTAGAGTAAAACTACACATTCACAGAGTCTTTATGATAATGCCATCCTGATCATGTACAGCCACTGAAAGATAAATTCCCAAATTGAAACGTATCCTTCTATTCCTAGACAGTCTGTCCTAGCCACACCTATGCAAGAATACTTCACACTCCTATTTTAAATCAGCTCTATACTCAGATACATTTTTTATCAGTTTTTATAAGTGATAAAAAATTTTGTGATTTACATCTGCTCTGCTACATCCTAAGAAAGGTAGATTTTAGTATCTGGGACATTTTTTGTCAGTGGAATGGAGTGATAGGTGAAGGATATACTAGATCTGGATGAGCTTCAGCAAAGCTAAATGACTCAGATAGAAAGATCCAAGTGTCGGGAATCAAAGTTGTAGAAGCATAAAGACATAAAAGGAAGGCCAGCATCAGAGAGCCAAGTAGAGACTTAGGAATAGATCACTAAAAAGATTTTTGCTGTATAAAGCTACTTGTTATATACTAGTAAAGTACTTTTTCCTTTTTCTCACTCTCCTATATATCCTCAAGAAAATCTACATTGCTCACCAATGCCTATTGTGGAGTTTATTTTCACCTTAAGGGATGCAAAGAAATACTGATCTTGCTTAGAGGGTAATGGGGATATGTGTGTGGGATGGGGGGAGAGGGAGGACATATGGGGGAAGGAAGGGATGTGGGAGTGTGAAAACAAAAGACAAATATAAAGGCAGATATCATATAGGTCATATATGACACAAAATAAATCAGTTGTTTATTTGTGTGTTTTTTAACTATGAAATATCTAAAGTTCTCCAGAAATTCCTACACAGGCTGTATTACGAATCTGCTGGTTTCAAGTGACAGAAACTCATGATCCAAATGAAAAAGAGAACCTTCTCTTTCCCAGCTTCTATATATCAAATCTCAGGAAAGTCTTTTAATTGACCATAGTTATGTATGCATTCCTGAGCCAATTACCGGGTCCAGGATTGTGCATTACTCTGAATGATCCAACACAGAATTGCCTCTAGAAATTAATGAAAATTAATTAAATAAAAAAATGACTTGATTTTTGTAGTGTAGCCAGTTTACAGTAGTTGTTTGCCTCCCAACTATATTATAAACATCTTTAGGGTATAAATTAATTATCATTAGGCTTTGGATGGGCCCTCAGCACCTAGAATAACATATTAAATATAATAGAAGCTAAATAAATATTTACCACTGAATTAATGAATGTTCTGGACCATTTGTTTTTTTTCCTTTGAGACAGATGCTCATGAGTCCCATCCCATCTCCAATATCCAACCCTACCCTCTTCCTCCATCTCTTTAAGAATAAAAAAATTAACTTGTAAATGATCAATCTTGTCAATTTTAAGATCTTCTCAAAAGCTGGTATAAAAAATTGGTAAGATATATCATGAAAAACTGTAAAATGTACAATTTTGGGGGTAAAATTTATAATGAAAGATCTTAGGAACATATTCTCAGGTCGACAGGAATAAGTATGCTGTTTTTATTTTATTATTTCCATTTAGCCTCTGGCTTCAAATGCTCTTTTTATATCCAACCTAAAAATTATACTTAGCTTGGAAACATTTACAAATTTCAAGTTTATATTAGGCACTTGAGATTTTACTGCTGCAAAATACTTTGTTACTGTAGCTTATGATCTCATCAGAAAGTCTGATTGATTTATGCCTTGTTAACTGTCCCTTTTCATCATTCCATATATAACTAAAGTCAAATTTTATTGAGGTTGCCAAAAGACAATGTTGATTATAAAAACAAGAAAAATATTCAAGTTGAATTACGTTGACATATTTTTCATCTAACACATCCCACATTAAATGGTTTGGATAGCTTATTAACCAAGATTGTGTGTGTGTGTTTGTGTGTGTGTGTGTGTGTGTGTGTGTGTGTGTGTGTTCTGTTTGTGTATTTCTGTTATAACAAATGGATTAAAAAATAAAAGTGGCTTAACTAAACCAGTTTAGTTCTATCTTGAAAAATAGATTAGCAAGAAGATCCAGGGCTAGTATGGTGATCCCACAATCATCAGGGACCCAGCTCCTTCTATCTTCTGCTCTGCCATCATTAGTATCTCCCAATCCAGGATGACTGCTCCAGATAGCATCATGTCCACATTCCAGCTAGCAAAGGGCAGAAATTCATGTTCCCTTAGACTTTTTGGAGGCTATATAATTTATATGAAACTCTACAAAAAGGCAGTCTTGGAGGAAAGAGTATTCAAGGAAGATATGAGCAAAGATATGGAAAGAGGAGAATGCAGAGTATATTTGGAGAGAAAGCACTTATTTGTTAATGAGGCCATAATAAAATTCTACAGATGGGGTGGCTTAAGCAATGGAAATTTATTCTGAAAGAACAGGATCAAGTTGTTGGCAGGTTTAGTTTTCTCTGAAGCCTCTCTTCTTGGCTTGCAAATGGCTGCCTCTCTGTGTTCTCACATGTTCTTTCCTCTGTGCTGTGTTCTGAGTGTCTCTTTGTGTGGCCAACTTTCCTCTTTTTATAAGAACATCCATCAGATTGGATTAAGGTCAACCCTAAAGACCTCATTTTAACTTATCTCTTTGAAGTCCTTATTTCCAGGGCAATGAGGGAGAGAGTTTGAATGAGTGAGGAAGTGAAAAGGGAATGTGTGGACATGTGGCTGTATGTGTATCTGACTGAGAGACAGGTAGATATTTCAGGACCTTTGGGGGCTGGCAGACTGAGCTCACCTAGCCAAGCAGCCTCTGCTACCATAGTAATCTCTTCTGGAGTGCCAGTTCTGCCACAGTGGACAGGCCATCTTGAAGGGGAGAGCTGCAGTGACTGAGAGCACAGCCTCACCTCCATACTGGGGGATCAGACACCACCTGGGACCCTACAGCCACACCGGCCAGGGAACTTCTGTGAAACCACAAATACTCAGACTCTATCCTTCCTGGCTAAGGGATACTGTGAATTCTGGAATGCACTCCTCTCCCACCAGCCAGATGCTTTAGCCCTGGGCACCCTAACTGCACCAGCAACCAAGGGAACAGCTGCCACCCACAACTGCAAATGGAGCAAGCAGCCACCACTTGCAACCAAGCAAGGAGCAAGGAGTCACTTCCCAGGGCCATGTGGGGAGCAGCCACCATGACCCACCAGGAAGCAGCCACCACACTGAGACAGCCTGAGGAATAGCCACTGCCCCATGACCCCCTAGGAAGCAGCCAACACCCACAACCACCTAAGAAGCAGCCACCACCTACGACAGCCTGAGGAGCAGGCACCACCTTGTGACCACAAGAGGAGCAGCCCCTGCCCATGACCATGTAACCCACCACCAGATACTCCACTGCAGCCACAGCCCCAATGTGATTCAACACCGAGATACTTCAGTGAGAGCAAAAATGGGGAGATAGAAGAATAACTCCCAAAGGAAAGGAGGAATCACCAGAAAAGCAGCTAAGTGCAATAGAGGCATGCAATATATCAGAATAAGAATTCAGAAAAAGGGTCATACATTTCATAAACCAGATGGATGAGAAAATCAACAACCTCTGTAAGAATCAAGAAGAAAAAGAGAGAGAGAGATAACTATAATAAATAACATTTTGGAAGCTTTCAACAGTAGACTAAGAGAAGCAGAGGACAGAATTAGCAAATTGGAAGACAGGGAAGCAAAACACACCCAATATGAACTGCAATTGGAGAAAAAAAAATCAAAAGACAGAAGGACAGCCTGAGGGAGTTTTGAAACAAAATGAAGCAGAGCAACGTATGTATAATAGGGGTGCCAAAATGGCAAAAGTGGAACAAGGGTTAGAAAACTATTAGAAGAAATAATCTCAGAAAACTTTCCTGATTTGGGGAAGAAAAGTCATATAAGCACAGGGAGTCCCAAACAAAATAAACTCAAAAATACCCTCACCAAGACCTGGTGTAATTACAATGGCAAATGTTAACAATAAAGAGAAACCTTAAAGGCTGCAAGAGAGAGACAGAATGTTTTGTACAAGGGATCTCCCATTAGATTATCAAATGATTTCTCAACAGAAACACATTAGGCCAGAAAGGAATGAAAGGAAGTATACAAAGTGAGGAAGGAACTGAAACCAAGAATACTCTATCCAACAAGGCTATCATTCAAAATTGAAGGAGAAATAAGGAGCTTCACAGACAAAGAAAGGTTAAGGAACTTTATCACTACCAAGTTAGCAATGCAAAAAATGCTAAAAAGACTGGTATAAAAAGAAGAAATAAAAAGGTAAGAAGGAACATAGGAAAAAAATAAAAAATAAATGGCTACAAATAAATTCCTATCAGTAATAACTTTAAACATACATGGACTAAATGTTCCAATGAAAAGACATCAAGTGGCAGAATGGATCAGAAAACATGACCCAGGGAGAATCCAAGATGGCGGCATAGGTAAACACCTACACTGCTGCCTCGCACAACAATTTCAAAACTACAACTAAAAGACAGAACCGACATCATCCAGAACCACAGGAAAGCTGGCCGAGTGTAAGTTCTACAGCTAGAAGGAAAGAGAGGGGCTCACAGAAACCCAGAGGAGCTACAAAAAGCTGAGATACGGAGACAAGCACGCGGAGAGAGCGAGTGCCGGAGTACCTGGCTGGCTTTCTCTGGCGGGAGGGAAACGGAGACTCCCAACGGCATTGAACCCCTTATCTTATGACACTAAACTCCAGATCCAGCCGAAACTCATACGGGGGAGTTTGGACTGTGAAAAGGGAGAGGTGCACGGAAATTTAGGGGAGTCGCAAAAGATCAAGTCTGGTCACGCACGCGCGCAGTGCTGCGCAAAGAACAGATTGCTGATTGTGCCGCTGGCTTTCGCGAGTGGGCGGGAGACAGACCCTCCGAACTGTGCCACTTCTGAGTCCACTGGACTCCTGCTTCGGGCGAAATCCTGGGACCTAGACTCGTGTGGTCCTGGTGCGCAGGGAAGCCAGAAAGGCAGCGGTTAGAGGCACTGCGGGCACGCACAAGGACCGCTCCAGCCATTACCCAGTCACGTGAGACTCAGAGGCCATGGAGGGCGGGGCCGACTGGAAGGCAAGGTGGTCCCTGAAGCCCTGAGACTCCACCCCTTCCAAGCTCAACAGAGGCTTCTGCAGCTTTGCGTCTGGTATCATAAGGCTGAATTCAACACAGAAGTTTCCCCGGCATAGTGAAAATGCCAAGACAAGGGAAGGGATCACAAACAAAAGAAATGGAGGGGAAAAAACGACTGGATATAGAGTTCAAAACCACGCTTATAAGGTTTTTCAAGAATATGCTAGAAAAGATGGATAAATTTAGCGAGAGCCAAGAGGAGATGAAAAAGGACCAACTAGAGATGCAAAAGAGCCAACTAGAGATGGAAAAGGTCCAACTAAAGATGATAAAGGACCAAATAGAAATTAAACATACACTGACTGAAATAAAAAATATTATACAGAGTCCTAATAGCAGACTAGAGAAAGGCAAGAATCAAGTAAAAAAATTGAAATATAAAGAAGCAGACAACATTCAACTGGAAAAGCAAGAAGAGAAAATAATCCAAAAATGTGAACATAATGTAAGCAGACTCTGGGACAGTTTCAAGCGTACCAACATCAGAATTGTGGGGGTGCCAGAAGAAGAGAGAGAGCAAGATACTGAAAACCTATTTAAAGAAATAATGACTGAAAACTTCCCACATCTGGTAAAAGAAATAGACTTACAAGTCCAGGAAGCACACAGAACCCCATATAAAAGGAATCCAAAAAGGACCACACCAAGACACATCATAATTAAAATACCAAGAGCAAAAGAGAAAGAGAGAATATTAAAAGCAGCAAGAGAAAAACAGTTCATTACCTACAAGGGAGCACCCATACGACTGTCAGCTGATTTCTCAACAGAAACAATGCAGGCCAGACGGGAGTGGCAAGAAATATTTAACGTGATGAATAGCAAGAACCTACAATCAAGAATAATCTATCCAGCAAAGCTAACATTCAGAATTGAAGGGCAGATAAAGAGCTTCACAGAGAAGAAAAAGCTAAAGGAGTTCATCAACTCCAAACCAGTATTATATGAAATGCTGAAAGGTACTCTTTTAGAAGAGGAAGAAGAAAAAGGTAAAAGACAAAAAATTATGAACAACAAATACATATCTATCAACAAGTGAATCTAAAAATTAAGTGAATTAAAAATTTGATCAACAGAATAAACTGGTGAATATAATAGAATCAGGAGCACAGAAAGGGAGTGGACTGATAATTCTCAGGGGGAAAAGGGTGAGGGGTGTACAGGGAGAGACTGGACAAAAAATCATACACCTATGGATGAGATCAATGGGAGGGAGGTAAGGGCAGAGGGAGGGGTGGGAGCTGGGTGGAGGGGTGCTATGGAGGGGAAAAAAAGAGAAACAAATGTAATAATCTGAATAATAAAGATTTAACTAAAAAAAAAAAAGAAAACATGACCCATATATTTTCTGTCTACAGGAGACCCACCTCAGAACAAGAGACTCACACAAACTGAAAGTAGAGGGATGGAAAAATATGTTTCAGGCAAATGAAAATGAAAAAAAAAAATCTAGGGTAGCAATACTTATATCTGACAAAATAGACCTTAAAGGCCATAACAAGAGATAAAGAAGGCTACTTCATAACACTGAAGGGATCAAGCCAACATATATACAACCAATGTAGGAACACTCAAATAATAATAATAATAAAACTTCTTTAAGATATCAAGGGAAAGATTGAGAGCAACACAATCGTAGTAGGGGACTTTAATACCTCACTGACATCAATAGATAAATCTGCTAGATAAAAAAATCAGCAAAGTAACAGCACTCCTAAGTTACTCACCAGATCAGATGAACTTAATTGACATCTTCAGAATATTTCACCCCAAAGCTACAGAATATACATCCTTCTCAAGTGCACGTGGGATATTTTCAAAGATAGATCACATATTGGATCACAGGCAAAGTCTCTCCAATTTCAAGAAGATTGAAATCATATCAAGCATCTTTTCAGACTACAATGGCATAATATTAGAAATAAACTACAATAAAATTCAAACACTTGGAAGCTGAATAGCATGCTATTTAACAATGATTGAGTTACCAAAGAGATCAAAGAAGAAATTAAAAACATCCTGGAAATGAATGACAATGAAAACACAACAATCCAAAATCTATGGGTAACAGTGAAAGCAGTTCTGTGAGGGAAGTTCATAACATTACAGGTCTACCTCAAATACACACACACACACACACATACAAAACCCACCCCCAAAAAATGGTAATAAATTCTATAATTCTAAAACTTAAAGAATTAGAAAGAGAGCAACAAGGAAAGCCCACAGTGAGCTGAAGGAAGGAGATAATAAAGATCAAAGTGGATATAAATGACATAGAGATCAAAAGTAATAATAATAATAATAAAATCAATGAGACTCTTGACCCAGAGACCCAACACTCTATCCACTGAGCCAAACTGGTCAAGGAAGGAGCTGGTTCCTTGAAAGGATAAACAAGCTTGATGAACTTCTAGCCAGGTTCACCAAGAAACAAAGAGAGAAGACCCAAATAAACAAAATCAGAAATAAAAGAGAAGAAATAACAGACCCCACAGAAATATAAGGGACTGTTAAAAAAAATACTATGAATAACTCTATTCCAACAAATTAAACAACCTAGAGGAAATAGACATATTCCTAAATAAATATGACCTTCCAAAACTCAATCAGAAAGATTCTAAAAATCTCAATAGGCCAATAACTAAGGAGGAAATTGAAGCAGTCATCAATAAACTCCCATCAAACAAAAGCCCAGGACCAGATGGCTTCATAGGGGACTTTTACAAAGCATTCAAAGAAGAAATAAAACCTATCCTTATCAGATGATTCAAAAAAATTCAAGAGGAAGGTACAGTTATTAGCTGTCTCTGTGAAGCCAGCATTACCCTAGCTCCAAAACCAGATAAAGACTCTATGAAGAAAGAGAATTACAGTCCAATGTCCCTGATGAACATAGATGCTAAAATCCTCAACAAAATTCTAGCAACTCAGATTCAGTATTACATTAGAAAGATCATACACCAGGACCAAGTGGGATTCATTCCAGGGATTCAAAAATGGTACAATATCTTCAAATCAATAAATATGATACAACACATAAAAAAATTGAGACAAAAATCACATAATCATATCAATTGATACAGAGAAAACATTTGATAAAATCCAACACCCTTTCTTGATTAAAAAAAAAAAACTCTCAGCAAAGCTGGAATAGATTAGTGGTCTGCAAACTCATTCATCAACAGAGCCAAATATCAACAGTATAATGATTGAAATTTCTTTTGAGAGCCAAATTTTTTAAACTTAAACTTCTTCTAATGCCACTTCTTCAAAATAGAGTCACCCAGGCATTGGTATTTTGTGGAAGAGCCATCCTCAAGGGGCCAAAGAGCCACATGTGGCTCATGAGCCACAGTTTGCCAACCACCACCAGAGGTATCATGTGTCAACATAATAAAAGCTTTATATGAAAAACCTACAGCCAACATCATACTCAATGGGCAAAGACTAAAACCATTTTCCCTAAGAACAGGAACAAAACAGGGATGCGTACTCTCACCACTCCTGTTCAACATAATACTGGAAATACTAGCCCTTGTGATTAGACAAGAAGAAGAAATAAAAGGAATCCAAATTGGAAAAGAAAAAGTAAAATTGTCATTATTCGCAGATGAAATGATATTGTACTTAGAAAATGCTACTGACTCCATCAAAAAACTACTGGACTTGATAAATGTATTTGGCAAATAGTTGCAGCAATTTTGAGAAGGAAGGACTACGTAGGAGGGATCACAATACCAGATATCAAGCTGTATTACAAAGCCACTGTTATCAAAATTGCCTGGTACTGGCACAAAAACAGACATATAGACCAATGGAACAGAACAGAGAACCCAGAAATAGACCCAAGCCATGATGCTTAATCAATATTTGACAAAGGAGGGGGCAAGAGCATAAAATGGAGTCAAGACAATCTCTTCAAGAAATGGTGTTGGGCCGAAACCCGTTTGGCTCAGTGGATAGAGCATCGGTCTGCGGACTAAAATGTCCCAGGTTTGATTTCAGTCAAGGGCATTTAACTTGGTTGCGGGCATACCCCCAGTAGGGGGCATGCAAGAGGCAGCCGATCAATGTCTCTCTCTCATTGATGTTTCTAACTCTCTATTCCTCTCCCTTTCTCTCTGTAAAAAGTCAATAAAATATATTTTTTTAAAAAGAAATAGTGTTGGGAAAATTTGTCAGATACATGCAAAAAAAATGAAACTAGACCCTATCACTAAAGTCTGATTTTTTTTCTAATACTGAAACAAAATCTTTCTTAGTACTCTAGCAAAGGACCCATGAATTATAAGGTTTTCTGCTCAGGTTGTTGATAACAGGCACTATTCCCAGCCCTGTAGGAGTTCTAAATATTGTTTCCTCTAACTTTCATGCATGGGTCTTTCCCCAACCTTGAACAGTTCCCTTATACATATGCAATGATTAGTAATCAACTAAATACTCCGTTGAGTTCCTCGCAAATTTTCAGACGTTCTCTGTCTGTGCAGCTTTCTCCTCTTCAGTACTGGCTCCTGAAACTCTATCTGCTTTGGCCTCCTGTCTCTTCAGCTCCTTAAGAGTAAAGGGCTCTGACAGGGCCCCCTCTCTGGGGAATGGCTCTAGGCAGTAAGCTGAAGCAGTGGGAGGTCTCACCTGTTTCCCGTTTCTCAGAGATAACTTTCCTTCATCATAAAATGCCCACTGTCTTCAGAACCATTTTGTTTCACATTTTTGTCCAATATTTCAGTTGTTTCAGTTAAGAAGGTAAATTAAATTTCTATTTTGGCCAAAAGTGAAAGTAAAAGAATTTTTATCTGATTTTTTTCTAACAATATCTCAGTTCTTTACTTCTTTTAGAAACAAATGGCTCAGTCTTCATCATTCATTTTTTTGGTATTTTTTTGGTGATTAAATAAAATTTAAAGGACTATTTGTATGTAATATGCACTAAGACAAAAATAAGAGGAGCCCAAAATGTAAAAGAAACTAAAAGAGTAAAAAGAATGATATACATAAAAGATCTGAATAAAAACATTTTTTCTTTAGACATCCTGCATTCATTACCAGCTATAGTTTATCATTTGATTTGTTATTGAAGAAAATTTTACAAACCAAAAAATATTTGAAATTTGTTCCCCAAGCCTTTACAGATGACACATGACAAATTTAAATGTATGCATATGTCAACAGATTAACAGATAATTCCATATAAGGCAGTTACTATAAGCCTAGCACTTGATTTGGCACTAGGACTACAATAAGTTACAATGCTTGATTCTGGTCCTATAGGAACTTACGGGGCCTGGCACATAGTTGGGAAATAATATATTCCTTTTCAATGACTGAGTGAATGCAGGAATGAATATCTAATGGGAAGATCAAGCAGTGAGAGATGAGGTCAGAAGGGGTGCCAGGAAAGGGCACTTAATTCAAGCCAAGAGAAAGAAAATGGTGTCTAATAAATAAAAGGAACTCATAGAGACAGAGAGTAGAATAGTAGTTTCCAGGGACTGGGAGCAGGGAAGAACTGGAAAATTCTTAATAGATACAGAATAACAGTTTTATAACATGAAAAGAGTTCTGTGGGTGGGTGGTGGTGATGGTAACACAAAAATGTAAATGTATTTCATGCCACTCAACTGTATATTTAAAAATGATTAAGATGGAATTTTTTATGTTACATATCTTCTATCACAATTAAAATTTTTTAAATAAATAAAGAAGTAGTACCATCAATGCTAAGGATATTTTTAATACATAGAATTAAAGGTATAGGCAAGGGGAAAAATGTTTTCCTCTACCTATCTTAGGTTATCCAACTAGAGCTCTATAAATTAGACTGGCCAATGGCAAAACAACAAACAGAAGTTTATTAACATGCACATTGAGCATGTACACATGGGGGCAACCAGCAGCAAGTTACTTAAAGTAGTAATTAGAACTCAAGCATATATACCATCTTAGGCTAACAAAGGAAAACATGTTTGGGGTGTCTAGGCAGGGAAAGGTGGTAACAAGGACTGTGTAGTGAGGTTAATTATGCAGGTATTAGTCGGTGCTTTTTCCATCGATGAGTTGTTAACAGTCCTCTTCCTAGTACTGGAGAGGAATACACCTCTACAAGTGAAAATTCTTTTTTATATAAATGTAAATTCTTTTACAAAAGGCAAACCCTTGCCCGGTTTTTAGAGCTTTTGCTGCCATCTGATTTTTCTTGTTGATGCCATAAGAAATTTCTAAACCTGTAGAGAATTTTTATGAGTTTATTTAAGCCAAATTGCCAGGAAGCAAAATCTCAACAGATTGAGAAAATGCTCTAGAGAGTGGCATTTTTACAGCTTATTTCATGCACTAGAATCAATGAAAAAGACAAAAGGAGGGTTACATGAAATCCATTGGTGGTAGATTAAGGGGACCAGAGAAAGCAAAGTAGGGAAGTCTCAAAGATTTGATAAAGTATACAACAGAGATATATACTGTTTTTACATTGGGGGGTATAGGATAATTATCCCTGGTGCATAGAGATGGTATGTGAGCAAGAAGATAACAATGAGGGGTTCTGTGGTCTCAAGTTTGGGTGTGGTAGGTATATCCTGAGGGGTCCAGAAAAAATAAATTATTCTGGCATTCCAAGGGTATGTTATCTTAGATGCAAAAAGACAATAGAAAGGCTTACTAAAAATAAGATTGACCTTTTTTCAATAAAACTACAGGCCTAGGATATGACTACCTATCATGACTTGCTGTTAAGTTAGGAATTTTTATGTTCAGACCATCTTATGTGGTTGCTTTTGGTCTCTGAGTTTGTAGGACATGCCATGTAGGCCTCCCCTGAGCTTGTCAAGTTTAGTATGTGGCCTCTTTTTGCCCACATTCTGAATGTACTTCTATTCAAAATAATTGGATGCCAAAGAAGTATATTTTGAGGTGGCATATTCTGATACCCCTTAATGCCATCAGCATATAAGTCCCATATACCAAGAATGCTTTTCCTGATTTATCATTTAAAGTTTACACAAGGAAAACAGTCTGTGTTGGTCCTCAGCTTAACAATAAACTGACATATCAACATTACCATCAAACTTTATCTGAAGCACTTAGGTAGAAACTACTCTCTTTACCTAAATATCTCCAAATGATATTTTCAGAAAAGAAATATGTAAGTTTACATGTTGCTTTACAACAACATCCATCTATGCAATGTGAACTACACTTCAAACATGAATTGAGTGCTTATCATGTGCCAAATTTTGAGAAAGGCAGTCAGGTTTCAAATGATTTCTATATACCTATTACCTCCAAAGTTCATTTCTTTACTTTCAGTATACTACTTACTAGCCATTTTGTTTCAGAATTGCAGTAGTTCTCAAAGTGTAACATGCCTCCCCCCTCACCTCACCAGCAGCATCAGAAGCATTTGGAAACTTGCTTCACATGCAAAAACTTGGCTCCTTCCACACATAGTGAATCAGAAGTTCCGAAGGTGGAGGCAAGCAAGTGATTCTTCTTTTTTTTTAAATATATTTTGTTAATTTTTTTACAGAGAGGAAGGGAGAGGGATAAAGAGTTAGAAACATCGATCAGCTGCCTCCCGCATGCCCTCCACTGGGGACGCGCCCGCAACCAAGATACATGCCTGTGACCGGAATTGAACCTGGGACCCTTCAGTCCACAGGCTGACATTGTATCCACTGAGCCAAACCGGTTTTGGCACAGGTGATTCTGATGCCCACTCAAGTATGACAGCCACTACACTATTGGATGGCCAATGACAGTAATGAGAATCTTTAGAAGAGGATGTAGAAATTATGCACCCGAAACCTGAATAATTTTGTTATTCAGTGTCATTCAAATGCATTCAATAAAAAGGGGGAAAACTGTATGAGAATTACAAAAGTTTGCTCAGTTGCCTGTGTAGACTCTCCTTCTCTAAACTGACCACTACATGCAATTCGTAATCTACTTTAGAAATACACTCACCTTTTCGGAACTTAAAAACTAACAAAAAGTATTCATGGGCATTTCCATCTATGTTCCTAGTCCATTTATAAATACTTTTACTATTCCTATTTTAGAATTGCTAAAATATCACTTTCTTTCAATACAAGAGTTGTTTCTTTGAGTAAAATGCTGATCATAATGTTAAAAAAAAAAAAAAGAATGAGAGAAGAAGGTAAGTACTAATTGGCCAATCTTTGATAAGAACACAATACCATAACCTTCTCCATTAGGTAATCAGATCTGGAGCTTCAGGAATACACATGAAAAGGAATATGTCAAGAATCTGTTGACTAATTTGGTAATAAAGCAAATCCCAGACATGAGACAAAACTGAAAAGAACTTCTTCCAACATACCACTGCATAGTAAAGGGACTTCCGAAACACCAGGTGAAACACCTATATTTAGGGTTCACATTTCCAAAAATGTGTGCCTCTGACACCTGGATTACAGATATGCACCCAAAAAAAAAAGATGGATGCCATAAATTACAGAACCCTAACTACATAGCTCCCTCACTAAGCAATGTAACACAAAGAAGGCTCAAGCAACACTACATACTTACCCAAAAACCCATGTTTTCACATAAATACCAAATAACATCTCACCATGCTCTTGGTAAGGAGATAGCCCTCCAAGACATCAGAATTGGAGACACAGGTGTTATTTACGGAAGTTGACACTGCTCTCTCCCCAACCCCACCCCTCAAATGAAAATGTGACTTTGTTGATAATAGATGGTCCAACAACTAGAAGATCTCTATATGTTCATAAATATTCCCTTAAATTGAATTGGCATTCCATTGAATTATTTGTGAAGTTCTTCTGGAATAAAAGGTCTGTAGCACAGCGAGAATTAAACATTTTATATCAAATTAAACCTGAGTAATCAGTGTCTCAGGCAGCAATCTTCCTCCTGTGAAGGGCATGGCTTTGTGGAGGCACAAAAAAACAACTTTCCTCCCATTTTCTAAGTTCTTTCAGCTGGGCTAATAATAAAATTAATATGAGACAAATTAACATCTCTAAAGTTTATTTTACAGATTTGGGGGTATCACAAGATGAGACCCAAAGAGGCATTGGGAAGTTAAAGTTTATATGCCAATCTGAACTAAGCAGAAAGGAGGGGAGTTGTGCTTTCGGACTTTATCATAAAGGACAGGGAAAAAATTCACATGGAGATAGAAGAGCAATCCTCTGGGCCATCTTTTAAAAAAATACATATATTTATTGATTTCATAAGGAAGAGAGAAAGAGAGAGATAGAAACATCAATGATGAGAATCATTAATTGACTACCTCCTGCACATACCCTACTGGGGATTGAGCCCACAACCTGGGCATGTGCCCTTGACCAGAATCAAAATTGAGACCCTTCAGTCTACAGGCAGATGCTCTATACACTGAGCCAAACTGGCTAGGGCTACTGAGCCATCTTTAACAATGGGTCACAGAGGGGATTTTGGTCAACAGACTTTGTTAGGTTCCTCTATTAAATATTAGTTCATATTAACACATTGCAGATAGATCATGAGAATTTTCTGTTTTCTGTTCTAAGGCTGTGGCCAAGCATACTTTAAAAAGATATTAGCTTGTAAGAACATGTAATAAATAACTTCAAAATGCAATGGGTATTTAATTTTAAAGTGTTTCTTTAACATTTATGTAAAATGTTTTTTGTACTTGTGCAATAGAAACTTATCTGACCACTGTGTAAAGCTAGCAATAAAGCTTCTGGTCCACAATGTGTTAAACTATCATTATCTATCACTAGAGGCCTGGTGTACAACATCATGCACTGGGGGCACGGGGGTCCCTCAGTGCCTTCTCACAGTCTGGGAATCCTTGGGAGATGTCCAAATGCCAGCTTACATCCCTTGAGGGGATTGGGCCTAAGCTGGCAGTCAAGCATCCCTCTTTCAATCTGGGATCCCTCACTCCTTACTGCCCACCTGCAATGGAGGCAGGAGAAGCTCCAGTCACCACTGTGCTCACTAGAACAAATGAGCTTAATTAACATCTTCAGAACATAAATGACATAGAAACAAAAAAAAAAATACAAATGATCAATGAAACCAAGAGCTGGTTCTTTGAAAGAATAAGAAGATTGATGAACCTCTAGCCAGACTCATCAAGAAGCAAAGAGAGAAGGCTCAAATAAACAAAATTAGAAATGAAAGAGGAGAAATGCACTGTTGTTTTTCATTTGGGAGGGAGTAACAAGTTCCCGACTCTCTGAACTTCAGTTTCTAGCAATATTCTGGGGACCCAAACTCATACAGAGAGAAAATGGACTTTCTGCCATTGATTCAGAAAGGGAGCGTGGCTCTCTTGCAGACTTGCGTGCTAGAATCATTGTTTACTGCACTGGAATACGGGACATGGGACATTGAACAGAACGCAGCAGAGAGGGCTGACTGGCAGCCATTGCTGTTTGCCACACCCTAGCCTAGAGACTCCCTGAGACCCCACCCAGGCCAATCTACAAACCCACACAGCTGTGTGTCGACTTTTGCATATGAATGGCCTGCCCTCTGGCAGCTTAACATAACAAATTGCAACTGGGTCAGACAACTCCAAAACTTCCAAACTCCAAGCAAACAAGAGAAATCAACTCCAAAACTTCCAAACTCTAAGCAAAGAGGAGAAATCTACAGAGCTCCCTGAATCTCCTGCTGGGTGGCCTGAGACACTAGCTGACTTGCACCTCCTTGGAGATCCAGGAACCAGTATACATAGAGGTCAGTGTGAGATGACACCAAGTATCAACTCCTCACATACATAAGTGACACACTCAAGAGGCAGACTCGGTGAGCACCAAAGCCCCACTGAAGCAAGTCCTGCTCCATAGGGGTGAGTCCAGCATAGAAGTTCTTCTGTTAATAGACACAGCTAATCCTCACAGTCAATTGGCCTGGAGGTCAATTCCTCCCAGTGTACCACTGGCAATCAAGGCTTAACTACAAGAAGACTGTGAACCCAGCCCTCAAAGGGGTGCACCAAGAGTATCCACCTCAGGTGATTGGGGAGGTGAAGCTACTGGGCCCTAAGGACAACTAGCACACAAAGCCACTCCATCAACACAGGGAAGGAGCCAAAATGCAAAGACCAAGAAACATGTCACGAATGAAATAAATGGAAGAAAGCAAACGACTGGACATAGAGTTCAAAACCACATTTATAAGGTTACTCAAGAATCTTCTACAAACAGCCAACAAACTTATTGAGACCTCTGAGAAACTTAGTGAGACCTTCAAGGATCTTAATGAGTATACCAAAAAAATGGAAAAGGATCAGTCAGAAACTAAGCATACATTGTCTGAAATAAAGAATAATATACAGAAATCCAACAGCAGACTAGAGGACCCCAAAAATCAAATCAAAGATCTGAAATATGAGGAAGCAAAAAACACCCTAACAGAAAAATCAAAAAGAAAAGAGTCCAAAAATATGAAGATAGTGTAAGGAGCCTCAGGGACAACTTCAAGCATACCAACATCAGAATTATGGGAGTGCCAGAAGAAGAGAGAGAGAGCAAGATACTGAAAACATATTTGAAGAAATAATGACTGAAAACTTTCCCTATCTGGTGAAATAAATGGACTTATAAGTCCAGAAAGTGCACAGAATACTAAACAAAAAGAATCCAAAGAGGACCACACCAAGACACATCATAATTAGAATGTCAAGGGCAAAAGACAAAGAGAGAATCTTGAAAGCAGCAAGAGAAAAACAGTTAGTTACCTACAAGGGAGTACCCATACGACTGTCAGCTGATGTCTCAACAGAAACTATGCAAGCCAGAAGGAAGTGGCAGGAAATATTCAAAGTGATGAGTAGCAAGAACCTACAACCAAGAATGCTCTACCCAGCAAAGCTATCATTCAGAATTGAAGGTCAGATAAAGAGCTTCACAGGTAAGAAAAAGCTAAAAGAGTTTATCACCATCAAACCAGGATTATATGAAATGCTGAAGAGTTTTCTTTAAGAAGAGGAAGAAGAATAAAAAGGTAAAGATAAAAATTATGAACAACAAAGTGATAACAAATACATACATATCAACAAGTGAATCTAAAAATCAAGTGAATAAAATAAAATCCAATGAGCAGAATAAACTGGTGAATATAATAGAATTAGAGGCATAGAAAGGGAATGGACTAACAATTCTCAGGGGAAAGGAGGAGTGAGGGGTGCAGGAAGACATTAGACAAAAATCTTATACCTATGGATGAGAATAGTGGCGGAGGGTAAGGGTACAGGGTGAGAGAATCAGGTGGAGGGAAGCTATGGGGGGGGGGGAGAGGAAGAAACATCTGTAATAAACTAAACAATAAAGATTTATTAAAAAACTAAAAATAGAACTCCCATTTGACCCAGTGATCCCACTTCTAGGAATATATCCCAAGAAACTAGAAATACCAAACAGAAAGTATATATGCACCTCTATGTTCCTAGTGGCACAATTCACCATAGCTAAGGTTTGGAAACAGCCTAAGAGCCCATCAGCAGACGAGTGGATTAAAAATTGTGGTACAGGGAGGAATCCAAGATGGCAGCATAGGTAAACACCTACACTGCTGCCTCGCACAACAATTCCAAAACTACAACTAAAAGACAGAACGGACATCATCCAGAACCACAGGAAAGCTGGCTGAGTGGAAGTTCTACAACTAGAGGGAAAGAGAGGGGCTCACAGAGACCCAGAGGAGCTGCAAAAAGCTGAGGTACGGAGACGCGCGCGAGGAGAGAGCGGGTGCCGGAGTACCTGGATGGCTTTCTCTGGCTGGAGGGAGACGGAGACTCTCAAAGGCATTGAACCCCTTATCCTACGACACTAAACCCCAGATCCAGCCGAAACTCATACGGGGGGAGTTTGGACTGTGAAAAGGGAGAAGTGCACGGAAATTTAGGGGAATCACAAAAGATCAAAGGCCTGGTGGCGCACACAGCACTGCGCGAAGGATAGACTGCTGATTGTGCCACTGGCTTTCACAAGTGGGCAGGAGACAGACTCTCCCAACTGTGCCACTTCTGACTCCACTAAGCCCCTGTTTCGGACGAAACCCTGGAGACCTAGACTCGTGTGGTCCTTGTGCGCAGGGGAGCCAGAAAGGCAGCAGTTAGAGGCACTGCGGGCACGCGCACAAGGACTGCTCCAGAGTCTACCCAGTCACGTGAGACTCAGGGGCCGACTGGAAGGCAAGGTGGTCCCCTAAGCCCTGAGACTCCACCCCTCCCAAGCTCAACAGAGGCTTCGGCAGCTTTGCACGTCTGGTATCATAAAGCTGAATTCAACACAGAAGTTTCCCGGCATAGTGAAAATGCCGAGACAAGGGAAGGGATTACAAACAAAAGAAATGGAGGAAAAAAAAACGACTGGATATAGAGTTCAAAACCACGCTTATAAGGTTTTTCAAGAATATGCTAGAAAAGATGGATAAATTTAGTGAGACCCAAGAGGAGATGAAAAAGGACCAACTAGAGATGCAAAAGATTCAACTAGAGATGGAAAAGGTCCAACTAAAGATGAAAAAAGATCAACTAGAAATTAAACATTCACTGACTGAAATAAAAACTATTATACAGAGTCCTAACAGCAGACTAGAGAAAGGCAAGGATCAAGTCAAAAAATTGAAATATAAAGAAGCAGAAAACATTCAACTGGAAAAGCAAGAAGAGAAAAGAATCCAAAAATGTGAAGATAATGTAAGGAGCCTCTGGGACAGCTTCAAGCGTAGCAACATCAGAATTGTGGGGGTGCCAGAAGAAGAGAGAGAGCAAGATACTGAAAACCTATTTAAATAAATAATGACTGAAAACTTCCCACATCTTGTAAAAGAAATAGACTTACAAGTCCAGGAAGCACACAGAACCCCAAATAAAAGGAATCCAAAGAGGACCACACCAAGACACATCATAATTAAAATACCAAGAGCAAAAGAGAAAGAGAGAATATTAAAAGCAGCAAGAGAAAAACAGTTCATTACCTATAAGGGAGCACCCATACGACTGTCAGCTGATTTCTCAACAGAAACGATGCAGGCCAGACGGGAGTGGCAAGAAATATTCAACGTGATGAACAGCAAGAACCTACAACCAAGAATAATCTATCCAGCAAAGCTATCATTCAAAATTGAAGGGCAGATAAAGAGCTTCACAGAGAAGAAAAAGCTAAAGGAGTTCATCAACTCCAAACCAGTATTATATGAAATGCTGAAAAGTACTCTTTTAGAAGAGGAAGAAGAAAAAGGTAAAAGACAAAAAATTATGAACAACAAATACATATCTATCAACAAGTGAATCTAAAAATTAAGTGAATTAAGAATTTGATCAACAGAATAAACTGGTGAATATAATAGAATCAGTAGCACAGAAAGGGAGAAGACTGATAATTCTCAGGAGGACAAAAATCATAAAGCATCAAACAGACTGTGAAATTATAGCAGAAAGATTAAAGTTAGGTGAGGTAGATTAGTGATCAATCAAAGGACTTGTATGCATGCATATAAGCATAACCAATGATCACAGACACTGGGGGGTTGGGGTATGCCTGGGAGGGAGGGGGGGCAATGGGGAGATATGTATAAAAAATTAATAAAAATTAATTTAAAAAAAGGGATAAAATGGTAAAAAAAATGTGGTACATCTGTACAATGGAATACTACGCTGATGTTAAAAAAGAAGGAATCCTTACAATTTGCAACAGCATGGATGGAATTAGAGACCATTATGCTAAGTGAAATAAGCCAGTCAGAAAGATAAATATCACATGATTTCACTCATTTATGGAATATAATAAACAACATAAACTGGTGAACAAAAACAGATCTAGAGACAGAGAAGCATTGATCAGACCATCAAACTTCAGAGGAAAGGCAGGGGACAGTGAGGGTAAGGGGGAGGTAATCACCCCCCTACCAAAGGACTTGTATGCATGCATATAAGCCTAACCAATGGACACAGACAACAGGGGGGTGAAGGTATGAGTGGGGTGGGGGTCAATGGGGGGATGAGGACACATATGTAATATCTTAATCAATAAAGAATTTTTTTATTAAAAATAAATAAATTTCTTTAGGCAGGTAAAGGGGGGGTCAAAATTTCTTTCTGAGTCTTTTGTTCCTTAATAACCAGCTTAAAATCAATATCCCAAAAGGAATATTTTGAGATTGTCAAAACTTTGGCTTCCCTCTGCATATGAAAAAAAAACTGCCAAAACATGCCTCATCTACTTTTGCCCTGTGTGTTCACCTTGCTTCTAATAAAATTTCATTTCCTTGGCCAATTAAAGCAGTATCTGGGTTAGTAATAAAAATGTGTAAAATAAAATAAAGTAAAAATGTGTAGTTTTTTAGTGTAGCCCTTACAAAGAAAACAACAATGAAATAACTTAAAGAAAAATATAGCCAGCCCACTAGGCAGTGGTACACTGTTTTTCAGAACTCTAGCAGCAGGAGCTCAGAGCCACGCAGGCTGGGCAGCATATTCTCATTCAATCTTCAGAAGAGTCCTATGAGGTGCATACTATTTCCAGGCCCATCTTTGCAGGGAGATTAAATAATGTGCCTCATCACATAGCTTATAAGGGACTAAATCCAAATGTGAATTGCGGAAGCCACACTATAATCACACACAAAAATTTTTGTAAGTAGAATCATATGCCAATGTAACCCTTAGAGTGAATCAAAAACCAGAGAATTTTCTCAACACAACTCTCTGATTTGGTTGCATTCCTTTGGGTGAAGAGGTTAATTCTGTAAAACCTGTTTGAGGAACTGTTTCTCATTCATCCCCTGAGGAACAAAATTATATCTTTGCATCTTGAAATTGTGAATATTTCATTTCAAAACTATTTGTTTTTCTATGATTACCTTCAGGGATTTTATACACAACTGAATCAGAGGCAGCTAGTCTGTATTTGGTCCCAGCAAGGTCTTTCCATCCACTACATCCTGCCCATATCCAGGTCTTACGTTAACTTCATCTGAAGGGGACATTAAGAATGTTGTTTCACTCTGTAACATGAAAATCATTTTGAAAGGAAATAAAGAGAAGTTTCCTTTAAATGTCATAAGAATCATAATTGAAAGTCAATATATTTGGCCTCTTGAGCTAAAGTAAGTAATCTATGTTTATGCCTCCCTGAAATAGTTTATATAAAGTTACAAAAAGAAATTGTCAGTCCATTTGAAATTGAATTGCCATGGCCTAGAGCAAAGAATATCCTTATATGATATTATTCTACAATATCATTTAATTCTTGATATTTCACAACAGCATATTGTGCAACTACCCCAAACAAACATACAAACTAATTCTTTGAATGTTTAGCAGCAATTTAAAAAGAAGACATGAAAGGATTTAATTCCTTTCAGAAAGAATTGAGGCACTGGGAAGGCACTTGAGCATTCTATACTGGCTCTCCTTCTTCTTATGCCAAAGTAGACCCTCTTCTCACAACCCAATGGCCCGCAGCTGTAGCCTGAGCTCTCCATGCTGAGGTTGAAGCCTCGAGGTGGCTGCTATAATGGATGTGTCTCTTGCCAAATGGTGTGAGCTGGGCCCTCCCTGGAGAAGGAACCTGAATTCCCCGAGATAAGTGAACAATGCCGGGGGCCCCCGCCAGCAGGCAAAGGGATCCCCAAGGCAGGTTCTGGGCGTGGAGGCCACGGGGCATAGGCTACCATGGAGACAGAACTGAACCTCACAACACCCTGCTTGGCCCCCGAGGATGACTGTTTAGCTAGAGACGGGTAAGATTCCTCAGGGAAGGAACAACCTAAGACAGGCACAGTCACAGAGGAGCCATCAGGAGAGAACTTGGGGGTCAATAGAGGTAGGGCACAGACCCTCACCCTCCCCCCACCAACCTTGCAGGGGTCTGAATCTTCACCCTTTTTGAGGGCGGTCTCCTGCCCCCATGGCTACTTCGGTTCCCATGCTCAGCACAGATAGGGACCCAGGTAACAGAGATGTGACCCAGCTCAGATCAGGACCCAGGTAACAGACAGAAACATGCCAACAGCAGCTGCCCTATAGCTAAATTCATCCTAGCACTAGGAATGCTCAGTGCCAACTCAATGCAAATAAACCTCTCCACTAATATATACAGGGTAATATAAGATTGTGGGTAGAGTATTAAATTTGACATAAAAGAGTTAACAAGCTCTCAGATTAATTTAAATTGGCGAACTGAAATATGTGAACACCCAAGAAAATTTAAGTGTACTGGATAAAAAGCTGTTTCTAAAGTATTAATTAATTTCTATTGATAGCTCATATCATGGTAAAATTACTTAATATGTAATGAACAGAAAACAGACATATTTGTGTACAAAAAAGTTAAAATTTAAAGTATCAAGATTGCATTAAAAATTTTTACCAAATTCTCCATTAATCAAAAAAAATGGCAGGGGGAGTAGGATAATAGCATGTAAGGAAAAATATCTGGTAAGTATATTACATTAAGAAAATTTTCACTTTAGAAAATTAATTTCCATTTGTAATGCTAATAGCAAGACACCCATGAAAAACACACATGGTGTCAAAATAAGCCAAAGGAAAAGCGGGTAGGCAAAAATAAAAAGGACCCCAAATCAATTTTATAGAAAAGATTCCTGTATTAACTTTTGGTCGAGAATATGTTTATATACTTTCAGAAAACAACTCCAAGACCAAGTGGACTCCTGCAACAGAGAGGAACTGACAGGTCTGCGCCAAACACGAAGGCAAGAGGAGAAACAGTGCACAGATGGAAGACGATGACGATGCCTTGCCATGTGAGCTGTTAGCAGCTGAGCATCGCTACAGGATGCCCAGGACCAAACCAGAGAGGGTTGGATTGGCATCGCCACCATTTGTCCAGTATCCAGATACCATTGATGACATGTACACATAGGGAACTCTCTGACACTGAAACTGGGTCTCAAAGCTATCGGACATTGAAAATGGGACTCAAACATTTTTCTTTTGCTCTGGTGGGTTTATTTCTAGCCTACAGGGGCAAGATGTTTTTAAAGACAAGAATGGGGAGGTGGGAGGGGGGAACAGACCCAGAGGCAAAGAAGCAATGAACAGACTGTGGTGCTACAGTGGGAAGGCAGGGGAAGTTGGGGAGGAGGGGCCAATAGAGACAATCGAAGGACTTGTATGCATGTGTGTGTGGGGATAACCAGTGAATACAGGCTAATGGGGGAAGGCGGGCGTGGGGGTGGGGGAGGGGGATGGATGAGGGCATGTATGGGGGGGTGGGGAGGGCAATAAGGGGAAAAATAATTAATTAATTAATTAATTTTTAAAAAAAAGAAATGAACTACTAATACATATGAATTCTCAAAATAATTATGCTGGTTTAAAGAAGCCAGCTATATAATAGTACTTACTATATGATTCCATTCATAATAAAACTCTAAAAATCTAAAAAAAAAAAAAAAAGAATGCTGTTTCAGGAAGGACTTGCAATATAGAATGAGGACCACCTCTCTCAGAAATTGCTAGATTTTATTCACTTCTAACTTCTCACCAGCCCCAATTCTCATCCCTAACATCATTCTTATTTTTCAGCAGGAAATTTTATATAGTCTTTTAACTTGTATTGTTCTTTAGAAATACTATAATCCAGTTTTGGTAAATTCATCATCAAATACATTTCATCAAACTACACAGTCCAAAACCGTTATTTTTTTTCATTTATCTTTATTGTTGAAAGTATTACAGATGTCCCTTTTTATTTTCCCGTTGACCCCCCTCTACTCTGCACCTGCCCTTCCTAGGCCTTCACTACTCTATTATCTGTTTCCATATATGCATATAAGTTCCCTCAGGTAATCACTCCCCACCTACCGCTCCACGCCCATCTTCCCTCTGAGATTTATCAGTCTGTTCCATGCTTCTCTATTTTCAGATCTATTTTCTTCATCAGTATATTTTGTTCATTATATTTCACAGATGAGTGAGATCATGTGATACTTATCTTTCTCTGACTGGCTTATTTTGCTTAGCATAATACTCCACAGGTCCCTGCATGCTGTGTCAAAGTGTAAGAGATCCTTCTTTTTTACAGCTGCTTAGTATTCCATTGTATAAATGTATCATAGCTTTTTAATCCACTCACCTGCTGATGGGCACTAAGGCTATTTCCAGATCTTAACTACGTATTATAAATAATGCTGCTATGAACATAGGGGTGCATATATTCTTTCTAATTGGTATTTCAGGTAGGAATTGTTAGGCTATATTTCCAGAAGTGAGATTATTAGTACTGTGTCAAATGGCAGCACCATTTTTAATTTTTTAAGAAAACTCCATAATGTTTTCCACAGTGGCTGCACCAAATTGTATTCCCACCAGCAGTGTGCTAGGGTTCCCTTTTCTCCACATTCATGCTAGCACTTGTCATTTGTTAATTTGTTGATGTAGCTATTATGACAGGTATGAGGTGATACCTCATTGTTGTTTTCATTTGCATCTCTCTGGTGATCAGTGACTTTGAGCTTTTTTCATATGTCTCTTAGCCTTCAGTATGTCCAAGAGTCACTTTGGAGAAGTGTCTATTTAGGTCCTTTGCACATTTTTTAATTGGATTGTCTTTCTTTTGTTAAGTTGCATGAGTTCCTTATATATTTTGGATATTAAACCGTTATCAGATGTATTATTGGCAAATATGTTCTCCCATGCAGTGGGCTCCCTTTTCATTTTGCTGTGCAGAAGCTTTTTATTTTAATGCAGTCCCATTTGTTAATTTTCTCCTTATTTTCTCTTGCCTTAGGAGAGATATCCGCAAACATATTGGGGGCGGTCAGGAAAACAGGGAGGGCAGTTAGGGGTGACTGGTCTGGCAGGGGAGGACAGTTGGGGGGGGGGGG
>JAAGEH010002528.1:48621180-48635444 GCA_011751065.1 Lasiurus cinereus | reverse complement strand
TGGGGGGGGGGGGACTCAGGCCTGCAGAGGAGGGCAGTTGAGGGGAACCAGGGCAGCAGGGGAGGGCAGTTGATTGGCCCAGGCCTGCAGGGGAGGGCAGTTTGGGGGGACCAGGCCTGCAGGGGAGCTCAGTTGACAGGGACCAGGCCTGCAGGGGAGGGCAGTTTGGGGGGACCAGGCCTGCAGGGAAGGACAGTTGGCAGGGACAAGGCCTGAAGGGGAGGGCAGTTTGGGGGGACCAGGCCTGCAGAGGAGGACAGTTGGCAGGAACAAGGCCTGCAGGGGAGGGCAGTTGAGGAGGACCAGGCCTGCAGGGGAGGACAGTTGGCAGAGACAAGGCATGCAGGGGAGGACAGTTTCGGGGGACCAGGTCTGCAGGGGAGGACAGTTGGCAGGGAACAGGCCTGCAGGGAAGGACAGTTGGCAGAGACAATGCATGCAGGAGAGGGCAGTTTGGGAGGACAAGGTCTGCAGGAGAGAGCAGTTGTGAGGGGACCAGGCCTGTATGGGAGGACAGTTGGGGGGACCAGGCCTGCAGGGGAGGAAAGTTTGGGGGGAATCAGGCCTGTAGGAAGGGCAGTTAGGGGTGACGGGCCAGTAGAGGAGGGCAGTTGTATGTGATCAAGCCAGCAGGGAAGGCAGTTGAGGCTGACTGGGCCAGCAGAGGAGGACAGTTGGGGGAGACCAGGCCAGCAGAAGAGGGATGTTGAGGGAGGACCAGGCCTGCAAAGGAGGACAGTTGTGGGGGGACAGAGGCACCCAGGCCTGCAGGGGAAGGCAGTTGGGCAGGGGCCAGGGTGCAGGGGAGAGCAGATAGGGGTGACCAGGCCAGCAGGGAAGGGCAGTTAGGGTCAATCGGGCCAGCCGGGAAACAGTTAGACATCAATCAGACTGGCACTGGAATGGTTAAGGGGTGATCAGGCTGACAGGCAGAAGCAGTTAGGGGCAAGCAAGTGGTTGAGAGCCAGCAGCCCTGGATTATGAGAGGGATCGGGCCTAAAGGGGCAGTCAGACATTCCTCAAGGGGTCCCAGATTGGAGATGGTGCAGGTTGGGCTGAGAAACACCCCTCTCCCATGCATGAATTTTATGTACCCGTCTTCTACTAAGGTTAATAATTGTCCAAAAACAAGTAGTATTACTCCACCTTATGCCCTAATTTTCTTACATCAGACAAGAAGGAAGTATCAGTACCTGTGTCTGCACAAAGTCACAGTAAAAACAAGATAGCCAACCACCCTTTCAAACATATACAAGTACATTTCAAAATGGACAAATTCCTTTATGTACAAGGGAAAAGGAAAGAAACGAGGAAGGAGAGAGGGAAGAAGAGAGAGGCAGAAGAGGAAAGAAGAAAGAAAAGTAAAACAAGAGCTCATGGACCTAGTTCACAAGGGGCGAGATGACAGGAGATAAATGGCCTTTCCACCCAAGACTCAGTACATCTCTGTCGCCACATTCCATTGGGACCTAAAAGTTAAGTACCACTCCTTCTAGCCTGTGGCTGAAAAGAAACAGAAGAGGGAAAAGGGTTCAGAACCCGCTGGCTGGGAGTATATGCAAACTAAATCAAATGTATTGTTCAAAATTTACAGTGGGTCATCTCTTCTTTTTTCTTATTTCTTTTCAATATCGAATGAAGGGCTGACCAGCAAGGTCAAACTCCCCTTATTAATGAGGCTTTGCTGGGGCTCTGTCTCATTAGGGCACTCAGAACTGTGCATTTACTGCAATTTGCAGCACTTAATAGAGAAAGGTCAGAGCGGGTCACATTCAATTTCCACTTGGCAGAGGGAGGAAAAATGGAAGCAATTCATTTGCACAAATTTGAATAATTCTTCTCAGTCTCCTTTTCTTTATCTATGTCTGGATAATTCCTGCATCTTACCTCACTCACAATCATTTCAGAACTGCCAGCGGTCTGATTTCTATGAAGGCTGTAATGGAGCTGACAGATTCTATGAATCCAGGTGTCAAAATAAAGCCTCTGGCTTCTTCCCCCTCCCCTTTCTCACAACAGGGAATAGGCGCTGCCTCCAGTGAGCTCTTAAACTTATCATAAATGTATCAAGATTGCTGTGGGCCATGAAACAGCTGTAGACAATTAATCTTTCCACAATTCTTCGGCATAAGAATTGCTTTCCCCGAAAAGTAACATCTGCCGTGCCGAGGTGATTATTCACGGCCGAGGGGCGCCACCATAGTTTTATGCATAGAGCCATCAGTGGCAATGAAGCAAAATTTATAGTTTTCCCTGGTTCAGTAAAAATAACATTTCAGCTGCATTAAAACATCATCCATCAGCATTGTCCCAGAGCCCAGAGCCCCATCTCATCCAAAGAAATTAAAAAGTATTCATTTTAATGCTAACTTCTGAAGCTTGCAGTGACATTACTGCCTTTTTTTGGAGGGGGTGGGGGTGTAATATCACAGATGAAGATAGAAGAAAAGATAGATAGAAGATAGATAGCACAGCAAAGCTGTTAAATATGCTACTAGATAGTAATGATATGCCAATGATATGTTTTTTATTTATTCTAACCCCTGAATGCTTAATCAAAAATCCTTTAATCAAATTGAACAACTAAAGAAGGAAAGTTATTTCACAGAAGAAATATAACTCCCTGACTTCAAGGGAAAGGTATGAAATGGATACCAAAGCAATAGCTGCCTTTCCCAATGCACTGGGCATTTTGTTTCTTTAAAACAGTTGTTTAAACTGTCTGAAAGAGTAAAAGTTACCTACGAAAGGTGAGGAGAAATGGGTATTTGCTTCTGAACCTCCCTCAGTATTACATCAAGGTTGGGGCCACTCTACAAAGTGAAAAGGCCTCCTGGTGTTCTATCTATAGAAAATGGCCAGTTTCAGAACGGGTTGTATGGATATTTGAATATAATAAAACAGAGGAAGAAAAAGAGGTGTTCTTGAGGTCATTTGTCCTACACAGGACATCATACACACTGCAGGCCTCCAAATACCAATTTACAAATAAAATATAAATAACATGTTATTTCCACACTCACATCCACTGCATCCTATGAAGTCACCTTTACAATACTTACTAGAGACCCGATGCACAGAATTCGTACAAGGGCCTTGGCCTAGCCCCCACTGAAATAGCCCCCACCTGCCACCTTCGTGACCAGGTGCATCTGCTACCTCTGCTGAGCCCCAGCCCGCTGCAGCTTTGTCCAGAAGGAAGGCTGTCTAGAAGAACATCTGATCTAATTAGCATATTATACTTTTATTATTATAGGTGTTTTAAATTTTTCAAACAATGAGTCCATGGAGTCAACATGTAGTTGAGCACTATGTTCCAAGCCCTGTGCTATATGCTAGGAGCACACACACTTGTAAAAGTGAGATCCTGACTTTGAGCAGCTTATAGTCCAGAGAGAAAGCACATAAACAAAATATCAAAATGCATGTGATAAGTGATATAATAAAACTATAAACAAGTGATATGGTTGTCCAGAAAATACAAGTGCTTGGCTGGGGAGAGTAGAAGAAAGAAGGTGTCATTTCAATGCATTCTGGATGAATAAAGAGTATTTGAATAGCCACTATTTAAATCCCTAGTAAGTATCATGTGGCAATTGTTTCATCATATCTAAAAACACTGCTATTAAGATCATAAACAAACTGACTTGGAAAGTCATCCAAAAACATTTTTAAGCTGAGAGGTAATGAAGTGAAAGGTGAGATTTTGGTTCCAGTGATACATCAATGACGCTGTCTCCGAGCGAGGTTTTATAAGGTGCAGTGCTCTATGAAGGATCTCTTAAAATCAGTGTTTGTCCTTGGCATATTTTCATCCAAAAGTGAAAGCTAATCATTTTTTACTCATTGGAGATTCTCCTAATTTCACAGTCAATGAAACACAGATTTCTCTGCAAGCCAAAAGTTGAATTTCACAAAGGTCAAAGGGAAAGTTCAAATTGCTGTGTCAGTGAGTCTCAAACCACAGGATGAGATGTGCTGATCTGTCACAGTAGAATAACCTCAACACAGGAGTGACTCCTTGTCTGACAGGTCCCTAGAATACATGCACAGTACAGCAAGGTTCTCCAGTACTTTTAAGTTGATCCTCTTTTCTTTTGTTTTCTAATTTTAAAATAATATTTTTAGAAAGTCTGAAAGAGTTGTATGCCCTTCAGTGAAAAAATATTTTAAATATCTTTAATAAACTTGTGCTTATCCATGTTTAAGGTTTATATATAGAGATTTTTTTAAATGTATATATACAAATGTATAAAATAATATTTATATATGTTATAAAACTAAAAATACATTATATACACTATAACTACACATAAATGCATACAAACAACTCTCTATAGATAGCTAGATAGATATCTGAATATTTATGTTCAACTGTCATCATATGATGTTTCCATAACATTTATGTTTTCAGCCCTTGTTGAATGTGTGTTAAGAGAAACTCTATGAGGGTAAAGGGGTCTGAAAGGATACAGGACTTTTAACCAAATACTGACAATATAACAAAAAATTATTCCATTGAAAAAGAAAAATTAACTGACTAGGATGTACACTAATTTACTTAGGTTTAAATCCTTGCACAAAAATAGGGTGGTGGTGAGTGGGACATACTCTAGAAGAAATGTTTCTAAGTGCAAAAAACTGTAAGAATATTGTTTTGAAAGTTAAAATCCAGAATGGCTTGAGCATTGGGAAAAATTCTATAGACCAAATGTGTCTTTTTAAGCTATTTTATTTTCACAAAACAAAGAAACATCATGGCCAACACACTGTTTGTAATCAAAGTTATTCAACACCTATTTTGTCTCAGTCTTCTCTGTCTGAAGCATGACCTTCACTCTGGAGAGGAAAGTGCCAATATGGTTTAAGAGGAATTAAAGCCCAAGAAAGGTGGACAGTAAGGACATAGCCAGCAGTTTTAAATAAATTCAAGTTTCAGACCCAAAATAATTACATTCCAGAATATTGAATAGACCACAGTTATAATCCCACAACCACAATCAAAATGCTGAGAAAGGGAAAGGTTCCCAAAGACCAGATGGGAGCAAATGTCTATATTTCAAAAGAAAGAAAAAGTAGACTTAAGGAACATTTTATATTGCACCTCAGGATAATCTTAGATGGTTTTTGAGCATTGGGAAATGAAATTGGGGTTCACTTCGATAAACTGGAGTAGCCTCGTTTCCTCTGGGATTACTGGACTGATGGGCAGGAGAGTGCCAGAGGTTTATTGTATCTTGATTTTATCAGAGCACTTAATGCTCATGTCCTTGTATTCAAGATAGAGAGATGTGGATTGAATGAACTAGAATGTGCAGGATTCTTAGCTGTTGGACAGAGTTAATTATGTATCAGAAGGAACCCTGAGGAAGCTGGCATGCCAGAGTGCAGGTATGAGAATCTGTGTGTTCAATATTCTTGAAAGAAGACATATATCTTGAGCTGCAGGTGGCCTAACTGAGAAGTGGAGCTAACACTGCACAAAGCTGCCTGCCTCACCACACCTCCAATTAGTTGACACTTGGCTCAGGCCAGAAATAATAAGATAAAATGTGCTAAAAATAGGTGAAAACCCAATATCCACATTCCACAAACCCACCTCAAGCTAAACAGGGACCAAATAAAAGAGGTCCCATTACGCCTAGCTGGTGTGTCTCAGTTGGTTAGGCATCATCCTCTGCACTGACGGCTTGCTGGTTCAGTTCCTGGTCAAGGCACATGCCTGGGTTTTGAGCTCAATCCCCAGCAGGACGCAGCTGATCAATATTTCACTCTCCCCCTCTCCCTTTCTTTCTCTCTAAAAATCAGTTTTTTTTAAGTTGCAATATAAGATGAAGTTGCAGAAATTAAATGTTTTCTACATGTTTGGAGAACCCACTTAGAAAATATAAATATCTTTAAATCTGATGCCTAATTGTAAAAAGAGATAATATCTGCAGTGAAAAAAAAAATGGCAGGATCCATGTTTAAAAATCCAGTGATAGTTTTCTAATAGTTTCTTTAAACATTTGATTAAGTAAAGAAATAGCAGACATTTCTGAATATTAATAAATTATAATTAAAATCTCAAATACCTTTTTTTAACTTAAAAAGGCCTAAATTAATCTGGGAAAGTAAGGAAGAAAAGCCCATTTTAAAAATGGGGTAGTAGTCCCATGAAACAGTAAAATTAAGTGTACAGCTACAGATAAATAAACCAGTATTTATTGTAGAATTGTTAAATGGGTCAATTGAAAACAAGAAATCTATGATATGTAATGAAGACTACCTTAGCAATCAGGAATAAAAGCAGCTTTTTAATAAATGGTACTGCTGAGAGGGAGATATGGGGAATAGTTGCTTAATTGGTACAGAGTTTCAGTTTTTCAAAATGAAAAAGTTCTAGGGATCTGTTACACATAAATCTGACTATAACTAACACAGCTGAACTGTATACCTAGCAATGGTTAAGATATTAAACTTAATGTTATGTGTTTTTTACACAATTAATAATTAAAATAAATGAAACATGAGGATTAGAGTTGACTAAAGCTCAATATGAGTCAACACTTCAACCCAATTATTAAAAAGCTTCTTTTCTATTTTTATACTTTTACCAAAGAAAAAATATACATGGCTATAATATCAATTCCTTATTTTACTTCAACTCAAAGTATTATTTTCAAAAAAAGCTAAAAACATGACTCTTACACAAATATATATTGAGTACAGTTCAAAGTTTTATTTAACAAATTAATGTGGGAGCCAGCAGAATGTTAAAGATATCTCGAAGGCTTATAGAAAAGACAGAAAATAAATTTGCTGAAATAAGATTGCTTAACTAGATAGGAAAGTGGAATAAGATACACAACTAATGTCTTAGAGTACAATAAAACCTTCGGGGTTAACTTTTACACCAAAGATAAATTTTACTCTAGCAGCTAAGAATCATTTGTATATCAGTTTCTACAAGTTAGCATCTACCCTCCCAGAGTTGTAAAAATATCCTCCATAGTAATCAGTTAAGTCAAAGATACCCCAGGAGAATTCCATAACACTGTGACATCCAAAGGACATGTGGGTGTCTTTTTGCCTGTCTTCAAATTTTGAAATTTTTTTCTTAACATTTGAAGCAATAAATTATGAGGCATATGAGAAAATGTGCATAAAAGTGTTTTGCTCTTAAAAGCACCCCCAAAATAAAATTACTAGTGGTCTTCTAATTGAATCAACTTCTGTTAAACCAGTTGTTCCCAACCTTTTTTTGGCCATGCCCCACCTAAGTACCTCTACAATCATGCTTCCTCCCTCCCCGCCCCCTCCCCGGGCCCTGTGACATATAATTCTTATTATTCAAAAAATGAACTCCTATTCATGTGGAGGGAGCCTAAAAGGCCATTAATGTGGTCTACACAAGCTTCCAAAGAACATAATATCCATAAAAGAGAAAAACAGAAGAACAAAAGGATAGTTGTACTGAAAAAGAAATCACTAAGAAATTATTAAATAATAATAATATGAAGTGATTTGAAAAAATAGCAAATAAAGTTTCAAAACATATAATAGAGAACTGATATGCATAAATATGTCACAATACATATTTACATACTGTATATGAGGCCCCTTGAGCTGTAAGAAAAGCAAAAAATTCACTGTTAATAACTCATGCTTGAATTGCCCCCCTTAAAAATCAAATTACCCTCCCTCCCCCGTGGGGCATGTGACTCACACTGGGAACCACTATGTTAAATACTTTCAACTTACCCACTGTCTTTCCCTCTCCTCATTCTGTTTTCCCAAACTCCTCTACTATCCCCAAGCCAGTTAGCAATTGAACATTATTTTATTCTTCTTTTTTCCTCAACTCCATCTATGTCTTATCAATAACCAAGCCTTGTCTATAGACCTAAATATCTCCCATCTGTTTAGAATTTCCTACTAAACTTTCAAGCCTCCCCCTAATGGTCATATCTCCAGGAGGCTGATGCCAGTCTCTTGACGTATTTGATTCCATGACACTCTGTACTTCCTAGAATATCACTCTACATAAACAAATATTTAAATTTTCTTTCATCTGCATCCCCTCATCTTTGAAGAGATGGCTTCTTTACTCTCTCATTCAATATTTAAATCTCAGTGCTTGGCACACTGTAGTAGTTCAATAAACATCGAGGTAAACGTATAAATGGAAAGAAAATGAGCCATTCACCACAATAAAATGTGCACATTTAAAAATAAATAAATGGCTATCACCTGGCCATTGTGGCTCAGCTGGTTAGAGCATCATACTGTGCACAGAAGGGTCATGGGTTCAATTCCTGATCAGGGCACAGACTCGTTTCGAATTCAATCCCCAGTCTAGGTGCATACAGGAGGCAACAAGTAACTGTTTTTCTCTCTCTCTCTCTCTGCCTGCCCTCCTCCCTTCCTCTCTTTCTAGAATCAATGAAAAATATATCCTTAGATGGAGATTTTAAAAAATAATAATAATAACTATTTACAATAGTTAAGATCAGGAAACAGCCCAAAGGCCCATCAGGAGATGAGTGGATAAAAAAGCTATAGTACATTTACAACATGGAATACAATGCAGGTGTAAAAAAGAAGGATCTCTTATCCTTTGAGATAGTAAGGAGGGACCTGGGGGGAGAAGGGGGAGAAGAGTATTATGCTAAAAGAAATAAGCCAGTCAGAGAAAGATAAGTATCACATGATCTCACTTAAATATGGAATCTAATGAACAAAATAAACCGATAAACAAAATAGATCCAGAGACTTGGAAGCATGGTACAGATGGATCTCAGAGGGAAGCAGGAGAGAGGTTGGGAAGAGATTAAGCAAAGAACTTATATGTATACTAGAGGCTCAGTGCATGAAATTCATGAAAGGGCGTTCACAGCCCTGGCTTCATCCAGAAGGTTGTCCAGACAATCATCAAGATGGTCATTCTGCTGTTTGGTCTAATTAGCATATTAGTTCTTCATTATATAGGATATGTATAATCCATGGACACAGATGATGGTGTAGTGAAAGCCTGTGGTAGGGCTGGAACTGAGTAGAAAGGAGCTATGGGGGGAAATGGGAGGCATCTATAAAACTCTCAACAATAAAGATAAATAAATAAATAAATAAATAAATCACTAATTAATTTTTTAAAAGAATTTGCTTCAATAAATAAATAAATTTTAAAAAATAAACAGTCATCATGAAAGGATATCAAAGATGGGAAATCATAGTTCAGGAAGAGAGACAGGTTAAAGAAAATAAAGAGAGGTAATATATAAGACTACCATAAAATTTGAGAGTTGTAAAGACCTGAGAATTTCCCTATTCATTTTATATATAAGGGATCCAAAAAGTTAAAGTAATTAGCCGAAAAATCACATGAGTTAATGGCAAAGCAAGACACCAGCCTTGGTTGTATAACTCCCAGATACAGTACCACTATGAAATGAATGTTAGCAGGAGAAAGGGGAACATACTCTTAGCGAGGGATGTTGGCACTCCGTCACTATTCTCTGTATGAATTTCAATAATAACATGAGCTAGAGAGACAACATTCTGACTCATTGCCCCCTGGGCCCATGCCCATTCACCTTACATCTGAGTAATAATGTCTCCCTGAGAGACTGTGCTGTCGTTCTCCTGGGAGTCCTTGAACACTCTCAACAGTTTTGTGGGAAATGGAGGGTTAGGGGTTGCTTTTCCATAGAAGACACAGAGTGGCTAATTTCCTTCTCTCCTCCCCCACACACCCATTTCAAACTCATCCATCACATCTCAGGAAAGCACAATACATGAAACAACAAGAATAAAAGCCTTTATATTAAATTCCTTGTGGGTGAACTTTGCCGATAAAGCAGAACAATCTGATCTTAGCAAGTTAAATGGTTTGCAAATCACAATGTGCTGCACCTTTCAGATGCACCCTTATGTAAAATAAATCACCTAGTATTATCATAACAGTATTTGGGAAATTTGCAAGTGCAATAGAGAGAGATTTGCTTCAGAAAATCTGCATATATATACACACATATCTATATATTTACATTTGTACGAATTTATATAGGGATTTCCAGCCATTTGGAAAGAGATAATTAATTTTTTATTTACCTAAAATCATAATAGCTTGATAGGAACATTGAGACAAGGGAAAGGGGAACTAGAATGTAAAGGCTTGGAAGGGAAGAATAAAGGATCTCATCATTGAGTCCCAGTTCAAAGAATCAAAGAGAAGGACAGAAGGAGACAGATTGTCACTTCATTACAGAAAGATTATAGGACAGGATGGGGCTATAAGATATTCTGGTTGACTAATACGTTAATTGTGGGTCATGTATATTATATATGTATTTGTACACATTATATGATTGTACATACAAAAATGTAAATAAAGGTTGTACTTGCTAAACAGAAAATGTTAGTAGCTTTCTGTTGGTAGGACATCTACTTTCACATCATGCCTTGACATGACCATATTCCATCACTAGCATGTTTAAAAACAACTTGTCCTGGTTAGAACTCCAACTTGCATTTAAGAGACAACCCAACACAAAGTAAAATGAACAGTGATTGAGTCTATGAGATTAAGTAACATATGAATATTTGTGTGTATGTATATGAGCACAAGCAAACATACACACACCCCACATTGCTTCAAATAAATGAAAACAGCACTTACTACAAAAAGTATGTGCCCTATAACAATCTCACTACTCTGTCTATGGCTAGGTAGACCATACTTCCAAACACACACACACACACACACAAATAATATTAAGGGAGATTTTTTAAATTGTGAAATTAATCAGAAAAAAAGTTAGAGTTTTTAATTAGATCATAGAAATAATAATAGATGCCATTTATTAAATGTTTCCTTCTATGATGAGAATGGTGCTTTAAACAAACAAAAAAAAAACATAGCTTCAGGCATAAGCCTTACTAAAGAAAAGTTAGTAATATCATTTTTATTTAAAACGACAATGTATATATTGCTGACTTTAAAATACAATGATCACACATGAAAAATTCCCCCAATGCTGATAAGACAGAAGTTGATTTATTTTACTTATGGATGTAACTGAAAAGTGCAGCACATTGCAATTTGAAAATCATTTAATATACCAAGTTCAGATTGCTCTACTCTTATTGCAAAGTTTAATCAGATACTATATATTAGAAAGAATTATTCAGCAAGTTTTTTATGCCATATTCTCTTAAAGTCTAGTGGCAAAAGTGGCATTTAAGAGGTGGGAAAATAGGAGCTAAAAAATTAAGTTAATTGAGATTCAGATAAATAATTCAAGATTAACAACATCCATTCTCTCAAAAGCATTTCTGGGAGGCTGTAAACTCTGTATCTGGTGTGGAGTCTGAAGTCACTGAAGGTCAGTAGGACAGGCAGTCAAAAAGAAAAGATGCAAATTGGGGGAAAGCAAAAAATCTGTACCTGATTTTCACCTCATCTAACCACAATAGTGAAGGTGAGTTGCAGAAGAAACTGGCACTGCCCACCTTTGAGTATCACATGTGCCTGACCTAGGAGCAAAGCTGAAGTTGCTGATACAGCCAGATCTGGAGGAGCTGTGGGCCCTATTGCTCCTCCACCCAGAAAGTGAGGTGGAAGATTAGCATCCTTGCACACCACCTTCCAGAAAACCCACAACAATGTAGATGACCTTTAACCTTTGAAGTGCAATGATTGGTGGGTTACTTCCACCAGCCAATATTCAACCACATGTTTCTATGAGTCAACCTAATCCAAAGCTATAGAAGGAAGAAAATGCTGGGAGATATAGTTCCAACCTAGCTATGTTGACACAGTACAAAACCAACCCTATGAATTAAAGGTGGTTTTTCTTTCCTATCTCAGTTTCTTAACCTTTCTTTAATATTTCTGCTAATTATGAACCATATCACTGAGCCATTGACAATACACATTGTGTGCAGATAAAGTGAATGATTTGGATTTCCCGGTCTCAAGACAGATTTTTTTTTAAATTTTACCTTTGGTCCATGATTCCACTGTATTTTAGCCCAAAAGATGTATTTCTCTAATAAAAAGATTAGTTCTGTATCATCTCACAACCCTGAAAGCCTTACCAAGAACAAATGTGTCTTCATGTTTCAGCAGCAAAAGAGGAGAAATTAAGCAGTTAGTTTTGGAGCCATGAAGAAACCAACTTAAATCTTTATCTTCACCCTTACAATAAAAAGTCCACCTTCTTTTATATACAGTTATTTACTATAACTTAACTTCATTAGTGTAAAAGATATTATTTCATTTTGAACATTGAGGTCTTTTAAATACAGAAGAATCAAAAGTAGATGACAGTTTCTTTTTTCAAACACATTAAACTCTTACCTTTATTTGATTTTTCAAAATTGTGGGGCACAAATTGTCCAAAGCATAACACTCTGAGTCTCTTTTCTAGCCTGTAAAGTTAACAGTTATGGCGCTCAAGTTTAATCAATTCCATAAAACGTTACTCAGAAAGTGACCTGGTGTTACATCTGAAGTACATCTCCTACATTAAAAAGCTCTTTCGCTGCAGCCAGAACAGTGTTATTGAAAGAGATAACTAATAGATACCCAGATGAGGATGGGGAAAGGGAGGCAGGGGAAGAAAAGTCAAATAGAAGAGAAGGCCACAAAAATCCCATTTTCAAGCATTTCCCTAAGGAGAAATGGTTGCATAGATGAATGCACAGGTTGAATAATAAAGGGCTTTTATATTATATCAAGCAGAGAGCTCCATGAATTTCATAGTGAAACCAGACAGTGTTTCCTTCTGCTGCAAACTAGAGATTCCAGCGCATAAAGCAGAAGAAATGCCAGTTAGAGGTCACTGACACAGGTGGCTATTTTGGAAATTTCAGCACTGATCATGCCAATTATTTTAGAAAATAAGTCAAGACATGCCAAGAATATAAGCCCTTTATATTCTTGCACTTATTCACTATGTGTATGTATGTACAATGTTTGTCCATTTAATTTTTAAATTAATTTTTATTAATTTTTTATACATATCTCCCCATTGCCCCCTCTCCCTCCCAGGCGTACCCCAACCCCCCAGTGTGGGTGATCATTGGTTTTGTTTTTTTTTTTATTAATTTATTTTTTATTTTTTTTTTTTTTAAATTAAATCTTTATTGTTCAGATTATTACAGCTGTTCCTCTTTTTTACCCCCATAGGTCCCCTCCACCCAGTTCCCACCCTACCCCATGCCTTTCCCCCCCACCTCTTGTCCCCACTGTCCTCATCCATAGGTGTATGATTTTTGACCAGTCTCTTCCTGCACCCCACACATCCTTCGCCCCACCCCAGGATTGTCAGTCCACAACCTTTTTATGTCTCTGATTCTATTATATTCACTAGATTATTCTGTTCATTAGATTTTTTATTCACTTGATTTTAGATTCACTTGTTGATAGATATGTATTTGTTGTTCATAATTTTTATATTTACCTTATTCTTCTCCTTTCTTTTCTTAAAGAATATCTTCCAGCATTTCATATAATATTTGTTAGGTGGTGATGAACTCCTTTAGCTTTTTCTTTTTTTTTTTTTTTTACTTGCTCACTCTTTATTCAGAGAGGGTGCGGAGCCACGTAATGGCTTTTTAAAATAATATATCCTTTTATGTTTAAAGTGAGGATTTCGCTGCCGAAAGGGAGGAGACAGCGGCAGTAAAGCGGCTCTCGCCCCTCTCGCACTTGGGGTGATAGCCGTGCGGGGGGCGGTGGGCAGGCTGGCGGGCCGCCGTCGACGGGGGCCTCAGGCCGTCTGGGCGGCTCGCGCGGTTCCGCCGGCTTCTCAGGGGCCGTCGCAGCCTCACGCAGCCTCGCAGGGGCCGCCGCAGCCTCGCAGGGGGCGTCGCAGCCTCACGCAGCCTCGCAGGGGCCGTCTCAGCCTCACAGGGGCCGCCGCAGCCTCACAGGGGCCGCCGCAGCCTCGCAGGGGCCGTCGCAGCCTCACGCAGCCTCGCAGGGGCCGCCGCAGCCTCGCAGGGGGCGTCGCAGCCTCACGCAGCCTCGCAGGGGCCGTCTCAGCCTCACAGGGGCCGCCGCAGCCTCACAGGGGCCGCCGCAGCCTCGCAGGGGCCGTCGCAGCCTCACGCAGCCTCGCAGGGGCCGCCGCAGCCTCGCAGGGGGCGTCGCAGCCTCACGCAGCCTCGCAGGGGCCGTCTCAGCCTCACAGGGGCCGCCGCAGCCTCACAGGGGCCGCCGCAGCCTCGCAGGGGCCGTCGCAGCCTCACGCAGCCTCGCAGGGGCCGCCGCAGCC
>JAAGEH010002528.1:48521210-48571180 GCA_011751065.1 Lasiurus cinereus | reverse complement strand
TTCACATTTTTGGATTCTTTTCTCTTCTTGCTTTTCCAGTTGAATGTTTTCTGCTTCTTTATATTTCAAATTTTTGACTTGATCCTTGCCTTTCTCTAGTCTGCTGTTAGTACTCTGCGTAATAGTATTCATTTCAGTCAGTGTATTTATTATCTTCTCTTGGGTCTCACTAAATTTATCCATCTTTTCTAGCATATTCTTGCAAAACCTTATAAGCGTGGTTTTGAACTCTATATCCAGTCGTTTTTTTTCCTCCATTTCTTTTGCTTGTAATCCCTTCCCTTGTCTCGGCATTTTCACTGTGCCGGGGAAACTTCTGTGCTGGATTCAGCCACAGAAGCCTCTGCTGAGCTTGGGAGGGTGGAGTCTCAGGGCTTAAGGGACCGCCTTGCCTTCCAGTCGACCCCGCCCTCCACGGCCCCTGAGTCTCCCGTGACTGGGTAATGGCTGGAGCGGTCCTTGTGTGCGCGCAACCGCAGCGCCTCCAACCGCTGCCTTTCCGGCTCCCCTGCGAACCAGGACCACAAGAGTCTAGGTCCCCAGGTTTTCGCCCAAAACAGGGGCCCAGGGGACTCAGAAGTGGCACAGATCGGAGGGTCTGTCTCCCGCCCACTCGCGAAAGCCAGCGGCACAATCAGCAATCCGTCCTCCACATGGTGCCGTGCGCGACCAGACCTCTGATCCTTTGCAACTCCCCTAAATTTCCATGCACTTCTCCCTTTTCACAGTCCAAACTCCCCCCGTATGAGTTTCGGCTGGATCTGGGGTTTAGTGTCGTAAGAGAAGGGGTTCAATGCCATTGGGAGTCTCCGTTTCCCTCCCGCCAGAGAAAGCCAGCCAGGTACTCCGGCACCGCTCTCTCAGCGCGCTCGTCTCCGTACCTCAGCTTTTTGCAGCTCCTCTGGGTCTCCGTGAGCCCCTCTCTTTCCCTCTAGTTGTAGAACTTCCACTCAGCCAGCTTTCCTGTGGTTCTGGATGATGTCCGTTCTGTCTTTTAGTTGTAGTTTTGAAATTGTTGTGCGAGGCAGCAGTATAGGTGTTTACCTATGCCGCCATCTTGGATTCTCCCCTGATGTATTTTCTTAAGAAACTTTCTGCTCACCTGGGTTCCTTCCTTTCATCTCTTTTTCAATTAATTACTGAAACATGAGATTATATTTCTTAAAGTGCATTATTAGAACTTTGTCAAGGGCAAGAGTGTTCATATTTATGTCTAAAAGAGTTGGTAAGACAGAAAGAAATATAACTGATTTATCAAAGAATCATGCAGGTTTCTGACACAGAAAAAATTCTAGAGAAAGTTGATGCTTCAAGGACAAATACCTGTATGATGGTCCACAGAGGTAAGGTCAGAATTACTAAAGCAGGAAATGAGATGCAACTTTCACAGTTGAAATAGAACATTCTTTTTTCTTTTTTTTTTTTACTCTATCAGGAGCAAGAAAAGACTAAAACAGAGTGTTGTCCTTTAATTAGATAGGAAAGATAGAGACTCAGTGATGACATCAAAAGGCCACAGGGCATTTAATCTCTTTTTAAAAAACCTTTCTGCATGATCAAATGAATGTAGCTCTGAAAACAGGTAGTGCATTCTTTAGGAGAATGAAAAGAGAAAAGAAAGCTTGGAGGAAGATAATTTAAATAAATGAGATCTATATCTAAATGTGCAGGCCCTGGTGATTTGCATCCAAGGGTACTAAAAGAATTGGCTGAGGTATTGTGGACCATAAATTAAATATGAGACAGCAATTTGTAATGCTATTATTTTAAAAAAGGGAACATGATTGAGAGTTGTATTAACAGGAGTATGACATGAGAAGGGCAAGAATACCCTTGGCATTGATCAACCATTATTTAGAATACAATTACCAATTTTGATGACTGTATTTACTAGTAAAGGAGGTAAGTAGATTTAAGGCAAGAAGCACAAAATGAGGAATGGAATACAAAATAAGTAAAAAGACTAAAGGTGGGGTTAAAAGATTATGTCATTTTGGTTAAGAATACCAACTTCACATTATACTGACTTGGAACATCCAGGCCTTGCATCTTAACTGATTGGTATCTCAGTAAGTCATATCTTAGGTTAAAGGACATGGGTTGCATTATTTAGAAGATAGCCAATGTATAAGGATTATGGTGAAAACCATTCTGATTAATTGTTCTTCATGCTTTCCAGAGGAGAACATAAGGGATTGGGGGATTGCTATATATTGGTATTAAGAAGGTTATACCAAAAAAGAACTAAAGTAACAGTGATTTAATACCAGAATGAAGAGCTTATTTCCCACAAAATCTTAGTATAATAATTCAGGGTCTTTAAGTATATACAGTTGACACTTCAACAGCTCAGTTATTAGGGGGTACTGACCCCCATACAGTAAAAAATCCACATATAACTTTTGACTTCCCCCAAACTTAATTACTAATAGCCTACCATTGACTAGAAGCCTTTATCTATACTAATAAAAGGGTAATATGCTAATTCAGTGGTTGGCAAACTCTTTAGTCAATACGAGCCGCAGTTTGCCAACCACTGTGCTAATTAGACCTTCTTCCTCTATACCTGTCACAATGCCCCTTTTTTCTGTCTCATCATCTGGTAGTCTTTCCTTGGCTTCCCAAACTGACAGTCTGTAAATTCTGATAACTCTTTCTAATGGGGTTGGTGGTGGTTTTTTAGTGTTTTTTCACCAGAGGCACTGTGGGGATGACTAGTGGTATGAGGGAGAATATTTTATGTGGCATGTAAATGTAGCATTAAATAACATTGAATTGTATAAAGTGAAAATGTCCCCCTTTTTAATTTTTTCCAAAATCTTGCTTATTAAGACAAGGGGAAAGTTTCATTTTGGTGCTCTTACATGGTTTTAATCCTTCACCAATTGCTAATCTCACTTTATTTTTGTTAATCCTCATCCGAGGATATTTTTGCCATTGATCTTCAGAGAGAGTAGAAGGGAGGGGGAGAGAAACATTGATGTGAAAGAGACACATCGATTGGTTGCCTCCCTCATGAGCCCCAACCGGAGATAGAGCCTGCAACCAAGGTACATGCCCTTGACTGGACTCGAACCCCAAACCTTTCAGTCTGAGGGCAATCATTGAGCAACTGGCCAGGATGCTAATCTCACTTTTTACAAAGCTTCAGGCTCAAAACCTTGGCAGGTAGAATTATTTCTTAGACCTTTCCTTGTATTGAAATATAATATATAACATTAGAAAAAGGCATAAATAAAAATGTATACCTTGATTAATTATGTTAGCTAGAATTTTAAATTATTTTTTCCATTCTAATTGCATTTATGTACAGAGTGCCCTTTTATTTATGTCAGTAATACTGGTTTTCTAAGGCAGTGAAAAAGAAGTTTTATTTTAAAGAGAAATTTATTAAGTAAAAAAAAGTGAGTTGATGTAAAGAGAAAAATATTACTCTTTCAAAGATTGTAAAGATTTATACCCCCCTCACTATTTTAACATCTCTGAAATTATGCATCATGCAATTGGTATCATCTTACGATGCCAATGGGCTAGGTCAGGCAATGCACTCACAGTGTGTACACCTGCTGTTGACACTTGTAGTCAAATCAAGAAGGATCAACAGTCACATCATTTTAGGTTGAGTGAAATATGGTCAATATGATGTGGAAAAAGTGGAAATTTGGTGTCCAAATACCTGGAGTTTAGGAAACAGTAGCCTGGTTATCTATTCTTTCCATCTGATGCTCCTGTATTTAACTAGGAGTTCTCTAAAGATGCACACCTTTAGCCCCAAAGAATCATAGCAGTAGTAGAAATTTCAACTCCAGGGTGGGTTGTGGTGGGTGTCAGAGAATCCTGGGGAGCAGGGGAGCTTGGTTTTACATTTCAGTATTGTGTGCTTATCAACCCTGTGTCTGTCTCAGACACAGGGCTTGTCTGGCAGTTTGTGACATGTTATCCTTGCTCGGAAATTTATAAACACTGCTGCAATCAGGCTGCAAGCTTGTGAATTATAAGAAAATCGGCTTTCAGATTCAGAATATTGTTACACTAGAATGTAGATCAATAGTCTTGAACATCGAGTGTCTGTCTAGACTTGCTCTCTGAACAATGACGCCTTCTGTATAGGAACCTCTGAATGCATATTTGTTAAAGGAATGAAGGAAGGGAGCTTACCCTTGGTCTCACACTGCAGACTCCAACTATGGCAGTACTGTGCGGGCTGAACAGCTAGGGGACAGCAGCAGCCCATAGTTGGCTCCCCGCTTCCCAGCTTCCTCTGAGACTCCAGGGGCAATGGCTGTGCATTTGTATGGCACACCATTTGCATACCCTAACGAGATGGGCTATAATTGGCCTTCATTGATTTTGTTTTCATTGAGCTAAAATAGAGTCAGAGCTTCTTAGGCTAGAAGAACTGATTGATTTGTGGTAGAATTCAGGACTATTCAGTTGAAGAAATAATTAATTATGTTCTTATTTAGTAATCATCAGAGCCCAGCCTGTTTCTTAGCAGGAGAATGTGCTCAGAAGAATTAGAATTTGCTAAGGCAGAGATGCTTTAATATAGGTACTTTAGATGAGCAAGTGGATACCACACATACTAGTAACTTAATATTATTTTTTAAGAAAGAAATCTGTGCAGATCAGAGACAATAGAATATATAATATAATGTAGAAAACAAGAGACAGGCATCATATCTTCCTCTTCTTCCTCTTCCTTCTTATGGAGCATACAATTCACCTATTTGTCCATCTACCCACTCATCCATCCATCCATCCATCCATCCATCCATCCATCCATCCATCCATCCTTTCATCCTTTTATCTACCCATGCATCTTTGAATACACCATCTATCTTTCAACCTTCCACATTTGTCTCCCACTTCTCAGACTCAGGTCCAGATTGGTCACAATTCTAGAAGAATAGGAAGAGGGATATCTCGAAGCTTGAGACACTTAAGCCAATAGAAGTTACTTAAGAAACAGAATGACAAGTCACTCTGTGCAGATAGGTAGCTTGGAATTTTGAACCAATTATGATTAAAATCTTTCTAAATGGATTAGTTCCATGTCAGTCTCTCCCTTTAAAAATTTTCTTTTAAACTTATTGTGTACAATTTTTGGATATGATGAGTCCTTATTAGAATGAGGCCAAATCTTTAACTTAAGACCTTATGACCTTTGAGGAACAAGGGATAGATAAATAAATAAATACAGTCTCCTTTCATTTAACAGATATTTAATTGAGAATCTCAATTGTGTAAGGTGTTATGGTAAGTGCTGTAAAGGGTACAAAGATGAATAAAACACTATAGCTGCTCTGAAGCATCTTACAAGTTAATATAGAAATATTTGTCAGAAATTGTTTTGTATGTTCATATTTGGATCTATGCGGAGAATATAATATATGCCCACTAATCTAGACCACAAAAATCTAGATGGCGTTAGGCTGAATTGTATGAAGTTTCTAATGTTTTACCGTTTTTGTCCTATAAAAACAGCAACTTCATACGGTTCAACCTAATATAAGTGTAAATCAATATATTTTATACTAAAGTATAAAACAAAGAGTAACTACTGACCATGAATTATAATGATTATATGGGGAAAAATGTGTCCAGAAACATTTCTCCTCTTATTTTAGACCTAGGAATGAAACAAAGGACTCCTTCATGGATGTTCCCATTTTTGGAGATAGTTGACATAGGGATTTCTGACTTTGAATTCTAGTTCTATCATTTATTAACTGTGTGACTGTGAAGAAGTTTCCAATCTCTCTCTTTCTCAAGTTCCATAGTTAAATGACAGTATTACTTTTGATGGAACATTAGGAAAATTAAGTGTGTGAAATGCACAGAGTGGTATCTGACCCATAATAAGCACTCAATAAATAAGAGCTATTTTTATTTAATGTCAGCTGTTTTCAGGAGGTATTTGCTCTCTCTATGACCTTAAGAAAATTGTTAGCATTACTGGGTCTACCACATCATATTTAGAAAGCCTCATAGCATTTGTTAGAAGACTGAAGAGAGATTAATTGGTGTGAAATTCAACAGTGATGCATTATGTAAGTATACAGGATTAACATTAAATTGTTCATTATATAGTATATCCTTGTTATTAATCCCATTTCCAGTTTTTCTTGAAAATTTTACCCAAATATTTTAGCAAAGGAGACAAACTCAAGTTCAGTAGTTTCTTGCGCTATATTATAGTAACAACCCATATCTGACAGTGAGAGTAGTTTTAAAATAGCTTCCCCCTCCTTTATAAAAATCTTTTATGGCAACTGGGACATGGTTTGTCATCCTCATTATACAAATGAAAAAACCGGGCTCCTAAGGTTTAAGAAACTAAGGTTTCATCTAAGATATTAATGTCAGGATTATTCTCTTAGCTCATAATCTGGTTTAATACTATATGTATCATTGTTTAAAATAAGAATGCCAATTTATGGGCCTGATATCTTGCACTGACTTCATTGTTAGATATTTTTTTGGGAGTATTTTTGGATTTTCTACTTAGAAGAGTATACTTGAAAATTTTGTTGGAAAGAAACATTTAAGATAGAAATGAGAAAACCTGGACTTTCCCCTAGTATTCCAACAAGCAATTCTTCTGCAGAAAATTACACACACACACACACACACACACACACACACACACACACAATTATATCTCTTGAAGTTTACACACACACACACTTGCACACTCGCATGCATGCACATACATGGGAATGTTGTAGTTGCAGCTTTCCAGCCAAATCATGGGTTGTTGGCCTTTGGGTGAACTTGAGTGGCTTCTCGGTGCTCCTATCCTCTTATTGCCTTGGTAGTGCCAGGAGGGGAAAGCACGTTTCTACCAGGAGGTGCCTTCATATTTTGTAATATAGCTACTTGATTACCAAGTTTTACTTTTATCCTGGGTTTTTATTGGTGATAAAGAGTGAGTACCTTAAGCTCTTTAAATATGAATTAGGTCAGAGGTTAGAGGTCAAGGGCATAGTACCCAGCAAGACTACACTTACTTACTTACAGCTACAGATTTGGGGGCTCCCAGGCCATCTGCATTCTGACAAACTGACAAAAATTTGGGTGTTTCTATGATCCCTTCAGTTTTGGTAATTTTCTAGTTGAACTCACAAAATTCAGAAAAGTGCTATTCTTATGATTACAGTTTATTATAAAGGATACACATAGAGTGAGGTCTTGGAGGGTTTTAAACACAGAGCTTTCACATCTGTGGCTCATGGAATCAGGACACATCATTCTCCTACCATATTGATATGCTCATTAACCAGGAAGCTTACATAACCTTTAGGGTCCAGAGTTTTTATTGGAATTGTATTGATTGACTTACCGCCCATGCAGTAGAACTCAATCTCTAACCCTTCTTTTCTCTGTGGAGGTTGGGGTTATATCACCTAGCTCAAAGTCCTAACTCTATAGACACATGATTGTTCTTTCTGGCCTGACCAGCCCTCATTCTGAGTCATTTCTTTAGTATAAAGCTGAGTGTGGTACCACCTAACAAAGACACATGGGAAATTCCGAGTTTAAGAGTTCTTTTCCTGGTACCTAGGACAAAGACAAATTCTGTATTATAACAATACTTCATACAGAACAAAAGTCAGTAAATGCTTGTTAAATGAAAGCATGGAGGAATGAAGGAAGAATTGAATTAATTTGATAGGTTTTCTGAGGGATATGAGCCAGCCTCTCCAAGATCTTTTCTAGGGTAATGAACTTGGAAGCTTCTGAAACTACTCCATCCCTGAAGTGTCCTGAATCTACTGGTCCAAATCCATATGCTTACAGGGGTCATACATCTTGGATTCAGGATCTTAGTTGGCCCTTCAACTGGATTTGTTAGTGATAAGGCTGAATGGAGCATACTTCGCATCTTACATTCCACACTACAGTGTTCTCACTGATTTAACAAATATTTAACGAATGCCTGCCATATCCTAGGCACTCTTCTAGGTGCTGGGATACAGTAATGAACAAAGCAGACAAAAATCCCTGCCTTTTTGGAGCTTTCATACTAGTGGGGAGAGACAGACAGCTATCACATAAAGGTATGCTAATCGGGTGGTGATAAATGCTTTGGAAAAAATAAATTGAATGCTCAGAACCTGTTGCTGCTCTACTGCAGGTTGGGCAGTTATGGGCTGGACAAGCATCCAACTCTGGAGCAAAGTTTGTAATTTGTTGTTGCTGCTGCTTGCCCTCTGGGTTAGAAAAAAATCTGTCCCTGAATGTTTAGCGAGTCTGCTTGGCCTTTTGATTCTGCAGTGATTAAATGCCAGGCTATTGGGAATTAGTTTTATTCTAATTCAAGGTTAAATGTAGAAAAGACCTCCTTCTTCTCCATTTATCAAAATTTAACTATGGATCTTTTAAGGGTGTCAGCCCCTCTTTGAAGCCTTCTCTGACCTCTGCACCACACAATTGCTTTTAATCCCCCCTTTCTCTTCTCTCATGGCATTGAATTTGTAGCTCTATTGTATCACATTTCATTCTGTCTTACATGGAATTACATGCTTATAGGCTCATTTTTTTTCAATAAAATTCATAATTTCTTTGGAGGTGGGGAGATAATTTTTTACTCCATTTTTCACCGTGTTCATCTCCTCTCTCCATCCCAAGGACTGTTAGAATGATTGGTACACAGTAGCTGTTCAATTAACTATTGATTGACAGAAAGATGCAGGAAAGCATGCTTATCAGTGCTGATATCTGATTTGCAAATATGTCAGTTTTATATCAAATTTCTATTGACTTCCCAGTTTTCACTAGTTTCCTTGGGACCTTCATTGCGACTGCTTCCTAGGAAAGCACTCCAAAGTTGCTTTTGAAGGGAATAGCAACAGGCATTGGGAACAGCAACAACAATAAAAATACATATATTGTTTTCTCATTGTAAGGCAGATATTCTCACTACAAAAAATTGAGAAAAATATCAATGAGCATAAACAAGAAAATAAAAAATCATGTGCATTCTCTTAAAAGATAGCTATTGAACTGTTACGCCTCTTTAGGTGCATGCAAAGCACTGGGAATATTACAGTAAATAAGATAAGCCAAGTCTTGCTTTCACAGAAGAGGGTAATTAGATAATTATAACTCACACAGTTAATCAGTAAACTATAATTTCCACAATTCATTTTTAAAATTGATTTCAGAGAGAAAGAGAAAGATCGAAACATCACCTGCAACTCGGGCAGGTGCCCCAACCCAGAAACGAACCATGATTTCCTGGTTCATAGGTCGATGCTCAATCATTGAATCATGCTGGTCAGGGAATTTTCACAAATCATACACATGAGGATAGTTAAAACTAACATTTCAGTGTATTCTTGTCCAATCTCTTTACACAAGCAATATATTCATAAAAAAATAAAAAATAAGGTAATACTGTATTTATCGGACTTTTTGTCTAATATATTTTGTGCATATTTCTTTATTATTTTATTGTTTAAGGTCTCACAAATAGTAGTACATATCTCTCCTTCTCCCCCACCCCTCATTGATCTCCCCCTGGCCTCCCCTTCCCCTTGGCATTTTCCCTCAACCCCTGCTCCCCCCCACAGTGACGCATCTGTTAGTTGTGCATGCATATAAATCCTTAGGGTTGATCTCTTACCTCCCCAACCCTCCCCTGCCTTCCCTGTAGTTTGTCAGTCTGTTTGATGCTTCTTTGCCTCTATCTACTTTTGTTCAACAGGTTATAGTTTTCTTCATTATCCATAAATGAGTGAGATCATGTGGTATTTATCTTTCACTGACTAGCTTATTTCACTTAGCATAATGCTCTCCAGTTCTATCTATGCTGTTGCAATTGGTAAGAATTCATTCTTTTTTACAGCAGCATAGTATTCCATTGTGTAGATGTCTCACAGTTTTCTAATCCATTTATCTGCTTATTGGCATTTAGGCTGTTTCCAAGTCTTAGCTATGGTAAATTTTGCTGCTATAAACATAGGGGTGCATATATTCTTTCTGGTAGGTGTTTCTGGTTTCTTGGGATATATTCCTAGTATTGGGATTACTGAGTCAAATGGCAGTTCCATTTATTTTTATTTTTATTTTTTACATAGAGGAAGGGAGAGGGATATAGAGTTAGAAACATCACATCAATTAGCTGCCTCCTGTATGCTCCCTACTGGGGATGTGCCTGCAACCAAGGTACATGCCCTTGACCAGAATCGAACATGGGACCTTTCAGTCTGCAGGCCGACGCTCTATCCACTGAGCCAAACCTGTTTCAGTGGCAGTTCCATTTTTAATTTTTTTAGGAAACACCATACTGTCTTCCACAGTGGCTGCACCAGTCTGCATTCCTACCAGCAGTGCATGTGGGTTCTTTTTCTCCACATCCTCTCTAATACTTGTCCTTTGTTGATTTGTTGATGATAGTCATTCTGGTAAGCATGAATGGTACCTCATTGTTGTTTTGATTTGCATCTCTCGGATGATTAGTGACTTTGAGCATGTTTTCTTATGTCTTTTGGTTTTTTGAATGTCCTCTTTTGAAAAGTGTCTTTTTAGGTCCTTTGCCCATTTTTTATTGGATTGGTTATCTTCCTTTTGTTAAGTTGTATGAGTTCCCTGTAAATACTGGAGATTAAATCCTTATCAGAGATAACACTGGCAAATGTGTTCTTTTTTTAAATTTATTTTTATTTTTTTATTAATTTTTATTAATTTTTTATACATATCTCCCCATTGCCCCCCCTCCCTCCCAGGCATACCCCGACCCCCCAGTGTCTGTGATCATTGGTTATGCTTATATGCATGCATACAAGTCCTTTGATTGATCACTTATCTACCTCACCTAACTTTAATCTTTCTCATGTAATTTCACAGTCTGTTTGATGCTTTATGATTTTTGTCCTCCTTAGAATTATCAGTCTACTCCCTTTCTGTGCTCCTCATTCTATTATATTCACCAGTTTATTATGTTGATCTAATTTTTAATTCATTTAATTTTTTAGATTCACTGGTTGATAGATATATATTTGTTGTTCAAAATTTTTTGTCTTTTACCTTTTTTTTCTTCCTCTTCTAAAAGAGTACCTTTCAGCATTTCATATAATACTGGTTTGGAGTTGATGAACTCCTTTAGCTTTTTCTTCTCTGTGAAGGTCTTTATCTGCCCTTCAATTCTGAATGATAGCTTTGCTGGATAGATTATTCTTGGTTGTAGGTTCTTGCTGTTCATCACATTGAATATTTCTTGCCACTCCCGTCTGGCCTGCATTGTTTCTGTTGAGAAATCAGCTGACAGTCGTATGGGTACTCCCTTGTAGGTAATGAACTGTTTTTCTCTTGCTGCTTTTAATATTCCCTCTTTGTCTTTTGCTCTTGGTATTTTAATTATGATGTGTCTTGGTGTGGTCCTCTTTGGATTCCTTTTATTTGGGGTTCTGTGTGCTTCCTGGACTTGTAAGTCTATTTCTTTTACAAGATGTGGGAAGTTTTCAGTCATGATTTCTTTAAATAGGTTTTCAGTATCTTGCTCTCTCTCTTCTTCTGGCACCCCCACAATTCTGATGTTGGTACGCTTGAAGCTGTCCCAGAGGCTCCTTACATTATCTTCACATTTTTGGATTCTTTTCTCTTCTTGCTTTTCTGTTGAATGTTTTCTGCTTCTTTATATTTCAATTTTTGACTTGATCCTTGCCTTTCTCTAGTCTGCTGTTAGGACTCTGTATAATAGTTTTTATTTCAGTCAGTGTATGTTTAATTTCTAGTTGGTCTTTTTTTATCTTTAGTTGGATCTTTTCCACCTCCTCTTGGGTCTCACTTAATTTATCCATCTTTTCTAGCATATTCTTGAAAAACCTTATAAGCGTGGTTTTGAACTCTATATCCAGTCATTTTTTTTCCTCCATTTCTTTTGTTTGTAATCCCTTCCCTTGTCTCGGCATTTTCACTATGCCGGGGGGAAAACTTCTGTGTTGAATTCAGCTTTATGATACCAGATGCAAAGCTGCAGAAGCCTCTGTTGAGCTTGGGATGGGTGGAGTCTCAGGGCTTAAGGGACCGCCTTGCCTTCCAGTTGGCCCCGCCCTCCACGGCCCCTGAGTTTCACGTGACTGGGTAATGGCTGGAGCGGTCCTTGTGCGCGAATCCGCAGTGCCTCTAACAGCTGCCTTTCCAGCTCCCCTGTGCACCAGGACCACAGGAGACTAGGTCCCCAGGGTTTTGCCCAAAACAGGAGCTTAGTGAAGTTAGAAGTGGCACAGTTGGGAGGGTCTGTCTCCCGCCCACTCGCGAAAGCCAGCAGCACAATCAGCAGTCTGTCCTGCGCACAGTGCCGTGCGCCACCAGGACTTTGATCTTTTGCGGCTCCCCTAAATTTCCGTGCACTTCTCCCTTTTCACAGTCCAAACTCCCCCCGTATGAGTTTCGGCTGGATCTGGGGTTTAGTGTCATAGGATAAGGGGTTCAATGCCTTTGAGAGTCTCTGTTTCCCTCCCGCCAGAGAAAGCCAGCCAGGTTCTTTGGCACCCGCTCTCTCCTCGCGCACGTCTCCATACCTCAGCTTTTTGCAGCTCCTCTGGGTTTCTGTGAGCCCCTCTCTTTCCCTCTAGTTGTAGAACTTCCACTCAGCCAGCTTTCCTGTGGTTCTGGATGATGTCCGTTCTGTCTTTTAGTTGTAGTTTTGAAATTGTTGTGCGAGGCAGCAGTGTAGGTGTTTACCTATGCCGCCATCTTGGATTCTCCCCTGTGTTCTTCTTTTTTGTTGTTTTGTTGATAGTTTCTTTTGGTGTGCAGAAACTTTATATTTTGATGTAATCCCATTTGTTTATTTTCTCTTGAGTTTCCATTGCCCTACGAGCTATATCAGTAAAGATATTGCTAAGACAAATGTCTGTTATTTTGGGCCTATGCCTTCTTATAAGATTTTTATGGTTCCCTATTTTATGTTTAAGTCTTTATTCACTTTAAGTTTGTTTCTGTATATAGTGTAAGTTGGTGGTCTAATTTCATTTTTTTGCAAGTATCTGTCCAGTGTTCCCAACTCCATTTATTGAAAAGACTACCTTGTCTCCATTGTATGCTCTTGCCTTCTCTGTCAAATCTTAATTGAGCATAATGGCTTGGGTTGATTTCTGAGTTTTCTGTTCTGTTCCATTGGTCTATAAGTCTGTTCTTGTGTCAGTACCAGACAGTTTTGAGAACAGTAGCTTTGTAGTATAGCTTGATATCTGGTATTGTAATCTCTCCAACTGTGTTTTTCTTTCTCAAGATTGCTTCAGTTATTTGGGGTCTCTTTTTTATGCAGATGAATTTTTGGAGAATTTGTCCTACGTCTTTGAAGTATGCCATTAGTATTTTAATGGAGATTGTATTGAATTTATAGATTGCTTTGGGTGGTATGAACATTTTAATGATGTTGATTCTACCAATCTATGAACATGGTATATTCTTTCATTTGTTCAAGTCTTCTTCTATTTCTTTCCTTAAGTCCTGAAATTTTTGAGTACAGGTCCTTTGTCTCCTTTGTTAAGTTTTCATTCCTAAGTACCTTATTTTTATTGTTGTTGCAATGTTAAATGGGATTATTTTTTTAAAATTTCTCTTTCTGTAAGTTCATTATTAGTGTATAGAAAAGCCACAGACTTCTGGGTGTTAATTTTGTATCTGCTACATTGCTCAATTCATTTATTAAACCTAGTAGTTTTTTGATGGAGTCTTTGGGGTTTCCTATATATAATATCATGTCATCTGTGAATAAGGACAGTTTTACACCTTCTTTTCCAATTTGGATGCCTTTTATTTCTTCTTTTTGTCTGATTGCAATGGCTAGTACTTCCAGTACTATGTCTAACAGAAATGGGCATCTCTTTCTTATTCCTATTCTTGGTTTTAGTTTTTGCTTATTGAGTATGATCTTGGCTATGGGCTTGTCATGTATGGCTTTTATTATGTTGAGATATGTTCCTTCTATTCCCACCTTGCTGAGAGTTTTTATCAAGAAAGGGTGTTGGATTTTGTCAAATGCTTTTTCTGCATCAGTGGATATGATTATATGGTTTTTATCTCTCAGTTTGTTTATGTAGTGTATCACATTTATTGATTTGTGAATGTTGTATCATCCTTGCATCCCCAGAATAAATCCCAGTTGGTCATTGGTGTATGATCTTTCTAATGTAATGCTGTATTTAATTTGCTAGAATTTTGTTGAAGATTTTGGCATCTATGTTCGTGAGGGATATTGGCCTATAATTCTCTTTCTTTGTATTGTCTTTATCTGGTTTTGGTATTAGGGTAATGCTGGCTTTGTAGAAAAAGCTTCAAAGTACTCCTTCCTCTTGAATTTTTTTTGGATAGGTTTTATTTATTCTTTGAATGTTTGATAAAACTCCCCTGTGAAGCTGTCTGGTCCAGGGCTTTTGTTTGTTGGATGTTTTTATTTTTATTTTATTATTATTATTATTTTTTAATTGCTGTTTCAATTTTCTCCATAGTTATCAGCCTATTCAGATTTTTTGATTCCTTTTGGTTGCATTTTGGAAGGTTGTATTTTGTAGGAATATGTCCATTTCTTCTTGATTGACCAGTTTGTTGGAATAGAGTTGCTCATATAATTTTTTATGAGTCATCATATTTCTGTGGGGTCTGTTGTTATTTCACTTCTTTTGTTTCTGATTTTGTTTATTTGGGTTATTTCTCTTTGCTTCGTGGTGAGCCTGGCTAGAGGTTCATAGATCTTGTTTATCCTTTCAAAGAACTAGGTCTTGGTTTCATTTATTTTTTGTATTGTTTTTTTTGGTCTCTATATCATTTATTTCCACTCTGATCTTTATTATTTCCTTCCTTCTGCTCACACTGGACTTTTCTTGTTGTTCTCTTTCTAATTCTTCAAGTTGCAGAGTTAGATGTTTTATTATCAGTGTTTCTTGTTTTTTGAGGTAGGCCTGTAATGCTTTGAACTTTTCTCTCTGACTGCTTTCACTGTGTCCCAGAGATTTTGGATTGTTCTGTTTTCATTGTCTTTTGTTTCCAGGATGTGTTTTATTTCTTTTTTGATCTCTTTGGTAACTCACTCATTGTTTAATAGTATGCTATTCAGCCTCTAAGTATTTGAATTTTTGTGATTGTTATTACTGTAGTTGATTTCTAATTTTATGCTATTGTGATTTGAGAAGATGCTTGATATGATTTCAGTCCTCTTGATTTTGGAGAGACTTTGCCTGTATATCAATATATGGTCTATCTTTGAAAATATCCCATGTTTGATTGAGAAGAATGTATGTTCTGCAGTTTTGGGATGGACTGTTCTTAAGATGTCAATTAAGTCCATCCGATCTAGTGAGTCATTTAAGATTGATGTTTCTTTGCTAATTTTTTGTCAAGAAGATTTATCCAGTGATGTTAATGCGGTATTAAATTCTCCTACTATGATTTTGTTGCTGTCAATCTCTCCCCTGATATCTTCCAGAAGCTTTTTTAATGTATTTGGGTGCTCCTGTTATATCTATCCTTTTAGAATTATGAAGTGGCCTTTTTTATCTCTTGTTATGATCTTCACTTGAGGTTTATTTAGTCAGATATAAGTATTGCTACCCCAGCTTTTTTTTTCATTTCCATTTTCCTGAAATATATTTTTTCATACCTTCACTTTCAGTCTGTGTTAGTCCCTTGTTCAGCAGTGGGTCTTCTGTAGATAGTATATATATATATCATGCTCTTATCCATCCAGTCACTTGATTTCTTTTGATTGGAGCATTTAATCCATTTACATTTAATGTTATTATTGATAGGTACTTTTTTTGGTAGCCATTTCTGTACTTTATGCCTGTGTTCCTTTCTCCCTTTCTATTTTTTCTTTGACAGGATTTCCTTTAGCATTTCTTGTATTTCTGGCTGGTAGTGATAAACTTCCTTAGCCTTTTTTTTTTTTTTTTGTCTGTGAAGCTCCTGATTTCCCCTTCAGTTTTGGTTGATAGTATTGCTGGATAGAGTGTTATTTGATTTAGTCCTTTGCTTTGCATCACTTTGTATACTTCCTTCCATTCCCTTCTAGCTTGATGTATTTCTGTTGAGAAATTATTTGATAATCTGATGGGGGATTCTTTGCAGGTAACTCTCTGTCTCTCTCTTGCCACTTTTAAAATTCTCTCTTTGTTGTTAACATTTGCCATTGTAATTATGACATGTCTTGGTGTGGATCTTTTGGGATTCATCTCTGTACTTGTGTAACTTTTTTCTTCCCCATATCAGCTAAGTTTTCTGTCATTATTTCTTCAAATAGATTTTTTAATCTTTATTGCTCTTCTTGTCCTTCTGGCAGCCCTATTATACATATGTTAATTATTTTTTGTTGTCCCAAAGCTCCTTTAGGTTCTCCTCCTGCTTTTAAGTTTTTTTCTCCATTTGTTGTTCAGTTTAGGCTTGTTTCTCTACCTTACCTTCTAACTCACTAATTTGGTCCGCTGCTTCTTCTAGTCTACTGTTGAAACCTTCCATGGTGTTTTTGATTGTAGTTTTATCACTTTTAATTTCTTGCTGATTTTTGCTTAGGTTATTGATTTTCTCTTCCATCCAGTGTATGAAATGTATGACCAGAACTCTGAATTATTTTTCTGTCATGCTGTATGTCTCCATTTCACTTATTTCCTTTCTTGGCATTTCCTCTTTTTCTTTCCTCTGAGGATTGTGTTATTGCCTCCCTATTCAAACTGTCACCAGAAGGTTCAAATGTTGAGTTGCAGGGATGTGGGCCATCTGCAATGAGAGCTTCATACCACTCGAATGTGACTGAAAGAGCTCTGATATCAAGATGTGTGGCTGCAGTGGGTTGGTGGGAGTCATGCTCGCCCAGGATCAGAGACACTGGCACTCAATGTGGCCTTGTGCGTGCACTTCAAATCAGGGACCCCACCTGTATTGCACTGAAAAAGAGACCTTGCTGGCATGTGTGTCAAGAGTCAGCACTGTGCCCACTCCGAGAATTGAGTATCAGAGTCTCTGTGCTTGATACAGCCTTACACTAAGAATCTGGGTCCCTGTATGTGCATGCACGAGAATTAGAGTCACTGGTTCTTAGTGTGAATGCACTTGAAATCAGGGATCCCAGGTGCACGCGATCAGAAACAGAGTCAAGTCACTGGTGCTTAGTGCTGCCTATTGTGTAGAGAATCAGGGTCCCTGGTCTGCTTTGGGGACGAGGTTGCACAGCCACCCTGTGTTGTCAGGAGGTCTATTCCTGCACTGCAGAAACAGACTTCTGTGTGCACTTGCCCATGCTCAAATTCAGTTAGCAGAGCCGCCCTGTGTGAGCAGAAGGCCTGCTTGCACAAGGCAGGTCTAGCAGTTCCTATGGCTCTGCAGCAAGCTTGCAGGGAGGGTGATGGGCTCTGTGACTCACAGAATTCTGCGGCCAGGATGTCTGGATTTTTGGTGTCTGTGGGTCTGCAGCTGTGGTCACAGGTCTTTGTCCCTAGTGGTTGTAGAGTCCCTGTTTGCATCTGAGACCAGACTGGGTGGTGCTGAGGCTAGGAAACTAGTCTCAAGCAGTTCTGTATTTCAAGATGGCATGGTCTCTGTGCTCGCACTGGTCACCCCAGGAGTGTCTGCAGTGGAAGCGGGGTTTTGCCATCTAAGACTGCCTGGTTTAGCAGCCCCTTGGAAGACCTGTAGGATATAACTCTCTCTCTCTCTCTCTCTCTCTCTCTCTCTCTCTCTCTCTCTCTCTGTCACACACACAACACACATCACACCACACACATCCACATACTTCTTTATTTCTCCCTCACTTTCTCACACTCTCTCCCTCCCTACCTTCTTGCTCATCGCCATTTTTCTCCCCTTGTGAATATTTCTTTAACGTTATTCCATAATATCATTTTAAACAGCCACAAATATTTTGTTTTCAAGATGTTCAAAACTTGCAAACAGTGATATATTGAGATGTACTAAGAATAAATGATGGGATTTGGAGTTTTTCTGTCAAAAGGTCTGAAAATATTTAACGCTTGTAATGAGAATGACTATGTTGCCTTCGCTCTGCCTGATGACAACCAGTTTACACTGTTACTAGCAATATATGAGAGGATTGTTATCAACATTTTTTTTCATTTATAAAGAAATTAACCTTGTCTGAGTTTTTTTTTTTTAATCCTCACTCGAGGGTATTTTTTTCATTGATTTGTAGAGAAAGTGGAAGGGAGAAGGAGAGACAGAGAAAAACACTGATGAGAAAGAGACACATTGATTGGTTGTCTCCTGAGTGCCCCCTGACCAGGGATGGGAGCCTGCAACTGAGGTACCTGCCTTTGACTGGAATCGAACTTGGGACCCTTCAGTCTGCAGGCCCACGTTCTATCCACCGAGCCAAACTAGCTAGGGCTTGTCTTTGTGTTTTCATTTGTGATTGTGTGACTATTTCTTGTGCATTGGTCACTAATTAGTGAAAGTTGTAATTGGTGTTAGGGCAGAGAAGCATTTTGCCAAGGTGGGTGGATGTTGGGACTATTGGATAGTTTCTGCCCTTAAACCATGAGGTGAGGGCATGACTATAGGCCTTACTCTTTATATTAATGGTAATTGATTCTTCAGTTTGACCAATGTCTCACTGTTCTATTGAAAGGAGTTTTAGGGATAAAATAGGCAAGTTTAGGGAGTTTTAAGAATTAGAGGATCTGTGTTGAGGACTGCAAATGTGAAGGCTTAGAACTGCCAAAAGGCATACATTCACAGAGAGAAAAGAGGTGCCACATGACAAGGGGAGAGGAAGACATCCATTCATAGAAGATAAGGAAAGCCACAGAGTATGGGGAGAAAGAGGAAACAAATTTTCACAGGGGATAGAGAATGCTGACAAATGGGAGAAAGAGGAAAACAGATTTTCACAGGAGAGAGAATTCTACCACTGAAGGGGGAGAAAAAAAAAAAGAGATGTACCTTTGAAGGGGTTTGAGCTTTGAAGCTGAAATAGTGACCAGTCAGAAGGGAATATCAAGAGACAAAGCACTGCAGGCCTTATGAACCTTATAAAAAGGGGCTTAGTGGGTTACCCTCTTTGGGACACTCTTCCTATGTGGGAGTCTGTACTTGTTTCCAATAAATTTCCACCCTTTTCATCTACCACCTTTTGTCTTGGCTTCATTCTTTGAATCCATCTGGACAAGAATCCAGGAAAGAAATGACCCTTGTATCTTGCTCAGGAAAAAAACCATCTGACTCACTGTGGCTAGAATGTCAAGGAACATAAGGAGAGAGCTGGGGCCAATGGTGCCAGTGTTGCTAATGAGATTGCAGTGGAGCAGCAGACCTCAGGCCCATGAGCAGGACTGTAAAAAGCAGCTAGCCAATCAAGAAAAGTTTTCCCAGCAGGAAATCAAAGAACTGTGGCTGGAGGCAACGCTCCCACATGAAACCAAGTGCCTCAGCTTTTTTTTTTTTTTTGAGAACATATTTTTATTGATTTCAGAAAGGAAGGAAGAAGGAGAGAGGGATAGAAACATCCATGATGAGAGAGAATCAATGATCAGCTGCTTCCTTCAAGTCTATACTGCTGATCGAGCTCACAACCTGGACATGTGCCCTGACCGGGAATCAAACCCATGACCTTCTGGTTCATGCTCAACCACTAAGACATGCCTGCCGGGCCACCTCAGCTTTTGTAAGAGGACAATGAGAGATGCAGTGAAAGGGTTTGTTCCCTCTGATGGCATCATCAGTATGACACTTGGCTTCTAAAGTGTCCTGAGACTGCTACTTTATATTAATATTATGTATGGCCTAGGCTCTAAAAAGCTCCTATTTTTCTTCCTAAGATGCGCTCAATTTTTTTTTTTTATACAAAAGAGAAAGCAAGGTATGAAACAGGGAAGAGACCTGTGAATTTCCTTGCTATGGAAGGGAATGTAAGGCCAGAGGGGAGTGGGTGCTGGAATGCCAGTCAATGGGCTTGTGTGTAGTCATCATTCTACTGCCACCTATTTCTGTGGCCCTGTGGCAAGTCTCTTAACCTCTTAAGGCTTTGATTGCCTCATTTGTTGAAGCAAGGGATTTGAACAAAATGGTTTTGATGTTTCTTCTGGCTTTAAGTGTTCTATGACATTTTGCCACCTAAACCAAAGCTTGTGCAGATTCAGACAGGGGGCTCATCTTATTCCCTCTGCTCAAATATGGGGAATAATAGGTGATTATAACAGTTTTTAGACTATCATCTCTCCTATTAGACTCTCTTTGGAGTTATATTGGAAAGAGGTGATTCTGGGATAGATAGCATAATTTACTATGCACAGATGGCAATTTCTGCTTTAGATGTTTCCTGTCCTGGTCTTTGTTGTTACCATCAGAGTCTGACTTCATATTTTTAATAATAATAATGATGGGAGAGGAATCCTTTTTATTCTTCATTACTTTTTTTCTCTAGTAATTAATTTTCTTAACTTCCTATCTCATCTCATAAAACAACGAATACTTTCCAATTTACTGAAACAGTTGTTCCATAGAAGACCAATATGCTCCAATGACTCTCAGTATTGTTATATCTTCATCGACCGTGGGAAGAAGAGTGTGCTTGTGTGTGAGTGTTGTGTGTGCGTGTTCACGCATCCACACAGAATTGAGAAACATGAATTAGGCCGAGGAATGATTAGGTGGTTGGGCTTCAAAGAGAAAATTTTTAGATTTTATCTGGAACACATTTTATTAAAATTGCAACAAACTTTATAAAATCAGATGTATGGTTCATTAAGGGAACATTACCTTACAATTATGATTAATTAGATTAAACTTATGAAAGTGTGTTATTTGTTCAAATCAAAAGGGTGGGGGAAAATGATGGATGATGAAAGAGTGTGATAAATGAAGAAAGCAGCTGAACTAAATTGAATGTGTATTCATCCGTTTTCACTTCATAACTAATGATAAATTGAGCATGTCACATTTAACAATACATGTCTGGGCTTAAGCACACAGTTTCAGCTCCTGTTCGCTAATGCCTTGTGATAGGTAGCTGAGACCAAAGAATTGAAATTTCAGCTCCTGAACTTTTGTCTGCTTACATCTTTCCTTGGAAAGTACAATGGATTCTTAATCAAAAGAATTTACAGAATATTTTTTTTATCTAAAAGAAACTGTACTTCCTCAGATCATATCATTATGGTATTTAAAACTAGGAGATTTATCTTATTTCCCCCCCCCCAAATAGATGGTTTCTCCCATTTGCAGGCCTAATCAGGTGCAGAGGTAGAAAGCACCCAGAATTAAAGAAATATCTTTCTCCTTTTTCCCTCCCTCAAATGTAGCCATATTTATCTTGGCAATTGATTGGAAGAAACACCCTGAAAAGCTCATTAGACAGTCTGGGAGATTTGAAAGAAGGGGTAAATATTAAACAGGTTACATCAGTTTCCTGAAATCTCAATTTTTCCAATATTTTAAATCACATTGTAGTCTCTCAAGGACCATCTGAGATTTACGAAGCTGGTGGTGGGGTCAGGGAGAAAGTGTGTGGAAAACATTTCCAGTCAGACCGAAATTAGGCAAGTTTGCCACACAGTCAAGAATGGTTTATAGAAAGAATCCATTTTCGCTAGAAAAGTTCAAGAGGATCTTGACACACAAGCAGTATTTCTGTGCTCTTTAATTCTCGCTGAAATTGGATTAAAACAATTTGAAGTGAATGATGGTTTCTGAAAAGGTTACACAACTTTTTTTTTTCCCCTAAAAGGATTTTGGTAAGGTTTCTAGTCAGTTTTGATTTGATCTATACCTCATCTCTAAGTCCTACGTCAAAATCGTTTTAGGCATTGCTAGCTAAATATTTTCAGGAACAATGAGGCCTTTAAGGTACTGTTCAGAATATCACATGCTTGTGCTGTCCCCACAGATGTGCCTTTTGGACAAGAGTTACTCTAGTCCTCACAGGAGGGGAGATGTTCTGAAAGACACAAGGTGAGGCAAACTGTGGCCATTATGAAGGACTGAATGGCGGTGGTGTCAGAAACAGTGTGTTACATGACTAGAAACAAGTCGAGGGCTGTAGTTCTCAGTGGGCTTGGGGGTGAGAGATGAGATTCGGTAGCAGGGTGGTGTTGGCAATTTAGCTACACGGGACATCTGGTAATGTCTGCAGATATTTTAGTTGTCACAACTTTTGGGGAAGGGTGCTACTAGCATCTAGTGGTAAAGACCAGGGATGCTGCTAAACATCGTACTATATACAGAATAGCTCCTGACAACAGAAAATTATTCCAGATCCCCTTTCAAAATGTCACTAAAGATGAGGTTGAATAACTGTGGCTTAGGGTGAGGCATGAATTTAAAGAACAGTAAATTAGTGAAATTGTTGAGCAAGTGAAGATGAAATTTAAGGTGAATTACATGGCTGAATTATATTCTTAAAGTGATACAACAAACACATCAGCCAATACTATGCCAAATACACCTTAAATTCAATAACTTGACTTTAACACTCATAACTTTAAGTAGAATATAGTATAAATTGGATTAGTCTTGGATCACAACCAAAGTGATTTAATTCCTGAAGTACCAAAATAATTTTGCTCTGTTTAAATCTTTTTAATAACATGTTCCTAAGGGAGTTGATTTGTTAAATTACAGTGAGGTTTTTAGGAGGTGTTATAATCTCTCATTTTCCATAGTGAGGACTTAGAGGGGTAGGCTTTGGTGTTATGGTTAAATTAGGAATAGAACTGCAACCAGAATTCAGTTTTCCTGAATGTGTTGCTTGATTCTCCAAGTTAATCCCCCTTCCCTTTCCAGACTAGCGTGCTGCCCTCTCTTCTGTGAGAAGACGGCCTTTATTAATGGCAAATTGTCTTGGAAAAAATACCCTGAAGGTGAGGGGAGGTGGTGAAGGCTTGAGTCATGCTAAACTATTCAAAAGAGGAGCTTAGGAAGAAACTGCCACACTTGTCTGAGTTCTGACGGGAAAATACATCTCAGGGCCAAGACAATTCATCTGTCAGGCTTCCTGTTGGAAGAATATTTACTCAGCTGTGAGAAGAGAGCTTCAGTGAACATCCAAGATAATGAAAGTTTGATAATACTCAATATTCTGGAAATAACCCCAAATCAAGTAGGTTCTTAGTGTCAGAATGCAAAATGATAAAGAACCTGAGAAAATTGGGAGGCAAGAGCCTTGGATTTGTTAGGAAGAAAGAACATGTTCAGTTCTCTTCTTCTTTTGGTTTCAATTTATTATGTTATTATTGTGGTGAAACACACATAACATAGAGTTTACTATTTTCAATGTGCAATTTAATGGCATTTTGTATATTCACAACACGTGTATCCATTACCACCATTCATTTCCAAAACTTTTTGTTTCTGTACCCATTAAACAATAACTCCCCAACCCCTTCCACCTCCCATCCCCTGGCAACCTCCATTCTACTGACTGTCACGGTGATTTTGTCTATTCTAGATACTTCTGTAAGTGGAATCATACCATGTCCTTTGGTATCTGGCCACAGTTCCCTTTTGCATTCTTAGTGCCTGGTTAATGCCAGCACAGGGAAGATATTTGATAAATAAAGATGGAATAAATGAAAGTCTTAGTTGGAGGGTGGGAATTGCATGTACTTTCAGGATTTAGCATAATTTTTTTGCTTAATAATAATAATAATAATAATAATGATAAAGCCTCGTATTTGAACAGAGCTTAATGTTTCTTCAAAGAGCTTTGACATTTCTTCTCATTTAAAGCTTGATTCTTTAGGGGGGAAAACATCACTCTAGAGTTAAGATTTAAGTAAAACATCTACCAACATGTGTGTGTGTGTGTGTGTGTGTGTGTGTACATATTTGTATAAATATGTATGAAATGCATGCTTCATAATCATTTATTGGTAAGGTTCAGCTCCACTTCTCCCAACAAGGAAATTGAAGCTTTGTGATATTAAGTGCATCCTTTCAAGGTCCCAGCTAAGCCAGAATTAGCAGCCGAGCCAGAATTAGAATTCACAGCCTGCAGGTCCCCAAGGCTCCACTGTGCTGAGCTGCCCAACACACATAACTTCCTTTTCCCTTGTGTCTATTCCCAGTGATCTCTAATGGTACCTACAAAGCATGAAGCAAACATAACCATTCTTCCATGAATTCTCCCACCAGCGCAAACAGTGCAAATTGTTTTCTTTTGGGGTCAGAGCTTTGCCACCTGCCATTTCGGACTTGGCGGAAAGCTGAAATACATCATTTGAGGGGTTATACATTTTATCTCACCCTGACTACTCCTGACTTCTCCCTCTGCGATCAGCTCCTTCTCCTGCCTGACGTTGCCTCCAGGGTCCTTATTCTCCAGTTAAGCACCAGGTGCCTTCAGGAGACCTGAGGGAACATTTTGCTCCACTTACAGATGCAGTTGAAAGGAAAGGTTAAGCAATTAAACTAATGCCCTCTTCATTGCCAACTTTATTTGTCCCTCTTTCTATGATCCCATATTTTTGTGCAGCCTGTGGTTTGACACAGCCTCATTGCACTTCCCCTCTGATATTGTCTCATAAAACTCTGTCAGTAATATAATTGCTCAGCCAGCTTTCCAGGTTATGTGCCCCACCTCCCCCAGCATGCCGGTAGAAAAAGCATTTAAGCTTGACACTGTGACTTTCCTGGGGTAAGTTCCGTCCTTTTATCGTAGAAATGCTTTCAAGTATGCACTACAATGCACTTACTTTTTTCTTAATATAACTTCCATCCCACCTTCCTCTTCTGCTTGCCAACGGAGGAAAATAGACTTGTCTGCTTGGAATAATCAAATGAGACTGTGATAGGAAGAATAGGTCAGGGAATAGTAAGTAGCTAATATACTGGGGATGATACAATCATTCCAATTCAGATTGTTTAAACAGCTGCCTTTGGAAGAAACAAGTTTTAATGACCAAGGAGATATTTCAGTGACGAGATTTGGGCCTTAGTAGGGACACTGATTTGGAATTGGAGCAGAAAAGCAGGAGAAAGGATGGAAACATGAATGAGATAGTGTTAGCTTGGGCAGGGGAAGGTTTCTTTTAATATAAAAATATAACTCTTTAGTACATGCCATGGGCATTGAGGTAATTTAGGGATGGCATGTTGATTGCCTGGCTCTTCTTGTCTTATGATGGGTCCCAAGCGACAGTTGCTCTGTAATTCCTGGGACTCCAATAAGAGGCTTGGGTACCAACCGCACTCCTCACAAAATCCTGAGGATTCTAATTTAATATTTTGTTTTTAATACAGCCTCTTTTTATTTTCACTTATTTTATTTTAATTGGACTCCACTTGGGTCTCTCTCTCTCTCTCTTTCTCTCTCTTTCTCTCTCATACTCACCTGAGGACATGTTTATTGATGGAGACAGAGAGAAAGAAAGAGCAAGAAACATTGATCAACCACTTTCCATAAACTACCCATCAGGAACCAAACCTAAAAACCAGGTATGTGCCATGACTGGGAATTGAACCCGAGACCTTTTGGTGTACAGGAGGACATTCCAACCAAGCCCAGGGTTCCACTGGATTTCTTTTAAGATCCAAAACCAGGCTTATCTTCAGAATCAGCTGGAGAGTGACACACATACATACACTACACCATATTGCACACGTATAAACAAACACATTTACAGATCCCCCAACGCCACTCTTATGATTTTGACTCATTTGATCTTGGGTGAGACTTAAGAACCCATATTTAAAAAACATTTTCTAGGTCAGTGGTCAGCAAACTCATTAGTCAACAGAGCCAAATATCAACAGTACAACGATTAAAATTTCTTTTGAGAGCCAAATTTTTTAAACTTAAACTTCTAATACCACTTCTTCAAAATAGACTCGCCCAGGCAGTGGTATTTTTGGAATAGCCACACTCAAGGGGCCAAAGAGCTGCATGTGGCTCTCGAGCCACAGTTTGCTGATCATGGCTCTAGGGCATGCTAATGATCAACCACATTTGGAAATGTCTCTCTAAGACCATTTTAACCATTTGTTAATTGGACATCCTGCAAATATGTGTCCCAGCCAAGTGTATCATCTTTCAGGGTTAGTGGTCTAAAAATGATTGAATCACAGTAATTTAATTACACAGCTGCTTAAAAACCTGTTTGCCCTGTCTCCTGTTTCAAGGAAAAAAATTCAGGTTTCTTGGTTTACTGTGCTGAAGATTTTGCAATGCCATTCCTGTCCATCTTTCCAACCTTTTCCCCTTGTTACTGTCCTTTATGTACCTGGACTTCTCACTGGCTCCAGTACATCTGCACATTTGAATCCTAATTCTTTACTAATGGCATTTCCTTTGTCTGAAATATGCCACCGGCTCCTTTACCTTGAGGCAAGACTTCCCTGAAAGGGCACCTCCCACATGAAGCCTTCCTTGATTGGGCCAGACACTGTCAGCTGCTCTCTGGATTCTGAAGCATCTTATTCATGTCATTAAAACAACATTCATCAGATTGTATGATAATTTATCTTTACTACATTGTAGGCTCTTGGGTGTCCAGGACTATTTTACCAGATGTGGGAAGTTTTCAGTCATTATTTCTTTAAGTAGGTTTTCAGTATCTTGCTCTCTCTCTTCTTCTGGCACCCCCACAATTCTAATGTTGGTACTCTTGAAGCTGTCCCAGAGTCTCCTTACATTATCTTTACATTTTTGGATTCTTCCCTCTTCTTGATTTTCCAGATGAGTGTTTTCTGATTCTTTATATTTCAAATTTTTGACTTGATTCCTGCCTTCCTCTAGTCTGCTGTTGGGTCTCTGTATAATATTTTTTATTTCAGTCAGTGTATGCTTACTTTCTAGTTGGTCCTTTGTCATCTCTAGTTGGATCTGTTCCATCTTTAGTTGGTTCTTTTTCATCTCCCGTTGGTTCTTTTTCATCTCCTCTTGGGTCTTGCTAACTTTATCCAATTTTTCTAGGATATTCTTGAAAAACCTTATAAGCGTGGTTTTGAACTCTATATCCAGTCATTTGTTTTCCTCCATTTCTTTTGTTTGTGATCCCTTCCCTTGTCTCGGCATTTTCACTATGCCAGGAGAACTTCTGTGTTGGATTCAGCCTTATGATACCAGACTTGCAAAACTGCAGAAGCCTCTCTGTTGAGCTTGGGAGGGGTGGAGTCTCAGGGTTTAAGGGACCGCCTTGCCTTCCAGTCAGCCCTGCCCTCCACAGCCCCTGAGTCTCACGTGACTGGGTAATCACTGGAGCGGTCCCTGTGAGCTCGTGCTTTTTCTCGCAGTGCCTCTAGATCGCTGCCTTTCTGTCTCCCCTGCACTCTGGAACCATATGAGTCTGAGTCCCCAGGGTTTCACTGGAAACCAGGGTTTAGTGGAGTTAGAATTGATGCAGTTGGGAGGGCCTGTCTCCCGCCCACTCGTGAAAGCCAGTGGCACAATCAGCAGTGGGTCTTCTGCGCTAAGTGCCGGTGCGCGCCACCAGACTTCTGCCCTCCCGCGATTCCTCTAAATTTCCGTGCACTTCTCCCTTTTCACAGTCCAAACTACCCCCGTATGAGTTTTGGCTGCATCTGGGGTTTAGTGTCATAGGATAAGGGGTTCAGCCATTGAGAGTCTCCCGCCAGAGAAAGCCAGCCAGGTTCTTTGGCACCCGCTCTCTCCATGCACGCAGTCTCCGTACCTCAGCTTTTTGCAGCTCCTCTGGGTCTCTGTGAGCCCCTCTCTTTCCTTCTAGTTGTAGAATTTCCACTCAGCTAGCTTTCCTGTGGTTCTGAATGATGTCTGTTCTGTCTTTTAGTTGTAGTTTTGAAATTGTTGTGCGAGGCAGCAGTGTAGGTGTTTACCTATGCCGCCATCTTGGATTCTCCAGGACTATTTTATACATCCTATTGTTTTGAAACCTAGCACTGTCTCAAAAATAGTAGTTCTAAGAGTTGTGTATGGAATAAGTGAATGAAATAGCACTTCTTTTATAGTGTGGTAATTAAGAACCTGGGCTCTGGTCCCAGACTGTGTTTGGTTCTTGACTAAGCTGCTTATTAGCTGAGTGATTTTGGTCAAATCACTTACCTCTCTGTGCCCAAGTTTCTTCATATTGCATGGTGTTAGCTATTTTTATTGTTGTCATCATTATTATATTATATTATATTATATTATATTTATTTATTTATTGATTGATTGATTGATTTAATAAATCTTTATTGTTCAGATTCTTACATTTGTTCCTCTTTTTTCCCCTCATAGCTCCCCTCCACCCAGCTTCCACCACTCCCTCTGCCCTTACCTCCCCTCCATTGTCCTCATCCATAGGTGTATGATTTTTGTCCAGTCTCTCCCTGCACCCCCACATCCCTTTCTCCCAGAGAATTGTTAGTCCACTCCCTTTCTATGCCCCTGATTCTATTATATTCACCAGTTTATTCTGTTTGTCAGATTTTTTATTCACTTGATTTTTAGATTCACTTGTTGATAGATATGTATTTGTTGTTCATAATTTTTACCTTTATTGTTTTCTTCTTCTTCCTCTTTGTAAAAAATACCTTTCAGCATTTCATATAATATTGGTTTGGTGTTGATGAACTCCTTTAGTTTTTTCTTATCTGTGAAGCTCTTTACCTGACCTTCAATTCTGAATGATAGATTTTCTGGTAGAGTAATCTTGGTTGTAGGTTCTTGCTATTCATCACTTTGAATATTTCTTGCCACTCCCATCTGACTTGCATAGTTTCTGTTGAGAAATCAGTTGACAGTCATATGGGTACTCCTTTGCAGGTAATTAACTGTTTTTCTCTTGCTGCTTTTAATATTCTCTCTTTGTCTTTTGTTCTTGGCATTTTAATTATGATGTGTCTTGGTGTGGTCCTCTTTGGATTCCTCTTGTTTGGGGTTCTGTGTGCTTCCTGGACTTGAAGTTCTATTTCTTTTGCCATATGTGGGAAGTTTTCAGTCATTATTATTCAAATAGGTTTTCAGTATCTTGCTCTCTCTCTCCTTCTGGCACCCCCATAATTCTGATGTGGTATGCTTGAAGTTGTCCCAGAGGCTCCTTACACTATCTTCACATTTTTTGGGTTTTCTTTTCTTTTTTCTTTAGTAGTGGAGTGTTTTCTGTTTCTTTGTATTTCAAATCTTTGACTTGATTCTTGGGATTCTCTAGTCTGCTGTTAAGTGTCTGTATAATATTTTTTTTATTTTAGTCAGTGTATGTTTAATTCCTTTTTCAACTCTAGTTGGTCCTTTTTCATCTCCTCTTGGGTCTCGCTAAATTTATCTATCTTTTCTAAGAAATTCTTGAAAAACCTTTCTATCTGTCTTTGCTCTCATATGAGTGAATTATCTGAGACCCTAACCCAATTTGGTTTGTTGTTCACAGAATAATATAGGTATTTCTTTTCTTTGCTTCATTGGTAGAGATTTCCCAGAAGTTTTAGGATATCTTTCCTTTACTTTTTGCTAGACACTGTGATTTGACTTATTTCTCTCACCTTTGCTTTCCCTCCATCCCCCACTGCAACAGTAACTTGCTCTGGGCTCACTTTGCTCTAGTGTATAGATCTCTCTGCCACTAGATCTAGAATTCCCAGCATTCCTGGTACTCCACGTGCTCTTGGTTTTCCCTTCTTGCTCTGTCTCCATTCCACAGCCTCCCACTCTGCCAAGTCCTCCAAGCCGCCAGCTCTCCCTTTCTGCTCTCTGTCTGGCAGCTTGGGAGCCAAGTTCCCCAAGCCACTCCACTCTCCACTGGCTCTCCTGCTCAGCTCTTCGTCAGGCAGCTTAGGGGGAGCATGGCTCTCTTGGTGACTCCCCAAGCCGCCAGCTCTCCTGCTCTGCTCTCTGCCCAGCATCTATGCATGCAAATTAACCTTCTATTTGCATACTCAGTCCTGATTGGCTGGTGGGCATCACAGAGGTATGGTCAATTTACATGTTTCTCTTTTATTATATATGATATCTTTACATCTCTTTTTTACTGATGGAGAAATTAAATCACTTGTCCATGATAACAAAGCTAGCAAGCAATAGGCCAGAAGTTAGATATGCGCTTGTCTAGCTCCAAAATTGTATGTGGAACTATTGTGCCAAAACTGCATCTCACATAAGATAATAGTGCACATGAAAGAATATACTCATATGTGAAATAACTGATCACATTGCTTTTGCTTAATGCTTTATCCTTTTTCAAAATTGTTTTGGCTATTCTCAGACTTTTTCCTTTCTATATAAATTTTAGCACAAGCTAGTTGATGTCTACAAAAACTATGCTGAGAATTTTTTACAAATTGCATTGCATTTATATATCAACTTGAGTAGAATTGACATCTTTAGTATGCAGAGTCTTCCAGTCCATGAACATAGTTTATTTTCTAAGTTTTTAAGTCTTCTCAGATTTCTTCCACAGTATTTTATGATTTTTCATCATACAGATCTTGTACTAAATTTTGTTAGATTTTATACCTAAGTATTTTATTTTATTTGAAACAATTGTATTGTAAATTGTATTGAGTTTTGGATTTAATTTTCCAATTATTTGTTGAAGTATATAGAAATGCAGTTGATCTCTAAGTGTTGATCTTGTGTCCTGTGACCCTACTGAACTCACTTATTAGTTCTAGGAGTTATTTTTCTAGATTGTTTGGGATATTCTAATAGATACTTAAGTCATCTGCAGAGAGAGAGAGAGAGGTTTTTTTTAAAAATTACTTTCCAATATTTTTTTCTTGTATGTTCTTTCTTTTTCTTGCCTTCTTGTAATGATTAAAACACCCAGTATATTTCAAACATGAATATTTTGAATTGAATAGTTTGGTGAGAATGGAGATCCTTGCCCTGTTCCCAATTTTAGAGGGAAAGCCTTTAATCTTTCTCCTTTAAGTATGATGTTAACTCCGAGCTTTTTGGAGTGTTCATTATGATCAGTGGCCGTCAGGGTAAGAGTTGGTTCCCTGAGCCTAGTATCAGGTCTGGCTTAATGCTGGACTCAAGCCACATGATTCAATCTGCATGGAACAGAAAATGTATCTCTCTATTCCTAGTGTGCTTATTTTTTTTTTTTTAAAGTTGTAAGTATTGAATTTTGTTAAATGCTTTTTTTCTGTAAGTGGATTTTTCTTCTTTAGCTTGTTGATATGGTATATTATATGAATTGATTTTTGGATATTGAATGAGCTTGCATACCTGAAATAAGTTCCACTTGGTCATAGTATATATATTTTTTTGTATTATTGTTGGATTTTATTTACTAATATTTTGTTAACATTTGGTGTTCTAGTTCATTAGAGATATTGGTTGTTAGTGTGTGTGTGTGTGTGTGTGTATGTATCTCCGATTTGGGTATCAGGTTAATACTGGCCTAAAAATTAGTTGGAAAGTATTCTCTTATTTTTAATTTTCTGGAAGAGATTGTGTCAAGTTGGTGTTAACTTTTTAAATGTTTGGTAAAATTCTAAGAAAAATCGCGTGATCTGAAGATTTCTTTTTCAGGAGTCTTAAAATGTTTAGTCCAAGTTTTTTAATCCTTACAGGACTATTTTGGTTGCCTATTTCACCATGGCTGATTTTTATTTTTTAAATAATTGGTTTATCTCTTTCAAATTGTCAAATTTATGAGAATGAAGTTGTCTTAGTACTTTCAATGACTTTTAAAGTACTTTTAATGGCTGCAGGACCTGCTGTGATGTCCCATTTCATGTCTATGTTTTCTCTCATTAAATATCCTTGACAACTGAGCAGCATCTTTGGGCATTTAAAATTTTTTTATTGTTGTTTTCTCCTCGTATAGGCCTTAATTCAAAGTGGACACTTGTTTTTTTATTGCTGACTCCTCTATCCTGTTTCCACCTGCCCTTACAGTGTGCAGGTTGACAAGTACTACCACAGGATGTGTTGTTTGTACTATGAGATTCAGACCCAGAAACACTCATTATCATTGAATCTTACTGAACAAGATTAGACTACTTTAAAATTTTTTTCATTTTATGTTTTATGCTTTAAAAATATGTACATTTTATTGATTTCAGAGAGAAAGGTAGAGGGAAAGAGATAGAAACATCAATGATAGAGAATCATTGATTGGTCGCCTCCTGCATGCCTCCTACTGGGAATTAATCCCACAATCCCAGGCATGTGCTCTTGACCTAAACCGAACCCGGCACCCTTCAGTCCGTAGTCTGATGTTCTAGCCACTGAACCAGACCAGTTAGGACTGTTTTTTGTTTTGTTTTGTTTGTTTGTGTTTTGCTTTTTATTGATTTTTGGAGAGAGGAGGGAAGAAGGAGAGAGAGAAAGCAAGAGAGAGAAACATTGATCAGTTGCCTCCTATACACACTCTAACCAGGTTTTGAACCCCCATCTGGGAATCGAACCTGCCACCTTTCAGTGTATGGGATGACAACCCAACCAACAGGCCTGTGCAAGATTACATTACTTTTCATGAAACACTGCCAGACTTCAAGATTATGTTGTATCCCAGGATTATTACTATGAATAATTATCATTGTGTTTTATAAAGAAAAGGAAAAAGTATAGATGATTTGACAGAGTCTATTCTGACTCTACCATATGGTTACTATAAAACTTGGATGCTGTCTGCAGCAATCTTGCCCTGTGAAGGTATAATTGGATTATGGTCGCAGTCAATTCCATTGTCTGTGAAAGTTAAAGTTCTTCCCTGATTTCTGGGTTTTACACATTCACAGTGTGGATCTTGGTTCATAAAGTTATGCTTTTTTCCCATCTAAATTTTATTGTTAGGAAAAAATTATTAAAAATTTGTAAACAAGTCAAAGAATGGGTGATATGCCTTTCAGTGTCCTATCGAATATTTTTTATAGGCCTTCTCAGTACTTTATTTAATCAATTAGGGCAGGGGGTGGCAAACTTTTCATTAAAGAACCACAGAATAACTACTTTAGACTTACAGGCCATACACTCTGTCACAACTACCCAACTATATTACTGTAGCTTGAAAGAAGCCATAGGAAATATTTAAACAAATGGACATGACTGTATTCCCCAAAACTTTTATTTATAAAACCAGGTGGCTAGCCTGCAGGCCATGTTTTTTTCATCTCCTCAAAGGGGAATATACCTTTTTTTTTTGACTTACTATTTGCTGTGATTCAGAGCTGGACTGTGAAATTAATGTTAGCTTCTGGATTATTTTTCTAGTAGAGAGGCAAGTGATTTATATCCTAAGGTTATGCTTGAATTACCCTGTAAGATACTAACTAGTCTTCTAATCTAACAGTCTTATTGTAACATTCTCTTTCATATGGCTATAGATACCCAATTCCCATCTCCCCGGAGCTAGCTGTCCATCCTCTTGGACCCCTCATTAATAAGTTGAATGAGCCATTGACATCTGCTTTATGAGAATTAAAAACTTTTGGAAATAATACTTTCACACTCCAAACCCAAAGTTCAGTCTATCTCATTGGTTTTCCCTCCTCCCCATAAGTGATATATTCAACAGAGATCTAGTAAGTTTTGTCAGCACTGATTAAATATTTGAGGAGAAGTTACAAGATGGAAAATTGCTGCAGAGCACATAGCCTTTTACCTCCCCTTCTCTTTCTTCCTTCTCTCATTCTCATTTTTTCCTTGTTGAAATACTGACCTTTTCTCTCCACTCATGTAAATTCTATTTTCTATAGAGTAGCCTAGTTCAATGAAGCCTTTATCATGGTGTTTCATTTTTATAGAGCTGTGAGATTATATATTTTTTCTCCTGCTACATGAGACAATTTGTTTTTAAAATAAACTCTCAATTAGTTTGTATATTTTTCATTTGTCCCTTCATAATAGAGGTGGTATTTAGGAGCAGAACACAGCTTTATCTGCAAATGTAATTGTTCTAGCAGTGGTTGAAGCAGCTTTTTTCAAAGCTATTATTTTCTTTTCTAAAATTTTCTTCAGTATTTTCATTATTCCTATATTAGAGATACAGTGACCTACTCAACCTTTTTTTATTTCTATTTATCTTATTTATATTCAGTTAATTTAGTGAGAAAAAGGAAAATTCACTACCTCTGGAATTCTTCACTACGGACATGCTTGGATATGTAAAAGCATTCAAACTCTACTTTACCAAGTACATTTCCTAGGATATAATACCAGATCTTTTTCCTAAAGCTTTCAATGACAATTCTTAAAAAGTGTTATTCCAGGAACAAGCAATTTCTAAAATGATATTTTTATGCCCTAACTAGAATCCTTACTTGTTCCTGCTTGTAAGAATGCCCATTGTCTAATGAAAACTGAAATGTAATGATATTCTGTATTAAGAAAAATACCTTAAAAAGTACAAGCTCTTGGTCTATAGGTTTATTTAGTTCAGCAACAGTTTCTTGGGCACCTACTATATGCTAAACATAGTATTATGTATTGGAGTCAAAGCTGAATCAAGGATGTAATACTGATTGCTAGAAGATATTTATTAAAGTGTTGGCAGTGAAATGGCACCAGGTGTGCAGCAACCCCCGTATTTGAGTTCTGGCTAACTAATAATTCAGAGACAAGACTCAAGCTATAACAGAAAGTTTATTTAAACGTCACAAAGGTAGAAGTGAATTGTAGCAGAAATAGGCTCAGCAAACAAATCACAGAGGCAAAAGAAGGGGTCCTGAGAGTTTAGGAGACAGAGGCAAGGAAAACATGCCTGGGGAAGGGGATAGGGAAAGGTGTGGGTGTGCTCCGCAGAGAGATTTGCCCAGGGTTCTTCTTCTAGAGGTTATCTACCTGGAGGTCTCGGGGAGGATCTCAATAGAATATTCATGAGTTTTCCAGGTGTGTCCTTTCAGAGTCATGGTCTCAATTGATTGGTTGGCACCAGGGCAGAGGATCATTAGTCAACACGACTGGTCCTGATGTCAGCCATGGCATCATTTCTCTGGTTTGGCTGCTTTTCTAGGTCTGGAGCTGAAACACAACTGAGGCCTAGATGCATTTGATATGGATCAGAACCTCATTGTCCTGGGGGCTTAATGCTTAAGGGCTATTCTCTGCCCTCCTTGTTCATTCCCCGCCTAAGGAGGTCTAACCCTCATGACTAGCAATATGTCAGTGGAGGAAAGGTCAGAAGAGGGTCTGGACTGCATGACCAGTGATATGCTAGGGGAGGAAAGGTTATCTTGGTGGTAAGGTCTTTGTTTTCCCAGTTTTTTCATTGCTAGGCACCTGGGGTTTTCCACCCTGGTGACCTTTGGTACCTGGCCTATTGCCCTTGCTCTGCTCATGTCTGTCTAACTGCCTATCACAAAAGGGTTTCTGGATATTGATGTGCTTCATTAGTGTACTCTATTTTGATAATTTCTAACACTAGAATAGTTTTTGTTATTTTTAACTAAGGTTGTGTTTCTAAATGTTCTTTCCAATGCTTTTAGTGGTAGAAGGGCTACAAAAAAAAAAAAAGAAAAGAAAAAAGATGTGCTCTAGATGTCAATTGTAGTCACCTTGTTTATGAGATTTAAATAAAATACAGTGGTATCTCAAGATACGAGTGCCCTAACATATGAGATTTTTGATATATGAGCCATCGAGCGAGCGATTTTTTGCTTTGAAATACGAGCAACATTTGAGATACGAGTAATCGCACGGATCGCCCGGCTGCACACGACCCACCAGTTTACAGCAACTTGAGCGTTTCATAGTTTCCCACGCCTCAATCAATGTGCTTGTTTACCTCGTTGTCGAAACATCTTTTGTGCATTTACATACTTTATCACATTTCTTTTTATAACCATGGGTCCGAAGAAAGCGAGTGGAAAGGTCAGTGCTCAGAAGAGGATGTCTATTGAAGTAAAGCGTGAAATCATAGAAAAATATGAGCAAGGTGTGCGAGTGGCTGACTTGGCGAGGCAATACGGGCATAGTACTTCAACGATATGCACAGAAGGAGTCGATAAAGGGAACAACACTGGCTAAGGGCGTTACAATAATTTCTAAGCTCGGTAGCTCTCTCCATGAAAAGATGGAGAATCTACTGATGGTGTGAGTGACGGAGCAGCAGCTTAAAGGAGATACATTAACACAGGGCATCATATGCAAGAAGGCACAAGCGATTTAAGGTGATTTGCTGGAGCAGACCCCGCGCATTTCCATGGATGAAGCATCGAAAGACTCATTTAAAGCCAGTAGAGGCTGGTTTGATAACTTCAGGAAAAGGTCCGGCATTCACTCCATCGTCAGGCATGGTGAGGCAGCAAGTTCGGATGTGAAGGTGGCTGAGGATTACCTCAAAACTTTTTCCGAACTGATAGAAGCCAAAGGGTATATCCCCCAGCAAGTCTTCAACTGTGATGAGACAGGGCTTTTCTGGAAGAAGATGCCGAATAGGACTTATATAATGGCAGAGGAGAAGGCGATGCCAGGCCACAAACCCATGAAGGATAGGCTAACTCTCGCACTGTGCGCCAATGCGAGTGGCGACTGCAAGATCAAGCCTCTGCTCCTATACCATTCGGAAAACCCTAGAGTCTTTAAGTCACATAAGATTTTAAAAGATAAACTGCAAGTTATGTGGAGGGCAAACCCGAAGGCATGGGTCACCAGGCAGTTCTTTGTGGAGTGGGTAAACCTGGTTTTCGGCCCTTCTGTTAAGAAATATCTACAGGAAAACAACCTAACCATGCAAGCCCTCCTCATCCTTGACAATGCTCCTGCTCACCCACCGAACCTTGAAGATGAACTCCTCGAGGAGTTCAAAGGTTGTCTACCTACCTCCCAACACCACTCCTATCCTGCAGCCCATGGATCAGAAGGTGATTTCTAATTTTAAAAAGCTGTACATCAAGCACCTGTTCCGGCGCTGCTTTGAGGTGATGGAGAACACAAATCTCACCCTTCGAGAGTTATGGAAGAACCACTTTAACATCGTCATAGGCCTCAGAATTATTGATCAGGTCTGGCTGGGTGTTACAACGAGGACTTTGACCTCTGCATGGAAGAAGCTGTGGCCTGAGGCCATAGCCGAAAGGACCTTCGAAGGATTCGAACCCGGGGTGCCAGTGGAGGAGGAGATAGTGTCTCTGGGAAAATCCATGGGCCTGGAGGTGGATGAGAGAGACGTGAATGAGCTCATCGAGGAGCACTCTCTGGAACTCACCATGGAGGAGTTACAAGAGTTGCAGTCTCAGCAACATGCGGAGGTTCTCCAAGAAATTGGTTTCGAGGAGGAGCCAGAGGTGGAGGAGATCTCTACAAGTGAGATAAAGGAGATCTTGGGAATATGGGAGAGGGTGTCACACTTCGTGGAAAATAAACACCTTGAAAAAGTTGCTACTGGTCGTGCATCGGAGCTGTTCAATGAAACTTGCCTCACCCATTTCAGAAACATTCTGAAAGAGAGGAAGAGGCAAACCTCGTTGGACACGTTTTTTTTGAAATCAGCCCAAAATGCAAAGACCAGTAGCAATTAAGTTCAGTGAAGATTAGTTAAGTTACATTCAGTTTAGGGATAAAGTGTAGCATTAAGAGTGTAACAAGTAGGTAAATATACTTTATAAAACCAGTTTATTCCTTTACATTCTCTTTTATTATGTTTTTATACAATATTTGTCATTTATAAATACATTTTTCTTATTCAAAAACATGTAACAAGAACAACTGGGGTGGCATTTTGGGGGCTGGAACGGATTAACGGCATTTCAATTGATTTCAATGGGGAAATTTGCTTTGAGATACGAGCAACTTGATATATGAGCAAGGTTATGGAATGAATTAAACTCGTATCTCGAGGTACCACTGTATCGGCTTCATAAACTTCTATGTGAAGCTGTGCACTTAATCACAATTTCAGCAAAGTTCTATAAGTTTACATTTCTATAGTAAACTTTAAACTTTCAATTTCATGAACATTATATTTTCTAGGTTTCTTTTTCTATCAATTACAAATATGAAACTTATCTCCTTTTCTTGAATTTCTTTTCAAACAACTCTCACAGGGAATTTGTGTTTATAGCAGAATTTACTGAAGGTTTTAGAATGAGGGAGGAGTTTATAGCTCAGAGGCATAGCATAAAATTAAATATCCTGTTCTTTGAAGTCCATCAGCTTCTTCTATATCCAGGCTCCAGTTTTCCCAGCCTTCCCTAGGTCTCTTCCATTCTCCTTTCCTCACTTCTCCTCTCTTTTCTATAGCCATCCTACACCTGCCTATTTCCTCCAGCAGAGGAGATTGTTTCATAGTATTTCCTATATAATACAAATTTTCTCCTTGGGAAGCACTCAGGTGACAACTGTTAAAATAACAAGTCATTTTTCCTGGCTTTATGAAAAAAATTAATAAATTGTAATATCCCCTTCTTTTTCTTTTCTTTTCCTTCTTCTTGTACTTCCATTTACTTTTCTGGTATTTCTAGGGTTGCAACCTCTAGTATAGAGAATGCTAAGGATAAGCTAACAGAGCATGCTGAAAACCAGGAAAAAGAACAAGCAGAGCATATCAATAGTTTTAGTACTTATTGGGAAAACATAACAATGCTCTGTATGCTTTTTGGTATAGGTTACCATGTAGATGACTGACCAGTAAAATTACAGTTCTGCTCAAAAGGTTAGTAAAAAAGGATGTTTATTTGAATGTATGTGTGTTATTGTAACTCTAAATAAAAGCTTCCAGGATTGGGAATCAAGGAATGGCAGCACAAACTACCCAAGCTTACCTTTCAACTTCCAAATAAAGGTGAACTCAACCTCTTGCCACCCTAAATGATATTCTGGTTTCTTATTTGTAGGAACAAGAACATGTTGGAATTGATGGATTTTTTGCTAAGTAATATTATTAAGAATTATTAATATTAAGAATTAGTTTGCACCACGTAAGCAATAATTTAGAAGGTATAAGACAATGTGCAACATAATCACTAAAAAGTTGATTTGTAGGAGATTAAAGTTCTAACATGTCAGAATATTTATACAATTATTAATTTTCTAAAAAGAGTGATATCATGATCAATTTTACCTATTAGATTTTAATTTAATAAAAATAGCTCTCTTCAGCAGATTTAATAAAATCTTAAAAAATAATAAAAAATCAAATAATTTTTTTCTCTCCAAAAAACAGGTGGTAACAAACTGTTAGAATTTAAATTAGGACAAGTCTGCTGGTGACAAATCTGGTTTTGTTTGTCTGAAAATGTATTTATTTATTTAAAAAACAGTTTTATGGAGGTATAGCTAACATATAATAAATAGCAAATATTTAAAATATACAATTTAGTAAGTTTTGCCATATGTATACAGTTGTGAAACTATCACAGTAAAAATAGTGGACACATATACTGACGCCCCTCAAAAAAATTCCTCCTATGCCTTGTTAATTCCTCCCTCTCCTTACACTGCCCCCAACCACTGATCTTTTTGTTAATATATGAATTAATTTGCATGAGTATATTTTTATTTTTGAAGCCCATTTTTGCCGTGTGTAGAGTTCTAGGTTTTGAGTTATTCTCCATTGCTTTCTAGTTTCCATTGAGATGTTACCTGTCATTTTTATGGCCCTGTTACTTCCTTTTTCTTTTCAGATTTATTGAAATATAATTGACAAAATTGTATATAGTAAAGTGTATTACTTGTTTTGATATACATTTTGAAATGATTGTCAAAATAAAATCCATTACTTCATACTATTAGTATTTAAAAAACTATTTTTATTGATTTAAGAGACAAAGGGAGAGGGAGAGAGATAGAAACATCAATGATGAGAGAGAATCATTGATTAGCTGCCTCTTGCATGCGCATACTAAGGATTGAACCCACAACCTGAGCATGTACCCTGACTGGGGATTGAACCATGTCCTCGTGGTTCAGAAGTCGACCCTCAACCACTGAGCTATGCTAGCTGGGCTACAAAGCATTATTAAAAGAGTTTAAAAAAATACACATGAAGTGGAAAGATATTCTGTGTTCATGGACTGAATGACTCAGCATAGTCAAAATATCATTACTATCCGAAGCAATGCAGAGATTTAATCTAATTCCCATTAAAATGCCAATGACATTTTTTTATTTAAAAATATTTTTATTGATTTCAGAGAGGCAGGGAGAGGGAGAGAGAGATAGAAGCATTAGTGATGAGAGAGAACCATTGATTGGCTGCCTCCTGTGTGTCCCTCATTGGGAATTGAGCCTGAAACCTGGAATGTGCCGTAACTGGGAATTGAACCTGGGACCTATTGGTACATGGGTTGATATTCAATCCACTGAGCCACTACAGCTAGGCTCATTTTTTTTTTTTTTAAATTTCAGATTTGTATGAGACCACAAAAGACCCTGAATGGCCAAAACAATCCTGAGAAAAAAGAACAAAGCTGGGGTTATCACACTATTTGTCTTCAGATTGTACTACAGAGAAACAATGATCAAAACAGCACGGTAAGAGAAAAGCACACTGAGACTCAGAGGAACTGTGGAAGGCATGCACGCAGAGAGGGCGGGTAACTGAATATGAGACTGGCTTTCTCAAGTGGGAGGGAGACAAAAGCTCCTGACTGCACTGAACTTCAGTTCCAGGTGAGACGCTGGGGACCCAGACTCATTTGATGAGAAACTGGACTGTCTGGCAGTGGGCGGAACTCAAGGGGCTTGCGGCAATTACCATGGGACACTGAGTCACAGGGGTCTATTAGGGATATGGGGGAAAAAGAGGAACAATTGTAATAATCTGAACAATAAAGATTTATTAAAAAAAAAAAAGAACCAGTATGGTATTGGCAGAAAAACAGACACACAGACCAATGGAACAGAATTGAGAGCCCAGAAATAAAACCACATATATATGGGCAAAAAGTTTTTGACAAAAGGGGCAAAAACATACAATGAAGAAAAGAAGGCCTCTTCAATATATGGTGCTGGGAAAGTTGGAAAACAAAAGAATGAAGCTGGATTACAGTTTGTTCCCATGTACAAAAATTGTATGTGACATTTTTGTTCTACTCTCTTTGGTCCTCTAGTCTCCTGAAGACTTCTTGCCAAGGTTACAGGATACTTTTCATTTGCTTTAATTCCAGTTATTTAAACTCTGTAATTGTTTATAATCTCCATAAGTAAAATTTTACTTTATGTGAACATGAACATATATAAAGAAAAGACTTTTTCCTTTGGAGATACCCTTTTTCATTCTATTTTCAAGGTTATAGTCATTGCTGATATAAGTTAGTACAATATAACTCTACCCCCAAGACTATCCTGATTAGTCTAGGAGTTGGAATCTGGCCCAAGGTGGAACAACCAGAACCTTCTCTTTGGTGGCTGATAATTCTAGTGACCTGTTTTCTTCTACATTGATAGGAAAAGTAGAAAAAGTGAGTCTAGAGAGAGGACAAGTAGAAAATATAGCAAACACAAAGCAAAACATATAGAGTAGAGATGGAGCGAGGCAACCTAAAGTGTTTGGAAGCCCTGCTTTCAGGTGCTTCTTAACAGCTGGTACAGTTCTTTGGATTGCTGTGGGACATCCCAGAAACCTTAAAATAAACTATAATTGTTAGTTGTTTGAGAAGAATTCTGCAGTACTGTTGCTTCAACTTAGGCATGAAGGAACTGCTCTCCAAGGCCTCATGCTTTAGAAGATTTTCCTCCAGCTCTATCCCCCTTACTTGGGCAAAGAATCTGCAGGGTCAATGGGATATGCCTCTATTCTAGACCACACACTGGATACATGGGATCCAGGGATTCCTACCCAAGTACTTACTAACCTACTTCCAAGACCTCTCTATTGGCTTCATCCCTGGTTCATTTTCCTGTAGGCAGATCGTACAGCCAGTATAACCTCCTCAATCCCCAGAGGTAGCCACAGGATTACTGTTTCTGGTGGGTTGTGAACTGAGGTTGGACTTGCAGGTTGGGGCATTCACTTGGATGTGCAACAAAACCATTTAGGTGTAGAATAGAGCCTTCAGTCAGAAAAATGGGTGACATGCCACTAGTCAGTGTCCGGGGGCTAGGGACTAGGGGCTACCATATTCATGTGTTGATATCCTAAAACTGAGAATTTTAAGCTTGGGAATCTCTCAGTGGTTATCTGGGAGCTCATGAAGGTATGTTTGTCAATATAGAAGGATAGTATATACTTTATATAATAGTCAGTTAGCTTGATTAGAAATTCTGTATATTTATACATGTAGTATGTGGGGTTTCATTTGTTCTCTCTCCTAGGCTCTGCAATTGTTAGAGGTGGGCCTGACCAAACAAGCCAATATTAAGAAAAATAGTCTTATAGTAATTAAATTAATGTTTAATGATTTATAGTAAGTACAAAGGAATTTCTAATAAAACTCTTTTACTAGAACAGACTAGTAAAGAAATTTACTGATTTAAAGCTCATATTGGTTATCTAATGCTGTTACATATTACCCTAAATTGGCAGCTTAAAATTAGAAACATTTATTCATTCTCTCCATGTTGTGAGTCAGAAATCTAGAATCAGTTTAACTGGTTGGTTCTCATTCAAAGTCCCTTACAAGATTGCAGTCCAGAAGTTAGCCAAAGTTACAGTTATGTTGGGCTTGACTGGAGCTGAAAGATCTTTCCTGAGCTTACTCACATAGCTGTTGGTAAGCCTTAGTTCCTTGCTACATGGGCCTCTCCATAGGTTACCTTTGTGACCTCAATAAGATGATAGCTGACTTTTCCCAGAGTGATGAGAGAGGAGAGAGAGAAGAGAGATGAGGAAGGAAGAGAGAGAGAGAGAGAGAGAGAGAGAGAGAGAGAGAGAGAGAGCGCACAAAATGGAGATTTCAGTTTTTTGTAACCTAGTATCAGGAGTGATATATACTATCATTTATACTATATTCTATTGTTAAGACAGGCCATCTCTGGTACGATTGGGAGAGGACTAGTAGAAGTAGTCCTTACTCAATTTATCCAGCCCACTAGTTTGCTTTTGGTTCTTGGAACCCACCAATTCTGTCTCAACTCAGGACCTTTGCATTTGTGGTGTCTCTCTTATGTGCATTTCCTATTGCTTTCGACCCTCTCAAATTTCAGCTTAAAGGTCACCACCGTAGAGAAGCTTTCACTGATCACTGATCACTCATCACTCAACATACAGTAGTTATCTCATCATTCTCTATTCTGTCACATTATTTTAATTCTAAGTGCCCAAACTTAAAGGTATGTTGAGTGAACGAGCCTTAGTAATTATGTGACCTTGGGGAAAAGATAAACTCTTTAAATTTTAATAGCTTTATTTGTATTTAGTAATCCTCTACCCTACCCACTACACAGGCTTTTGTGAGAATCAAATGAGCTAGAATTTTCTATAACCTTTGATGAAACCTTTCCCCCCCTTTTCCTCTGGGGCAGAAAAAAACTAGCTAAGAATGTATTTTTCTATTTCATTTATTAGGTTTCCTTTATCTAACTCTTTTGTAGGACTGCTGTTCATTTCCTTTTCACTTATCCATTCAATGGACTCATATTTACTGCCCTGTAAATGTCTCAGAGGATTTATTTTGAATTAAAGTTATGATTTTACGTGTGAAAAGTATTCAGTTGGGAACAAGGTTAGTAAAGTTTATTCAAAATATAAAATGACATTGTGGTTTTGAATCATAACTAATCATAACATCCCATTGGACATGGGAAGTGGTATGTGCTGTTTAGAAGTTAGTTATGCACAAAAGAACAAATATCCATACATCAAAGCAAACCTTTAATGATGCACAATTGAAGTTCTGGTCATGTTTGAGCCGTTCAGAGTCTAATCAGTAAAACCCCCTTGAGTCAATAATTGCCTTCTCCTCAAATCATTGCAGGTATCTGTTATGCTGTACATTATCCACATAGAAATGAACATATGGTTATTGAACATATAACACAACCGACTTTGTTGGAGAATGTTTCCTTTAGGATACCTTAAAACATTCTTGAGCAGAATATTGTGTGGACTGCTTACTATCCCTTCTGTTCCTGGGGTCATAGGAGGGAAGTTGCTAATCCTTCGTATTAAGAAGAGTGAATAGAGTGCTGCAAGATGTTGGAAAACCCAAACTTTATTTATTTATTTAGAGAGAATCATAATTATCTTTCATGATGAAAACAGCAATAGATAGAGGTTATTTATTTTATTTTTTAAAATTTACTTATATTTATTGATTAAGGTATTACATATGTGTCCTTATCCTCCTTTGCCCTCCCACTTCCCCCCCTCATGCCCTCATCCACTCTAGTCTGTGTCCATTGATTGGGCTTATATGCATGCATACAAGTCCTTTGGTTAATCTCTCCAATTTACCTCCACCCTCCCCTACCTTCCCTCTGAGGTTTGACAATCTAATTGATCTGGATCTGTTTTTGTTCATCAGGTTATGTTGTTATTCCACAAATGAGTGAAATCATGCAATATTTCTGACTGACTTATTTCACTTAGCATAATACTCTTGTTACAGAAAACCAGAAGATGGATGCTTCACTCTCAAGTATTTTTTTAAGTTGGAAGATATTTTTTCTCTCTTGTATAGCATTTTAGGCAACTCAAATATCGAGGAGAGGCTTTTTGAAAGTAGATAAGTACCTTATCTGCAGTTTGTTACTATCTTTTTGTAACAATAACAAAAATAGACATTTGGCATGGTCAAAAAGGAGGGAGGAAGAATTTTATTTTTAATTTATTATTATTATTATTATTTGAGTTTGGAATTATTATTCTTATTATTATTTTATTTTTTTATTAATGTGTTACATGTATACCTATCTTCCCATTGTCCCCCCTCCCAGGCATACCCCAACCCCCCAGTGTCTTTTGTTCATTGGTTATGCTTATATGCACACATACAAGTCCTTTCGTTGATCTCTTATCTACCCCACCTCTCCTTAACCTTCCTGCTGTAATTTGACAGTTTGATGCTTTACTGCCTCTGTATCTATCTTTTTGTTCATCAGTTTATGATGTTCTTTATTATCCACAAATGAGTGAGATCATGTGGTCTTTCTCCTTCATTGACTGGCTTATTTCACTTAGCATAAGGCTCTCCAGTTCCATCCAGGTTGTTGCAAATGGTGAGAATTCCTTCTTTTGTATAGTAGCATAGAATTTCATTGTGTAGATGTACCATAGTTTTCTGATCCACTCATCTGTTGACGGGCACCTAGGCTGTTTCCAAATCTTAGCTATTGCAAATTGTGCTGCTATGAACATAGGGGTGCATAAATCCTTTCTTATTGGTGTTTCTATTTCTTAGGATATATTCCTAAGAGTGGGATTGCTGAGTCAAATGGAAGTTCCATTTTCAGTTTTTTGAGGAAACTCCATTCTGTTCTCCAAAGTGGCTGCACCAGTCTGCATTCCCACCAGCATTGCACGAGGGTTCCTTTTTCTCCGCATACTCTCCAACTCTTGTCATTTGTTGATTTGTTGATGATTGCCATTCTGACAGGTGTGAGATGGTATCGCATTGTCGTTTTGATTTGCATCTCTAGGATAATTAGTGACTTTGAACGTGTTTTCATGTGTCTCTTGGCCTTCCTTCTGTTGTCTTTCAAAAAGGTTCTATTTAGGTCCATTGCCCATTTTTTTATTGGATCATTTATCTTCTTTTTATTAAGTTGTATAAATTGCCTGTAGATATTGGAGATTAAACCTTTATCAGTGATAACATTTGCAAATATGTTCTCCCATACAGTGGGCTTTCTTGTTGTTTTTTTGATGTTTTTTTTTTTTTTTTGCTGTGCAAAAGCTTTTTATTTTGATGTAGTCCCATTTTTTCTTTAGTCTCCATTGCTTTAGGAGCAGTATCAGTGAATAAGTTCTTTTGGCATATGTCTGAGATTGTGCTGCTTGTGGATCCCTCTAGTATTTTTATGGTTTCCTGTCTTATGTTTAAGTCCTGTATCCATTTGGAGTTTATTTTTGTATATGGTGTAAGTTGGTGGTCTAGTTTCATTTTTTTTTGCATGTTATTATTATTATTTTTTAAATAAACCTTTATTGTTCAGTTTATTACAGATGTCTCTCTTTTTTCCCCCCATAGATCCCCTCGACCTGATTCCCCACCCCCCACCCCATGCCCTTAACCTCCACCACTGTCCTCATCTATAGGTGTAAGATTTTTGTCCAACTCTTTCTGCACACTTCACACTCCCTGTCCCTTGAGAATTGTTAGTCCATTCTCTTTCTATGCCCCTAATTCTATTATATTCACCAGTTTATTCTATTCATCAGATTTTTTATTCACTTGATTTTTAGATTCACTTGTTGATAGGTATGTATTTGTTATCACTTTGTTGTTCATAATTTTTATCTTTACCTTTTTATTCTTCTTCCTTTTCTTAAAGAATACCCTTCAGCATTTCATATAATCCTGGTTTGGTGGTGATGAACTCCTTTAGCTTTTTCTTATCTGTGAAGCTCTTTATCTGACTTTCAATTCTGAATGATAGATTTGCTGGGTAGAGTAATCTTGGTTGTAGGTTCTTGCTATTCATCACTTTGAATATTTCCTACCACTCCCTCCTGGCCTGCATAGTTTCTGTTAAGAAATTAGCTGACAGTCATGTGGGTACTCCCTTGTAGGTAACTGTTTTTCTCTTGCTGCTTTCAAGATTCTCTCTTTGTCTTTTGCTTTTGGCATTTTAATTATGATGTGTCTTGATGTGGTCCTCTTTGGATTCCTTTTGTTTGGGATTCTGTGTGCTTCCTGGACTTGCAAGTCCATTTCTTTCACCAGGTAGGGAAAGTTTTTAGTCATTATTTCTTCAAACAGGTTTTCAGTATCTTGCTCTCTCTCTTCTTCTGGCACCCCCATAATTCTGATCTTGGTAAGCTTGAAGTTGTCCCAGAGGCTCCTTACACCATCTTCACATTTTTGGACTCTTTTTTCTTTTTGTTTTTCTGGTTGGGTGATTTTTGCTTCCTCATATTTCAGATCTTTGATTTGATTCTTGGGGTCCTTTAGTCTGCTGTTGGATTTCTGTATATTATTCTTTATTTCAGACAGTGTATGCTTAATTTCTGACTGGTCCTTTTCTATTTTTTTTGGCATTCTCATTAAGATCCTTGAAGGTCTCACTAAGTTTCTCAGAGGTCTCACTAAGTTTCTCGGCGGTTTGTAGAAGATTCTTGAGTAACCTTATAAATGTGGTTTTGAATTCTATATCCATTCATTTGCTTTCCTCCACTTCTTTCATTTGTGACCTGTTTCTTTGTCTCCACATTTAGGCTGCTTCAAAGAATATATGCAACCCCTATGTTCATTACAGCTTTATTTAGAATAGCCAAGATTTGGAAGCAGCCAAGAGTCCATGAGTAGATGAGTGAATAAAACAGCTGTGGTAAATTTACACAATGGAATACTACTTTGATGTAAAAAAGAAGGAAATCTTAACCTGTTGTGATAGCATGGATGGACCTGGAGAGTATTATGCTAAGTGAATTAAGCCATCAGAGAAAGACAAATACCACATGATTTCACTTATATGTTGAATCTAATGAATGGAATAAACAAACAAACAAAATAGAAACAGACTAATAGATACAGGAAACAGAGTGACAGCTGTTAGAAGAAATAGAGGTTAGGGAACTGGGTGAAATGGTGAAAGGCTTAAGTAAAAAAACACACAAAATACTTATAGACACACAATGTGGTTATTACCAGAGGGAAAAAGTGTGTGTGTGTAGAGATAGAAGAGGGGAAAGGGGAGATTAGTGGTGATGGAAGGAGATTTGACTTTAGGTGATGAACACACATTACAATATCCTGATGATGTATTATAGAATTGTACACTTGAAACCTATATAATTTTGTTAATTAGTATCATCCCAATAAATTCAATAAAAATAAAAAAAGGAATTTTTATGTTAACCAGGATGCCCATTTCCTAAATATTCTGTAAAACTGGGGTTTAAATACAACAAATAATCTTATTATATGTATAATACATACATACATTCATAACTGTACATAAACATATACATATAGTATAGACATATAGTATTCACATGTATCCATATATAGTATAAAATGATGTTAAAATAGGAGTTCAACAAATACTCTAAATTAGTATATATCAAATATTAAAGTGACTAGTAAAATAATAAATGAATCGATTTAATGGAGACTATAAAGAACTTTATTTTAAAAAAATGAAGTGACTGGTCAGATTGATCATCTTGTAGGATGGTTCTTAAACCATTCTTACACTTTGAAGATAAAACAAATTCAGAGAAACCAAAAACAAACAAACAAATAAACAAACAAATAAACAAAAAAAACAACAAAAAACCAAAACCAAAACTCAAAAAATTCAGGGAAGTGGATATTCAAGTTAGATTTATGAAGATATTGGGGGAACTATTGATGTACTAAGTTCCCCTCCCATTTCCCTGGAGTAGGTTGTGGAGTACCTGCCCCTCACTTTGAGCTTGGTAAAAGGGGTTTCAGTTGGGCCACTGGAAAGTATTCATGTGTGCCCTGCAATTGGAATCCTGGTGGACTGGTGTCTGACTTCTAGCTGGGAAATGGAAAGGGTCCTAGTGGATTGGTGTCTGACTTCTAGCAGAATCAAAGGAAATGTGACTGCTTTGCTGCCCTCATTCCTGGAGTTGGTAGATAAAAGAGCCATGGGTGTTTCCCATGATTGAAGGTGAGCCATGCATGAGAAAGACACTCGAGCACGTGCACATACACCCCCCCCCCCCACACACACACCCAAGTGTTGGTGGAGTTTGTACTTAAACCTTGCCCAAGAACAACAAACACTTGGAGGAACCATCAGACCACAGCAGAGAGAAGCTGCAGGTATAGCTGGATTCCTGGGGATGAGAAGGCAGTCCCAACCATCAGAGAGAGATGAATTTACAAAAATGATGGGAACTATAGATGAGACAGCCACAACAACACAGATGGAAGGAGGACTTAAGGCAATGTCCCAAAGAGATTAACTTTAGATTCCTGAATGGCTGGGAAGTCCCAAATCAGCTTCTAACAGTAAATAATTAAGAGATGTTCTCTCTTCTTCTGACCCTTGAGGGATCAGAAAGTGCAGTTTAAAAGGATCAGTAGAAATGCAGGTGGTAAATGAGAGCAGAAATCATTCACATTCTTCTCTAAGTACAAATGTCCTATGTGATCCATGTGTGAGTAGCATCCACATATCTGCAGGAGAGAAGCTTGAACTTTGTGTTCAAAATGAAGTTATGATTACCTAGCTTAAACATCTATACTAATAAAAGCCTAGGTGGCCCTAACACCCTCATGTCATACCCTCATGTCATCACAAGTTGGCTACCCCATGTATCACAAGATGGCCACCCCCATGTCATCACAAGATGGTTGGCAGGAAAGGGCAGTTGGGGGCAATCGAACCAGCAGGGGAGCAGTTAGGGGGTGATCAGGCTGGCAGACAGGCAAGTGGTTAGGAGGCAGCAGTCTCAGATTGTGAGAGGGATCCCAGATTAGAGGGTACAGGATGGGCTGAGGGACACTCCCTCTGTGCATGAATTTTGTGCACTGTGCCTTTAATATTAAATATAGATGTCAGACTTTTCGTTTAGGACTTAAAGTAACCATAGGATTAGTCCCTAATAGAGACTAGAAATAAAGTCATGGGTACAGTTGAATTTTCATCCTGGGGCAGAGGAGGACATACTGATTGCTCATACTGTATTTATAAAAAGTGAAGGAAAACATTTGGAAGGATAAACAGCCAACTGTTCCTAAGGGTTACCTCTTGGAGATAAAATGGGATACAGGGAATGGGGGTATTTTATACTAGTATTTTAGGATGGGCATTTCCCCTCTAAATTGGCAGAGTTTGAATTTAACATTTTTAGATTTATATTTTCAAAACCTAACATAATTTAAGTTCTTATGCATGCAAACTTAAATGGACAAACATGTGGCAAGAAATATTCAACGTGATGAACAACAAGAACCTACAACCAAGAATAATCTATCCAGCAAAGCTATCATTCAGAATTGAAGGGCAGATAAAGACCTTCACAGAGAAGAAAAAGCTAGAGGAGTTCATCAACTCCAAACCAGTATTATATGAAATGCTGAAAGGTACCCTTTTAGAAGAGGAAGAAGAAAAAGGTAAAAGACAAAAAATTATGAACAACAAATACACATCT
>JAAGEH010002528.1:48429675-48521200 GCA_011751065.1 Lasiurus cinereus | reverse complement strand
AACTGGTGAATATAATAGAATCAGGAGCACAGAAAGGGAGTAGACTGATAATTCTCAGGAGGACAAAAATCATAAAGCATCAAACAGACTGTGAAATTATAGCAGAAAGATTAAAGTTAGGTGAGGTAAATAAGTGATCAATCAAAGGACTTGTATGCATGCTTATAAACATAACCAATGATCACAGACACTGGGGGGTCGGGGTACGCCTGGGAGGGAGGGGGGGCAATGGGGAGATATGTATAAAAAATTAATAAAAATTAAAAAAATAATAATAATAATCCCATGAGCAGAGGCAGGCAGAACAGTTGGAAGATTCTTCTGGTAGCCCATGTGAGAGTGATGGCTTGGGCTCAGGTAGTAATGGTGGAGAAAGAGAAATGGCTCTGAAGTGAAGAACAGGGAAATTTCAGAAGCAAATAGTTCTGATAATAAAAAAAACCCTCTCCTGCTTAGGTTTTTTGTTGTTTTTTGGGGGGATGGTGGGTGCCCGTGCAGGTGCAAGGAATTCATTGAGCGCTTTCTTGTCCTCCACAGCTCACTCAGATGCCCTCCTTTCCATACACTCTCCCATGCCCAGCATTAATCACTTGTCCAGACTCCCACAGCACTTTGATCCTGGGCCAAAAAAAAAAGGCCTTGCCACTTCCTTCTGTGGTTAGTGGTGTTTATCTCCACTTCCAGATTCTAAGCTCCTGCGGTGCAGATTCCTGTCTTGGGCAGCATAGAGCTTCACAACTAAGAAAGCCTGAACCTGGGGTATGCCTGGGAGGGAGGGGGGGCAATGGGGATATATGTATAAAAAAATTAATAAAAATTTAAAAAAAAAAAGAAAAAGAAAGCCTGAACCATCACACGCATTTCATAAAATATGTGCTAAATGTCTAAAGAAAATCAGTTGAATAGATTCACCATTGGTTAATCAAATGACTGCAGAACCTGCTGGAGAGGACAGGGTGTTCCTTTGCCCCATCCTGAACACAATTCCGGCTTTTCAGAACCTGCCTTACAACCAACCAGCACTGAACACTTTTTCCAGTTAGGAAATTTGGAACTCTTTTGCTTGGGCCTGATTTAGCTACAACCAGATGTCAGGACTGCTTGTATCAAAAGGTGGTTGCTATAATAAGCAGGCCTAACCAAGGTCAAGCATTCCTTCAAATTAGCAATAAGCATTGTCAGGTGTGCATTCCATGGAGCTTAGACTGTTCCCTTCTCTCAGTCACAGGCCCCGATTCCATGGATTCTAGCTGTAAGGGGAATATTTGCTTTTCTGTAAACTCTTCCTATCTGAAGCTTTATAAAAAATAAATAAATAAAGGCCATTATGAATCCCTTGTGATGATTCTGTCCAAACATGTTTCTTGATTTTTTTTTCCCACCTGCTTCAAAGGGTTTCCACAAGCCCAACTACTTTGTCCTCGGACTAAGAGTAGTGATGGGCACATAGCAGGCACTAAATGTATATATTTGCTTTAAAAAGCTAGAAAAACAGTAATCTGAAAACATATCCAACTCTAACCTGTGATTCCCAATTGGTTTTTTTTTTATAATTAGCAAGGATGTGTATTAATTATATTAAAGAATACAATTTTCAGAGCTTATAAAAAATTTAAATTCCCTTTTTTAAAAAATATGTATTGTATTTCACCTTGAGAAGAGACTAACTCTTTGGTCCCACTCTTCCAGGCACCTCACTCCCTAATTACAGCTTAAAACTCAAAGGGATCTGAAATACTTTAGTTCACTAAGATAGAGCATACATACTCTATTTTCAAAGCCATCCTGGGCATCCTATCCACAAATAGACCAAGAGGCTATCAAGTAATCAGAATTGCTATATTCTTCCTACAGCTGCAGTCATCACAGGGACTTTTGACCCTAAGAAGCACCATCAAGCGCTTTAATGGGACCTCAGCCCAGGCCGATACATGGGCAGCCAGAGGACTTGCCCCTTACCCCTCACCTACAATGCAAATACTATTGAACTTGCAGCTGCTTTCAGCTGCCCTCATTCTATTAGGTTATTGCATTCTCCACCAATACTAAGAATTTCATAACTTTCCCTGCTTCCGTTGCTATCTTCCAGTATCATTTTTTTTATAAAAAAAATCTTTAGCAGGGTATTTAGTTTGCATATTAAGTTACTAGTGGTGCACAGATTCATGCATATTGAAAGAAAATTAATTAGAAGAAAAATTTTAATGTAGCTATTTGCCCTTTCTCTATAATAGAAGTGTCAACCAAATTCACAATCAACAACAGCAGATGGAAACACACAACAACAGCAGATTGACGCCAGCGAGTGCTTTATATGTATCACACATGTACAAGTCAACTTAGCCTTTTATAGATATAGAATAAACTTGCTTAATTAGACCTGCTTTCTGATTTAGCTAAACATTTTCCAGTCCAGTGAAGTACCCGAACTTCTCTTTCAGGTAATTGTCAGCAACACAGCAGTAAATATCAACATGAAACAGATGTTATTATATAGATCACACAGGAGAACAAAGGGTAAAATATTTAACTGCCAAAGTGTTTGACTATATTCTGTGCAGTGAGAAAACCTGAAGTTATTTTCAGGGTTCACCATTTCTTACTTCTTTTCAGCTGGGTCAAGTTCCTAAGCTTTCTAAATCTCCATTTTCCGGCTAATGAAAAGAAAATAGGATTCTACCCAGTCTCCTATCTACCTACTCCAGGACTTCTGTGAGGATCAAATGAGATGAGGCACAGGAAAACACTTCACAGTATTTGGTTAAAATGTGAATGTTTGCATCTGGCTATAAAGCAAGTTTTGTTTCTGGGCTGAGCTGGGCTTTGGGCCACATTTTGCACCATGGGGTATCAGCAGCATCAGCTGTGATTTGGTGGGCTGTTGCTCCAGAGTGGTGGCAGGACCTGTGTCCCATGTGGGGGAGGGAAGGCGAGTGTTGCTTTATGGATACCAGATCCATGATGCCATTTCTCTGTGAGCGTCATGGCAGCTCCTACATCGAACACCTGCCCCCTGGTGGTCAGCACACATCATAGCAACAGGTCAGACGGTTGGACACTTAACACATTAGCCTTTTATATATATAGGCTAGAGGCCCGGTGCACAAAATTCATTCTCAGGGGAGTCTTTCAGTCCAGCCTGCACCCACTCCAATCTGGGATCCCTTAGGGGATATTCCAGTGCCGGTTTAGATGCGATCCGACAGGGCCTAAACTGGCATTTGGACATCCCTCTTGCAATCTGAGACCATTGGCTCCTAACCACTCGCCTGCCTGCCTGATGGCCCCTAACCACTCTGCCTGCCTGATTGTCCCTAACCCCTCTGCCTGGCAGCCTAATCACCCCTAACTGCTCTCCAGCCATCCTGATCACCCCTAACTGCTCCCCTGCTGGCCTGATCAACCCTACCAGCTCCCCTGCTAGCCTGATCGCCCCTAACCACCTCTGTCTCAGCCCCCACACCCAGAACCCGGGCTTCCTTCCCTCTGGCTGGCCAAAGGCACCCAGGACCCCTGGCAGCTTGGCCCAGGCTGGTAGCAGGCACCTGGGACCCCCAGCAGCTCGGCCCGGGCCATCAGTAGGTACCCGGGACCGTGGGGAGATTCTCCCAAGACTGCGGGCAGCTTCTTCAGGGCTGGCTGCAGCCATAGGCACCTTGGCCCAGCTTTGTCAGGATGGACATCCAGAAGACGTCAGGTCTAATTAACATACTACCCTTTTATTAGTATAAAGAGACGATTCTAAAGGAGTTTTTGCTCTTTACATTAAAATGGCTCAGAGATCAGTTTTTTAAAGTTAGAGTTGTAGCTTTCTAGAATTTTTATTTCTACCAACATATACTCACCCTCTTTCTAAATAATTATAACAATAATAATAATAAAAAGATTGGAATGCTTCCATTTATTAGCAAGAGTGTTATGACTATTCAGACCAAAGACCAAGGGAGGCTAGGTTATCCTGGAGGCTAGGTTATCCTGGATAGATAAGCAAGGCAGCGAGGCCAGCTGTGGGGACTTCACCTTGAGGGCGCTGGCTGAACCACACTTGAGCAGCAGTTTTCCGAACTTCAAAGGACAATAGATAAAGTTGAAGGCTGGACCAAGGTGGGAAGTCTAACTAGAGACTTCCATTGAAGGTGGGATCTCAAATGGCAACATCCTTTTAGAAGAAAGTAAAAATAATTCATCTCCCACTCCAGATACCAGCCAAGTAAATTGTCTCTGTCAAACCTTAAAACCCTAATGCTAAGTGAAAAGGGGAAAAAAAAACAAACAAACAAAAAAAAAAACCACTTTCCTCTAAGAATTTAAAATCACTATGCAATTAGAAGGAAAAAAGTACTTATAAACACAACAATGTAGATGAATTTCAAAAACATTATATAGACAATTCAAAACCACAGGATGGCCTTCACTGGGCTTTACAAGCTAAAGTCTCACTATTTGCATGCCTCAATAAACCCCAAGCCAATAAAATAGTTTAAAGTCATCCCAGATTGACAGTGCCAGTGACCAGAGTAAGCAAACTATTTCAGGTGTAAGGTCAGAGTAAATAATTTAGACTTTGAGGGCATCCAGTTGCTGTTACAACTACTCAGCTCTGCTGTGGTGGTGCAAAATCAAATGACCATGTGCTAACAAAGGCATGTGGCTGTCTTCCAACATAGTTTTGTTTACAAAAACAGGCAGAGGGCAGGATTCAGCATCTGTGATTGGCCCAAATGAAGATAAAATTTTTTGGATGACAGATCATTATGAAAATTCTCTACACACAAAAAGAAATAAAGCTCCATCAATGATAAGCCATGGGGGAAAAAAGACAGACCCTGACAAGGTCTAAGATTATGAAATAGGTGGGGAAAATTCAAAATCAATACTTATGCTTCAAAACTTAGTTAAGAGTAAGCACATCTGAAAAAGAATCAGCTATAACTCATATAAATGAGCAATGTAAAAATTGAAATTAAAAATTCAATGAAGAGATGTAGCAACAGATTAGATAGAACTAAAGAGAGAATTGGTGAAATGGTAAGACTAAGATTATCTAGAAAGAAGTCTAGAAAAGCAAAGAAATAGAGGCGGGAGGCTGGGCAGGGGGCAGTGGAGGGGTTGAGAAACAGAGAAAAAAACTCATGGACACAGACCACAGTGTGGTGATTGCCAAGGGGAGGGAGGTTTGGGGGAAATGGAAAGGGGTATAGGGAGGGATAAATGGTAATGGACAGAGACTTCACTTGGGCTGGTGAACACACAATACAGTGTACAGATTATGTGTTGTAGAATTGTGCACCTGAAACCTGTATAATTGGTAACCAGTGTCACCCCAATCAATTCAATAAAAAGGAAAAAATATATCAATAGAATGTCCAAAGTACAACATGTGCACTGGAGGTATAATGGCAAGTTACCAAGTTGGATATGCTTTGGCAAGTCTGCTTATACAGGAAAAGTTTCCTCAGGACTGTTCTTTGCACCAGACTGTGATGCAGGACTATTTCCCTGTGCTCTGAGTATATTTACTGTTTCATACATGGCTGCTCATCTGATCTCAGAATGTGCCAGGACATTTCATAAGCCCTGGGAATTCCTAAAACCAGTATCTGTAAACAGAACCAGGACAAAGAATTGAGATTTCAATAAATGAATCTGTGCAAAAGGTTAGATGAAAGGTCTTAACTAATGGGATTTTTCTACCCAATCCTGCCTACCCTTGATATCCTATTACCGTTACAGAAGACACAGGAATACTAAACTCTAGGAACAATATTTCTAAAGTCAGTATAAATAATATAAGGAAAGGCAAATGCAAAAAAAAAAAAAGGAGTTCTAAGGAGCATAAGCTAAATCTAAACAGTATTTATTTACTAAAAACATGTTTTCAATAACATGGCAATTCTTCAAACAACTTGAAAACTAGCTATGCAAGCAAAGACATTCAAAAGTTCTGTTTAAGCCTGGCTGGCTGGCTCAGTGGTTGAGCATCAACCTATGAACCAGGAAGTCATGGTTCGATTCCCCATCAAGTCACATGCCTGGGTTGCGGGCTCAATCCCCAGTGTGGGGTGTGCAGGAGGCAGCCAATCAATGATTCTTTCTCATTATTGATGCTCCTCTCTCTCCCTTTCCCTTCCTCTCTGAAATCAATAAAAATATATTTGGGAGAAAAAAATTCTGATTGAGATAGCATGAGATTTTCCAGTAAATACACAATAGCATTATTGCTTTCACAGTGCTCTTGGAAAGATAAGTTTTATCAGTGTCCAGACAAAATAGTTTTGCCAAAGCATATTCAACTTGGTACTTTGCTATTACCCATTGAAGCTCTCTTGGAGAAAAGAAGAAAAAAGGAACTCTTCTTTCTGGGAAAAAATAAATAAGACAATGAGTTATCATATATATACACTGAGTGGCCAGATTATTATGATCTCTGAATGCATAATAATCTGGCCACTCGGTGTATATATATTAGAGGCCTTGTGCATGAATTCATGCATGGGTAGGGTCCAGCCAGCCTGGCCAGGGGAGAGAACATGGGCAGTTGGCCAGACTGGTTACTGGTTGAACTTCTGGTCAAGAGGACAATTTTCATATTAGCCTCTTTAATATATAGGATATTCACTGAGTGGCCAGATTATTATGCATTCAGAGATCATAATAACCTGGCCACTCAGTGTATATGGTATATTTATAATAACAACATAATATGCAAATTGACCAAACAGCAGAACAACCGTCTAGACGACCTTCTGGACAACCACACTATAATACACACTGGTGCCAGGCCAGTCGAGGCAGGTGCAATGCGATTGGTCGGGGGGGCGAGGGGGGCACCATAGCCCCACAATCGCTCTGCAGAAGGAGGCCCAAGCCACCCTCTGCACAGCAATTGATTGCGGAGCCCCGGCCAGGTGGGCCTGGGCCTCCCTCTGGGCAGCGATCAATCATGAAGCCGTGGCTGGGTGGGTAGGACCTCCCTCTGCTAGGTGATTGAACAGAGAGCCCCCTGTGGTCTATCACCCCACAGAGGCAGGCCCAGGCTACCCAGCCAGTGGCCACAGAGAGAGGCCCAGGCCACCGGCCAGCAACACTCTAGCGGGTATACACGGCTGGCCAGCAATCACCCCACAGAGAAAGGCCCAGGCTAGCCAAGTGATTGCACCCCATGCCTGTTGCTCACATAGGGAGGTGACCAGTGGTGGGGAGGAGGAGACAGCACCACACAAATGGAAAGCAGTGGCAGCAGCAGGGGCAGGGCCAGCTGTTGGCAGCCCAGGGAAGAAAAGCCCTGATAGGTCCTGATTGCCAGCCAAGCCTAGGGACTCTACCCGAGGGGTCCTGGATTGTGAAAGGACACAAGCTAGGCTGAGGGATATCCCTCATGCATGAGTTTTATGCACCGGGCCTCTACTGTGTGCACAAAATCTATATATATATGGATTTGCTGACATTCAGTCAAGATCACCTCAGGTACAGGTTTTTTTTGTTTGTTTTTTTTTTGAGCGGGGGACATAAAGCAAGAAGAAAGGAAAAGATGAGGTTTGGGGGAATGAGAATAACAGAGTAATTAACCAGGAAGGTAGCCTGTTTGCAAATTTTCCTTTGGGATCAAATCCATGTAACTAGATAAGAATCTATACTGGTAATCTTGTGCCAGGCCAACCTATAGTCAGTTAAGAGATAATTGCCTGAGTTCACCAGCAGAATAACTGAGGTCTGTGACTCTGCTCAAGACGGAGTCCACAGGGTCAGAGTCCAGATAACCAGGCCAAACAAAAAGAAGAAAACAATCAAAAACCAGCAACTCATGCTCTCATTTCCCAGATGTTCCAGTCCAATGAAATCTAACTATGTCACTGAAATGAAAAACAATCATTGTTTGTAAGAAAAAAATCTAACTTACTCAAAACCAAAAGATGATAGAGGTGATAGGAAAATAATACCAAACACACTTAGAAATATAGAATTTATTTATATTTACCATAAGGTAGTTTCACATTCTACACATGGGACCAGGAGAGATATAATACTCTCCAAGTTTAACATGGCATTATATTGCTATCAAACATTGCTTATGCTGTGCGTCAAAAAACACTTATTCTCCCCCTTTACAAAATTTAAGGCTCAGTTTCCAAAAGATCATTTTACCACTTATTATTCTGTTTAAGAAACTGGAAAAATTCTGAAACAAATTATAATGCGGTAGAGGGTGAGGGGCAGTGCCACACACAACACTCATTCATACTCCTGCTGAAGACACTAAATGTGATTTTTGTCGTTACTGTAAAAGGCTCCTCCTATTTGAAATGTGTTCGGTTAGAGTAAATGGGAGAAGTACTAGGTCCATATCTTTAGCATACAAACCAGGAAAACTAAAAACGTTATCACCAGTTGCTGGCTAAATGTATTTATTGGCAATGTGCCTACATATAACACACTCACACAGTAACTTGGACTCACTTCTTTTTGGTAAAGCTCACCAAATGTATTTCTCTCTTAACACACTAGTAAAAAATATTAACATTGTCTTTCGGCTTTCAGGTCAGTTGGCCACAGAGTTGTCCTATCTCCTAAATACTGTCCTCCATTTTTCTTTTCAGGTTTTCAGGAGAACATGATCATGATGGTAACCTCACCCCACTATTTAAGAGAGTAAAGGAAGAGGTAAAAAAATGGCATGAGAAAGCTAATCAGGAAAAAAGAATGTGGGATGTTTTTTTGAGAATGATCATATTGGTGACTCCAAACACAAAGAGTTCCAAAAGTGTTTTTGGAATACTTTTTCCTGTAGAAGTATTTCATTCAATAGCATAATCATCTTACAGAAGGCAGAATATGTTTAAACTCAGTCAACTACCTTACAATCCAGGAGGCTAATGCTTAAACAGCAACAACAAAAGGATACCGAAGGGTTCTGCCTCTCACATAAAAAGGTAGAGACAATCATCCAGTAGAAAAGATTTACAATAAAAAAACAAGCAATAAAACAAAACAATGCCTCCCAACACACACACACACGCACACGCACACACCGCACATGCGCACACACCCACGCACGCACACACACTCCTTCTAAGGGCTAGTCAGGGAAGCCAAGCTTTATCTCCAGGTTGGCATTCAGTCTGAATCAGAGTTGAGAGCTCCATTGCCAACAATCATCTTGCTGTAGTTCTTCTGTTGCTCTTCCTTATAAGTGTCCTTCACCTTTTCTCTCTTCAACCCACCATCCCTGGGAATAGAAAGGCAAACAAATAAAAGAGACTCCTAGCAATGACGTAAAACAGTTATCTATTAATATATGCTGCATGGTTTGCCATGATACTTATGCAGCAAGTCAGCAATGGGACAAAGAACACAATTTTGGAAGCAGAATGATCCATAATCCAGTCTCTGCTTTACTGCTAATCAGAGATGTGTTCCTGTGAAGAAGGAACAATCGCTCTGAGGCATGGTTAAAATGTCTCCACTCAGTTTCTTCTTTAGGGATGTTGAACTCAATATGTAGACTCTATATTAAAACTACAATTGTTTAGCTATCTTTTCCCCAAGGAAATCAAAATATTGTTGTTGTTCTCATCTAACTGGCCCCTGTATTACTAGAAAACCATATAGACGATCTATAATAATAAAAGCATAATATCCTAATTAGATAGGACGTCCTTCCGGATGTCCAGGGATGAGAGGGAAGCCCAGATCCCAGGTGCCAGAGGAAAGTGGGTGCCGACAGCCGGAAGAAGGAAGGCCTACTCCTGCATGAATTTTATGCCTCAGGCCTCTAGTTTAAAATATACACATAAGAAATGGTCAGGATACTGAATATGTACAAAGTAAATTTCTTAAAGATAAATCATTACTCAAATCTAAGCCTATGTCTACCAAATTGTATTTTCATTCACAGCACTATATTTGAAACATGTATAATCTTCTATATTCCAAAATAGACTCAGAACAAAACAAAATAATAGTAAGTTGCATTCAACTGGTAGGTAGTGCCTACATAAGCAGCATTCCTTAGCTCAAGAGCCTGTGAATCTTTGAACCCTCTCCAGGGTGGTTAAAACACAGACCTGCCTGGGTTATAAGGACTCTGTGCATGCCTTTCCTTCTTTGGAGAACACAAAGCAACAACAAACTGTAAGAGTTGGGAGGAGACTGGAGTATCAGGGGCCACTCTCCCTCCTAATCAAATATTTTTCATTTCAACTCCTAGGAGGGCATCAACTGAGAACTTGCTTACTTTATACTGTGCTTGTTTAACTTTAACCCAGTTAAGCACAAATGATAATGATGAATAAATCACAGGTTAGCCAGTGAACTTAATGCCATGAAGGCAGAACCTGACCTACAAGCAGATGGTCGTCTGATCCCACTGCAATACTCTAGCCTCTGGAGTCAAACCTAAGCCAGTACACGAGTAAGTCTTCAACTTAAGAATACACAGTGGGCCACAAATCCTCCAGGGATCAGCTGTAAAAAAATATTTCCATGGAAAAAAGTTATAAAGTGTCTTTGGGTCCCCAAAATGCCCACAAAAGCCTCTTTTATCCAAATGAACTGCCTCGGACCATTGCATTTATGAGAACTCTGAATGGTAAGGGAGGGAGAGGGAGACCCAAGAAAGGCGATTCCTTCTTTCCTGGGGTCCAAGCCAAAAATGGCAAAATATGAAGTTAGCAATGTTTTCCCTTGAACATACTGACATTTTTATGTAATTCTCCTTTCCAAGATCCAGTAAACCTCACACTGCCCTAAGCACCCAGCTGTGACTTGCCACCCCTATAGAATTCGAAGTTGTGCCCACTTCCCCTTTGCAGTGACAGCAGATTTTAGTTCTTAAGGCAGCCAGCAGCCATATTTAAAAGCCAGTTTAAGATGATATAATTAAGTTTTCATTTAATCTAAGAAAAAACTGATCCAATTTTGCTAATTTAGGCCTAATAGGTAGATGACAAATACATCTGGAAATGTAGTGAGTTTATTTTCTTTTCAAAGAAGAGGCTAGATAATTAAAATAACCTTTTATTATAAAATTGCTATGGCCTAATAAAAGAAAATTGAAAAATTCTGAGAATCACTTCCAACAGATTTCATTTAAGCCAATTTGATGGGACTCTATTCTGGGGCTGACTCCCCTTCAGCTGTTTTTGTCTCTCAAAGCTTGCTTGCTTGCTTTTCTTTCTGAGATTACTGAGCCAAAGCTCTAAGCTTTTCATAATGGCTTCCAGAGAGGAGTAGGGCTGGGATGTCAGGTAAGAGGAAAGGAGAAAAGTTCAGAAAACAATGAACAAGAAAGCCAAGTAGTTATACAATGAACATGAACCCTTAGGGCATTTGTAAATTAAGTCATTGTAAACTAGGGCATTGGGCCTGTCTCTTCATGATGTTTCACTTATTCCAGCTGAGATAGCATAATACAAATGTTAGTCTTAACCCATCTTAGCCCTAGGGCCAGTCAGTTGCCTTGAATCAAGAAATCAAACTCTGGCCCAGCTGGTGAGTCTCAGTGGTTGAGCGTCCACCCATGAACCAGGAGGTCACGGTCTGATTCCTGGCTTCAACCCCAGTGGGGGCATGCAGGAGGCAGCTGATCGATGTATATCTCTTATCATCGATGCTTCCATCTCTGTCTCCCTCTCCCTAAAATCAATAAAAACATTAAAGGAAAAAAAAACAAACACCTCATACTCTGGGATGGTAAGCCAGGCATTTAATCAGAAACCACCATAAGGCTTCAGCTATCTTGATCTCTCATCCATCTTCCAAGCTTTGTCAATCAGCATAATGAGTTTTCACTGTAAAAATTAGTGGCTTGTTAATTAGCATAATTAGTGGCATGTCCAACCTCTAGTCTGTACTCTAAGGACATGGATATGTCATGTCCTTCTTGCTTTAATTCCTCCCTGCTAGCCATCTGCTGAACACTGAGCAGAGCTGGGCAACCATAAAGTACAAGTGCATTGAGGATGGTAGAGTAACACAGCATGAGCGGGAAGGAAAGGGAGAAACTTCTATCTTATTTAAGCCACTGCTATGTTGTATGAACCCCTGTCACTGTCAGCTAAACCGCCAGCTAACTAGCATATAAATAACACTGTTAAAGTGTTTTTAATTTTAAAAAAGTGGTACTTCTGAAAAATTTCTTACCAGGGAAGCTCAGTCAATCCTCCTTGTCTAGCAATAGCAGACTTAACCCTATTAGCAAACTGGACCGCATCTTCTCCTTCCTGGGGGGAGAAAAATTACAAGTATATCCTGAGTTCACAGTTTTCAAATCATGCTTTATAAATGTCTCCAAATAATTTAGATTTATTTTAAAAAATGACTCACATTTTAGCTCAAATATGTTTGAGTCTCAATCAAGCAACTATCATTCATTTTATTAAGAAAATGCAGTGCTGTGTTGTTTCATTTTTTTTAACCAGGTGTACATATTTATTACGCTCTCTGTTAGTCTTATCCAAGATACAACATTCCTTAATACCTGTAGGCCCTATAAACTAACAACAATTATAAAAATTATTATGGAAAACAGTCTCTGAATATAAAATGGCCTAATTTGAGAACTACAGTTTTTTAAAGAAGGACATTTGCAATTTATTTATATACATATATTTATATGTTATCAATTTTTAGAGAAAGAGGAAGGAAGAAGGAAAGAGAGAGAAAAACATTGATCTGCTGCCTCTGCACACCCACTACTGGGCATCAAGCCAGCAACCTGGGCATGTGCCCTGACCGGAATCTAGCCGGCAACCTTTTGGTGCACAGATGATGCCCAACCAAGTGAGCCACACCCACCAGGGCCAAAAGAGCAACATTTTTTAAAAAATGACTCCTTTTCCTGAGAAAGCAGAAGGGCAGTCCAGGTCCAGCTAATGTGAGGAAGGGAAGACATCCAGGTTTTCAGGTAAAGGTTTTCTCATTTTTTATCTAATTAAAACCCCAAAGAGCAGCTATTGTTTTCTGTGGCCTACCTCTCTCGTCATGGGGGGCAAGTACCACACATCACAGACGATGGCCCAGCTGGTCATCATTCGAAGCAGATAGCTCACCATGTTGTATTTACTACTATTCCAAAAGGCATCACCAAACTGAGGGTTATACTGAGAGAAAGAAAAGAAAACATGTCCCAGTTATGAATTAAGTGCTGGCTTCTCTTATCCAAGTCAATGCTTTCAAGGTGGCAGGCCCAACCTCTCTTAAGATTGAAAAAAAGAAGGAAATTTCTTTGCTTGACAGAAATGATCAAGGAAGTAAACCAGTCCAGCAAACTCCTCTGACCACATCCCAGAGCACTGCAACAAGAGGCTAACTGACTATTTTTTTTAAGAGTTTATTTGAGCCAGACTGATGACATATGCCAGGTACATGACCCTTAAATGTCTGTGTCTCCCCCGCCCACTTAATTGGAAGGTGGGTGAAAATAGGGACAATATCTGTTTTGCTCAGCACTGACTATGTGCTCAGTATTCAGGCTTTGGCTTGGCTTGAAGTCCCCTGGTACATATCCTATCCATATCCATAGCGAGAGAATGATCAAGCAAATGAGCAAAATGTAAACAGCTGGTGAATCTGAGTAAAGTATATACAACTGCTCCTTATTCTCACCAATTTTTAATTATCAAGTAACTAAGTGCCCTTTTCTGAAGGGAAGAGGGGAATCTGTTTTACCTTAATTGCAACTGGATATATGGTTCCTCCAATTTCAAAGCTTCCCTTTTTAAACATCATGACTGAAGTATTATTGATGCAAGTTCCTGCAGGAAAATGGGGAGGGGGGGTTACTTTGATATAAAGTAATTTAAATTACTCAAATCAAATCAAAATTGCAGACATTTTACTACCATTTCACAAATTGATTCCTGCTTAAGTAGTAATTTGATAGTTCCAAGCAGGTCTCATGAGAAACTTTTACTTTATTATTGAATACTTTAGAGATACAACTTCTTCACAACCGGCAATAATTTCAACACATTTAAAATAAGGACCTCGGAAAAGTTATGGACAATACCTTCCTAAGTTCATTACCCAAAAATAACTTTTAAGATGAAAAAGGAATGACTTCCAGCAAATCTCAAAAGAAAGGAGGGAATTACTAGTTCAGAGAAAGCCATTCCATGCCAATAAGACAGCAGATGTAGGCTAAAAATGTCAATTCCAGAACAATCCAAATCCTCATACATTTTTAGTGCTTGTTATCAACTATAACTTGGTAGGCAGTCTTTCTCTTACCTTCAGGGAAGATTAATATGGGTAATTTTTTCTTATCAGCAATGTGTTCTCGTAGTCTATGAAGAAAAATAAAAGATCAAAATTATATCTATAAAGAGAGAGAAAGATGGAAATCCTCTCTGATATTCTCTATACTCTACTATCACAAATATATGGAAAAGCATTAAGGAGAACAAAAAACAGATATAAGTCAAGAAAATAAATTCAAGTGGGTCCCTTTCTTAAAAAAAAGTTCCATTTCTCTCATCTCAAAGTGAGGTGATTGGCAGTGTCTTCTGCCCACTCTTTAAAAACAGATGTTGGGCAGACATATAACAGGAGCTCTGGAGTCCCTGTCATGAGCTTTGTGCCCTTTCTTCTACACTTTTATTACACCATCTGAAAAATGGGGATATTGATTGCTAGACCTGCTTACCTATGGCCATTAAGTGGAGAACATTCCTTAAATGGGTCAGGCTGAACTTTCCTAGGAAATATGCACTATAATAAAGCCTGTAAATTCTTCCAGGCTTAGGTTCTATCCTCCCTGCAGCCAGCCCTGTATTCCAACTGCTCATCAGAAGCTAGAAAGGCTGAGTCAGGGAAATTACAGCCACCAGAGTGGCCCACTGATAATAACCTCCCACTGCTATTCCCCATCTAGAGGGTAGTTATTCTAACAGATTTCAGTAAGTACTTTTCATTTTATCCTTAAAAGCATGACTCACCTTCATGCTTATAGAAGCAATGACAAGAGTGCCTTCATTTAAAGGCCTCAGACAAAAAAAGTATTTCCCAAAAAAGGTTTCTGGTAGCTCATCTCTATCCTGTTTCATAAAGAGATTAGTTCTGTCTGTCTCCAGGTAGATTTAAATAGTAACAGACTTTCAGCAAACATCAACCTATTAATTTATTGATGTAATCTATTGATTCACCAAACAGTTACAAATTATTTAACTTCCTAGGTAATAATTTTTAACTTTGAATATTCAATAACTGGACTATACTTAAATCACCACAATATAAACTGATGGGCTTTCTAATCTCATCATATGCCCCACTATTCCTGCACAATTAAAACTTTTAAAAATCTAGCTAAGATAAGAGATATAACTAGAAAAAGCCTACCATAAAGAGAGCTCCATGTTTTAGCTTTAATCTTAGCACTGTTCCTCCCTCTCGGGTAGGAAGGCCAAGATTTATCAGATTTTATGCTATGCCAATGGGTGGTGAGTAATGTCACTACTTACCTCTTAATAACCAGGTGTCGATCCCTCATTTCTGAGCGTTCAAACCAGACATGTGGGCAAGCCTTAACCATAGCTCTCTGAATAATTCCCATCAATCCACCATGAACCTGGCCAACCTAGAAATATCATCAGAAAGAGAAAAAATGTAAATGTAAAGGCACAGTTATTCAAAAGTCCTGTGTGTGTGTGTGTGTGTGTGTGTGTGTGTGTGTTTAAGTAGGAGTAACTTCCTATTTCCCAGTAGAAAAGATCAAACTTCTTCTACTGACTAAAGTTATTAGCCTATACAAAGGAAATGAATGGCCAAATATAAGCAAAAGGTGTTCTTTAGTAGCACCTTTGAATTTTAAACTATATTGATATAATAGCTATACTATAGGTTTTAAAAGTAGAGTAGTCAAGATTAAGAGAAATTCAAATTAAAACTACACTGAAATACTACTTCTCACCTCTCAGACTGAAAAAGAACCAAAGCTTGACAATGTACTCTAAACCAAGGCTGTGGGAAATGGGCCCTCTCGTACATTGCTTGGGATAGGGGAGATAACACCCATGGGAGGAAATTTCACAATACCTTATCAAAACTTCATATATATTTATCCTTCAACTCAATAATTCTACTTCTAGAAACTTGTGCTGAAGATAGACTATTTCACTCCAACAAAATGAAAAATATATGTGCACAACGTTGAAGCGGCTTCCTTCAAATGCTTCCCCAGAAGAGTGCACCCGATGGAGTACTACTATGCATCTGTGACAAGAACAAGGTTGAACTCTATGACTGATAAATGACTTCCAGGAGACATTATTTAATGGGAAAAAAGCAACCTGCAAAGAGCAAATGTTATACAATACTTTTTGTATGAGACAGAGGGGGAAATGTGCATATATATTTGTTTACCTTTACAAAAATAAAGAATAACCAAAAACAATGAAATTGGAATCTTATAAGGGTAGAAAGGAATGAGGTAGAATGGAAGGAATGGGGTAGTATGCCTTTAAATAAAAATGTTTTGACATTTGGAAACATATTAATGTCTTACATATTCAAAAATTAAATCAACAAGGATGGGATTAGCAAACTGAGAGCAAATGAACCCAGCTGTATTTTAAGTGAATAAAAGAACAATGCTGAAGCAAGATGGAGAGGAAGGGCACATGGGAAGACAAGAAATTTATAAAGATGGTATTTGACCACACACCCTCATCTTGGATGGGGTACCAAGAACTGCAAAATACCCTAAATTATTCTTACATTTGTTTCTCCTAGTAAAACAGGTGAAGCAATTCTGAAACAATTTTGGATATATTATAGAATTGAGAAAATCAATTGATATTTTTGGGAAACAGAACATTCACAGTGAAAAAAGGAAGATAAAATATGGATTGGGGAAAGCAAGGAAGACCCTTATAAATTGGAAAAATTTATATAAACTCATATATCTAATATTATTATATCATCTAGAGGTTCAGTGAATGAAATTCATGCATGGGGGTGGGAAATGCATGGGGGAAATGTCCCTCAGCCCAGCCTGCACCCTCTCCAATCTGGGACCCTTGGAGGGATGTCCAACTGCCCATTTAGGCCCTATCCCAAATGGGCAGTCAGACATCCTCTCATAATCCAGGACAGCTAGCTCCCAACTGCTCACCTGCCTGCCTTTCTGATTACTCCAAACCACTTCTGCCTGCCAGCCTGATTACCCCCAACCACTCCCCTGCCAGCCTGTTTGCCTCTAACTGCCCTCCCCTGCAGGCCTGGTCACCCCTAACTGTCCTTCCCTGCAGGCCTGGTCCCCCCAACTGCTCTCCCCTGCAGGCCTGGGTCCCCCACAACTGCCCTTCCCTACAGGCCTGGTCACCCCCAACTTCCCCCCTCTGCCAGCCTGGCCACCCCTAACTGCCCTCCCCCGCAGGCTTGATCACACTCAACTGCCTTCCCTTGAAGGCCTGGTCCCTCCCAACTTCCCTCCCCTGATGGCCATTTGTGGTGGCCATCTTATGTCCATGTGGGACAGGATCTTTGACCACATGGAGCCAGTCATTTTGTGTGTTGGAGTGATGGTCAATCTGCATATTACTCTTTTATTAGATAGAATAGAGGCCTGCTTCATGGGTGGGGGCCAGCTGGTTTGCCCTGAAGTGTGTCCCAGATCAACATGGGGGTTCCCTTGGGGCATGGAGTGGCCTGGGCGAGAGGCCTGTAGTGGTTTGTAGGACAGCCACACACCCCAGTGACCCAAGTAGAGGCCCTAGTCTCTGGGATTTATTTATCTTCTACAACTGAAACTTTGTAGCCTAGAGCAGAGCCAAGCCTCCTGCTCACTCCATGCAGCCGCCATTTTTGTTGGGACTTATTTATGTTCTATAATTGAAACTTTGTAGCCTTAAGCAAAGGCCAAGACAGGCCAGGGCTGCAGAAGCTTGGCTTCCTCCATTGCTGGGGGCAGCCCTAGCCTCCTGCTCTCTCCAGCTCTGTGGCTGCCGCCATTTTTGTTGGGTTTTATTTATCTTCTATAATTGAAACTCTGTAGCCTTGAGTGGAGGTCTGGGCCTGCCAAGGTGTGTGGAAAGCTTGGCTTCCTCCATTGCCGGGAAAACCCAAACCTCCCTCCTGCTCGCTCCATGGCCGCAGCCATCTTGGTTGGGGTTAATTTGCATACTTGCTCCTGATAGGCTGGTGGGTGTAGCAGAGTGATGGTTAATTTGCACATTATTCTTTTATTAGATAGGTTATTAAAAATAACATTAGGAATTTTAAATATAAATATATTAAAATATAAATATTTTACATGCATTTTTATAAAGAAAGCTAATGTATGAGAGTGCAAATAATAAAGCAAATGGGCCAAATATTAACAATACATACATGTGGATAAAGGACACATGGATGTTGTATGTAACATTTTTATTATTTCAACTTCAATAGAAATATTTCTAAATTATAAAAAAAAAAAGTAGAGATCTTTGCTTAGGAGGGGAAAATACCTTTGAAAAGCCACTGAGATGGGATCTTGAACATTCTTCAAATACATAGTTCATTTTTAACCAAAAGAAACTAAATATGACCTCTTGAGGGTAGCAGTGGTTTCCTCCCTTCTTCCCCCCATTCCCGCCTCTGATTGAAATCCAAATGGCTTTGGATTTCTATTACTCAACACATTATAAAGTTCATAAGTACTATACTTTTCTAAATCTTGACTAATATTGTGATTGCAACTATACATGCTCATAAAGCACAGAAAATGCCAACAAAATTCTGAAGCCTTCAGTCACAAATAAGCTATGCTCAACTCTTGTTGACAAGGACACTGAATGAATATGGTCTCAGAAACACAAAACCATGATTAGGTAAGTTGGTTAAAATGCCTGAACCTCTGCTTTCTTATCTATAACAAAATGTCAATTCTAACTTCACTGAATTTCAGGGAAAGTCGAGTATAATGGATGTGAAAGTTTCTATCCACATAAATGGAAGGAATTATTATAGACTCCCATAACTATGCTAAGGAGAGTGGGGGGAGTGGGACGTCTATCAAGAGTTGTTAACTTGAAGCTGCTTGGAAGGGCTTTCTGGAGATCCACAGACATCTAGAAATTAGACACAGAATTATGATTGTATGATGCATAAGTATGTTGTTGTTGTAATTTGTTTATTTTCCTTAAAAAAATTACATAACTATTAACAGATCCCTAACCTAAAAAAGGTTAAGAAGTACCAATTCCCAAAAGTTTATGCAGAAAGTTAGTTAATGCTCCCTTAGATTCAGAGCGAACCCAATGACTTAGAGAAATTTAGCAATGTGTTACATATATGTGAAATCCTATTTTAGACAGATTAAAATACCTAACAATAAGTAAGGAATTTTCACAAAGGCCTTCAAAACCCCCCCAGTGATTGTATAAACTGTGTACAGTCAAATACATGTGTTGAACTCCCACTCTCCTACCTACAGCAGACAATGAATAGTGGTTTCCTTCAAATGCCTCCCCAGAAAAGTACATCAACCATGACTGTTAGTCACTAAAGCTGAGAAGTGGAAAAAAAAGAAAACAAAAAAACAAACCAAAAAACATGTGTTCTTCCTGAAGCCCAAGCCACCACCACCAAAGGATATGAAAAGAGGATTCCCCAAGACTGTGGGTTATGGGGTTTGTGTAGGGTTTTCTTTTCTTTTTTTATTTTAGGGCTATAGACAAGAATTGAAAAAGACAGTGTGGTGTAAATATTTGCCTTTCTTGTTTAATCTTTATTAAAGGGATTGTTTGTTTGTTTGTTGTTTTAAATTGCATATGACTCCCTGAAGGAAGGCAGAACTAACTTGGCTGGTAAGGGATTTTCATAGATCTAATGCAGAAGACTTTAATCTCTGAAAGTGTTATTAAACATAGCAGGGATTTTAGAAGCAAGATGGAATCAATTTGATAAAGTCCTATCAAACTCAAGTGTGTCTGCATTTCAGTAAGTTAAATTTCTATTACCTTAAATATATTTTTTCTTTCTTTTTCTTACACTATATGTTCATGTAAATAATGTGTATAACATATAGCTATAGTAGTATAACCCAGTCACTTTCGAATATAAAACTTTCTGATTTGTGCCCAAATAAATTTAAAATTTGAGCAAGCCACAAAACATGGAACTACTTGAAATATCAATAAGCTGCTCTTACCATAGCATAGCATCCATCCGTTGTTAAGATCAAAACATCTATTGGGGAGGTATGGTTGGCAACACAAATGCCTCCCTTCTGGGGTCTGTACTCCCTGCAATCACAAACAATGGTAAATACTAAACCTTGAAAAATGGCCACTATTTAGCAGAATAGCACATAGAGATTCATCCTATTTTGTATTTAAAAAGTCCATTAAAAAAATAAAGTGCGAAGTATATGGGCCCACCTTAAAAAGGTTACCTGTGGGGGTCTATCTGATTTAAACAGTGGTGAAAGGGATTGGGACAAGAGTATAAGAAAAAGAATCCTTGACTTTCCTGTTATATATTTTTATGTTATTTTTTTTGTAATGACCGGATTTTCCTTTTATGATGAAAATATAATTTTAATATATTAGACTGAATTACAAAGATTCTATAATTTTAATAAATTTTGTGTTAAGTTTCATTTATTTTATCTTAAGCATGTTCCTGTTATTTCCATCTTCACAGCATCACTTTTAGAGCCTTTACAGTGATCCACAGAGTAAATTTACTATTGGTTCCTTTCTACCTTCTATCCCCCTAAAACAGAAGTTGGCAAACTTTTCTTATCACAGGCCACAGAGTAAATGCTTTAAGCTTTGCAAGCCAGCCAATCTCTGTCAAAACTATAGGACTCTGCTGGTTTGGCACAAGGCAACCACAGACAATACATAAATGAATGAGCATGGCTGTGTTCCACTAAAACTTTATTTACAGAAAACAGATGGTGGAACACATTTAGCCTACGGGCCCATAGCTTAGTTTGCTGACCTCTGTCTTAGAGTTCAACCAGTACTGGACACTAATGAAACAAAGCAATTTTCTTTGGTCCTATGCAGAGAAGGGAACCAAATGCATAACAACTTTAGCATATTTTCCTTAAAAATGAAAAGCAATTCTATAAAAAGTTATGAATTCCTCTCTATGTAATTAAAGCACCTTTCCTGTGGAAGATATCTCCTCTGTTCACATTTCTTCCAAAGCACTTCCTCTTATTCCTCACCCCAAAACTCATAGCTCGATTACAAAATCATATCATGTTAGAAACTGAAGGGACCTTTTATGTTGGTAGCACATGAGGAAGCCAAATAATAAGATGTTTCCCATCCACAAATGAAATAGAAGGACCCAATCCCTAAAAAATTAAAGGCTTGTCCTAGAATTTTTAAAACAATGATATTAAATGTAAGAAAAAATAAAGTTGAGTTAAGAGAAAAGTTAGCAATCAAAATTCCTCTCATTTAGCTTATAACTTCATTTAGCTACCGTTATCCTCTACAACTAAGGGTAAGGAAAGCAGAATGTTGGGGTCCATATTAAGGCTCAGTTATGGAATTTTAGAAGGGTCAGGAGTGAGAACACAGAGTAGGCTTCCAGATTCCAAGTCTGGTCTCTTTCCCCCTCACTAATGGCCTGTTACCTTTACCACTGTTTAAGTCAGACAGACCTCATTCAAAATCTCACTGCCACTTACTATGCAACCCCAGACAAACAATCCCAGAGCCCCCATTTCTTCGCCTCTCAAACAGGATAACAGTGCCTTCTCAGAGGGAAGACCTCGAGAAGACAGGCCTGCCCTGCACACCACAAATGCCCAGTGACCAAGTGTCATTACATTGGTATGTCCCTTCTGCAAACGGATTGCTTTTTTAAAGAGTTTTGTGTGTGGTTATGTCTATGACACTCTAAGAGATAGGATGAAAACACAGGAAGTCCTCTCATTTCACCTGTCCATCACGCACTGACCTAACCTAGAGAAAGCCAGGCCCGAAGCCAGCAGATACTCACCTGTTGTGATAATGAATGGTCCCAGAGAGGGCGCGCACACAGATCCGGCAGCACGTCAGGTGAACCAGCTCACTTAGCCAGTTTTTGAAGCTGAAGGAAAGAAAAAACATTTTATTTACAATTCTGGGCATTCCTAGGAAATAATACAATAAAACCTTTAATGTGCTCCTTCACAGCAGCAGTCTGTGCTCTGAAACACAAGCACAATTCAATTCTCAGAGTCTCACTGAGGCACTTAGGACAAAATGCTAAAGGAAAATAGACCCCTCCCGACTCGACTCTCCCCATAAGTTTCTGATCAAGAAAGATAAGCTGGAGCTTCTTTGGTCTCAGCCTTATGAGGTTGACAATATTATAAGACTCTCACTTTCCTTAAGTTCCTCAGTCATTTTCTTTCTTCTCTTTCTTTCCCCTTTGAAAATATAACTTCTTGGGACTTTTGTGAGTGTAGGTTTGAAAATCAAATCAAGAATATGAAGTAGCTGAAACCGGTTTGACTCAGTGGATAGAGCGTCGGCCTGGGGACTAAAAGGTCCCAGGTTCAATTCCGGTCAAGGGCATGTACCTTGGTTGCGGCACATTCTCATTACAGGGTGTGCAGGAGGCAGCTGATCAATGTTTTTCTCTCATTGATGTTTCTAACTCTCTATCCCTTTTCCTTCCTCTCTATTAAAAAAATCAACAAAATATATATATTTTTTAAAAAGAATATGAAGTAAGCAGGATTTTAACAAGTGTGTTGAGGCCATAATTTGATACTGTACATAGGAATTCAACAAATATTCTCTTTGTGGACATAGCTAAGAAGAGTGCAATCCTATTTACGGCTGGTGAAAGGAAACATGTCACCTGCTGTCTGGAAGCTGCCCAACCAGTGTAGTTCCAATAACCAACAAGCTGATCCCAATGAAAGCCAAAGTAACCCTGAAAAGGAAAGGGGGTGCAAAAGTTTAGTTGAATAGTAGGGGTAAAGGAAAATAACCAGAAAGTTCATAAATAATAAAATTATAGACAAATTGTGGAGCATCCATGCCATGGGATATGGTACAGCCATAAAAACTGGATAAATCTATAGATTCTGACATGGAAAAATGGTCCGTGGTACTTTTTTGAGAGCAAAAAAAGCAAAGTTTCAAAACAATGTATGGAAAACAATGACACTTTCAAAACAACAGCAGGTACATGAATCATCTACAATACACAGAGAAGGCCTGGAAATTGATTCACAAACCATGAAGTTCAATCTACATAGTCATCAGAGTGGGCTAGTGAAGGGAACAAATTAAAAGTCTTGACCATCTACTTTATTGTTTTAATTTTTAAATTATTCTAAATTATTTCAAATTAATATATAGTAACTTCTCTTTTGAGAAGTTAGTTTTATGTTGTATAAAGGAGTCATTTCGGGTTGAAAGTAGTCATCGTGTTTTGTTCAGGGTACTTCGGGGTGGTGTGACAGGTTGTAAAAGAAAAATCTTGCAAAGGTCTAAAATCATTTGGTTTTCCTGGATTTTTTAATAACAGGTGAGCAAAAGGGTACAATTCAAAATTTTCTTAAAGATATTTAAAATTTATAACAGATGGCAAAATAAATTATACTTATAGGCTCATTCATAATAAGAACTCCAAATTATATATTCCTCAATGCAAACTTTTGGTCAGTTCAAGATAACTTGAAAGTTAGCAAACAAGATGACTGACAATATTTTAAATCTCCACACAGGCACTTTCTCATTTTTGAAAAGTGCTTTTAATATATATTTCAATAACTTCAAAAATAACATCATTTTAGAAATTAAATAGAATTACTCAAAAAGAAAAACTTGAGTTTTATAATCTTTCAAAATAAATGGTTTTCCTCATAAACACCTAATACGAGTATTAAAGTCTTGATTTAACACCTTGTTTGTTGTTGTTGCTGCTATTCATCTTCACCCGAGGATATTTTTCCATTGATTTTTAAAGACAGTAGAGACCAGCCATCATGGCTCAATGGTTGAGGGTTGACTAAAAGGTCAAGGTTCGATTCTCAGTCAGGGCAAATGCCTGGGTTGCTGGCTTGATCCCTAGTGTGGGGCATGCAAGAGGCAGCCAATCATTGATGTTTCTATCTCTCTCTCCCTTTCCCTTCCTCTCTGAAATCAATAAAAATACATTTAAAATAAATAAAAATAAATAAAGAGCATGAAAAGGAGGGGAAGAGACAGACAGAGAAACATCAAGATACATTGATTGGTTGCCTCACACACAAGCACCTGGAATGAGCCTACAACTGAAATAACTCGCTCTTGACCAGGAATTAAACCTGGGACCCTTCAGTCCACAGGCCGAGCTCTATCCACTCAGATTATCTAGGGTGGTTTAACACTTTTTGACACAGCAATTAGAAGTTCAAATTAAGTTTCCTTTAGCTGCCATATTTTCATATCTGTCTCTGATGATAATTAAGTATGCAAAAATTTTAAATGTTTTGCCACATTGCTCTAATGACAATCACTTGTTCCTACACATTAAATCAGAATTGTGTTCCAAACCATTGAAGGTTTTTGTGTGCTAGACTGACAAGCCAGAAAATTTTGTTTTCCAGTTTAAGTGAACAAACAGGAGAATTCTCTTAGATGACACAAAGTTTTCAGACACAATCTGTTAACGAGGTTTTATTAAGAACTTTATGGAGCTATAATTCACATGTCATAAAATTCACCCATTTAAAATGTACAATCCAATTGGTTTTGGCATATTCACAGTTGTACAACTACCAACACAATCATTTTTAACACAATCTGGTTGTTTTCTTTAATGCTAACATTATAGCGATTCCTTCTTTTAAACACCAGTTTTAAAGCAATCCTATCTAATAAAAGAGCAATATGCAAATTGACCATACCTCTACTATACCACAAACCATGCCCACCAGCCAATCAGAGCAAGTATGCAAATTAACCCAACTAAGAGAGAGCAGGACAAAGACTTGGATTGCCCAAGCTTTCCATATAGAAGATAAATAAATCCTAGATAACAGGGCCTCCATTTGGGTCACGGGGGGGAGGGGGGGTGGGGAAGGTGGCCAGCCTGCAAACCACCACATGCCCCTCATCTAGGCCACTCCACGCCCCAAGGGAACACCCACCCTGATCCAGAACACCCTTTAGGGCAAACCAGCTGGCCCCCACCCATGCAGCAGGCCTCTATCCTATCCAATAAAAGAGTAATATGCAGACTGACCATCACTCCAACACACAAGATGACTGCCCCCATGTGGTCAAAAGATCCTATCCCCATGTGGACACAAGATGGCCACCACAAGATGGCCAGCAGGGGAGGGCAATTGGCAGGGACCAGGCATGCAAGGGAGGGAAGTTGGGGGTAATCTGGCCAGCAGGGGAGGGCAGTTAGGAGAGACCAGGACTGCAAGGGAAGCAACTGGGGGTGATCAAGCCTGCAGGGGAGGGCAATTAGGGGTGACCAGGCCAGCAGAGGAGGGAAGTTAGGGGTGACCAGGCTTGCAGGGGAGGGCAGTTAGGGGTGACCAGGCCCACAGGGAAGGGAACTTAGGAGCAAACAGGCTGGCAGGGGAGCAGTTAGGCATCCTTCAGGCTGGCAGGGGAGTGGTTAGGGGGTGATCAGGCTGACAGGCAGAAGCAGTTAGGGGCAATCAGGAAGGCAGGCAGGTGAGCAGTTGGGAGCTAGCAGTTCTGGATTGTGAGAGGGATGTCCCAGATTGGAGAGGGAGCAGGCTGGACTGAAGGACACCGTGCCCCCATGCATGAATTTCATGCACTGGGCCTCTAGTCTTACCTAATAATAGACAAACATGTAAATTGATCATACCTCTACTACACCCATAGCCAATCAGAGTGAGTATGCAAATTAACCCAGCAAAAATGACAGTTAATTTGCATATATAGGCACCCAGTGCCTGGGTCCCAAAACATCCTGGCACTCAGGTCACTGAGGTAGGCCCTGCATGGACCCTGAGCAGCCCGGGAAGGGCCTGAGCCAGGGGCTTCCTGAGCAGGGACAAGCCTGCGATCAGAGCCAAGAAGGCAGGGGCGGAGCCAGCAATTGGAGGAAACTGGGGGTTCCCTTCCCAGGCCTAAAGCATCAGCCAGAGACTTTAAGCCTGGGTAGGGACAGAGCTGGTGATCAGAGGGAGGTGGGGGTCCACTGCCCAGACCTAAAGCCTCAGCCAGAGGCTTAGGCTTTAGGCCTGGGCAGGGGTGGAGCCGGCGATCAGAGGCTATTGGCAACCAGTGTGAACTACAGAGGAAACACCTTTTCTGATTGCTCATTGACTAAGCTTCCTATACGCCACTGGTAATATTCTTAGTAACTTGGGTAATAAGAATCCAAAAAGGTGATTTAGGGTTTTTCCACCACACTTCTGGAGAAAAAAATGAAGGTCCGCTGCTGGAAGGCTAAGAAATGTCATATCCTGCCCTAGCTGGTTTGGCTCAGTGGATAGAGCCTCAGCCTGCCAACTGCTGGGTCCAGTTCAATTCTGATCAATGGCATGTACCTAGGTTGCAGGCTCCTCCCTGGTGGGGGCCCAGGTCAGGGCTCATGCAGCAGGCAACCAATCAAAGTGTTCCTCTCATTTTGATGTCTCTCTCTGTCTTTTCTTTTCTTTCCCACATTCTCTAAAATGGAAACATATCCTCAGGTGAGGATAATAAAGAAAGAAATGTCATATCCTATGAAAACCACATCTTGAAAATGCCTAAAAAAAGTTGTCATTTTTTCATGGTGAAGGGACTGCAGTCTGTGTTGATGAAACCATCTTGGTGGCTGTGGTGACTGGCAGTGGCTGCAGCAGCGGGGTGATGGGGCTGGTGCTTTCCCCTGATCAGCCCCATCGCCTCCCACAAAGGGAGGCCAGACTGTGGCTTAGGCCCACTCCCAGGGGGAAGTGGGCCTAAGCCATCAGTAGGACATCCCCTGAAGGCTCCCAGTATGTGAGAGGGGGCAGGCTGGGCTGAAGGACCTTCCTCCAACCCCCAATGCACAAATTTCATGCAACGGGCCCCTAGTTCTTTCATAATGAAGAGTATGTAATAAGAATGGGAATCTTAATTCTGCCATTTCTTCTTGTTCTTGGATGCTTACATTACAGGATTATCTTAAGCCTGGTTTCTTTGCAAGAATCTTTTATGTCACTTATCTATTTTGTGAGCATTACTTTAATTTAAACTAGATAATAAAATCATAACACTATTTGGTTGTCACCCACAGCAGGTGAAAGCTAACCAACAAATGAGACAATCTCAAGACTCTGTTGTGAAATCCTCACTGTTCTCAATGGCTGCCTGGGATATGGTGCCGGACCAATGAACCAAGTGAAGATGAAGAGCTTAACTATACAATCAACTTCACTGAGGTTTCATTTTTTTTAAGAATAAAAACAGTAAATGGAAGCTCTAATTATAATAAACTAGAAACTTCCAATAAATAAAAGCTCAAATATGGTATTGCCTTCCTTAGCATGCCAAATATGTAGGTAGTCTTGGACATCCCCAAGTACAAGAACACTACAATGGCTTAAGGTTCAAGCAAAAGTGTATGCGAAACCCAGCTGGAGTGTGGAGTGTCTCAGTTGGTTGAGTCTCATCCTGTGCACCAAAACATTGCAAGAGCACATACCTGAGTTCAATTCCTGATTGGAATACATACAAAAGACAATGAGTCTCTCTCTCTCTCTCTCTCTCTCTCTCTCTCTCTCTCTCTCTCTCTCTTTTCCCCCCCCTTTCCTTAGCATGTCCTCAGATGAGGATTTAAAACAAAAACAAACGTGCATGTAAAACCCTGAATTTCACTTCGTTATTAGAGCTGAAATGATTCCCAAAAGATGTAACATGCCCCCAATAACTAGTCACTGGCAACATGAGCACAGGAAAGCAGAACAAGTTTCTTAGAAATGTGCCTTTGCTTGTACTTAATCTTTTCCCTTGTAATAAACTGAATGAGGCAAGTATAGGCCACCCTAGGGATGGTAAAGAGGTTTCAGCTTATGTACCAATTTTTGTTGGCTGACAGCGACTGCCTGGAAAGCTCTATTGAGAGGATGCCAAGGCAGCCCAAGGGAAATAAAGCAAGACAATAAACAGCAATGTATGACTGATACACATGCATACTACCTGCCACCACCATACTAAACCAACCTCAGTCACTTGCACTTCCTCCTAATGCCCAGTGTTACCTCTTCTACTCTAGTTCCACACTATGGTTCCAGTCAGTATACCTCCTCATCAGGTGGCATTCAAACTTAGAACCAGAAGGAGACCCAGAAGTGGAACTTTTAATAAGAAAAGTGAGTGATCATAAATGGATGTGGATGGAACATATTTACTCTCCCATGTGGTAAGCATTCTCAGGAATGTTTCCTCTCGTAGGCAGCTATGAACCACTACAGACCAGCAGAGAGACAGAGTTTGTTTGGCACACAGTGAGTATGAAACTGTAAAATCTCTTCTTTTTTCTCATTCCCTTTTCTATCCATCAAATTATCTATGACTGAAAGTGTAACAGGGATCCAGACTATATATTAAATTCTGAATATACATCTTAATTTGGGGGGGGGGGGGGGCGAGAAAGGGAAGGGCAGGAGAAGAAGAGGAGATATGAAAGTAGAATATATACTTAATACATTCCTGTGGAGGTCACATTTGATGATGTTTTCTTAAGTGGGAAGTTGTGAGACTAGTACCATACTATTCACATGTGGCCATTACATACATGATTTAAAAGAAAGCTGAACCAATTATACCATCAAATCCCTGGTCAGGAGACCTACCTCAGAGGTAATAGGACACAGTAGCGTATTATCACACCCAGCACCCACACCAGGGTGAGCCGCAGACTGATGTACTGGAAATTTATATTGGTCCTTGTGAGGAGATTCCATGACACTAGCTCCTCTGAGGAGAACCTCTGGGTCACTTCATCTTCCACAATGGCTTCCAACCCCTTCTTGGAGAAATAAAACGCATCAGACAGCTCAAAGTCCCTTCCTCGCAGGCCAGAGAGCCCTTTTTCCATGGGTGATTTATCTCTTTGGATAATACCTTAAAAGAAAGCATCAGGACATGAGGAAAGGCTATAGTACATATAAAAAAAATGGCCAAAGGGCCAACTGTGCACAAGACAAATAAATTTAACAGATAATATGGCAGGTTTAATATATACAAGACAAGCAACTGCAGTGGGAGAAGAGGTGAAATCACCGAGTCTGCATGAAATGGCCTCTCCCAAGGATTTCAAGTTATAAAGAGGAAATCTTGGTCCTCAATAGCCTTCTTGCTTGCATTTCCTTCCATCACATCATTAGTGAAAAAACTCACAGGCGCAAACTCAGCCCAGGTATAGATTTAGACTATAAAAATAAATACTTCTGTTCTCCCCTGATAAAAACCATAAAGCAAAAAAACAAAGCAAAATGGTAAAAGGTATTTACCACAAAAGGCAAAGGTTGATGTTTTTAATATATGAAAATTACTTTATTAAAAAAAAGCACAGGTTGCTACAGAAAAGCAAGCAAAGTTTATGAAATGAATTTATAGAAACAACATAAATAGTTAATAAATATATAAAAAAACTTATAGTAATCAAAGAAAGGTGACTTAGACTGAACTATTTATATTATTAAATCAGCAACATTTTTAGTAATAAATTTCAAAGATAAAAATAATACAGGTACTCTCATACTCAATTTGTATCAAGTTTGGAACTGGTAGCAACTTTGTCAAAATCTGTTTGGCATGAAGAGACTAAAAAAATAGTTTTGCGGATAATTCAATAATTCCAATTCTAAGAACCTGCCATCAAATATAATCAGAATGGTAGGCCAGAGCATTTTCCATTATAATCGATCCAGATGATGAGCTAGAATGCATCCATTAATAAATATTCTAACATTAAATTTAAAAAGGGCAAGATCTCTATAAAACATATATACATTGAAAAAAATGTTAAGAAGGACATTAAGTAGTTATCTTTGGACAATAAGATTAGAGTTTTCCTCTTTATATTGTTAGTAGAGGCCTGGTGCATGAAATCCATGCATGGGTAGGATCGCTAGGCCTGCCCAGCAATCAGGGCCAATCGGGGCCTTCCAGCTGCCAACCAGGGCCTCCCTTCCCAGCTGCCAGGTGCCTGCTGGAGCCTTCCTTCATTCTGCACCGCCCCCTGGTGGTTAGTGCATGTCATAGCAAGTGATCGAACTCCAGGTCTCACAGTCCAACTCCCGACAGGACATTTTGCATATTAGCCTTTTATATGTACAGATTACATTTTCCATAAGGAAAATAATTCAAAGACTTTTCAAGTAGCAGAAATTTGTAAATTGAAAAATGACTACTACTACTCAGTTCTAACTACTAAAAGAGAAAAAAAATTGAAGAGGACATCTTTGAAACATAAAGAGTAACTATGTACACAGTGATGTAACTATCCATTTGTCTCTCTGAAGTGTGCCACAAAAAAAGAAATGTATTTCCTACATCAGAAAAGTCTTTTTTGGAAGGTGAGGGGGTGAAGATTAAAGTGTTAAATTCCCTGAAAAAGACCTCCTTTGATTTTCTCACTTTCCAATTCCCTAGGAAATCAATGAGGAAAGTGAAGAGTACCATATTACCTATCATCTGGAGAACTTGTACGTAGTGGGAGCTGTAATGTATCAGGTTTTCTGAAAGAACAGCAGCATAATGCACTGGAGTAGAAAGTAATGAAGACCTGGAATCCAAAGTCAAGTGCTATTTAGGACAACCACCAGCTTTACGACTGTGATTGATAGAAAAATCACCTAACTTGGTGTCCTCCTTTATAAAATGGGGTGGCGGGTAGAGGGGATCTCTAGTTTCCTTACATGGTTAAGTTTTGTGACTTTACTTTTGAGTTTATGAAGTGGTTTTGGTTTGTCTGTTTTTGCCCACATGTAAAGCTAATCCCTTCATCTTAAGAATTAGCATAATAGCCGAAACCGGTTTGGCTCAGTAGATAGAGCATCAGCCTTCGGACTGAAGGGTCCCAGGTTCGATTCCGGTCAGGGGCACATCCCCAGTGGGGGTCGTGCAGGAGGCGACTGATTGGTGTCTCTCTCTCATCGATGTTTCTGGCGCTCATCCCTTTCCCTTCCTCTCTGTAAAAAATCAATAAAATATATTTTTTTAAAAAGAATTAGCATAATAAACCAAGTTCTTGAATAATTATTAGACTATCTTTTTCAGCAGTCAACTCTTAAGTGATTTAACCTTTCTCCACCATCTCTGAAAATTAATATCAGAGAATGTCCCAAGATAGTGTCACTACTGAACTACCCTCTTACTCTTAGGCATTGCAATACAAAGCAGGTTACTCAATTCCAACTATTAGCCTAAATTTAGCAGTGCAATAGTTTCATTATTTAGCAATATATTGAATTTTTTTTAAGTTTAGAGGACAAAGGAAGAACAGGTTATTCAGCAATTCCCTGAAAGAAACACACTAGAGACAGTGGACAGCCCTTTTCCAAAGGGGCCAGAGATAACCTTTTCCAGAGGAGCCAGAGATAATAAGACAAGTTCAAGGTGGCTCAGATTATTTAGCCAAGCCTGGAGAGATCTGAAGCCAGGTTCCTAGTCCCTAGCCTTGATGTACAATATTTTCTCTGCCCTTGACCTACTTTATTCTGTATAACTCAAATAAAATATAACTCAATTATATATTTTCATTAAGCCTCTTTCAAAAGTATCTGGGTAACTGTAATGCACCTAATTGGCAATGGATTGATTTCCAAAATATATTAATACATATAAAAAATTAAAAGGAAAAAGTCAAAGAACCCAGTAAAAATTTTAGCTAAGTATATGGCAAATAAATCACAAAAAGAGTAAGCTTTAATGACTAAACATTTCAAAGATGTTCATATCCACTATGATTAGAGAATGCAAACTAAAACCACAATTTCATGCCCATAAGAATGATAAAAAAAATATTAAATTGAATAATATCAGGTGTTTGTGAAGACTTGGGACAATGAGAATGTAATCAGTACAATCCCACTGAAAAATGATTTAGCGCCTTCTGGTAAATTTAAAGATATTCATAGCCCAAGACCCATCAATTACACTCACAGGAAGATTTTTGTTTAATAATTTCAAATATACAGAAAAGTTGCAACAATAGTTTACTTTATCCAGCATTACTAATTGCCAACATTTTGACCCATTTGCCTTATTGTTCTATCTCTGTAAGTATAAAAAGATACTTTTTCCTGAACCATTTGAGAATGAATTGCAGGCATTACACCCTTTACCTTCAAATAGTTAGGCACAGATTTCCATTGGACATGGAGTTTTGCTTATTTAACCACAGAATACTTATCAAAATCAGAAAAATGTCAGTAATTAACACTACTGCAATACCAGCAGTATCTGTGCTATATCCCCTGTTCAAATTTTGACAATTATCCCAGTAATATCACTCATAGGATTGTTTTAATTGCTGGTCCAGGACTCAATTCAGGGTCATACATTATATTTACAGGTCAAGTCTCCTTAGTCTCCTTTAATATGAAAAAGTTCATCAGCCTTTCTTTGTTTTTCAAAGGTATTGACATTTTTAAGAGTACAAGCCACGTTTTGTAGAATGCCTCTTAACTTGGGTTGATCCGATGTCTCTTCATGATTAGATACAGGCTGTGTACACTTTTGGCAGAAATACTATGTAAGTCATGTTACATTCTTCTCAGTGCACGACTTGGGAGGCACATTATAGTTAGTCCCATAATGGAGACATTTAACTTTGATCACTTGGTTTAAGATAGTTAGTGCTTACCAGGTTTTTCCACTGTAAAGTTAACTATTTTTCTCTTTTTGATTAATAAGTATATACTTATTATCAATGACTATCTATAAAAGGAAGATACTTTGAGACTATAGAAATAGCCTACTTTTCAAACTTCCTCTCAGTGGTAATTAATATCTATTGATGATTCCACCTTAAGGAAGATTCACCCTTCTCCCCTTATACTCTGGAGAGATTCTTGCAAAACTTTGCACAAGTAGACATCTGTAAGAACATTTTGCTACATTATTTGCAACAGCAAAATAGTGAATCAACCCAAAGGTCCACTAGATAGATGGGCAGATAGCAATATATACAAATATCAAATTATTATGTTATATACCTGAAACTAACATATGTCAATTATATCTCAATCAAATAAATAGATAAATGCAGCTCATATTAAAGATGGATACATACATTGCATGCTACATAGGAATTAAAAGAAATTAAATAGAACAGTTACCAATTTAGATAATTTGTAAACATCAGAATGAACAAACAACTCAGAATGAAAGGTGGCACTTTATGGAGTTTGAATAATGCAAACCAATAAATATTATGTCTTGTTTAAGGATACCCCAAACCACTCCATCAATACAGGGGAACAGCCAAAATGCAGAGACAAAGAAACATGTCATGAATGAAAGATATGGAGGAAAGCAAACTACTGGATATAGAGTTCAAAACCATAGTCATAAGGTTACTCAAGAATCTTCTAGAAACCTCCAAGAAACTTAGTGAGACCTCCGAGGAACTTAGTGAGACCTTCAAGGATCTTAGTGAGAATGGCAAAAAAAAAAGAAAAGAAAAGAAAAAGGACCAGTCAGAAATTAAGCACGCATTGTCTAAAATAAAGAATAATATACAGAAATTCAACAGTAGACCAGAGGTTCTCAACCTTTTCTAATGTGTGACCCTTTAATACAGTTCCTCATGTGGTGAACCCCAACCATAAAATTATTTTCATTGCTACTTCATAATTATAATTTTGCTACTGTTAATGAATCGTAAATATCTGTGTTTCCCGGTGGTCTTAGGCTCTACAGCAGTGGTCCTCAACCACTAGCAGGGTCGCCTAAGACCATCGGAAAACACAGATATTTAAATTACGATATAAGGAGCCTGTGGGATAACTTCAAACCTACCAACATCTGAATTATGGGTGTGCCAGGAAAAGAGAAAGAACAAGATATTGAAAACCTATTTGAAGAAATAATGACAGAAAACTTCCCATACCTGATAAAAGAAATAGGCTTACGAGTCCAGGAAGCTCAGAAAACCCCAAACAAGAGGAATCCAAAGAGGACCACACCAAGACACATCATAATTAAAATGCCAACGGCAAAAGACAAAGAGAGAATCTTGAAAGCAGCAAGAGAAAAACAGTTAGTTACCTACAAGGGAGTACCGATATGACTATCAGCTGATTTCTCAACAGAAACTATACAGGCTAGAGGGAGTGGCAAGAAATATTGAAAGGGATGAATAGCAAGAACCTACCACCAAGATTACCCAGCAAAGCTATCATTTAGAATTGAAGGTCAGATAAAGCGCTTCACAGATAATAAAAAGCTAAAGGAGTTCATCGGTATTATATGAAATGCTGAAGGGTATTCTTTAAGAAGAGGAAGAAGAAGAAAAAGGTAAAGATAAAAATTATGAACAACAAAGAGACAACAAATACATATCTATCAACAAGTGAATCTAAAAATCAAGTGAATAAAAAAATCTGATGAACAGAATAAACTGGTGAATATAATAGAATCAGAGACATAGAAAGGGAGTGGACTGACAATTTTCAGGGGGAAGGGAGTGTGGGGATGTGGGAAGAGAATGGACAAAAATCTTACACCTATGGATGAGGACAGTGGCAGGGGGTAAGGGCATGAGTTGGGGGTGGGGACAAACCCAGTGGAGGGGAGCTATGGGGGAAAAAGAGGAACATCTGTAATAATCCGAACAATAAAGATTTATTTTTAAAAATTGTGTCTGCTAGGTAATTCTGATATGTATTTATGTCTATATTTTTTTATATTTTTATTGATTTCAGAGAAGGAGAGGGAAAGAGAAAAACATCAATGATGGGATAGAATCATTGATCAGCTGCCTCCCGCATGCCCCTTATTGGGGATCGAGCTCATAACCTAGGCATGTGCCCTTGACGGGAATTGCACCCAGAACCCTTTAGTCCACAGGCCCATGCTCTATCCACTGAGCCAAATCAGCTAGGACAGGAAACGCAATTATTATTAAGAAATTAACCCTGATTCAATTAACCCAGAACAATGCATAGTTCTTAAATTGGTAAAATCCTGATTTCAGGAAAAATTTCTTTTTGTTACACAGTCAGCTTTTAAAAAGTAAAGCTGTAAACATTTGAACTTTGTCCTTATACCAAACGCTTTGGCAGAGGTCCATGCTTCGATGAACATAAAATTTGAACAACTACCTCTATGTAATGCAAGAGATTAATTGCACAAACTGCCCTGTGTCCCTGTGCCTTTAGCAAGTCACTGGTACATAAATAATACCCGCTATGAAAGGCCTTTTAGAAGAAATGGAGGCCGAAGTTAAAATCATCAAGTATAATTAACTCGAAATTAGCTGAGTGTACTCTTAGAATAACTGCCCATTTATAAATCATGCTAGTTTTCCATCCTCCAGCTATTCAGCATGCTTTCTAGGTTAGCAATTAGGGGGGAAAAAAACCAGACCAGAAGAGTATATGATAGGTTTATATAAAGAAATTGAATATATCAATGGGCTATATTCCAAAAGCCAGAGGCTCAGAGTTCAAAACACTCTCTCTCAAGGAAACTATTTGACTTCATCTATTTGAGCTAGAATCACATCCATTCATATGCCTAACTAACCCCAAAACATAGGAGATTACAAAGTAGTAGTACCTTCCATGTACCAGAAATCTCCTTTATCACTGTTTCAGTAAAGAATATTTAAATTAAATCTAATTTGGAACAAATTTATACTTCCTCATCCTGCAGTGACTTAGAGAGGACACTAGGAACACTTTCTGGGGTACTGATCTATTCTATTTCTTGATCTAGATGAGAGGTACATGAGTACCTTGTGAAATTCATCCAGCTGTACATTTATAATTTTACATTCTTGCCTATCTATGCTATGCTTCAATTTTTCAAAAAGACTTACCTGAGATCTGCTGTATAACATTGCCAACAGTAAACAATACTGTACTGCTCACTTAAAAGTTTGTTAAGAGGGTAGATCTCATGTTAAGTGGTCTTGCCACATTTTTTTAAAAAAAAGAATTGAAATAGACACTATTTGTGAATCTTGTTTCAATGATTTACTATTTCCCCTTTTTAAAAAAAAGTTTACTTTACATGCCTCTACCCAATTATTAAGCAATTGGACAGGGAAGAGTTCACCTGTCCCAGAACCTACTACTTGGGAATGAGATCTTTTTTCTGACATGAGGAGCTTGACTGAGGGGGTCTGGTCCTGGGCAAGGAAAGCCAAGTCTACATACTTCCCTTCCAGGCCCTAATTTCCTTTCTGATTCATAAATGTGATTGGCCTGATGAAAGAAGAGAAAGGTAAAGTAGTTGAAAAGATGAACTTTATGTGTTTAGGGTTGGCCAGGGGGCGAACCAGTGCTGCAGAGATTAAAGAATAGAAACATTCACTGCCAAACTCCAGAGAGACAAGACCATATTTAAGCAATCACTTAGATGTAATTAAAGATCGAAGGTCTTTGTGCAGTCCTGGCCAGAGGGCGAGGTCCCATGCACCAAAAGGTTGCAGGTTGGGTTCCTGCATTTGCACATGCTCAAGGTACAAACTATCCCAGTAGAGAGAACATGTGGGAAGCAGCCGATGGCCGATGATGATGTTCCTCTCTCTCTCTCTCTCTCTCTCTCTCTCTCTCTCTCTCTCTCTCTCTCTCAAAATCAATTTAAAAATCTTTTAAATAAATAAAATAAAAAGGCCAAAAAATATACCCAAGTGTTGAAGAGGCTATAGAGTGGCTGGATGGAACTCACATGTGATGCTCTGAGAGTAGGTAACCAATTTGGAATATCAGTTAGCTGTGTCCAAATAAGTTAAACACACACTGGCAATTCCACTTCAAGGTATGTACTCCCAGAAAACAAGTAAATAGGTTCACAAGAACCTATTCATCAATGGTCCCAGCAGCTTTACTCATAATACCTAAAAACTGAAAATAACTCAAATGTCAATCAACATAATAATGGATAAACAAATTATGATGCATCTGTAAAAGGAATACTCCAGAGCAAGTGTTTTAAGTCTATTGATCTACTCAACAACAGAGAAACCTCATAAACATACTGAGTGGGGAGGAAATACGAAAGAGCAAATATTGCATGATTCCATTTATATGAATTTCAAAGATAGAAAAGGCTAACTGATTGTGACAGAAATCAGACCAGAAGTTATAACAGGGCTCTCCCCAGGGAGGGGCAGCTGGCCCAGGAGTTGTTTGCTGGTTGTGCCTTCACACAATGTGATCCTGGCTGGCCTCTGGCTGACCTGTCGCTAAAGCAAGCTCCACACCGCAGGCCCAGTGTGCGCCCATTGGTGGGGTGGGTGCTACTGGCATTTGGCTGCATTCTGACCCTGGTCCTGGTGCTGGAGAGGGTGTGGAGAAAAAGGAACCTTTGTGCACTGCTGGTGGGAATGCAGGCTGGTGGAGAACAGTATGGAGTTTCCTCAAAAAACTAAAGATGGAACTGCCATTTGACCCAGTAATCCCATTCCTAGGAATATATCCCAAGAAACTAGAAACACCATTCAGAAAGGATATATGCACCACTATGTTCATAGCAGCACAATTCACCATGGCTAAGATTTGGAAACAGCATAAGTGCCCATCAGCAGATAAGTGGATTAGAAAACTATGGTACATCTACACAATGGAATACTAAACTGCTATTAAAAAAAAAAAAACAACTTTTACCATTTGCAGCAGCATGGATGGACCTGGAGAGCATTATTTTAAAGTGAAATAAGCCAGGCAATGAAAGAAAAATACCACATGATCTCACTCATTTATGGATAATATAACCTAATAAACAAAAAGATAGATACAGAGGCAGTAAAGCACCGAACAGACTGTCAAATTATAGCGGGAAGGCTGGGGGTATTAGGGAGGGGGGAAAAGAGATCAACCAAAGGACTTATATGCATGCATATGAGCACGGCCAATGGACACAAGACACTGGGGAAGTGGGATGAGGACATGCGACAGGGTTAGGGGAGGCAGGGGGAAGGTCAATGGGGTGAGGGGGGAGCGGGGAGAAGGAGATATATGTACTACTATATGTAATACTTTCAACAATAAAAAAAAAAAAGAAACAAGCTCAGAGGGTTTGAGTAATTTGCCTGGGGCCACAAAGGGAATAAACAACAAAATCAAGATTTGAAACCAAGTCTGTCTGTGACTCCAAAACTAAATTCTTCCTCATATCTGAAGCCTCAAATTCCATGTTACTGTGTACAACAACCTCAAATATGTAAGATCTTCTTTATCACTTACAAATCAGTCCCCATTCTTCCTTGCTAAATAGAAAGCCCTGTGTAGCAGTTCTTTCTAGCATTTCTCCTATCTTTGAGGGAAGAAATAGAACTCAAAATGATACAGGAAAACTTATATGTGGTCTCCATTTATCATTAACCTGGATATGTACTTGTAAAACTGTAACTCGAGTCACTTTCTATATATATTTAAACTGGGGCAGGAATCTCTTTTTTTACAGTTTTATTGAGATATAACAGCCATATACCACTATATTAGTTTTAGGTGTACAACATGATTTGCTATACATATATATTACCCAATGATTACCACAGTAAGTTTAGTTAACATCCATCATCTCATATAACTGTTAAGAACTTTTAAGATCTACTCACTCAGCAACTTCCAAATATACAAAACAAATGTTAACTGTAATCACCATGCTGTGCATTACATCCCAGGATTTATTAAACCTTCTGACTGAAGGTTGTACCTTTTGACCACTTTCACCTATTTTCCCACCCCTGCCTCTGGCAACCACCAATCTGTTCTCTGTTTCTATGAGTTCAGCATTTTTTAGAATTCACATCTGACGAGATCACATAATACTTGTCTTTCTCTGTCTGACTTATGTCACTTCACATAATGTGGGGCAGGAATCTTTTACAGCCTGGAACACATCTGCTTCCTGGGACTTTTCATGAGAAGCCCAACAAAAACAGCCCCGGGGCAGTGGTTCACTTAATGCTCCCCCAGTTCTGTATTCCCGCCTAATTCAAGTTGTCCAAGGATGTTGTTCTGTCCAATTTATGACTCTATAACCTTAGCACATCAGGACCTTACTTTTCAAGTCCTCTCCAAGGTATAAGCAGCTTCTCCATGCATCCTGCAGGTTAGTCAAGGTTTAGAATGGATAATCACCTTGCTGCTTTGCTGTTATTGCTGTTCAGATATATTCTAACACCAAGTAATTCATCTTCATTAAGCTGGCCTACCTATCAGCCAAGGTTTGTAGAAAATTGCCTCTATCTCTTTTGGACCCAACAGCTGAGGAACCCTACTACATCCTCACCATGGCTCTAGGTTTGAGTTCAAGGAGTCTGAGCCAAAGATATACTGACCACGAAGTTAATATGGTTTTTAGGAAATTGTAATTTTTTGTCCTTTTTATCCTCCTCAACCGCACAGTTTCTCCCAAAATCCCGCACCAATTTTGTTTATTCTTTTACTTTAAAAGGGCCTCCAAATTGCATAAGCTTCAGGCTTCCACAAAACCTGGATTTGCCCCACTGAGATACACAGGCTGCTCCCTGGACTCAGCTGGCAGGAAATCAAGACCTGTTTACAAGTGCCTTCTCCACTCCTTAGGACAAACAGCCAATCAGCAACTAGACTGAAGGACGCTGCTGTGAAAAGATTTACTTCAAGGGGTTTAGCATCTTTCCCTTCACTCATGCATGGGTGCTATCAAGAAAGACTGCTCTTTTGGTGACTTTCCCTCACTTAAATGCTAAAAGCACACCCCTGAGTGGCAATTGATCACACTAATAAGACACGCAACCTATGAAGAAGCATGTAGTCAAACTGCACAAGTGCCAAGAAAATCCTACCTCTACATACTTAGGATGAGAGAAACAAGTTATTACCAATAAGTATTAAAACACTGGGAGTTCACAGACATCATTAACACCTTTCTGCTTAATTTCATCTATGTTTAATAATACTCTATTTGATGACCAAATTAGCAATGTGCTGGTAAGAGGGGTTGCTGATGGTTAAGTATTTATTGTTGTTTTAAAGTTTCAAGTTTTTCTATTCTTGGAAGTGGAGAAATTGGAGAGGATAAAAACAAAAAAATGTGAAGAAAAGGCAGAATTTTAAAACTCACTACATAAAAGTTTCATGAGTGTCCCTGTAGTGGCAAAACTGCTTTAGAAAACTAGATTTTTATATACCATATAAGTGACCCATAAAAAGAAAAAGGGACGAAATCAGCACAATGTTCATGACCCATCATACAAAATGTGCTCAAAGTAAATGCTGACTTAGCATCTCCCCTGGATTCCCTAAGAGCTACTTAATCATCTCCCTACTTTTTAAAGAAGCACTAGTTATGAAACTATGCTTGCTCCCTACCCCACCAGCAATGCTTCCCCAGTTGGCACATTTTAAGAGTTACAGTCAACTTTTTTTTTGTTTTACAAGAAAAGGGGTAAAGTTTACTTCAAACACCTATCTACCCCACAACAGTCAACCCTCCATATCAGTGGGTTCCTCATCTACAGATTTCACCAACCTCAAATCAAAAATATTTGGGGAGGATGGGGGTTGGGAATGTTACATTGCTGCTGATATGTACTATTATGCAGTTAGGCCTGCAATGGTGCTTGTACTGAACATGTAGAGACTTTTTCCTTGCCATTATTCCCTAAGTAATATAACAACTACTTACATTGTATTCAGTATTATAAGTAATTTATAAATGATTTAAAGTATACAGGAAGATGTGCAAATATTACATCATTTTATGTAAGGGAGTTAAACGTCTGAGGATTTTGATAGTTTAGGGCCGTGTTGGCAAACTGTGGCTCGAGAGCCACATGCAGCTCTTTGGCCTCTTGAATATGGCTCTTCCACAAAATACCATGGCATAGGTGAGTCTATTTTGAAGAAGTGGCATTAGCAAAAGTTTAAGCTTAAAAAATGTGGCTCTCAAAAGAAATTTTAATCATTGTACTATTGATAATTGGCTCTGTTGTCTGAGTTTGCCGACCACTGTCTTATGGGGTTCCTAGAACTCATTCCCTGGGGAATGAGAGATTATTTAATCCAATTCAGAAAAAAATAAGGGTGGGGAGAAAGCCCACATATAGTAAAAATTTACAAAAAAAGAAATAACGTAAATAGAAAATTATAAAAGTTGTAAGAAATAAGTGTACACAAAGTCTTTAACAAATAAATTAAATAAAAATCTGGGGAAGCCATTTCTACTAAAATAACTTTACCAATACTGACATCAAGAGATGAATGCTCTAAAAAGATATATTTGCACAAATGAAATAATGCTGTAGGGAGTAAAAAAGAATTTTACCCACTCCCAAAAAGCACCAAATTGAGTCCATTTTATAAGGAATTCCAGCAAACCTCTAATCTGAAAAGAAAGAAAGGGAAAGAGGTATGAAAGTAAAAGGATCAACTGGAAAAATCCTAACTCCAATTTTGGCAGATGTTTCCAGCACCATATTATGACCAGGCAATGTTTAGCCAATAAATGCAAAGATAACTCAAATATTAAGCTATTTATTTGTCATAATATCCCTAAAAGGAAAATATATATTCACCACCCAACATGCTGAAAATGCATAAAAAATTCAATATTCATTCTTGGTTTAAAATAACAAAACAAGAATCAACAAATATTTAACATAAGATGGAGAGCTAGAGTAAAGCAAACATGATGCTTACAGGGAAGATACTGAAGGCCTACAGTCTGTACCCAACAGGAGCAACAACTAGCACCAGTCACTCAACACTGTAGCAGCCAACACAATTAGATAAATGAGAGTAACTAGAAAATAAATAAAACTAGAAAATAAATAAAACACAAACAAAAGTTGAATAAGAAGTAGTCACTACCACTATATGAAATAAAATAATTGAGTACCTAAAAAAAAAAAAAAGCTAAGCCTACCTGAAAACATTCATACAGTACGAGAATTCTTACTTGTATCTCCTGCTACCTTATCAAACCAAATGCTTTCCAATATATGAACAACCATCAGTTAGGTAAGATGATGGAAGAAAATACTCCATTTATAATAGCAACCAGAAATATAAACTTAAGAGGAAATGTACAAAACCTGTCTAAGAACAACTCTGAGACATCTCTGGAGAATAAGAAAAAACACTTAAACAAACAAAAAGATAGAATGTCCTTGGAGAGGAAGACTCAACATAGATGATGTCAAACCTTCCTTAATAAATTTATAAATTTAATACAACTCTAATAAAAATAAATAGCTCTATTTCCTCTAGATCACAAACAAACTAAAGGTCACATAGAAAAATAATCAAGCAAGAATAAACAGGAATAGTCTGTAAAGGAAAAGCAGCAACAACTATCCCTACCAGATATGAAAACAATATATTAAAACATCAATAATTAAAATAAGAAACTAGTGCATGAGAAGACAAGTAAATACACAGAACAGGATAGAAAGTTCAGAAATAGATTCAAACATATACTGGGATTCAGGAGGTTATTAAAGCTGTATCACAAATAAGTGTGGTGGAGATGGATGTTTTAATAGAATGTTACAATAACTGGATAGCTGGATATATACACCAAAATAAATCAATCAAAAACTTATATATATATATAAAATAATACCATTGAAGTGATCAAAGAAAATACTGGAAAATTCTCTTAAAACTTGGCAAGGGAGAAATCTTGAGACTAAAAAAACTCAAAACCAGAAACTATAAAAAGAAAATACTGTATTGATTGATTGAACATAAAAATGAAAGGTATCTACATAATAGCAAATATGGTAAACAAAGGGAAAAATATAATCACAAGTTGAAAAAAATATTTGTATCTCAGTACAAACAAAGCTAATTAATTTAATATAGGAAAAATGGTCAAAAGACATGAGTGGATTAATTCCATTCCTGGGGGAAAAAATAGAAATGGCCCTTAAACATGAAATGTGTACAAAGTTCCACTCCTTTTAAGAGAAACACAAATTAAGACTAAACTGAGTTTTGATTTTTCACCTCAGACTGGCACAAATCCAAAAATGTGATATATATTTACACCTTTGGTGAAGCTGTGGAAACTTACATACACTCCTCATGGAAGTGCAAATAGTACAACCATTCATGAAGGGCAATTTGGCAATATCAATCAAAATTATAAATGGTCTTTTGACAGACCAACCCCAGGTTCATGCTACATGTAACTCATGTTACAGGTATATACACTCCAGCTTTTTTAAAAGCAAAAGGTCAAGTACTACAGGTAAAAATAACCACTCATATTCATATAATGGAATTCCTTATTAGCTGTTAAAAATGAAGAAACTTTCTAAGTAATAATTTGGAAAGGACAACAGGATGTAAGTGAAAAACACAAGGCTTAGAACAGTGGTTCTCAACCTTCCTAATGCCGCGACCCTTTAATACAGTTCCCCATGTTGTGGTGACCCCCAACCATAAAATTATTTTTGTTGCTACTTCCTAACTGTAATTTTGCTACTGTTGTGAATCGTAATGTAAATATCTGGTTTTCTGATGGTCTTAGGCGACCCCTGTGATGGGGTCGATGGACCCCCCAAAGGGGTCGCGACCCACAGGTTGAGAACCGCTGGCTTAGAATAATATTTAGTTTACATCATCCCTGATGTTAGCAAGTCTAAAAAATAATAAACATTTGCATCATAATAGCATGCCTGTAATAAAGAAACACTGGGAAGATCTATAAGAAACTAGCATAATGTAGAGGTAGACAGCAACAGGAATGGAAGCTACACTTATCAAAGCCTTTTTTTGTTTTGTTGTTTTTGGGGTGTTGTTTTTTTTTTTAATCCTCACCTGAGGATATTTTTTTCATTGCTTTTTCAGAGTGGAAGGGAGGGGGAAACAAGGGTGGGGAAGAGAGAGAGAAAGAGACTGGTTGCCTCCTCCATATGCCCCAACCAGGGGTGGTGGGAAGCGAACCCACAACCCAGGTACATGCCCTTCACTAGGAATCAAACCTAAGACCCTTTAGTGTGAGAGCTGATACTCCAACTACTGAGCAACAGCAGGTTGGGCTCAAAGCATATGCTTTTATTTTTTTTATATTTTTTTCATATATTTTTATTGATTTCAGAGGGGAAGGAAGAGAGAGATAGAAACATCAATGATGAGAGAGAATCATTGATCAGCTGCCTCCTGTACACCCCACATTGGGGATAGAGCCTGAAACCTGGTTTTGTGCCCTTGACCAGAATCTAACCCAGGACGCTTCAGTCTGCAGGCTGATGCTCTCTATTCACTGAGCCAGCCAGGGAGGACAAAGCCTATTTTTAAATTGCTATAACTGTTGGAGTGAAACCAAGATGGCAGTATAGGGAACACCTAAACTACTGCCTCACACAACAACATCAAAACTACAACTAAAAGACAAAACTGCCACAGGAAGGCTGGCTGAGTGGGAATTTCACAGCTAGAAGGAAAGAGAAAAGCACACTGAAACTCAGAGGAGCTGCAGAAGGCAGAGATACTGAGACACATGCATGGAAAAGACTGGCAACTGAGTATGCGGTTGGCTTTTTCAAGAGGGAGAGAGACAAAAGATCCCAACAGTTCTGAACTCCAATTCTGGGCAAGAATATGGACCCAGACTCATTAGGGGAAAAACTGGACTGTCTAGCAGCAGGCGGAAGTCGAAGGCAGCTTTCTCTCAGAGGTACTTGCAGTTATTAACATGGGACACTGAGACACAGGGGCCTATTAGGGCAGGGTTGTATGCCCCGCCCTGAGACTCCGACCCATCCAAGCTGAGCACATAGGCCTTTGCAAGTCTTGTCTCATAAGATTGTCTCCAGCACAGAAGTTCTTACAGTATAGATACAGCTGAACCTCACAGCCAATTGGCCTGGAGGCCTCTTCCCCAATCTCCTCCCAGTGATACCAACAACAATCAAGGCTTGACTACAACAAGACTGTGCACACAGCCCACAAAGGGGTATACCAAGAGTGTCCACCTCAGGTAACTGGAGAGGCTGAGCCACTGGACCCTACAGGACACTTAGCACACAAAGCTACTTTACCAACACAGGGAAGTAGCCAAAATGAAGAAACAAATAAACAAGTCACAAATGAGAGAAATGGAAGAAAGCAAATATTGGATATAAAGTTCAAAACCATGATTATAAGGTTTTCAAGAATTTTTTAGAGAAGGTCGACAAATTTAGTGAGACCCTTGAGGATATGAAAAAAGACCAACTAGAAATTAAGCATATACTGACTGAAATAAAAAATATTATGCAGAGATCTAATAGCAGACTAGAGGAACACAAGAATCAAGTCAAAGATTTGAAATGCAAAGAAGCAAAAAACACTCAACTGAAAAAGAAAAAAGATAAAAAGAATCCATAAATATGAAGATAGTGTAAGGAGGATCTGGGATACCTTCAAGCGTACCAACATCTGAATTATGGGGGTGCCAGAAGAAGAGAGAGAGCAAGATACTGAAAACCTATTTGAAGAAATAATGACAGAAAACTTCCGCCAACTGGTGAAAGAAATAGACTTGCAGAGAAGAAACCAAGATTGTGGCATAGGTGAACACCTAAACTGCTGCCTCACAACAATTTCAAAACTACAGCTTGCCGAAACCGGTTTGGCTCAGTGGATAGAGCATCGGTCTGCCAAGTGAAATGTCCTAGGTTCAATTCCAGTCAAGGGCATGTACCTTGATTGCGGGCACATCCCCAGTAAGGGGTGTGCAAGAAGCAGCTGATCGATGTCTCTCTCTCATCAATGTTTCTAACTCTCTATCTCTCTCCCTTCCTCTCTGTGAAAAAAAATCAATAAAATAATTTTTTAAAAAAATTACAGCTAAAAGACAGAACGGGCATCATCCAGAACCACAGGAAAGCTGGCTGAGTGGAAATTCTACAACTAGAAGGAAAGAGAGGGACTCACAGAGACTCAGAGGAACGGCAAAAAGCTGAGGTACGAAAACATGTGCGTGGAGAGGACAGGCAGCCGAATGCCTGGCTGGCTTCCTCTAGCGGGAGGGAGATGGAAAATCCTGACTGCACTGAACCTTAGTTTTGGGCGAGACTCATACAGGGGAAGTTAGTACTGTCGTGAAAAGGGAGGAATGCATGGAAACTTAGGAGAGCCGCGAAAGGCAGAGGTCTGGAGGCATGCGCAAGAATGCACCCAGAGAGGACTGACTGCTGATTGTGTCACTGACTTTCTCTAGCGGGAGGAAAACAGAACCTCCCAACTGTGTTAAACTCCAGTTCCAAATACATTGAACCCCAGTTTCAGGTGAGACTCTGGGGACCCAGACTCATATGAGTCCCCAAAGTGCACGGAAACTCAGGGGAGCCGTGAAAGGCAGAGGGCTGGAGGTTCACAAGCAACTGCACACAAAGAAGGCTGACTCCTGATTGTGCCACTGGCTTTATCTAGCAGGAGGAAAATGGAACCTCCCAACTACACTGAACTCCAGTTCCTACTGCACTGAACCCCAGTTTTGGGCAAGACCCTAGGGACCCAGACTCATACAGGTTTCCAGAGTGAATAGAAACTCAGGGGAGCAGCAAAAGGCAGAGGGCTGGAGGCACAAGCAACTGCCCACAGAGAGGGCTGCAGTGATTACCGAGGGACACAGACCCAGGGGCCTCAGAGGGCAGGGTTGATGGGAAGCCAAGGCTGTCTGCTCAGTCCTAAGACTCTGCCCCATCCAAGCCGAGCACAGAGGCTTTTGCAATTTTGCAAGTCTTGTCTCAGAAGGCTGACTCCAAACACAGAAGTTCTCCTGGCATAGACACAGCTGATCCTCACAGCCAATTGGCTTGGAGATACCAACAACAATCAAGACTTAACTACAAAAAGACTGGGCACACAGTCCACAAAGGAGTACACCAAGAGTGTCCACCTCAGGTAACTGGGGAGGTGGAGCTATTGGGCCATAGAGGACACCTAACACACAAAGCTACTTTACCAACTCAGGGAAGCAGCAAAAATGCAGAGACAAATGAACAGAATGAGAGAAATGGAGGAAAATAAACAACTGGATATAGAGTTCAAAACCACGGTTATAAGGTTTTTCAAGAATTTCCTAGAAAAGGTCTATAAATTCAACAAGACCTTCAAGGATATGAAAAAGGACCAACTAGAAATTAAACTTACACTGACTGAAATAAGAAATATTATACAGAGACCTAACAGCAGACTAGAGGAACATAAGAATCAAGTCAAAGATTTGAAATACAAAGAAGTAGAAAACATTCAACTGGAAAAGAAAAAAGAATCCAAAAATGTGAAGATAGTGTAAGGAGCCTCTGAGACAACTTCAAGCATACCAACATCAGAATTATGGGGTGCCAGAAGAAGAGAGAGAGCAAGATACTGAAAACCTATTTGAAGAAATAATGACTGAAAACTTCCCCCACCTGGTGAAAGAAATAGACTTACAAGTCCAGGAAGGGTACAGAGCCCCAAACAAAAGGAATCCAAAGAGGACCACACCAAGACACATCATAATTAAAATGCCAAGAGCAAAAGACAAAGAGAGAATATTAAAAGTAACAAGAGAAAAACAGTTAATTACCTTCAAGGGAGCACCCATATGATTGTCAGCTGATTTCTCAACAGAAACTATGCAGGCCAGATGGGACTGTCAACAAATATTCAAAGTGATGAGTAGCAAGAACCTATAACCAAGATTACTCTATCCTGCAAAGCTATCATTTAGAATTGAAGGTCAGATAAAGAGCTTCGCAGATAAGAAAAAGCTAAAGAAGTTCATCACCACCAAACCAGTATTATGTGAAATGCTGAAAGGTATTCTTTAAGAAGAGAAGGAAGAAGAAAAAGATCAAGATAAAAATTATGAACAACAAATAATGAATCTAAAAATCAAGTGAATAAAAAAATCTGATGAACAGAATAAACTGGTGAATATAATAGAATCAGGGGCATAGAAGGGAGTGGACTGACAATTCTCAGGGGGAAAGAGATGTGGGGGGTGTGGGAAGAGACTGGACAAAAATTGTACACCTATGGATGAGGACAGTTGGGGGGAGGGGTAAGGGCAGAAGGTGGGGTTGGAACTGGGTGGAGGGGAGCTATGGGGGGAAAAAGAGCAACAATATTAATAATCTGAACAATAAAGATTTATTAAATTTTAAAAATAAATAAATCGCTATAATGGTTGAATCATTTAAATGCATTACTTACCCAGCTGGTATGGCTCAGTGGTTGAATAGCAATCCATGAACCAATAAGTCACTGGTTTGATTTCTGTTCATGGCATATTCTCAGGTTAGGGCTCAATCCTCAGTTGGGGGATACACAGGAGGCAGCCAATCGATGATGCTTCTCTCTCACCGATGTTTCTATCTCTCTATCCTTTTCCCTTCCTTTCTCTCAAAAATCAATAAAAACATATTGTAAAAATAAAACAATAAATAAATAAATAAATAAATAAATAAATAAATAAATAAATAAATAAATTCCTTCGCAAAAAATAAATATATTTTTTAGCCCTGTCCAGTGCGGCTCAACTGGTTGGGCAGCATACTGTGCACCAGGAGGTTGCAGGCTCAAACCTCAGTAAGGGCATGCAGGAAGCAACCAATGTTTCTCTCTCTCTTTCATCCTTCCTCCCTCTTTAAAAATTCAATAAGCTATTCTTTAAAAAGTTAATATGTTTATTAAAAAATTTGCACACATATTTCCTTTGTATATTTATCTGTTAGTTCTCCCAGAATCACAATCTGATGGCTCAGTATGTCCTCAAAATTATAAAGATGAAACAAGGTAAAACTGCATTATGACCATATTCCACATAACCAGTGATTGATTCCCTTACATTTCAAATCTTACCCAAAAATACTTTATTTCTGGGTTAACTTTAGAAGATCCTAATAATCTCTAATCATCTGTGTATTGGAAAAGCAGTTTACAGATAAGGCAGCCTATGTTTTATTTCTAAAAAGGAGTTGATAGTCAACATCTATTATTCTTGGGGGTAAAATATAGCACAAAGGAATGTCAGTGGGCAGAGGAATAAGGGGAAAGAAAATAAAAAGTTAGAACTTTCTCTTCTTAGTTTCCATTCCCTCTGCTCTTATTTTCTTTCCTGATAGATCTTTGTCTGGTTTATCTCTTCCTGTCCCTTTTCTATGATGTCTTCTCTCTAGCCTTAGTAAATGTCTTTCACTCTCTGGAAGTTCACTACACCCACCATTTCAACTTTCACACTCCGAATAACTCCCAAATGTGCATCTCTTGTCCTGACTTCTCCAAGACTCACATTTTTAAATGGCTGCCTAGACACTTTACTTCTCCACCAACCCCACTGCTCTGGTTCAAGGTCCATTGCCTTCCAGAATGGCTTCCTATCTACCATCTCTCCTTTCTCCACTTCTCCCAGCCTCTGTCTGTCCAATCCCACTTCTACAAAGCTACCAGATGTGTCTTCCCAAAACTTTGAGATTTCCTTCATCTTAAGAAGTAATGTCTTAGCGTGGCATTCAAGGCCTTTTAGGATCTGACTTCAGACTAAATATCCAGTCTTAATTCCTTCCACCTCCACTCATCCTGGCTCCAGCCACACTAAATCAGTTCTTGGTCCCTAATATCTTCTAGGCACTTCTGCCCTCCTGTTTTTGCTTTGTTTTCTTCCACATGATACCCCTTTTCTTAAAAATCATTCAAAATTTTTCACATCAACAGAACTCCATGGTTTCCTATTGTGTTTTTTTTCTCCTTGAGTCTATACACCACCATGTATGATATGATGAAAGGGTTGTCTTAATAGAGTACAAGCACAAACCAAAAAAAAAAAAAAAAAAAAAGACCAAGTTACATCAAACTTATGAAATTCTCAGTTGCTAAAATTAAATCAGACTTGTACTAAAGAGTGGCTCTATTGGGCAATGCCCTCCTCCTCCTTTTTTTTCTTTTTTTTTTAAACCCAAAAGGAAAATAAGGGGGTAGAGGGATGTTAGTTCTTTTGGTTGATTACAAAACGCCTGTCCTCTCTTTTGCGTACATACCCTTACACAAACGCTTCATTGACTGGCACTCTTGAATGCAGGAGGATCAGAGTCTAGACCCTGTCACACTCTGGAGTTTCACAATGCCTGAGGCATCACACACGTGATAACTGTTGCGGAGGTGTCCTGTGGGTTACCCACCGACTATCCAGTAAACTTCATTTGAACACATGAGTCATTGAAAATGAGGATGTTCATTTGCTTGAGAACAGCTGTGCCATCATTGCAGAAGCAAGAAGAAGAAGGGACATGTATGCATGATATACTAACAGAATCCAGCTTAAACAAAAAGCTTACCATGCTTGGGGAAATGGAAGACACACTTATCCTTTGCAATGACTTACATCGTCTGCCAAGCAGTTGAATGCTGTCAATCACACATAGCCAGAGGGATGGTCTCTGGAATTATCAGTTTCCCCTCTGTTTAAACCAAGAGAATGTCACTAGTTGCACTATTTTCTAACTTGAAGAAAGGTATTATTCACTAAGCATATGCACTGTCTCCAAAATACTTCAACTTTTTTAAAAGACCTAACGCAAATCTTTCTCCAAGTTTCTATTCTCTACATGGGGTACGTTTTCCCAGACATTCAAAGGAAAGTGTCAAATTATCTTGCCCACCAAGTTTGCCTGTGGTGTTCCCTGCATCCTCCAGCTCCAGAGTCCAATTTTGTTTCCCAGGTGAAGTGAGCAGGTGCAGCTGCCCAGCACTCAGCACTTGAGAAACACAGGGGCGGGGCCGATCAACTCTGAGGAAAAACGCTGAGGCCAGACAGGGCAAAGGCTCTGACAGAAGAGCAGGCCACATTCCATTCTTTCCCCTTGTTCATGAGTGTCTCCCAGAAATTACAGGAGACATATGGAATCTACTGGTTCTGTTCCTGAGGAACCTTCAGAAAATTGAATAGGACTTCAGGAAATGTAATATCTTCTCTAGACAGCCTAAGCTTCAGGGAAAACAGAGCTTTGAGGAAGAAAAGCAGGGAAACCAATCCCTGACAGAAAAGTTAGTGCAGGGGGTACAAAGCAGAGCTTCCACCACACTATCAGAGGTTGGCACACAAGCCTGGTTATTCTATCCCATTTCAGAGCATCCTCCTAGGGTAAAGGATCTTGACTGTTTCTCTCTCTCTCTCTCTCTCTCTCTCTCTCTCTCTCTCTCTCTCTCTTTCTCTCATGGCTCATTTATCAAAACCATCAAGTTTACTTTAAATTCTATTCCTATTTCCTAGGTTGTTTAAAACCCTGACTAATTTCAAAGCATTTCATTAACTATACTGTACTTTCAATTATATCAACGTCATCAATACAATCTCAAACAATAAAACCAAATCGATGCCAAAACCCAATTACTCAACAGGTTCCCTTCCTTTCAGTTAAGTGATCCTCTGGTACAAAGCACGAGAACCCTCCCTACTCTTCAGGTCAGAGGTGGTGATAAGGTTTTATCAAGGAGGACAACTCCATATCAGTTTGAAGTGAACAGCTATCTGCAGGATTGTGTGCAGCAGAACTTTGAAAGCCACATATCAGTTCGGTGACAAAGACTTCATCAACTAGTGATGTCTGCCAGGGCATGGAAAGAGTAACATGTAGAATGGATTTATTGACCCTGCTATTTGGGATTAGAATATAATCAAAAGCTTTACTAAAATAAAGATACCTTCTAGTTTCCTGTTTTCTATATGGTTTATATATCTGTAATAGAATTATGTGCCCCTTTTTTTTAACCTGAGTAATTTTCTATTAATTTCTCTTTCAGTTATCAAGACTAAAAATACTAAGCTAGAAGTACTGGAGATATACTTTTATTTTTGAAAAAGCAAACAAGAAAATCTACCTCCTTTTTCAAATCTCCTCCATTATTGAATCTATTCCAAGTAGATCCCCGGAAACTTATAAAATAATCAATGCTGATTATAAAATGGGAAGATTTTAATCCAAGATATATAAATACAATAAAGTAATTGACCACTTATGGTTCAAAATTTACTTATTTTGAACCATAAGTGGGGTAAAAGTACGGACACTGTAATCAGTTGTTAGGCATCATTTCAGAGAAACCAACAGGCATTTAGAATAGGCAAAGTTTCATTTTAATAAGTAACATTTTAACACCCCATTCAATATACTGTTGACCAACAGCCTCATTAATTTTGTTGATTTAGACATAACCAATTTGATTAAACAAAAAAGTCATACAGCACAGAAACATCCATTTAACTCCATTATCAAATGAGCCATTAGTTTAACTAAGATGTTAACCTTATGGTTTGACATTTACATATTGTATCTTTTATTATAATACTAAATGCTCTTACTAGATTCATTTTTTCAAATATTTTGTTGGTGATTTGAGATTGAAATGTTATGTGTTTCCTACTATGCAACAAAGCCAACACTCAACAGGGATAGTTCCATTTGTGGAAGAGTTGCCTCAAACTTCAAAGGCAGTATTAGAAAGCATTAACCAGAGGAGTTGGTAAAAAGAGCAGCTTGTGGGAGAATGGGATATCGGGCGCCATGGAATTTTGAGTGAAAAAGGCAAATTGGGATTCCTTTTCAGGCTGCCTTTGTCTAACAAGATGACCTGAAGCCAATTATTTCACCTTCTTCACCTGCATTTTCTTTATCAATAAAATGAGGATTAACAAGACTTTCCTCATGTAATTAATTTTCCACAGTGGCGCCAGTGTTTAATAAATGGGTGGTGATGATTGTTACTATTGATAGTTTTTTGTTTATAAGGTAGAAGAAAAATAAAGAAGCTTTGGAGCTTTGGTTGGGATTTTCTCTGGGTGGGGCAGAGTGACCAGAAGGGGTGTATTGGTGGGAACGTTGGTTTGGGAAAACTTCTAAAATAACAAGCAGATAGAGCCCGTGTGGCTCAGCGATTGAAGGAGGTCATGGTTCAATTCCCTGATCAGGGCTCCATTCCCAGTAGGGTAATGCAGGAGGCAGCCAATCAGTGATACTCTCATCATTAATGTTTTTATCTCTCTTTCCCTCTTCCATCCTCTCGCTGAAATAAATAAATAAAATTTCTTTTAAATAACAAGCTAGATTTTAAATTTGATGGGTACTTGATGAGATATCATCATCCTCCCAACAATAAATAGAATTCTAAACAGCTAGGGGATGTATCCTTGAGTTGACTATCCTGTCATCTAATCCTATTATCTTCTCACAATCAAAGAATCCTTGAGTCTTAGTTCTCACTCAGTTTTTTCAGACCTCAAGAATTCTGAGATTCAGGTACTCTTCTAAACTCCTCAGGGCTTTAGGACTAAGACTTAAACCACAAGATCTCCATCAATGATTTAGTGCTGGGGATAGAAAAAGTAAAGAGCTGCTTATATTAATAATGTTTAAGAAAAACTAATTTCACAGAAAATAGGGATAGAACACTGGGCATATCATCCACTTTGTTACTACCCCACCAAAAAAAAAAAAATCCGCCAAAACCAGTTTGGCTCAGTGGATAGAGTGTCGGCCTGCGGACTGAAGGGTCCCAGGTTCTATTCCAGTCAAGGGTATGTATCCTGGTTGCCGGCACATCCCCAGTAGGGGGCGTGCAGGAGGCAGCTGATCAGTGTCTCTCTCATCGATGTTTCTAACTCTCTATCCCTCTCCCTTCCTCTCTGTAAAAAATCAATAAAAATATTTTTAAAAAACAATCCTATATAATAAAGTGGTAATATGCAAATTGACCCTCACAAGATGTCTGCCTACAACCAGGACAGCAGGGGGAATTAGTGAGGGACGACCAAATGACTGAACAGGAGGCTCCCTGGGGCAACCAGGCTGAAAGGGGGGACAACTGGAGGTGACCAGGCCAGCAGGGGGTAGATGAGGGTGACCAGGCCAGCAGGGGAGGCAGTTAGGGGTGACCCGGCTGGCAGAGGGGGGCAGTTGGGGGCAATTAAGCTGTCAGGGGAAAAAGTTAGGGGCAACAGGGAGGAGGCAGTGGGGAAGATCTGGCCAGCAGCAGGGGGCAGATAGGGACATCCAGGCTGGCAGCAAGGGGGGCGGGGCAGTTAGGGGCAATCAGGCAGGCAGGCAGGTGAACAATTAGAAGCCAGCAGTACAGGATTGTCAGAGGGATGTTCGACTGCCGGTTTAGGCCCGATTCCTGGGATCTGGGCTAAATCAGCAGTCGGACATCTCCTAACAGGGTCCAAAATTGGAGAGAGTACAAGCTGGGCTGAGGGGACTCTCCCGTGCATGAATTTCATGCACTGGACCTCTAGTCGTAAAATAATAGAAAGTAAACTTCCTAATAGGTTTCTTAGACTAGGAACCTTCTTTTCTGTGATTTGGGGCTTAAATCATTCACTTCCCACTCATCACTTCATGGCAGTTAAGACCATTAGTCTGATTTGACCTACCTTCTCCTTTCCTGCCAGAACCACTTCATCCTGCTTACTCATCACTGGCCAGAATTAAATGCTAAGTCATCTGCTTTCAGAAGTCAGATCACATAGTTAAATGCAGGTTTCTAAACCACTTTAAAGTAAATGTCCTTCCAAAACAGTATATTTTGTTGGATTGTGAGGTAAAATTTGAAAGAAGATGCCACTGTTTCATCTCTACCTTGCCTTACAGAATGCACCTCCTCTCCCACCATCCAGGTTTCTACACTAATCCTGCTATTCACATGCTTATCTTGCATTACATATTTCTTCAAACCAAAAATCGCTCTTTTAAGGTCCTATTTGTTAGAAAACTAAAATAAATTATGCTAATGAAATGGATGCCAACCAATGAATGCATTATTCTCCAAGAGAACTGGTTCACAAAAGACTGAAGGACAAAACGGAGAGGAGAGTGAAAGATTTTGCTCTCCCTCCCCCAAACCAGAGAACATTTGGCATTGTCTACTAGATCAATCAGGGGACATTTGGTGTTGTCTACAGACAATAGTTGTCACATTAGTGGTATGCTACTGTCATCTAATAGGTAAGAGCCTGGAATACTGTTAAACATCTTACAATGCATAGGACTGCTCCCTATGACAAAGAATATTCAGTGCAAAACATCAGTAATGCTGAGGTTGAGAAACCAGCCCTAAGAAGTAATATATTTCGATTAACAACTTACTTGTTCCATAGGTTTAAATTTAAATTCTGGGCATTGGTCAAGCTGAATGGAGATGTGTTTTGGAGCAAGTAACCATCAATCACATCTCCAAGACAGGAACCTATTTTCTGTTCATATAAAACTAGTCTCATTCATCAGACTAAAGACTCTAGCTGAATGATTTTCCAGTTCTTTTTTTAAATTTTTTATGTTTAAAATATAAGGTTAACAAAAAATGAGCGCAACAAAGATACCCATTATTATATTTGCTTCAGATATTTTTTAAAGAAAAAAATATTATACACAGTTAAAGTCTACTTGTGTCTCCCTCTACCCTCACCCCCCTTTTTTTAATTAATTGGCTTTTATCTTTTTTATTTTTATTTTTTTAAATACATTTCACTGATTTCTTACAGAGAGGAAGGGAGAGGGATAGAGAGTTAGAAACATCGATGAGAGAGAGACATCGATCAGCTGCCTCCTGCACGCCCCTACTGGGAATGTGTCCACAACCAAGGTACATGCCCTTGACCAGAATCAAACCCAGGACCTTTCAGTCCGCAGGCAGACACTCTATCCACTGAGCCAAACTGGTTTCGGCTAGAGCTTCTTAAAGAGATCTTACTTACCATCATATCTGAAGCTTATAACATTCACATGGGGTCAGACCAGCCCTGAGTTCAGCAACTTGGATACTTGGTTTCTGGCCAGGAAAGAATTCAGAGCTAAGATCCAAACTATAAGAGGACACTTATTTATAAATCACAGGTGTAGAAAAAGTAATTACTAGAAATGGGCTTAGGAAACAAGTTATAGAGGTAAAGAAAGGGTCCTTGGAGCTTGGAAATTAGGAAGCTAATGGTAAAGTGCTTGTGGGGAGGAGGGAGGAGAAAGGAAAAGAAAGGGCTTAGATGGGCTCACAGGAGGGAGAGTGCACTGGGTTCTCTGTCCTAAGGGTTTTAAGGGTGGAGATTTTCATGGAGGTCCCTGGGGGAGATCTTAATATTCAGCAGCTTTCCAGGTGTGTCCTTTCTGAATCTGGGTATTTACTGATTGATTGCTTGGCACCAGGGCAGGGGGTCATTATTCAATGCAGCTGGTCCTGAGGTCACTTGTGGCTGGTTTTGTTGCTCTTTTGGGCCTGAGGCTGAAATACAACTGAAGCCTAGATGTTATTTCTGGAAAGGTCAAGCCTGGGGTCCCCATATATATGCTAGGGGAGGAAAAGTCATCCTCAGGGAGAGACCAAGATGGTGGCATAGGTAAACACCTGAACTTGCTGCCTCATACAACCACTTCAAAACTACATCATCCAGAACCACAGGAAGACTGGCTGAGTGGAAATTCTACAACTAGATGGAAAGAGAAAAGCACACTGAGACTCAGAGGAGCTGCGGAATTAAAGTGCAGAGGTATGGAAGCGCGCTTGTGGAAAGGACTGGCAGCTGAGTACGTGGCTGGCTTTTTCAATCAGGAGGGAGACAAAAGCTCCCAACTGTTCTGAACTTCAGCTCCTAACAAGACTCTGGGGACCCAGACTCATACGGGGAGAAACTGGATTGTCGGGCATTAGGCAGAACTCAAGGGCGGTTTTCCTTCAGAGGTGCTTGCAGTGATTACCGAGGGACACTGAGACCTCAGGGCCTCTTATGGCAGGGTTGACCAGAAGCCATTGCTGTTTGCTCTGCCCTGAGACCCTGCTCTACCCAAGCTGTGCGCAGAGGCTTTTGCATATGAATGACCTGATCCTTTGAAATCTAAAATTATCTAACAAACTGCAGCTGAGTCAGAGAGAGACAGAACACCCAAAAGAAGGCCCAAGTCCCCACAACAGCTTGGATTGCTTCACAGCTGAGCCTTATCTGGGCACCTCCAAAACCCAAGCAAAGAAGAGGAATCTGCAGATCTCTCTGTAGCTCCTGCTGGGTGGTCTTAGGCAGAGGCTAAATTAGCACCTCCTTGGAGATCCAGAGCCAGTGTACCCAAGGGTCAGAGTGGGATCATCCAGATTTCAACTCCTTAGATTCATAAGTGACACACTCAGGGGGAAGTCTCAGTGAGCACCAAATCCCCACGGAAACAATTCTTGCCTCATAAGGATGTCTCCAGCACAGAAGTTCTCCCAGAGTAGATACAGCAGACCCTCATAGCCAATTGGCCTGGAAGTCAATTCCTCCCAGTGTTATCAACAACAATGAAAGCTTAACTACAACAAGATTGGGCACACAGTCCACAAAGGGATGCACCAAGAGTGTCCACCTCAGGTAACTGGGGAGGCGGAGCCACTGGGCCTTAAAGGACACCTAGCATGCAAAGCCACTCTGTCAACATAGGGAAGCAGCCAAAATGTGGAGATAAAGAAACAGGTCACAAATGATAGAAATGGAGGATATAGATTTCAAAACCACGATTATAAGTTTTTCAAGAATTTTCTAGAAAAGGTCGATAAATTTAGTGAAACCTTTGAGGATATGAAAAAGGACCAACTAGAAATTCAGCATATACTGTCTGAAATAAAGAATAATATACAGAGATCCAACAGCAGATTAGAAGCTGCAACCAAGATTACTCTATCTGCAAAGCTATCATTCAGAATTGAAGGGCAGATAAAGACCTTCACAGATAAGAAGCTAAAGGAGTTCATCACCCCCAAACTAGTATTATATGAAATGCTGAAAGGTATTATTTAAGAAGAGGAGGAAGAGCCCTAGCCAGTTTTGCTCAGTGGATGGAGCATCAGTCTGTGGACTGAAGGGTCCCAGGTTCGATTCCAGTCAAAGGCATGCACTTTGGTTGCGGGCACATCCCCAGTAGAGGTTTTGCAGGCAGCAGCTGATCAATGTTTCTCTCTCATCGATGTTTCTAACTCTCTATCCTTCTCCCTTCCTCTCTAAAAAATTAATAAAGTATATTAAAAAAAAAGAAGAGGAGGAAGAAGAAGAAAAAGAAAAAGATAAAGATAAAAATTATGAACAATGAAATGACAAATACATGTCTATCAACAAGTGAATCTAAAAATGAAGTGAATAAAAAATCTGATGAACAGAATAAACTGGTAAATATAATAAAATCAGGGGCATAGAAAGGGAATGGACTGACAATCCTCAGGGGGAAAGAGGTGTGGGAGGGGCGTGGGAAGAGACTGGACAAAAATCATATACCTATGGATGAAGACAATGGGGGTGGGGTATAAGGGCTTGGGATAGCTTGGAAACTGATTGGAAGGGAGCTGGGTGGGGGGGGGCGCGGGTGGAGAGGAACAACTGTAATAATCTGAACAATAAAGATTTATTTTAAAAAAAAAAGGCATCCTCGGTTGTCCCACCATACAACCCTATAATTGTCCTTTGCTAGGCACCTGGGGCTTTCCACCCTGGTGATCTTCTGTACCTGGCCTATCATCCTTGCTCTGCTCATGTCTGCCTACCACACTTGTAATGAATGTAATTAATTATGTCCTTTTCATGATCAAGATTAATTCCACTATAATTACATTATGAGACTAGGACATTTTGAATGTTCACGAACCAATAGTCAACAGTTAGGAATCAAGGCCTCTCTTTGCCCTTGCCAGGGGTTGTATGAGTCACAAACAATACAAATAAATGGGGCCTGTGGCTTAGTCATTTTGGCAGTGTTCTCTGGAATGTGTTACTGGTCTGACTCAGCGCTGTGGGCAGTAAGAACTGCATGCCACCTTCTCAGGTCCTCTACTGTACTCTACTCCAGCAGGCACCGCACCCTAAAGATTTTGGGTCATGTGACCTACTGTTAATGAAGCCCCTATGCTAAATTTCTTTTCTGTTGTATATCTATGGTCCTCAAGTCCTTGCTTTCCCCCCATCCAAACACACACAAAGGAGAAAATGCTATGGTGAAACTTCTGAAGTTCTAGCTATTCAGAGAGAAAACAGGGTGCTTAACATTTCCCTCTGCAGTAATTTTTTTTTTTAATTCTTTCTGTGAGACTTGACTCACAATATTGATACCTGTATAACATTGATTACACTGACATTAATCAAATCTTTTGAATTTACACAAAATGTGGGATACTAGTTTGTAGCAGGCATTTGAGGAATATAATTTTTCATATTCATTTTAATTTTGGGTAGGCCATTTAAAAACCATGTTTTGATTAATTTTAGAGAAGGAAGAGGGAGGAAGATAGAAACATCAATGATGAGAGAGAATCATTGATCAGCTGTCTCCTGCACACTCCCTACTGGGGATGTGCCCACAACCAGGCTACATGCCCTTGACCGGAATTGAACCCGGGACCCTTCAGTCTGCAGACCAACACTCTATCCACTGAGCCAAACTGGTTAGGGCTCACTTCTTATTTTCTGCTGAAGGATTCAATGCAGACTTAAGATTTCTTGCCTTTCTGTAGATTTAAAAAAAAAAGACTTTAAAAATAACAATGCTATTATCCCTTTAACAAACTGAATGGTTTCATAATACAATTTAATACACAGCCCATATATAAATTTTCCTAAAAATTTCAAAGTGTTTATAATGGCTTTCTTTGAATCAAGATTCAGTCATGGTCCACAAGTATATTTGTTTGTTTATTTATTGACACTGTTTTATTCAACATATGGAGTACAGTTTTTGTTCTCAGAATAAAAATTACTTAATAGAAAGTAGATGATTCTGGATAAATTTACAAGCATACCATACCTTTTTATTTATTTTTATTTATTTTATTTTTTAAAAATATATTTTATTGAATTTTTACAGAGAGGAAGGGAGAGGAATAGAGAGTTAGACATTAATCAGCTGCCTCCGGCACGCCCCCTACTGGGGATGTGCCCGCAATCAAGGTACATGCCCTTGACCAGAATCGAACCTGGGACCTTTCAGTCTGCAGGCCGATGCTCTATCCACTGAGCCAAACCGGTTTTGGCAAACCATACCTTTTTATCCTTACATCTTAATATAACTCTGTAGAAGACAAAGATTTGATTATTTTGCTTGTTTGTTTGAAAGCCACAAGATTAGTCATCTATATTTTAAGTACAATACAATATCATGAAAACTTAGTTCAGCCACTTTGAAGAACAATTTGGCAATTTGTAACAAAGTTGAAGACCTATTACATTATAATTCCACAATTCCACTTCTTCTAAGATAGCGTTTTCAGCAATTTTAAAACATGCATTGACTTATTTTTCCCTTAAATTCTCAAATAAAAAACTCACAACAGCTAACATAACAATAGTTGTCTGGTGTGAATGAATCAAAATTAAACCTATTTTTAAAAATCAGATCGCAACAATATTTATTATTTGGTGTGCTGCAGAATTTTAGTAATTAGTGTTTATGTATGCAATGAGATGAATTGCTATTCTAAGATATTGAATCTACCTAAATTCTTAGCATATAGGAGACATGTTACAAGTGTACATACAGTGTAAGTGGGACAACCCAGTCACTCACCCATAGGAATGTTAATATGTAAGCTGGTTTATTTATATTCTATAGCTGTCAAAATTAATTAACTGGATTTACATGAGAATAGAGTAGACAAATCTCAACCACATTTATTTAACATCTCATGCCCTACATTGGGGATTGAGCCCACAACCCAAGAATGGAATCTGACTTCCTGGTTCATGGAATGCTCAACTATTGAGCTACGCAGGCTGACCATCATGGTTATCTTTTAGGAGAGAGAAGAAAAAGGGGTGGGGGTAGTCGAAAAAGAAGCTCTATTATTACACCTTCCTCTTCTAGGTTTAGGACTTTTTCTCAGTGTTGATACAATGATGAAGTTCAATGTTTTTATTCCCTTCAAGTAACATTCAGCTCTGGTAGGGCATATAGTTTTATCCTCTATCCTAATTTTTGTTCTCAGAGAGCTGATGTGCTAGATAGCTAACATGAAAGTTCCTTTGCTTCCTTGCATCAGCTGAGCTTTCACCACTTCAGCTGTTTCCCTAGGTTCACTTTTCAGTTGGCTTATTCAATAAAAGCACAGATGAAATATAATGCAAGGGGAGGGAGACTTTAAGTGTTTCCAAAAATGTGCTCCACCAAGTAAAAGAGCAGCTAAGGGAATTTGTTGGTGCAGAAAATAAATATAACTATTCCCCTGTTTAGTTCACCTCTTCTTCTCAGCTATACAAAGCTATCATCAGCCCAGTATCATTTAGATCAGTGGTTCTCAACCTTCCTAATGCCGCAACCCTTTAATACAGTTCTTTATGTTGTGGTGATCCCCAACCATAAAATTATTTTTGTCGCTACTTCATAACTGTAATTTGCTACTGTTATGAATCTTAATGTAAATATCTGTGTTTTCTTATGGTCTTAGGAGACCCTGCTAGCTGTTCTCGACCCACAGGTTGAGAACCGCTGATTTAGATAGACACCTCAAAATTGCTCCCTCACTCCTGAGAGAGAGCTGTGGCCTGCCTGTGACCCTGGTCTAAACTTTAACCAGCTCATCTCAGATTTGTGTGGTTGTTGGCTGAGGAACAGAGACATGATGCTCCAAAGACAGAAGATTGCACCAGCCCGGCCTAGGCTGTGTGTTTCATCACCCTCCGCCAGTCATCTAGGATTGAAATAATCAGGCTGACTCCAAACACCAGGATGCCTCAACAGAGCACACACCCTAGAACAGCTACCTAAGCAGGATGGAAGTCAGGATGGAAGCAAAGCTGCATACCATGAACAGTTGTGGGATTAACAGAGATGAAAGCTGCACATGTCAGAGCCTAAATCAGATCTCACATGGTCCTTTGCTGATGCACCTATTTTAGCATTTATACAGTGGCCTGTTGAATGCCTTTCTCCCCACAGGAACCATGCCTCAATCACCTTTGGATCCCCAAATAATCCTAGAAGGATCCCACTTGTGGGTAGCAAATACTGAACAACTGCCACTCTTTCACTTCTACTTCCACTCTTTCCTGGAGGTGCCTTGGGAAAGATAAAGACCAAAAATAGAAAAGACTGATGCATAATAAAAACAAAAAATCCCCCAACATGAGAAAGTATGCACTTTCAGATAGGCTAAAAAAACTAAATCAAGGCTACTGGCCACCCTCATTTAGTGACTTTTTGAGCCTCTTAACCTACCAAATTGAAACACCTTGTGCCCTTTTAAATTCATAACCCAAGATATAAACCACCACTGTCACCATCTCAATACATAGGTCCCCATAAATGGTAACTCAAGATCAATGAAAGCCCAATTTTTTACCAAAGACAACAGAAAACCAGCAATAAAGTGTGTCCTCTCCTTAAAACATAAGGACACACATGAAAAAATGTACCCAACCCAGAAAACCAAAAAATTAGTAGATCTGCTCTATCTCAGAGAAAGATATCTGACACTACAGAGGATATCCAATCTTAATATAAATATTTTCAGTAATAATACTTTGGTATTTAAGTAGACACCATAAAACTCTACTAGTTGCTTCACTCATTTGAACATAACAATAAATTATACAAAAATAGACAGAAGCCAAAACCGGTTTGGCTCAGTGGATAGAGCGTCGGTCTGCAGACTGAAGGGTCCCAGGTTCGATTCCAGTCAAGGGCATGTACCTTGGTTTCGGGCACATACCCAGTAGCGGGCATGCAAGAGGCAGCTGATCGATGTTTCTCTCTCATCGATGTGTCTAACTCTCTATCCCTCTCCCTTCCTCTCTGTGAAAAATCAATAAAATATTTTTAAAAAAAAATAAATGTTTTCATTCAAATAAGTTATTTTTTAAATAAAATTTCTACAACTCCTCTTAGACAAGCCTCCAGAAGATAAACGCCTTCTAGTAAAGTGTTTAACAGTTTGACCTTCTTTAATCCAAATTAAAGGCACAAAATTCTTTCAACAATTATTTTTGAAAAAATGCATAAAGATTTAATCTTGTAATTAATTCTAGTGATTCATTTCTTACTAATGTTATATCCACTATCCCCACAGAATTCTACTCGCCTAATAACCTGCTGTCTTAAATAATTCTTAAATTTTTTTTAAAAAAGTTTTCTTGGGGATAAAAGCAAAGCACACCAACAGAAGCAGAGACTGGTTAAACCTGTTGATTTGTTAATTCACTTCTAACAAACATTAAACAAGTTTCATTACTGCTGGTCTTTTCTGAGCCTTTGTTACTGTGCAACACTACTCTCCAAAAGGCAGGAGTAGTATGTGGTGATTCCCAAGCTGATTTCACGGGAGAGTTTTTATTGTTGTTGTTGTTGTATTCCATGTATCATCAATTGGCTTTTATCAGGAAAGAGTATTATTCTGAAGAACAGAATACTTTGAAAGCCACATATTACAATCTACACTAATAAAAGAGAAATATGCAAATTGACCATACCTCCATGACACCCACCAGCCAATCAGGAGTATGTAAATTAACCCAACAAAGCTGGTGGGTTAATTTACATATGCAGGCTCAGAGTGGCCAGATGGGGGAAAACACTTGCTATGACAGGGGATGGTGGGGGTTGGGGGGACAGAGGGAGTACAGGAGTGGTGCTCTGGCTGGAACGAAGAAGACTGAAGGCTCCAGCTGGAGCAAACACTGAAGGCTCTGGCCAGAGTGAAGACTCCGGCCAGCCAGAGTGAAGACAGAAGGCAGCAGCCAGAGCAGAGGTCTATGTTCCAGGTGCCAAAGGAAAACCAGTGCTGGCAGACAGGGGAAGGAAGGCCTATTACACGAATCTTTGTGCAACAGGCCTCTAGTAGTATTAATAACACCTCAAAAATAGGTTTAATTACCAGTTCAGTCCAATTACCTTTTTTCTTAAGCCATTGACTATGTCTTTAAAACCATGAACAGCCACCTTTAAATGCATGTCTTTACAAATACACAGGTAAACTAGCAAACATTATCTCCTTTACAGTAACAACTCATTGAACACTCAAGCAGCTACTGTTTTGAAAAGAATTATGAACAATCCTACAGAATGCATTACTCTATGCATATTACAAATTCAAATTGAGTAGATGTAAATGGGACATTTTATATCATCATATTTTGGATATTTTAACCTTCAAAATGAAAAAGAAGACTCACCAACAGACGCTGAGCTTTTAAGAACAGACTCCTTTTGGACTCCTTTTTCAATTCGTAACGTGGCCCACTGTTCAAAAACAAGAAGTATTAATTTAAACTGTTCCATAGACACAGTATAGCATATTTAATCATGCTTATTCAGAAGTAAAATTAACCAGTAAGCCTTAGTGTTACTTGAATTAAAGAGATCCCCCAGGGAATCTCTGAGGTAGCACTATTCCAAGTCCCAGGTATACACTTCGATTCTGATAATGCCTTAACGATAGGAGGAACAGATCACATGTACTCCATTTAAATCACTCACATACAATCAGGTACCACAATAAATTACTCCTTGAAAAGGTGGTGAAGCATGTTGGGCAAGAGCAAAGGTTATGGCCTTAAGACTACCAGAGTTTGCCCTGGCCAGTGTAGCTCAGTTGGTTGAGCATCATCCGGTAACCAAAAAGTCACCAGTTAAATTGCCAGTCAGAGCACCTGCCCAGGTTGCAGGTTTGGTTCCCAGGTGGGTACAGGAGACAACTGATCAATGTTTCTCTCTCACATCAAAGTTTCTCTCTCTCTCTCTCTGTCTCTCTCTCTCTCTCTCTTTCTCTCTCTCTCTCCCCTCCCCTCTCCCCCTTTTCCTCTCTCTCTAAAAAAAACACACAATAAAAACATATTTAATTTAAAAAAAAAAAAACTACCTGTGTTCAAGTTACTTAATCCCTCTAGGTCTCAGTCTCCTCATATGGAAAATGAAGATAATAGTTCCTATCCTATAGGGTTTGCTATGAGGATTAGATGAAATTAACACATATAAAAACTCAGGGCCCAGCCGAGACCGGTTTGGCTAAGTGGATAGAGTATCAGCCTGCGGACTGAAAGGTCCCAGGTTCGATTCCGGTTGGGGGCATGTACCTTGCTTGCGGGCACATCTCCAGTGTGGGGCGTGCAGGAGGCGCTGATCGATGTCTCTCTCTCATCTATGTTTCTGACTTTCTAGCCCTCTCCCTTTCTCTCTGTAAAAAGTCAATAAAATATATTAAAAAAAAAAAACTCAGGGCCCAAACCATAGCTATTATTTTCATAGTAAATTAGGCATTCGAGGCTCAGATGCATTGAAGCCTAATTGCCTGCATCAACAATAAGCTTGAAAAGGAAGACAGAGCGAGACTTGGAAAGCTGGAAAGTAATCAGTGAGATCAGTAACTAAAGAAATCATATGCCCAGATGGTCACTTATGTTTTAAGATACACAGGAAAAATGTTATAATTATGAGTAACCAGGGGTTTGAGAGAAGTTAAGAACAGGAAAAATCAACTCCCATTTTGCTTTGAATGTACATAGGAGTGTAAAGAAATATACTGTAACAAGATGTGACTTGCTATTTTCTTTTTTCTACTTTTTTTAATGCATTTGCAACATTCTCTACCATTAACATCATAGTTCAAAAACTACAAGTTGGCCCTGGCCAGTGTGGTTCAGTTGATTACAGCATCATCCTGTGCACCAAAAGGTAGCAAGTTTGATTCCTGGTCAGGGTCAGGACACATAGCCAGGTTGTGGGTCGGTCCCCAGTCAATTGATGTTTCTATCTTTCCCCTCCTTTCTCTAAAATTAATTTTAAAAAATTAAATGGCCAAAATACAAATAAAAAAATGAAAACTACAAGTTAACCTGTTGACAGCATTCCAGAAAATCCCAGTGGTTATTTTTTATAGTTTAGAAAGGAGCCATTAAAACATTTTTTAGATTATTACAATTCCAGAAGTTAACACTGGCTAAATTGACTGATTTGGGGTGAGGAGGGGGAGCCATTATAATAATTATAATTAGAACTTAAGCACCCTTGAGGAACAAAAAAGAATTTATTAAATATGTCAAGACATATATCTCAATTATTGATAAACTCAGAGGGATAATTCAGAGAGATGAAAATAAAATTTCAAATAAATAAGAAAATAAACTGAAAAAATAAGTAACCTAAAATATGTACATGAAGGTCAAAGACTATGTCAGGACCCTTGCACAACATTCCAAAGAGCCAAGTAGGAACATGCCATTTGTGCTTAGAGAACAGCCTATTAATAGAGGCTAATCTTCCAGGCTTTAAATGTCAAATCACAAATTATAATAAGACTCAGTCTTAATCTGGTTACACCTTTTTCTCTTCCTTGAAAACTTAAACTCTAGACCTCTCAAGTTTTCTCAATATATGTAAAGCTTTATTCCTATGTTTTATTTTTAATTTTTTACTTACTGATTTTTTAGAGAGAGGGGGGAAAAGGAACATCAGTTTGTTGTCCACTTATTTATGCATTCATTGGTTGATTCTTGTATGTGCCCTGACCAGGGATCAAACCCACAGCCTTAGCACATCAGGATGACGCTCTAACCAACTGAGTTATCCGGCCAGGGCTCTACAGTTTTTCAATGTAAAGCTTTGTACCTATTATCATTGTAAGTAGACCACAAATATAATTAAAACAAAATATTGTAAACAATCAATCATTATTAGTCTTGGAGCTCAGTTTTCTTTTGATAGGCATTTGATTCTATATTTTATATAAATAGTAATTACCTTCAACTAAGACAATTATTTAATGCTCATCTGATGGAAAATATTGATATTTTGTGGTTGTTATGGACTAACTTGCCCACCCCTACAAATTCATATGTTAAAGCCCTAACCCCCAGTACATCAGAATGTAACTGTATTTGAAGATATGACTTTTAAAAAGGTGATTATGTTAAAATGAGGTCTTTAGGGAGGACACTAATACAATCTGCCCAGTGTCCTTTAAGATGAAAAAATTTAGCCAAACAAAGAGATATCAGGGATGCACACACATAGAAGAAGGACCATATGAGGACACAGCGAAAGGCAGCAATCTGAAAGACAAGGTGACAGGCCTCAGGAGAAAGCAACCTGCCAACACCTTGATCTTGGACTTCCAGCCTTCATAAGTGCGAAGAAATAAGTTCAAGTCACCCAGTCTTCGGTACTTTGCTATGGTAACCCTAGCAAACTAACACAGAGGCACTGCTTAAATAGGATAATTTGCTATAAAGAACTCCATTTTCTGTCACCAGACAAGGTTCAGAGCACATAACATCTCCTGAAATGGTAACACCAAAGGTCTATCCTACCAAATGCAATTACTGTGTTGAAGACTAGCAAACTTTAAGGTGGGAGAAGTTTTTTGGTTTTTTTAATACTTTTATTTTTTTTTATTAATTTTTTATACATATCTCCCCATTGCCCCCCCCTCGGTGGGAGAAGTTTTTTAATGTAACAGGGAATTTATACTGGAAAACCATTTTCTTCCTTGGGCTTCTTCTCCAGTGAATGTGAAAATGTGCCTGCTCTGCAGTCAACATACAAGCATATGAATCGCAGTTCTGCCACTTCCAGGCTGTCACCATCTCCGACAAAATACTGTAACCTCTTGGGGCCTCATTATCATCTTCTGTAAACCTGGGACAATTACTAAGCATTGTTATAAAGGTTGAAGAAAATAATCTACCTTTCCAGGGATGCAAAGCTGGTATAGTATTCACAAGTCAATAAACATGATACATCACATGAGCAAAATGAAGGATAAATATCACATAATCATATCAATAGAATCAGAAAAAGTATGACAAAATCCAGCATCCTTTTTTGATAAAAATTCTCAGTAAAGTGGGAATAGAGGGATAATACCTCAATATAATAAAGGCCAAATATGACAAACCTAAAAGTGTTTCCCTTAAGATCAGTAACAAGACACTCTTATTCAACATAGCTCTGAAAGTCCTAGTTGCAACAATCAGACAAGAAGAAGAAATAAAAGGCATTCAATTTGGAAAGGAGGAGGTTAAACTCATTATTTGCAGATGACATGATATTGTACATAGAAATTTCTAAACATGGCCATGTGGTTCAGTTGGTTGGAGCATCGCCCCATACACCAAAGGGTGGCAGGTTAGATTCCCAATCAGGTATTAAAAAGAAGGAAAAGACTCCATTCAAACACTGTTAGATTTAACAAAGTAGCAGGATACAAAATTAACACTCAGAAATTGATGGCATTTCTAAACACCAATAATGAACTCTCAGAAAGAGAAATTTTTTTAAAATCCCATTTACTATTGCAATGAAAAAAATAAAATACAGCAATAAACTGAACCAAGGAGGAAAAAGACCTGTATTCAGAAAACTATAAAAAAAAAAATAGTGGAAGACATAAACAAATGGAAGAATATTCCATGTTCATGAAAATGGAGACTGACATTAAGAGAAACAAAAAGAGTCTTCATCATGGACAGTGCCCCATGTGGATAAACCAGCGGCAAAGAAAAAGGCTGAAGGCAAAGTGAGAAAAAGGAAAGGGAAAAAGCAAAGCAAAAGCAGTGAAGGTGGCTAAGGGTTTGGCCTGGTAGACTTTTAAAAACTTGAAAAGTGCCATATGGGACAGATCTTTGATTAGAATTTATATACCTATTTCAGCCTCTATCAAAGGAAAATCTAGTTTCCATTTTTTAACTGGGCCTTTTTCTTCAGTTCAAACCCATCATAACACCTCAAATTTTTTTTAAGAATTTGAATAAAATATTTCCTTGTTCATGGGTTGGAAAAATTAATATAATTAAAATCTGCATACCACCCAAAGCAATCCACAATTCAACGCAATCCCTATTAAAACACCAAATGTGCAGAAACCGGTTTGGCTCTGGATAGAGCGTCGGCCTGCGGACTGAAAGGTTCCAGGTTCAATTCCGGTCAAGGGCATGTACCTTGGTTGTGGGCACATCCCCAGTAGGGGAACGTGCAGGAGGCAGCTGATCGATGTTTCTAACTCTCTATCCCTCTCCCTTCCTCTGTAAAAAATCAATAAAATATATTTTTTTAAAAAAACACCAAGTGCATATTTCACTGATCTAGAACAAATGTTCCTAAAATTTTATATGGAACTAAATAAGACGAGAGTAGCCTCAGCAATCTTGAAAAAGAGGAACAAAGTTGGAGGATCACAATACCAGATGTCAAACTATACATATATCAAATTATACTACATGGACACTGTAATCAAAACAGCCTGGTACTGGCCCAAGAACAGACATATGGATCAATGGAACAGAACAGAGACCCCAGAAACTGACCCAAGCTATTACTCTCAATTAATATTCAACAAAGGAGACAAGATCGTACAATAGAGTCAAGACAGTCTCTTCAATAAATGGTTTTGGGAAAATTGGACAGGTATATGCAAAAAAAAAATGAAACTAGACCACCAACTTACACCATACACAAGAATAAACTCAAAATGAATAAAAAACTTAAAGTTGCAAAACCATAAAAAATCCTAGAAGAAAACTAGGCAGTAATAACTCAGACATCTCATGTAGCAGAATTTTCAGATATATCTCCTAATGGCAAGAGAAACAAAGGAAAAAATAAACAAGTGGGACTACATCAAATTAAAAAGCCTCTGCACAGCAAAAGAAACCATCAAAACAATGAAAAGGTAACCCACTATATGGGAAAACATATTAGCCAATGATACATCTACTAAGGGGTTAATTTCCAAAATGTATAAAGAATGTATACACCTCAACACCAGTAAGACAAATAATCCAATCACCTCATACCTGTTATAATAGCTATATCAACAAATCAACAAATGACAAGTGCTGGCGAGGGTGTGGAGAAAAGGAAACCCTAGCACACTGCTGGTGGGAATACACATTGGTGCAGCCACTGTGGAAAACATTATAGAGGTTTTTTTTTTTAATTAAAAATGGGGCTGCGATTTGACACAGTAATCCCATTTCTAGAAATATAGCCTAAGAATCCCCACCTGAAACATCAATAATAAAGAATATATGCATCCCTATGTTCATAACAGTATTATTTTCAATAGCTAAGATCTGGACACAGCCCAAGTGCCCATTGGTAGATGAGTGCATAAAAAAGGTATGGTACATTCATACAATAGAATACTATATGGCCATGAAAAAGAATCGCTCTAACTGGTTTGGCTCAGTGGATAGAGCATCAACCTGTGGACTAAAAGGTCCAAGGTTCAATTCCGGTCAAGAGCAAGTACCTTGGTTGCAGGCACATCCCAGTAAGAGGTGTGCAGAAGGCGGCTGATCGATGTTTCTCCCTCATGCATGTTTCTAATTTTCTATCCCTATCCCTACCTCTCTATAAAAATATCAATAAAATATATTTTTTTTAAAGAAGAAGAAAAACCTCTTACCCTTTTGACAACAAGGACCTGGATATTATTATGCTAAGTGAAATAAGCCTGACAGAGAAAGACAAATACCACTTATATGTGGAATCTAATGAACAATATAAACATGAATAAAATAGGTCCAGAGGCACTGATGCATGGGACAGACTGTCAGATCTCAGAGGAGAGGAGTGATGGGAAGAGATTAACCGAAGATTATATACACATATATGCATAGCCAATGGACAGAGACAATAGTATGGTGAACGCCTGGGTGGGACAGGGACTGGAAGGAAGAGGGTAAAAGGGGGGGGGGGGCCGGCCGTAGGGAGAGATGAGGAACATCTGTAATACTAACAATAAAGAAGTAAACAAATAAAGAAATAGATAATCTATCCAATGACCACCACATGCCTTTTAAAATGATGGAAATTTAATTGGTGGACAGAAAAGAGGGTAAAGGGAAAGAATAAGAATTAAAACAAAAGGCAGAAATTGTCTGCTCTGAGTACATGTGCTAACCTATCAAAATCTGAAGGTGGGTTAAATTTTAGCCATATGGAAGAAAACAAAAAAAGACCAAAGAGTTTTTTAATTCAAACTCCAAGAATTGAGGGCCTACTATGCATCAAGTGCTTTTATTCACCTCTCCTCATTGAATCTGCACAATAACTCTTGGAGCCATATTCCTATATACACAAGTAGAAACTAAGGTCAAAAATGGTTAGGTAACCTGCCCAAGGTTACAAGGCCAGACTATATATATATATATATATATATATATATATATATTATGGATTTTTTTACAGAGAGGAATGGAGAGGGATAGTGAGAAGTTAGGAACATCACTGAGTGAGAAACATTGACCAGCTGCCTCCTACACACCCCCTACTGGGGATGTGCCAGCAACCAAGGTACATGCCCTTGACTGGAATTGAACCTGGGACCCTTCATTCCACAGGCCGACACTTTGTCCACTGAGCCAAACCAGTTGGGGCAAGGACAGAAACTTGAAAGAACTTGTTCATGCTTTCATCTTATTCCTTAGAAACTGAGGGGGAATAAAAAAAATAAATAAAATTTTAAAATCTATAATAGTAAAAGCATAATATGCTAATTAGACTGGATGTCCTTTCAGATCACCTTCCAGAGAAAGCAGGGCTACAAGAGAAGCCCAGATCCAGGTGCCAGAAGGAAGCTGGTGCTGGCAGCTGGGGGAAAGGCCTACTCTTGCACAAATTTCATGCATCAGGCCTCTAGTAAATAAATAAAAAAGTTGAGGGGAAAATTTAATAACATTCCCCTACCTTCTTCTTCTCCATTAATCCTTTATTCTCTTCCCATTCTTTATTTCCCCTAATCTTAGGCCAATGAATTGCAACCCTTTAACCCTTTCACCTCCATCATTAAGCTTACAATTAACTTTCATGGTTGACAATAGCATTTTTCAACCATTAATCCATGCTCCTCTCTGATAAACATGAAAACTTCACACACTCCTTCTAGAGATTCAGATACATACACCCCATCATCCAGATGGATCACTCTCTACACACCATTCTCTCAGCCAAAATTTTATTTTTCATAGTTTACATTCCTAAAACAATTTTCCCAATATAATGTAACATTCCTGAGAAATTATTAGGTCGCTCTTGAAAATCACTAGGTTAGAGAATCACTAAGAATTCAAGCCTTGTCCTCAAGTGGCTTGCCATATCAGGACCTTATGCTCACATCTATATGTATAAAAAGCTAAGTGACCATCCAGCCGGCTGACCAGACAGTACATATGACACGCACTGACCACTAGGGGACAGAGGCTCATCACAGGAGCTGCCAAGCTGCTGTGACTTGGCAGCCGCAGTTCTCCGGTGATGCACCCTGGAACGAGAGAGGAGGGAGCCTGATTCCTCCCGAGGCCTGCTTGATTCCACCTTCAGCAGTGGGTTATATTGTTGCTGGGGCATTATCAGCCCCAAATCTGGTTTACTGCCAAGCTGCAGTTCTGATTAATTTCCTTTCAATGTGCACAAATCCATACACTGGGCCACTAGTATAGAGATAATCAGCAATGCACAAGGTGCAATAAAAAATTATTACCTGAAATGATAAGCAGCTAAGAAGGAGTTAGAGAAGAGCTGGGTCAGTTACTTAACAAATAGCAATTACCACAATCAGCTATTCAGAAAGCACCCCACACACATTTAAAATTCCAGAATTTGAGTTTATGGTCATGAAAAAGCCATCCATTGTCAATAAAACTTAGAAAAGTAAATACATAATGTACAAAACTAAATGACCTTTTAGATAGTATGTAGGATGTAACCTGGGAAACTTGAGATTTTTTCAACTTTCAATCAAAGAGCCCATAGAATGTCCTTGGGACTGGAATGCCAAAGAAACAACCAAATCAGCTACAAACATACTGAGGAATAATGAGTAACAGGAAAGGATGGACCGTGAATGGAATCTACAAAACGGCAGAGTATTTGTCCAGAACTCAAGATATTCTAATACTGAACACTAACAAAGATGTTCTAATGATAAACAACCGGTACAATTTTTAAGAGAACTATTCCTATAGTCAGAAAAAGTAATCCCCATTGAAACTGGTTTGGCTCAGTGGATAGAGCGTCAGCCTGTGGACTGAAAGGTCTCAGGTTCGATTCCGGTCAAGGGCATGTATCTTGGTTGTGGACACATCCCCAGTGGCGCGGGGGCGGGGAGGGGGGCGATGTGCAGGAAGCAACTCATCGTTGTCTCTCTCTCATGGATGTTTCTAACTCTCTGTCCCTTCCTCTCTGTAAAAAATCAATAAAATATTTTTTTTAAAAAAAAGAAAAGAAAAAGTAATCCCCTACGCTAATCCTTGCCTAAAAGAAATGTCTTTAAAACAACTACTGCTGCTCTAGTGGAAGGATGGAAAGCCCTGGGTTGCCACTTTCATCTCCTGTGCCTGAAGCAGGTATCACTGTGGGATTGCAACTCTTTCCTGATGTGCCCAGCTTCTTCCAGATTCGAACACTCCAGACAACTATAACCAACAGTCAGAGTTGGCTCACAAAATGAATCCCCATCCTAATTCCATATATGCCAAGCATCTCTCTGACCTAATTACTTAGTCTTGACAAAGAGGGTGGTTCCTTATGCCACCTCTACCTGGTTTCCAAGCCCAGTGATGTATCTCCCACAACAATTTGAAAATCGTTCTTGATAGTTTGATTACCAGAGTACATTTAAGAAAGTCTCTTCAACTCTAGATGGATAAAAATGAAAACTTAAGGTGCTACCAAACTGATGGCCAGATCCTGGACCGGCGATATATCTTCAAAATATAGTAGTTATTTTCCAGGCTGACAGCAATTGCTGTTCTCTCTCAAGGACATATCTTTAGCTGTACCTTGAATTGCTGCAGCAAGAAACACAGGAGTCAGCACCTGGAAGCCCATTTGTGCAATTTACCCTCACTCCATCCTTACTAGGGTATAAATCCCAACAAACATTGCTGTATGGAAGAACAGTTCAATTATTTCAGAGTTCTGAGAAAGAGTTTACACCAGCTGAAGAGGATCCTATGCTATAAGGAGAATATCCTGAAGAAGTCAAATAGTAGGACGCAGCTAAGACATTCACAGCTTGGTGTAACCACGTTCAGAGTGTGAAGACAGTAAGAAAGCCCTGGCCGGTGTGGCTTAGTTGGTTGGAGTGTCGTCCCCTACACCAAAAGGTGGTGGGTTTGATTCCTGGTCAGGGCACATACCCAGATTGCTGGTTCTATCCGGGTCAGGCCCAATGTGGAAGGCAATTGACAGCCAGTGACAACTGAAAGATTAGATAGACGATAGATTGATAGATGACAGATAGATAGATAGATAGATAGATAGGTAGATAGGTAGAGGAGCCACCCTGCAGGCTGGGTTTCATCCTGAGGCAAAAATAAGAGCAGAAAAATGAGAACCCATATTAGAAGTTAGAGAAATGAGGATACTAGACCCCAAATAATAATATTCTTTGAATAGCAGCAAACACTACATGGCACCTAACATGTCTCAGTACCCTTCTGAGATGTTTGACATATTTTAACATACTTAAACAAGCCTATGGAAATCAGCATTATTGTTCCCCCTGTTTGATAAATGAGAAAAATGAGGCTTCCCTAAAGCCTGGTATTAAGAAGCAGCGCTGGGAGTTTGGTATCATATCTAAGTGAATCTGTACCCAACAGCTGTACTCCTAACCACTAGGCAGACACACCCTCTCATTAGTTATTACCACTTCATTCAAACTATTGAACTGGGTCTCAAATTCCTCATCTGTATAAAAGTGGCCCCTATCTTCCAAGGCTTTGGGGAGCAAATGCTGAGACAGTGAGCAGGAGGAAAGCCCTTGTAATTTAATAAAGCCTTGTATAAGAAGCTGCATCACCCACCAGGCCCACCTGCACCAAATACCTTTCTTTGCAGAATTTGGAAAGAGGAGGGTAGGGAGAGCAGAGGTCAAAGACCCATGTTTAATGACATTTCAAGTGCCATCAATTAGATAACATTTCCATGACTTCGTTAAAACATAATCAGATTTTTTTTCCACCATTGAGCAATTGGTTTCTTATCTTGGGCATAAATAAGCCTGATGCCTTCGTATAGGAAAGGACCTCTGAAACCAGGGGATTGTAAAAACTTCGGAGAGTGAAGTGACTGCGGCGTTGCGTGAGGGACGGAAAGAAAGCCAACGCTATAAAAGGCGGCCGCACTGTTAAGCTATCAGTAAGAATAATTAATAATAATGGAGCACCGGGTGGGGTAGTTCTGCCTCCAAAGAAGAGGAACAATAGAGTGGTCCAGGGGTCCCAGCCCTGATCTCTCCAGCTCTGCAGAAGCTGTTTCGGCGCTGCTGCGGAGGAGGATAAACCGAAACGCACACCCAGTTTAAGGGGTGCCACTGACCTTCAGAACTGGCACCCCTTAAACTGGGCTCTACCCTCGGTCCCCACCCCCCCCCAGACTCTCCCTGAAGCCCTCCGAGGTGCGGGGGACACTCACCTCTAAAGTTTTCACCAGGATCTTCATGTACATCTCTGAGATGCCCAAAGACATGCCGAAGGCCGAAGGCAGGAGGATGAGGCCGAGCACCATCGTCAGCCAGGTGAAAAAGATCTTCCCCACCAGCTCTGCGCCCTCCATGGCTCTGCGCACCCTTTCGGGAGGGGTCCCCGCGGAGGCCCGAGCGCGACGGCTGTCCCCGTCCCCAGGCGGTCGGGGCGGCAGCTCCTGGAGCAGAGGCGCGGAGCCCGGCCCGGGGAATCAGCGCGGCCACCTCCCGGCACGCACCTCTGCAGGGGGGGGAAGAGAGAGGAAGGAAAAACTTTCAGAACGACGGCAAGGTCCTTCCTTCCTGCCGGGGCTCCTGCGGCGGCCGGTTTTAACGCTTCCTCCGCCGGAGAGCCAGACCAGCGTGGAAGCCACCGCACGCACGCAGAGCCGGGAGCACCAGCAGCCAGGAGAGGCGGACCGGGGTGACCCCGCGGCGCCCGGGAACGCGCCCCACCCGGAGCCTGATTCCCTCTGGGTTGCGATCGCGACAGCTCAGCGGGTGACTCACGGAGGGAGGCCCTGGGGCAGTAAGGATCCCTGCGAGCGTCCCGCACTGCACCACACACCCCGGCCTCCGCGGGAGCGGGCTCCGGGCAGAAGACTGTACTGGGGCTGGCTGGCAGCGCTCCGCCGCCCGAAGCCCTATTTCTGCGCGCCGCCCTGGCCCCACCTCCTCCGCCACCCAACCCGGAGCACCCCAGCCGGACGGGCTCCGGGAGCGTCGCAGCCTCCTGGGCGTCCTCGTTTCGTCCCTTTGCCCCGCCTCCCCCAGCACTCTCTCGGGGAGAATCCCTTGAGGAGCAGAATGTCCATCTACCAAACGGTAGCGTTTTCTCCGCCACACCCCAAACGAACTGCTTGCGAAGGGATGCTGGAGAAGGTCTTGTTGGTGCGGGCGTACAACAACTTCTGGCGAGCACTTTCCGGGAGAGCGAAAAGGTCAGAGCGCTGCCCGTGGCCGTTTACCCGGCTCCCAGGTCTCCCACACCTTCCCCTCCGACCCCACCCGAGCGGAGCTTTCTGGGTCGGGGTGAAAACTCTCTCCACGAGTCGCCTGCACCACTCAGCTGCTGTCTCCCTGGCACAGAAATTTTTCAGCTGAGGCTCGCTCTCTGCCTGGAGCAAGAATCCAACCACAGATTCCCTTACTGTTCACGCAACACTCGAGCGCACTGGGAGCTGCGGGGAAAAAAACGCCAGGCTGACGCAGGCCTTCACCTAGCTGACAGCGCCTCCTGGATATTATCCCCCAGCACTGCTGCCTGGCTAGCTAGCGCTGGTGAGAACAAGGATGGCCAAAAGCCTGTTGGTATTTACTTCACTGCCCTTCATGCTTCTTGAGACATGATCTGATTTTAAGACTGAGCATGATAATCCGGACGTTGGGAGTGAAGTGGATAAGAGAATCCGGCTGCCCAGGTTTTCTAGACCATCAGTGAATGGGACCAAAATCTCATACAGGTCTCTTTCCGGTGTTATTTCAATCTGGAAAAAAACTAGAAGGGCCAGCAAACTGAATTGGAAACTGTTGATAGCAAATACTGCAGGGAAAGTTGCCCGTCCCCAGGGCGTGGAGGAAGTGGGAGCAAAAGGGAGGAGGCCAAGGAGGAGAGAAGTCAAATTGCCAAGAATGTAAATGTTTGCCCTCTGCACCTCCTGCCAGTTAGGTGTCATAAACCCTCTTTCCCACTGAGAAGGGGAAAATGATAACTTGGTCATAAAAAAACAAGTTATGAATGAAGACGTTCAAGCTCTTGGTTTCTCGAAATTAAACGTGGTCTGCCAGTTTACAAAAACAAGGACAACACAATTGCTGAAATCTTCCAAAACCAAAGTGCTGCCCCCATCCCCACCACACACACACACACACACACACACACACACACACAAATACAGTATAAAACCAAAGGACCAGGACATAACTTAAGCATCCAAACCTTTTCAGAAGCCAAGAAAGATCCGGAGTTGGTGCCCCTTACCATAAATGGCCAAGTTCCAAGATCCGCCCCACCAGCACTTCTGTATTCCTGTTCCCTCTAATTCCTTAAAGTACCTTAACCTAGTCCAGTGAGCAAGATGGATTTGAGGCACCAGTAGATCTCCCACCCTCTCCGTTGTCATCGTCTCAATCAATAAATCTCTCCTTACTCCAAACTCTTCAGGTTTTGAGTTTTGGTCTTTTGAAGCATTGGTTTATAAACTTTAGTTAGCTAACACATTGAAAATAAAAAACCTCATTATCCTGCATTAGGAAGGGCCTTAAATCTAAGTTGATAAGTGTCTTTAAAGAAAAGGGAAGAAAAAACATAGGCAGAAGGCCATGTGAAGACTGAGGCAGTGAGTAGAGAGTTATGCAAGCCCAAGCCCTGGAACCCTGGGGCCCTTGGAGGGAGCATGACTCAGCAGACACATTGATTTTGATAGGGGTGACCTATAACCTAATAGATAGAGCACCTGAATTAATCTAAAAAGCAGTAATAACACTTGTCTTAAAGTTTCCTTTTCAAGGCCTGTTCGAAGCGATTGAGGAGGTGACTCAGCTGTGAATCCAGTAGGCAGAACTGAAAAGCATGGCCAGACCTACCCACCAGGAGTCAAAACATTATCTCATTGCCTGATGACTAATTACAATACCCCCAGGCCTGCACAGAGCTGCTGCATTCCTTCCCAGCCATACCCAGCCCCTTCCCCTATGTAATCCTGTCCCCTGCACCTGGCTGGAAAACAGGATTTGATGCTTGTAAGCACCCTGGTTTCTTCGTTGGCTAGCCTTCTCAATAAATGCCTAATGTGATTCAACCCTGTCTTCATTATTGGACACAACTGGGGATTTCCCTATACACAATTTCAGACTGGGCTTCAGAAGTGAGAGAATAAATTTCTGTGGTTTTTAATTCACCAAGTTTGTGGTCATTTGTTAAGACTCCCCTAGGAAACGAATGCAGTAAGTGAGGGGAGTTCTAACTGCAGGAAGGCAGGGAGGATCCTACCTAAGTTTTCTGGGAAGCGCCTAAAGAAGAGCAGAAGAGGAGAGAGGTAAAATGAGTGAAAAGGAGCAGAGGGGCTTCCACCATTTCTTCTCTTCCTTCTCCCTCATCCCTGCAAAAGTGAGCTGTCTTGGCTGTCCTGGGTTTCAGGTGAGAAAAAGATGGAGAGCTTTTGCACTTGTACCAGGCTGCCACCTGCTCTCTGCACAGAACTTTGTCATTCACAAAGCAGTTTAAAACACAATCACATTGGACCCTAAAAAGAATCCATTTACTGATGAGAAAGCTGAAACAGAATGACTACATGAATTGCTCACATTTGTGTGTCTGTGCTGGAGTCAATCTAAGACCCCAAATTCTACATTATTGTCATTTTATGGATGGTCTGAAATTAAAGTTTCTTAACTAAAACCAAGTCACGATGCCCAAGGTTCAGTGGATTGAGTGTTGCCCCATGGACCAGGAGGTCAGAGTTCAAATCCAGATCAGGGCACATGCCCTGGTTGTGAGCTCTATCTCCAATAGGGGGCATGCAGGAGGCAGCCAAAGGATATGTCTCTCTCATTATGTTTCTTTTCTTTTTAGTTTTTAAACTTTTTATTTTGAAATAATTTTAGACTTATGGAAAAGCTATAAAAATAGTACATAGAATTCCCCCTTCACCCAGCTTCCCCTAACTAACATCCTATATCACCACAATACAATTACGAAAGCCAGGCAATTTACATTTATACAATAGTGTTAACTAATCTCTAGGCTTCATATGAATTTTGTTAGCTTTCCAACTAAGGTCCTTTTTCCGGTCCAGGAATCAATCAGGATCCCACATTGCACTTAATTTTCATGTCTCCTTAGTCTTCTCCAATCTGTGACAGTTCCTCAGTCTTTCTTTTAGGACCTTGACATTTTTAAAGAATACTGGCAGTTATTTTATAGAATGTCCCTCAATATGGGTTGGCCTGATATTTTCTGGTGATTAGGTGAAGGTTTTGATTTTTTTTTTGCCTGTTTTTTATTTTTTTTATTTTTAATTAAATCTTCATTATTCAGATTATTACATTTGTTTCTCTTTTTTCCCTTCCATAGCTCCCCTCCACCCGGCTCCCACCCTTTTCTCTACCCTTACCTCCCTCCTGTTGAACTCATCCACAGGTGTATGATTTTGTCCAGTCTCTCCCTGTACACCCCTCACCCCTTTCCCCCTGAGAATTATCAGTCCACTCCCTTTATGTGCTCCTGATTCTATTATATTCACCAGTTGATTCTGTTGATCAAATTTTTAATTCACTTAATTTTTAGATTTACTTGTTGATAGATATGTATTTGTTGTTCATAATTTTTTATCTTTTACCTTTTTCTTCTTCCTCTTCTAAAAGAGTACCTTTCAGCATTTCATATAATACTGGTTTGGAGTTGATGAACTCTTTAGCTTTTTCTTCTCTGTGAAGCTCTTTATCTGCCCTTCAATTCTGAATGATAGCTTTGCTGGATAGATTATTCTTAGTTGTAGATTCTTGCTATTCATCACGTTGAATATTTCTTGCCACTCCCATCTGACCTGCATCGTTTCTGTTGAGAAATCAGCTGACAGTCATATGGGTGCTCCTTTGGAGGTAATGAACTGTTTTTCTCTTGCTGCTTTTAATATTCTCTCTTTGTCTTTTGCTCTTGGTATTTTAATTATGATGTGTCTTGGTGTAGTTCCTCTTTGGATTCTTTTATACGGGGTTCTGTGTGCTTCCTGGACTTGTAAGTCTATTTCTGTTACCAGATGTGGGAAGTTTTCAGTCATTATTTCTTTAAATAGGTTTTCAGTATCTTGTTCTCTCTCTTCCTCTGGCACCCCCACAATTCTGATGTTGGTATGCTTGAAGCAGTCCCAGAGGCTCCTTACATTATCTTCACATTTTTGGATTCTTTTTTCTTTCTGCTTTTCCAGTGGAGTGTTTTCTGATTCTTTATATTTCAAATTTTTGACTTGATCCTTGCCTTTCTCTAGTCTGCTGTTAGGACTCTGTATAATATTTTTTATTTCAGTCAGTGTATGTTTAATTTCTAGTTGGTCCTTTTCCATCTCTAGTTGGACCTTTTACATCTGCAGTTGGTTCTTTTTCATCTCTTCTTGGGTCTTGCTAACTTTATCCAACTTGTCTAGGATATTCTTGAAAAACCTTATAAACGTGGTTTTGAACTCTATATCCAGTCGTGTTTTTTTTTCCTCCATTTCTTTTGTTTGTGATCCCTTCCCTTGTCTCGGCATTTTCATTATGCCGGGAGAACTTCTGTGTTGGATTCAGCCTTATGATACCAGCCTTGCAAAACTGCAGAAGCCTCTCTATTAAGCTTGGGAGGGGTGGAGTCTCAGGGCCTAAGGGACCGCCTTGCCTTCCAGTCAGCCCTGCCCTTCACGGCCCCTGAGTCTCACGTGACTGGGTAATCGCTGGATTGGTCCTTGTGCGCGCACACGTGCACGTGCTCTTTCTCGCGTTGCCTCTAGACTGCTGCCCCTCCAGCTCCCCTGCACTCTGGAACCACAGGAGTCTGGGTCTCCAGGGTTTCACCTGAAAGCAGGGTTTAGTGGAGTTAGAAGTGACGCAGCTGGGAGGGTCTGTCTCCCGCCCACTCGTGATAGCCAGCAGCACAATTAGCTATCGGTCCTCTGCTCGCAGTGCCATGCGAGCCACCAGACCTCTAATCCTCTGCAACTCCCTAAATCTCCGTGCACTTCTCCCTTTTCACAGTCCAAACTCCCCCTGTATGGAGTTTCAGCTGGATCTGGGGTTTAGTGTCATAGGATAAGGGGTTCAATGCTGTTGAGAGTCTCCGTCTTCCTCCTGCCAGAGAAAGCCAGCCAGGTTCTCAGGCACCCGCTCTCTCCACAAGCACCGTCTCTGTACCTCAGCTTTTTGTAGCTCCTCTGGGTCTCCGTGAGACCCTCTCTTTCCTTTTAGTTGTAGAATTTCCACTCAGCCAGCTTTCCTGTGGTTCTGGATAATGTCCATTCTTTTAGTTGTAGTTTTGAAATTGTTGTGCGAGGCAACAGTGTAGGTGTTTACTTATGCCGCCATCATGGATTCTCCCTCTCATTATGTTTCTATCTCCCTCTTCCTTCCTCTCTATCTAAAAATCACTGAAAACATTGAAAAATTAAAATTTTTTAAAAAATAAAAGCAAGTCATGGTGAGGAGTCTTCCTGACAAAAGTCAATCTTTAACTGAACCTGTCTATTGTCTATTTATGGGTACTATAACAAATCTTTGAAATGTCAGAGTAATTTCTTTTTGCCTCTGGGCACAGTCACTATACCAGAGCAAGAGATCACCGAACCCCCTCATTGTTATTGTTATCAGGTCAATTGCTAGCTGTTAACTATTCTATTCTCACCTTTGTAAAAGAAGCATATCTCTATTCCTTTTACTTTTTATCCAATCCCAGAGATGATTACCACCACCACCACCACCACCACCACCACCACCCCACTTTTGCTTTCCTATGAGAACAGTCCTTTGAGAAAGACTGGGAGACAGATAAACAGTATGAATTTTCTGCAGTCCTAAGGAGGACCCAGTATCCGCTTCTTTCAAGTAGTTCTTAGTCTGTAAACTGGCTCTCAAGTTTGGAAATTAACTGAGGGACTGTGACTATTTTTTGTAATTAAGTTAGATTTTTATTGTCCAAACCTAGACGTCTTCCACTTCTCTAGAATACAAGTGAGAATTTAGTAGACTGCCCACCTATTTCTTTTGATCACCTAGAGCTCGAGAGCCACATGCAGCTCTTTGGCCCCTTGAGTGTGACTCTTCCACAAAATACCATGGCCTGGAGGAGTCTATTTTAAAGAAGTGGCATTAGAAGAAGTTTAAAAAATGTGGCTCTCAAAAGAAATTTCAATCATTGTGCTATTGATATTTGGCTCTGTTGACTAATGAGTTTGCCGACCACTGACCTAGAGTCCTAGACAAAGCCCCAGGTTTTCCTCAAATCAGGCTATTCTGATTACTACTTTGACTCCGTTGCCCATTAGAGTCATCAGGCTCACCTTGTCTGTGGCAATTAAGTGCAGCCACTTTTCCCCTGCCTTCCTGGAGGCCCATTATCCTCATTGCAAGTAGGGATCTCAGTTCATTGGTAGCAGTTGCCACCGTAAATTCTGACCTACAAAGAAGAATAGCCATAGAGCTCTTCAGGGATACTGGGGCTCAACTCACAAATTTATTTCTCACAGTTGAGGTAAAAGGTATGTGTTTTTGGATCTTCCCAGGATGAATGAACAGGTCTTACATGATATGTGTTCCACTGTAACATTTCAATCTCCCTACATCTTTGTCTACTTTCCTCCATTGGACATTAAGGTAGTTCTGGCATTACAATTTAATTTAGTGTAGACCACTGTTGGATCCATGTTTCAGACACTAAATCCAGAATTTCTTTTCAGTAGGTCTGTGATAGGCAGTTAGACAGGCATGAGCAGAGCAAGGATGATTGGCCAAGTACAGAAGGTCAACAGGGTGGAAAGCCCCACGTGCCTAACAACAGACGATCAATTGTAGGGTGAGACCTTGCTCCCAGAGTTACTTTTCCTGCCCTAGCATTTCTCTGGTCCTGCGGCTTGGACCCCCAACTTCTCCTCCCTAACATCTATACCTCAGTTGTATTTCAGCTCCAGGCCAATAAGCAACAGAACCAGCTGACCTCAGGACCGCTGCATTGAATAATGACCCCCTGCCCTGGTACTAGCCAATCAATCAGTGGAGACCACAATCCTGAAAGGACACACTTGGAAAAACTGCTAAATATTCTATTGAGTACTTCTCCTAAAATCCTTAGGACAGAAGACCAAGTGTGCTCGCTCCTCTCCTCACTCCCAACATATTTGTGCCTTTTCTTTTCCTTTTCCTTTCCCTTCCTCCTCCTCCCCCACCCCCCCCCCCCCCCCCCTCCCGGCTCCTACACTCACCCAGCCTACCTGCCCCAGGCATTTTACCATTAGCTTCCTCACTCTGAGGTTCCAAGAGCCCTTTCATTACTTCCATAACTTGTTTCCTAAGCTCATCTATTCTAGGAATTACTTCTTCTACCTCTGTAATTTATAAAATAAATGTTCTCCTACAGTTTGGGTCTTGATTCTGAATTCTTTCCTAGCCAGAACCCAAGTACTGAGGTTGCTGAACCCAGATTTGGTCTGGCCCCACCAGTCTAATACCTGGTGTCTAATACCTGGTGCTATTCCCACTACCTAACACAGATCCACTCAGTACACTTTACCTAATCCAACTTTATATTCTTTCTGCCATGCTTTCACACTCTTAATATCATTCCCACACAAATTCCCCCAGATTTCTGCCTGGAGAACTTGGAAAAATCATGCAGTTCTTCTGTAGCATAGTACACCTCCTCATGGGCCACACTCTGTTCCTGACACTTTGAAGTCTGCTGGAACTTAAATTTATTTACTGATTTAAAAGCAAATAGTGGTAGAGGCAGGTCCTGATGAAAATCAACAGTGTCTTATAGAGGGAGTCCCTGCAGATTCTTCAGGCAGAGGTAGAAAGCGGCTTCTACTGACAATGAGAGCTCAGCAGAATTTAGGGGTTCAAGGCTCTCAGATCATCCAGATCTGCCCAAAAGTTCCCATATCAATGTTCAGAATCCTGTTCCCAATCCATGCCCTCACTTTTGTCTTATAATTCAGCCACGCTCAGGATAAAACTTTGGATGAAAGAGGCCACATGCTAACCTCACAAGCTCAGGGAAGACCTGCATGGCGGTCTTGCAATGCAGAGACCTAAAGTAACCCAAAGGATGGATGGTCTGAAATTAAATTTTAACTAAAAGCAGTTACAGTGGGTAGTTATGCCCACCCAGATTATCTAGACTGATAAGGTCAACCTTTACCTTAAATGAGCTTACCTGTCTTTTTGCATCTATGATAACATACCTAGAAATGTCTGGGTAACTTGTAACTTCATTTTCCTGCACCCCTTGGGGCACAACCTAATGTGCTGGGCACCAGGATAGATATCACAAAATCCTTCATTATTATCATGTTAATTGTTCCTGTACCCACCCATTTTACTTTTTAACCAATCCCAGGAATTCCCTTGCCCCCCTTTGCTTTCTCCCACCTCTCTAGTCTATCATCAATGGATTTCATGTAACCCACCTATGTCCCTTTCTTTTGATTGCAATGTATAAATACAGATGTAACCTGCCATTCTCCAGAGTATTATCTCAATTCGTTGAGGTTCTGCTTTCCAACATATGTCAACAGTTTGGCTCAAATAAACGCACAAAAATTCTTTACAGGTTTCAATGGTTTTTACATTAACAAGACTCTACGTTTGTATTTTAGAATCTTGACTTGTGACTATAGGTGATGAGGGTTTCTTTTAGGGAAATATAGATGTTTTCAGGTCATTTATATGGACCAGACCTCAACCTGAGAATTTGAAATATTGAGTTCACACTGTCCTTTCTCTACTACTGAAGTGCAATTAGAAACAACCAGCCAATCTCAATATATTCCTTAGTTTGATTAAAATGTTCTAAAATAGTAAATAAATGGCCAACCAGAATCTTGCTTTCTATTGATATTGAATAGGAATATCCAATAGCCCATTTTGTATTATCTCTTACCATATCATTACATGGACTATCAGTGCCACTGAAAATAGTCATTAGTGCCTTTATTTTTTTTTATATATTTTATTGATTTATTACAGAGAGGAAGGGAGAGGGATTGAAAGTTAGAAACATCGATCAGCCACCTCCTGCACATTCCCTGCTGGAGATGTGCCCACAACTAAGGTACATGCCCTTGACCAAAATCAAACCTGGGACCCTTCAGTCCACAGGCAAAGGCTCTATACACTGAGCCAAACCTGGTAGGGCAATTAGTGCCTTTAAATCTAATCAGATTAGAACACCAATTCCAGAAAATTCATCCTTATGATTCTGGTTCTCTACAACCACTTTCACTAGCAAAATTTCAGTCAAAGCTACACAAGAGTAGCAGAAGAGTGGAAGATAATTATTAAGAGATTTGCTACAGCCAAAACCAGTTTGGCTCAGTGGATGGAGTATCGGCCTGCGGACTGAACGGTCCCAAGTTCGATTCTGGTCAAGGGCATGTATCTTGGTTGCGGGCACATCCTCAGTGGGGGGCGTGCAGGAGGTGGCTGATCGATGTTTCTAACTCTCTATCCCTCTTCTTTTCTCTCTGTGAAAAATCAATAAAATATATTTTTTAAAAAGAAGGAGAGAGAGAGATTTGCTACAAGGAATCACTTATGTGCTTATGGGGACTTGCTAAATATAGCTGAAATCTATAACACAGGCTATCAGCAAGGGCAGGCTGAAACTCAGGCACAAGAAGCTGCAGTCCACAGGTGGGGTATCTTATTCTTCAGAGAAACCTCAGCTCTGCTTTCAAGGTTTTTGAATTGATTGACTCAGGCCCACCCAGATTATCTAGGACAGTGGTCGGCAAACTGCAGCTCACAAGCCACATGCGGCTCTTTGGCCCCTTGAATGTAGTAGCTCTTCCACAAAATACCACATGCGGGCATGCACGTACAGTGCAATTGAAACTTCATGGCCCATGAGCAGAAGTTGGTTCTCAGCCTGGGCACATCTATTTTGAAGAAGTGGTTCTAATGCTGAGCCACATACGGTGGCTCTCGAGCTGCAGTTTGCAGACCACTGATCTAGGATAATTCCCCTTAAGGTCAACTGACTATGGACTTATATCACTTTTACTAAGTAACTTCAAAGCAACACCCAGATTAGTGTTTGATTGAGTAACTGAGGATTGTAACCTGGCCAGGTACACATATCAGAAAAATCATCAATCATATGTGTGAGAGAATAGGGTGAAAAAAGAAAGTAATATCTTAGTACTACTACAAAATTACTTGCAACTTCATGCATCATCTGAAAGAGTCTTGGGATCTCCAGGAGTCTCTGAGCTATACTTTGAGAACTATTGACCTATATAAAAGGCCCGCATAAAAGTATTTATCCAACAAAAAAAAAGAATTGGGAATGGAGGCACATTATTTATAGTAGATTGCTTCATACCTCATGCCACATTTGACTTATTGAATTAAATTATATGACTAGAAAATTAAAAGAGCAGAAATGAAATGGTGGCCACTCTATTCATGTAGCATTTTGAGATGGAAAACAAAAAATCAGCATTTTCTTGAGACATCTCAGTTCTTGAGGAATGGGGGAAGATCTCTCAAAGTGTGAATATTTCCCCTGCTGAGTGTGATACTTTAAAGCTAGAGTGCATATTTTAAAACTGCTTACCCCTTCAAGTCAAGCAACTACATCATCTATGCTCAGTCTAAAATCAATGAATCTATTCTAGTACTAGTAGGAAAACTGACATGGTGAGAGATAGCCTCTTGGTCTCCATGATGGAAAGTTCCTAGAGAACTTTTTAAAAATGGCTTTGAAACACTTAAGTTTTTCTTTATGGACGGGCTTAGATACTAACTCTTGGATCCAAGATGTGACAGAATCTATAATCTGTCATAGGACATGATATGTGAGCCTACTCTATCAAGTCTCCAAAAGTAGTAGTGAGAACTAATGGTACAAATTTTTTATCCCAGAGAAAACTGTTATGATATAGTGATATAGTCTATTTTTAAAAAGTTGAATTTATTAGGATAACATCCTATATAATAAAAGGGTAATATGCAAAGTGTCAACCAGTTGCTATGACTCCCACTAACCATCAGGGAGCAGATGCTCCTACTGATAGGTTAGCATGCTGCTAGGGTCCAGCCAATTAGGATTGGGTGAGAGGTCCGGACATGCCCTGGAGCCCTCCTCCAGTCCCTTCCTGGCCAGCTGGTCCCCATTCACCCTGATCGCAGGCCAGAGTGAGGGACCCCACCCATGCATGAATTCATGCATCAGGCCTCTAGTTTGTTAATAAATTTACATAGGTTTCAGGTTTATACTTCTATAATATATCATCTGTATATTATATTGTGTGTACACCACCTCTAGTTAAGTCTCCTTTCATCACCATTTATCTCCCCTTTACCTTCTTCTACCTCACCTAATATAGTGATATATTCAATGCACACTTGCTAAATTGAACAGACTGTCCAAAAAGGGCAAGAATGCATCTTCAAGGAGTGGATACACAGGGAAAGGAAGACTCTGACCAGAAAGTCCAGGCAGTCCTCTGCCCAACCTATTTATTCATTGATTGTAAGTCAGAGGACCTTTACAAGGATACATACAATGTTTTTTAGAAAATTTGAACAGATTGCCCACATATTTAAAAAGTCAAACTAAAATTAAGATTTCTGGGTTCTCCTATAATCAGGCAACCCTGAGTTCACATTCCTATAAGACATAACCTTTCCATGCCATTATACTCTCTCCATTCCTTTCAAGGTATTTTGTCATCATTGATGTATTTCTTATAGTAGAATAGAGTTGAGAGGAAAATGACATGTACTTTGTACTTAAGTACTTATCAAAATTTTTTGCCCTGAACAGTGTTCTCAGTGGTTAGAACAGCGGCCTTCCCATCAAAGGGTCTCAGGTTAGATCCGCAATCAAGGCCAATCAATGTGCATCTCTTACATCGACGTTCCTCTCTCTCTCTCTCTCTCTCTCTCTCTCTCTCTCTCTCTCTCTCTTTCTCCCTTCTCCCCTCCCTCCCTTCAACTCTATCTAAAAGCAATGGAAACAGATCCTCAAGTGAGGATTAATAACAAACAAAAAAATAAAAAGAGAGAACAGTAAAATTTATCCCAGGATCAGTCTTGGAGTCTTTCTTTCTGCAAGTTCAGAAGTTAAAAACTTTTTCAAATCATGAGTGTTTCCTTTTATTAATGGATTGCTGTCACCACCCTGTAATATATGGTGCTAAAGTTCACTTCTGCGTTTTGAGGCGAGAGCAACTAGCTGACAACAACAATTAAAAAGAAAACAACCTGGTGACTAATCAGTAGCTTTGGTGTACTCTGGCCTCTGTTAAAAACAGTCTTTTCAATACCATGATGACTGTTATAACACATTTCTATTATTTATGTTGTTTCACCCATTACTCTTATTTGTCCCCTCCTGGTATCTCCTCCCTGGAGTTCTGGGGAAAAACACTTCCCTCATCAAACCAGAGTTTAGTTGATCAAAGCTTAAAATAGATAATGGTGTCAAGCACTTCCCAGCATCATTTCTATGCTTCAGTTCTTTCCACTATTATTACTATTACTATTATTTTTTAACAAATGATAACTTCTTTGTTTTACTGACATTTAAATCCACCAGGTATTGTTCTCAGTAGAAGACTAACATTTGAGGTAGGACCACAACATAAATGCAAAGAAAACTGGTAACCAACCATGTCCATGAGTAAACAATCAAGTGAAGGGAGTCTTCTCCCCCAGTGCTTCTCAAAGTGGAGTCCCTGGAACAGACATATTTCAAGGGTTCCTAAGTCCTCTGTGAGTAAGTAGTGATCATCCACTCTTTAAATTCAATATTTCTTAAGTTAGGGTATATAAAAATCTTCTTCAAGATCTGAGAATTCTCTGGGTTGAGCATCCCAGGAAGGTGGTGTTATGGTTTTGAATATGATGAATTTAATATTAGAGGAAATGTTCTTTGGAACCAGGAAAATCCCAGCCTGAGTCTATCACTAAAGACCTTGTAAACCAAATGGTTCACCGACACATGTGCATTGAATGAATTAAGGAGAACATCAGCTTGCTTACTGTTGACTGAAGTCTCAGCCTCTTAGATTTTCCTATTGACCTGCCTTTCCAAAATGTGTCAGGGGGGCATTTTCCCTGTGACTCATACCATGACCCAGTCTCCACAGCACTCCCAAAGCCAAAGTCATGCAGAGGTTCTGCAAGATTGCCTAGGAATGAGCTATCCTGATGAGACAAATCCCTCCTGTAAAATTTCTATGGGGTCAGAGAGGGTGAGATAATATATAAAACGGGGATGGACCTACCATTTCTGTGGTGTGCTCATCTCCATTTAAAGATAGCTAAAATGGCCCTTAGTTTTAAGATTTAAAAAACCTGACTTGGTCAAGCTTTTGTTGGCAGTTCATACTTAACAAATTTACAGGAAACTGAACTAAATCAGAATGCTAAGTGATATGTGTAATACTATATATATTTTGCTGTTGGCCAGAGAATCTTCAAAATATAGTGCTTCCTCTTTCACTGCATAAAAAAAGATGGAAGGTCAAATCACAATCAAAAGAAAAATGAGAATATATACCAATAATGAACTCACTGAAAGAGAAATGAAAAAAAAATCCCATTTACCATTGCACCAAAAAAAATTAAGATACCTAGGAATAAACGTAACTAAGGATGTAAAATACCTGTTCTCAGAAAATTATTGAAAAAAGAGATAGAGAAAGACATAAACAAATGGAAGAACATACCATGTTCATGGATTGGTAGAATAAACATCATTAAAATGTCCATACTACACAAAGCAATCTACAGATTCAATGCAATCCCCATTAAAACACCAACAGCATATTTCAAAGATCTAGAACAAACTCTCCAAAAATTCATCTGGAATACTAAAAAACCCCAAATAGCCACAGCAATCCTGAGAAAGAAGAACAAAGTTGGAGGGATCACAATACCAGACAGCAACCTATATTACCAAGCCACAGTTCTCAAAACTTCCTGGTATTGGCACAAGAACAGACATATAGACCAATGGAACCGAACAGAGAACCCAGAAATAGACCCAAGCCATTATGCTCAATTATGATTTGACAAAGGATGCAAAAGCATACAATGGAGTCAAGACAATCTCTTCAATAAATGGTGCTGGGAAATTTGGTCAGACACATGCAAAAAAATGAAACTAGATCACCAACTTACACCATACACAAAAACAAACTCAAATGACTAAAGGACTTAAATGTAAGATGGGAAACGATAAAAATCCTGCAAGGCTCCATAGGCAGCAAAATAGCAAACATATGTCATAGCAATATCTTTACAGACACAGCTCCTAGGGCAATGGAGACTAAGGAGAAAATAAACAAATGGCACTACATCAAAATAATAAGCTTTTGCACAGCAAAAGAAACCATCAACAAAACAACAAAAGAGTCCACTGCATGCGAGAACATATTTGCCAATGATATTTCCAATAAGGGTTTAATCTTCAAAATTTACAGAGAATTCATACAATTTAACAAAAGGAAGATAAACTATCCAATCAAAAAATGGAGCAAGAATCTAAATAGACACGTTTTGAAAGAGGACATACAGAAGGCCAAGAGACATATGAAAACATGCTCAAAGTCACTAATCATCCAAGAGATGCAAATAAAAAACCAATGAGGTACCATCTCACACCTGTCAGAATGGCTATCATCAACAAATCAACAAATGACAAGTGCTGGCCAGGATGTGGAGAAAAAGGAACCCTCATGCACTGCTGATGGGAATGCAGACTGGTGCAGCCACTCTGGAGAACAGTATGGAGTTTCCTCAAAAAACTAAAAATGGAAATCACACTTGACCCAGTAATCCCACTTCTAGGAATATATCCCAAGAAACCAGAAACACCAATCAGAAAGGATATATGCACCCCTATGTTCATAGCAACACAATTTACAATAGCTAAGATTTGGAAACAGCCTAAATGCCCATCAGCAGGTGAGTGGATTAAAAAACTGTGGTATATCTACACAATGGAATACTATGCCACTATAAAAAAGAAGGAACTATTACCATTTGCAACAGCTTATTTCGAGAGCGTTATGCTAAGTGAAATAAGCCAGTCGGAGAAAGATAAGTATCACATGATCTTACTCATATGTGGGATATAATGGTCAACATAATTTGATGAACAAGAATAGATCCAGAGACAAATGGCAGAGAGGGGGGATTAGAGAGCAACCAAAGGACTTGTATGCATGCATATTAGCATAACCAATGGACACAGACAGAGGGGCATTGGGGGCTTGCCCAGTGTGGGAATGGCTGGGGGGGGGCTGTCAATTGGAGATAAAGGAGACTTATATAAAACTTTAAAAA
>JAAGEH010002528.1:48306716-48429275 GCA_011751065.1 Lasiurus cinereus | reverse complement strand
GACACATGTGCATTGAATGAATTAAGGAGAACATCAGCTTGCTTACTGTTGACTGAAGTCTCAGCCTCTTAGATTTTCCTATTGACCTGCCTTTCCAAAAGTGTGTCAGGGGGGCATTTTCCCTGTGACTCCTACCATGACCCAGTCTCCACAGCACTCCCAAAGCCAAAGTCATGCAGAGGTTCTGCAAGATTGCCTAGGAATGAGCTATCCTGATGAGACAAATCCCTCCTGTAAAATTTCTATGGGGTCAGAGAGGGTGAGATAATATATAAAATGGGGATGGACCTACCATTTCTGTGGTGTGCTCATCTCCATTTAAAGATAGCTAAAATGGCCCTTAGTTTTAAGATTTAAAAAACCTGACTTGGTCAAGCTTTTGTTGGCAGTTCATACTTAACAAATTTACAGGAAACTGAACTAAATCAGAATGCTAAGTGATATGTGTAATACTATATATATTTTGCTGTTGGCCAGAGAATCTTCAAAATATAGTGCTTCCTCTTTCACTGCATAAAAAAAGATGGAAGGTCAAATCACAATCAAAAGAAAAATGAGAATATACACCAATAATGAACTCACTGAAAGAGAAATGAAAAAAAAAAATCCCATTTACCATTGCACCAAAAAAAATTAAGATACCTAGGAATAAACGTAACTAAGGATGTAAAAGACCTGTTCTCAGAAAATTATTGAAAAAAGAGATAGAGAAATACATAAACAAATGGAAGAACATACCATGTTCATGGATTGGTAGAATAAACGTCATTAAAATGTCCATACTACACAAAGCAATCTACAGATTCAATGCAATCCCCATTAAAACACCAACAGCATATTTCAAAGATCTAGAACAAACTCTCCAAAAATTCATCTGGAATACTAAAAAACCCCAAATAGCCACAGCAATCCTGAGAAAGAAGAACAAAGTTGGAGGGATCACAATACCAGATAGCAACCTATATTACCAAGCCACAGTTCTCAAAACTTCCTGGTATTGGCACAAGAACAGACATATAGACCAATGGAACCGAACAGAGAACCCAGAAATAGACCCAAGCCATTATGCTCAATTATGATTTGACAAAGGATGCAAAAGCAAACAATGGAGTCAAGACAATCTCTTCAATAAATGGTGCTGGGAAATTTGGTCAGACACATGCAAAAAAATGAAACTAGATCACCAACTTACACCATACACAAAAACAAACTCAAATGACTAAAGGACTTAAATGTAAGATGGGAAACGATAAAAATCCTGCAAGGCTCCATAGGCAGCAAAATAGCAAACATATGTCATAGCAATATCTTTACAGACACAGCTCCTAGGGCAATGGAGACTAAGGAGAAAATAAACAAATGGCACTACATCAAAATAATAAGCTTTTGCACAGCAAAAGAAACCATCAACAAAACAACAAAAAAGTCCACTGCATGCGAGAACATATTTGCTAATGATATTTCCAATAAGGGTTTAATCTCCAAAATTTACAGAGAATTCATACAATTTAACAAAAGGAAGATAAACTATCCAATCAAAAAATGGAGCAAGAATCTAAATAGACACGTTTTGAAAGAGGACATACAGAAGGCCAAGAGACATATGAAAACATGCTCAAAGTCACTAATCATCCAAGAGATGCAAATAAAAAACCAATGAGGTACCATCTCACACCTGTCAGAATGGCTATCATCAACAAATCAACAAATGACAAGTGCTGGCCAGGATGTGGAGAAAAAGGAACCCTCATGCACTGCTGATGGGAATGCAGACTGGTGCAGCCACTCTGGAGAACAGTATGGAGTTTCCTCAAAAAACTAAAAATGGAAATCACACTTGACCCAGTAATCCCACTTCTAGGAATATATCCCAAGAAACCAGAAACACCAATCAGAAAGGATATATGCACCCCTATGTTCATAGCAACACAATTTACAATAGCTAAGATTTGGAAACAGCCTAAATGCCCATCAGCAGGTGAGTGGATTAAAAAACTGTGGTACATATACACAATGGAATACTATGCCACTATAAAAAAGAAGGAACTATTACCATTTGCAACAGCTTATTTCGAGAGCATTATGCTAAGTGAAATAAGCCAGTCGGAGAAAGATAAGTATCACATGATCTTACTCATATGTGGGATATAATGGTCAACATAATTTGATGAACAAGAATAGATCCAGAGACAAATGGCAGAGTGGGGGGATTAGAGAGCAACCAAAGGACTTGTATGCATGCATATTAGCATAACCAATGGACACAGACAGAGGGGCATTGGGGGCTTGCCCAGTGTGGGAATGGCTGGGGGGGGTGTCAATTAGAGATAAAAAAGAAATATATAAAAATAAAAAAAAGAGAGAGAGAGAGAGAGAGAGAGAGAGAGAGAGAGAGAGAGAGAGAGAGAGAGAACTGTATTAGTATGTAAGGTTCTTTCATCCAGGGCCAGGAGAAACTGGGAGCAGATGACTGCTATGTGGCTAAAGGATTACTGACCACAACCTGGCCCCTCCTGGTGTTACATGATATCCACCCAAGCCAGCCTCTCTGGTTTCTCTCTCATTCCTGATTCCACCTGGAATCCTGCCTTCCTGCTTTAAACAGGTTTCTCGATAGTCAGCAAGGTCACAGGTTTCTTTTAGTCATATTAGTCATATTCTGATCATTCTTCTGAGAAATTTAGTCACCTTCATGGGTGTTCCTCACATCTCTTTGGTACATTTACTAGTCTTTTTCAAAAACATTTTTTTCAGGAAAATGACTTATTATGCAGTTTAATTCAATCATTACATTAGCTTAGGGGGGAAAAGTGAGAATAAATTATCAAGAACAAAAAATAATGAGTAAAGAAATAACTATATACATTATTTTCATTCTCAAAGGATGTTCTTATTTCCAAATTCTGGTTTTACACTATACTCTGTACAATGACCTTTTAAAAATAATCTAAAGAAGTCCATTCATTCAATAAGCAAATGAGGGAATACTATGTATGTAGATATTATGATACTATGTATATACTATGTATGTAGATATTATGATAAGTCTTGGAGATTTAAAGAAGAATTAAATGATCTTCTGCTAGAACAGCCAATCTTTTGTACCTCACTGGTTGGTGACCCGCTGGTAAGCAACTCCAATTCCTCGTCTCACAGTTCTGGAGAGCGGAAGTCTGACCGCATCAGGGCTGGTTCCTTCTGAGGGCTGTGAGGAAATCTGTTCTGGGCCTCTTTCCCAGCTTATGGTGGTTTGCCTGCAGTCCGGTTTCCCATGGGTTGTAGACAGATCACCCCACCTCTGCCTTCACCTTCACATAGCATTCTCCCTGTGTGCATACATCTCTTTACATGGCATGCTTTTATAAGAACACCAATCATACTAGGGTAGGAGCCCACCCTATGAGGTAACTTCAGTTTCCTCATCTCTAAAACTTGGATAATAAAAGTACTTATTTTATAATCTCCTGTAAAGCAGTGGTTTACAAACCTGAAGACTATCAGGAACCACTTTTATCAAAAAAGGCAATGCCTGCCCTGGCCGGTGTGGCTCAGTTGGTTGGAGCATCGTTACATATGCCGAAAGGATGAGGTTTCGATTCCTGATTAGCATACATACCTAGAATGAAGGTTCTATCCCCAGCAGGGAAGCATAAGGGAGGCAAACAATGTTTCTTTCTCACATCCATGTTTCTCTCTTCTTCTTCCTCTCTCTAAAGATATCTTCAGGTGAAGATTAAAGGAAAAAAAAAAAAAGCAATGCCTGGGCTTCATCATTGGTGATTCCCGTTCATTAGCTCTGTCCTGAAGCCTAAGAAACAACGTTTTAAAGGTGCTCAAGGGTTATCAGATGTCAACCGATGGGCATTTGTGCCAATTCAATGCCAACAGGAATCCCCACTTTGGGATGTGGTGAAAAAGAAAACCTTTTCAGTGCAAACAGCTCAATTGTGATACAGCACAGCTATGGAACAGCTGGGTTAATTTATTGCTTTGGGCTTCAGATTCTGTATCAGTAAAATGAGGGAGATGCTTAGAGACTGTTTTCACTGCTTTTAATTAATGTCTGGCTTTGTTTATCTCTGATACATTTTAACCTCTAATTAGGTTATAAGTTAAAGGCTGAAAGTAAATGATGAATTAAAATCAATAATGTTACTAATGTTAAATAATGTAGGTTCTTACAAAGCCTGATTCCTCCACATTTACGCTCCCCAGCGATTCCACTTGAAGTCTTAACTCCTTTAGTGGACCTAAATTCTAAGCAGCCTTCCTAGAATTTCAGACGATTTCCCAGTGCTTCATATATTTCCCATGTATAAGGCTGCTCCTCTCTCAATCACCTCTTTATTCTTTTTGGTTTACTGGAAAGGGTATAGTGCTGGGAGCCAGGACAGGTTTAACAATTCATTGCTGTATTATTCACATTAGTCAAGATATGGAAATAACCTAAGTGTCCCATCCAAGGAAAAAAGGATTTTAAAAAATTTGAGACTCTGCCCCTGGCTGGTTTGGCTCAGTGTCTAGAGCATTGCCTGCCATCAGGGCGGGTTCTATTCTCATGAAGGGCATATGCCCAGGTTGAGGGCTTGGTCCCCAGGGGAGGGCGTGCAGAAGGCAGCCAATCAATGATTCTCTCTCTTCATTGATGTTTCTGTCTCTCTGAAATCAATAAAAAATGGTGGGGTGATCTGTCTATAACCCATGGGAAACCGGACTGCAGGCAAACCACCATAAAGTACATGATTTTCTAATCACTTTGTTGTATATCTGAAACTAGTACAGAATAATATTGAATATAAACTGTAATTGAAAAATAAATTTTAAAAATGTGACCTACACAAACACACACAATGGAATATTATTTAGCTTTTAAAAAGAAGGAAATCCTGCCATTTGTGACAACATGGATAAAACTGAAGGACATTATGGTAAGTAAAATAAGTCAGGCACAAAAAGACAAATACTGCATAATCTAAATAGTTGAACTCAAAGAAGCAGAGTAGAATGGTGATCAACAGTGGTTGGGGAGTAGAAATAATGGGGAGATGTTGGTCAAAAGGTATAAACTTATAGTTATACAAGGCAAATGGGTTCTGGAGATCTAATGTACCACATGGATCCTACAGTTAATAATACTGTATCATATACTTGAAATTTGCTAAAAAGGTAGATTGGGCTTAAATGGGTAGTTGGACATCCCTCTCACAACCCAGGACTGCTGGCTCCCAACTGCTTGCTTGCCTGCCTTCCTGATTGTCCCTAACCACTTCTGCTTGCCAGCTTGATCACCCCCTAACCATTCCCTTGCCAGCCTGATTGCTCCTAACTACTCTCCCCTGAAGGCCTAATTACCCTCAACTGCTCTCCCCTGCAGGCTTGGGACCCCCCTCAACTGTCCTTCCCAGAATGCCTGGTCATCCCAACTTCCCTCCTCTGCTGGCCTAATCACCCCTAACTGCCCTTCCCTGCAGGCTTGATCATCCCCAACAGCCCTCCCTTGCAGGCCGGGTCCCTCCCAACTGCCCTCCCCTAATGGCCATCTTGTGGCAGCCATCTTGTTTTCACATGGAGTGATAGTCAATTTGCATATTACTTGTGCATTGGAGTGATGGTCCATTTGCATATTACTCTTTTATTATATAGAATAGAGGCCTGGTGCACAGGGGGGTGGTGGCTGGTTTGCCCTGAAGGGTGTCCCGGATCAGGGTGGGGATTCCCTTAAGGCAGTGGTTCTCAACCTTCCTAATGCCACGTCCCTTTAATGCAGTTCCTCATGTTGTGGTGACCCCCATCCATAAAATTATTTTCATAACTGTAGCAACGAAAATAATTTTATGGTTGGGGGTCACCACAACATGAGGAACTGCATTAAAGGGACGTGGCATTAGGAAGGTTGAGAACCACTGCCTTAAGGCATGGGGTGGCCTGAGTGAGGGGCCTGTGGTGGTTTGCAGGCTGGCCATCCCCCTCTCCCCAGGTGACCCAAGCAGAGGCTCTGGTATCTGGGATTTATCTTCTATAATTGAAACTTTGTAGCCTTGAGTGGAGTCCATAGCCAGCCAGAGAAATCCAAGCCTCCAGCTCACTCCGTGGCCGCAGCCATCTTGGTTGGGTTAATTTGCATGCTTGTTCCTGATTGGTTGGTGGGGCATGGCTTGTGTGCAAATGTATGGTCAATTTGCATATTACTCTTTTATTAGATAGGATAGATTGCCTTAGAATAGATCAGTATCAGCCCTTTCCACCTGAGTCCTATGTCAGGTTATATTTACATCATTTTTTGAACCCACCTAGTTTCTTTTAGTGAAGAAAGGAACAAATTATCATTTTTAAAAAGTCTTATTAAAACAATTATATTGGTTGTTTTATGGGTCTAGTGTTCAGACTTTTAATAATTGATCTCTGTCAGTTATGATTCCTTTCAGCCAATGGCAATAATCCACTGGTCCTTTTTTTAACTGTTTGTTCTTGTTTATTCATTTTTATTGAATTTATTGGGATGACATTGGTTAATAAAATTACACATGTTTCAGACATGCAATTCTACAATGCATCATCTATATACTATATTGTGTATTTACCACCCCAAGTCAAGTCTCTTTCTATAACCATTTATCCCCTCTTTACCTTCTTCTACCATCCCCCAGTCCACTGGTCTTAATTAGTAATTGCTTCCTATTGAAGAATAATGTCATAAGACAGGAAAGTCTTCCTAAATATGATACATTGGACAGAAAGATTAAGGAGTATGGATAAAAGTTAAAACACAAGGTTTTAAAGCTTCTGTATTAAAAATAGTTACCTTAAACACAATTAAAGTTAAAAACCATCTAAGAAAAAACCACTTTCAGTATTTGACAGAACAAAAGATAATTCTTTTAATATATATTGATTTAACAGTTAAATCAATAAGCTATAAAGAGCAATAGAAAATGGGAAAATATATATATTGAGATAATTCATAAGAGAACAAACATGTCTCAGCCTCATGAGCAAAGCAGTACCAATTACATCAATTGAAATTATCTAAGAGAAAATTTGTGACCCATAACATTGGCAGAGATTCCATTTAATGCCATTTCATTTTTTCAAGGCACTCATTTTTAATGGAATTGTACATTAGAACAGCTTTACTATAAGACAATTGGATAATATAAATTTAAATTTTTGATTGGTTTTGGTTTTATGATATTAGGTAGGGGAAGTGTTTCCAAGTCAGATATCATATCTATTCCCATAAAGCAGTGGTCAGCAAACTGCGGCTCATGAGCCACATGTGGCTCTTTGGCCTCTTGAGTGTAACTCTACCACAAAATACCACAGCCTGGGCAAGTCTATTTTGAAGAAGTGAAGAAGTTTAAGTTTTACTGTTGATGTCTCTGTTGACTAATGAGTTTGCCGGAAGCATTCAGATAAAAGAGACACAACCTCTTCATATAAGGCCTGTCATTCAAATTTTCACCTGAATCTTATTACCAGTAATAGGATTATTACTGTTATTATTATCAATAATCTTATACATTGCTATATTCACTCAATTTTTTTTATTGTAGCTCATATTAGGGCTTTACCAAGAGATGTTGGTACCATAATGCATGAGGCTCCACTGTCAAGGAATCTCAGAAAGTTCTCTTCTTCATTCCCTGACCATTTTACCCACTCCTGTGCATTAGGTTTTAGGTTCCCAGCCACAGAATCCTGGTACTTTTGTCAGTCTTTTTTTTTTTTTTAATTGATTTTTACAGAGAGGAAGGGAGAGAGTTAGACATATCAATGAGAAAGAGTGATTGATCTGCTGCTTCTTGCACACCCCCTACTGGGAATGTGCCCACAACCAAGGTACAGGCTTGGTTGGCTGGAATAGAACCTGGGACGCTTCAGTCCGCAGGCGGACACTCTATACCTGTCAAAGAAACCCAACTCCTCTCCTGCTCCCCACCCTCACCCCCCATCCCACCTCAACGGATGAATAATCGCTGCGGAGTTCTAGAAGAGACAATCCCTGATACTTGTGTTGGTATTCAGTAGTTTCGTTGGTAAAGGGAAGCCTCCTGCAGTTTGAAGGCCATAAACGCAGCATATCTACTGTGATATTACAATGCCACTAAGCCATGCTTCCATTCTGTCAGCAGTGTTCGTTTTTTATAGTTTTGCACTTTTATGCCCCGGGTTCCTCAGCAGCAGCTGGCCACCAAAACACATTCTGTACCCTCCCCCAGAGATGCCCAACAGGTGGCGGCCTCGGGACCAGCGCAAAGGTGGGGGAAGAGAGAGAGGCGGCTCCCACCAGCCACAGTCGCCTGGCTGCGCCCTCCCCGACAGAGGGCGCCCGCGCCTCCCCAGCCCGCTCCCAAGCGGAGAGCGCCGCGGCCCGTGCACCACGCGGGCTCCGCCCCCTAGACAGACCCCGCCCCCACTCCGACCCCGCCCCCATACAGACCCCGCCCCTAGCCCGGTATGGCCCTGCCTCCTCGTCCCCCCGGCTCCTCGCCCGGCCCCGCCCCTAGCCCGGTATGGCCCCGCCCCCTCGGCCAGCCCTGCTTTGCGGCTGTGCGGCCTCAAAGGGAGGGTCCGACCCGGCGCGCCCCGCCCCGCCCAGGGGTTCACCGCTGTGGCGGCCCAAGCATGGAGGGCGAGAGTACGTCGGCCGTGCTTTCGGGCTTCGTGCTCGGCGCGCTGTCCTTCCAGCACCTCAACACGGACTCGGACTCGGTGAGCGGAGGAGCGGGGCGGGGTCCGGCGTTGCCGCGGGAGAGGCCGAGCGCCCTCGCCGCCGTTGCCCGCGAGCTCCCGGGGGCGGCCGCGCCGGCCTCAGCGCTCGGGCTCTGCCTCCTGCGGCTCCGGGGCCGCCCCGGAGGGCTTTGGCAGGATGAGCCCTCCCTTGGCGAAGCGGGCTGTGTTCCGAGCCCCGATCCGGGGGACCGCACGCCCCCATCTCTCCCTCCCTCTCCCCCCCCCCCTGTCCCCCCTTTCTCGGGTCCCGCTGGCTGTGGGAGAGTGGAAAGTGCCCGCGCTCCGCCGCCGCCGCGCCGGGCTGAGGCTGGCCAGCTCCCTTTTCTCCCGCTGCCGACCGTCTCCTCCAGGACTACCGAGCTCGCTCAGCTGGGAGGGGGGCCCAGGGATAAAGAGGGGTGGCACCCAGAGGCCATTTTGGGGGGAATTCAAGTGGACGAAAAAGCTTTATTGGGTATCGGGTATCTGACTTTTGCATCAGTATCAAATTTATTAAGTTGTAAGGTCTCAGCTGGTTCCTTTTCTGATGCTTTTCCCGTTATCATTTAAATATGTATGCTCAAATAGTACGTTTTTTAAATACTTATTTCATACTCACTGCCTCTGGATGAAGCAAGGAAGTCGTCGTTTTTTAAAATACGGCGTCTATTTTTAACAAACTTATTTTTAGGAAATTAAACTCGGTAAAACTTGGAGCCCACGAAGCAGTGCCCTAGAGTAAGTGCTTAATAACTTGCTAATAGTTTAGAAAATGCCATGCTGAACAAAACTCTAGTCATTTCTTAAATAACCTTGATTCACACCTAGAAAAGACCGACTATGACTGTTTTAAATGTGTGTAGCTGTGGAAATTATTTTGGAATGTCTTAGTGTAAATATAAACAGAATGGGTCCTTAAGCCCTCTGTAGCATCATTAGCCCTTGGAAAGTATCATAATGGTAGGCCTTTGTTTCTTAGATCTTTTTGCTTTAGTCTTTAAACGGTGATTTACTTCTTTTTTTAATATGTTTGTATTGATATGCAGAGAGAGGGAAAGGGAGAGGGAGAGATAGACACATGGATTGGCTGCTTCCTGCAAGCTCCCTGCTGGGGATGGAGCCTGAAACCTGGGCAAGTGCCCTGACCAAGGATCAAACCTGTTACCTCTTGGTGCCTGGGCATACGCTCAACCACTAAGCCCTGGGCTAAAGGGTGATTTTTTTAGATAATTATACTTGTGTTGTCCCCACTTCCTTTCCCAGGATTTGTCTAGAGTACTAGAGTGTAGAGTTCTGGATTTGGTTCCCTTTTGATCCAGTAAACCCTCACATCATGGAAACATTCCTTTTGTGCTCTTTAATGAAATGGGGAGAAAAGGGTATTTTTAATTATAGAGACGACAAAATCCCCATTGTTGCTCAAGCATATGGGTCTTTAAATGTGCAAAGAGAAATAACTGAATTCTGCAAAACTCAAAAGAAATCACCACTATTTTAGCAGGAATGTATAGAGTTCTTAAGGAATCAGGGCTTTCGGCTCACCTTATTATTTTTTTACTTCTTTTTTGAAAAAATATATGTTTTTATTGATTTCAGAGGAGAAGGGAGAGAAAGAGATAGAAACATCAATGATGAGAGAGAATCACTATCTGCTGCCTCCTGCATGCCCACACTGGGGCATGTACACTGATGGGGAATCAAACCCTGACCTCCTGGTTCATAGGTCGACGTTCAATCACTGAGCCACACTAGCTGAGCTATTTTTTTTCTTTCTTTTTTTTTTCAGCTCCCCTTTTAGAAAGCAGACTCTGATAACTCTGATACTGAATTTCTAATCTTTAATGTTTTGTTAGATTTTTGATCGAAAAGCATTGATCATTGTGTCATTTCAGAGGATCAGAAGCCTCCTCTGGCTCCCTGAAGTATATGCCATCAATTCAGAGTCCTTAGCTAGTCATTTAGGATGTTCCATTATTGGAGTTATTCCTCTCTATGATTTCCTTACAAATGAGAGCCTTCAGTTCCCAGGCAGGCTGTTCTGCTCCTCATTTTTCATGCATTTCTGGCTTCAAACCTTTTATTCTCCCAAATATGTTAAAATTACAGTGGCACTTACACTCTCTACTCATTTTTATTTAACGGTTCATGTTTCCCAACTAAACTTGGAGTGCATCTGGTCTTTGTTTTCTGTGCCCCCAAGCTGGAAGCACATAATGTATACATTGTTAAGTACTTGAAAGATTGGTTAGTTAAGTGATTGTCAATATATTTCATATATTTACCCTTTCTAATTTGTATCCATAGGAAGGTTTTCTTCTTGGGGAAGTGAAAGGTGAAGCCAAGAATAGCATTACTGATTCCCAAATGGATGATGTTGAAGTTGTTTATACAATAGGTGAGTAAATTATTTCTTCGTCTATTTTTTTAAAAATATATTTTATTGATTCTCCACAGAGAGGAATAGAGAGTCAGAAACATCAATGAGAGAGAAACATCAATGAGCCGCCTCCTGCATGCCCCCCATTGGAGGTGTGCCCGCAACCAAGGGACATGCCCTTGACCGGAATCGAAACCGGGACCCTTCAGTCCACAGGCCGATGCTCTATCCACTGAGCCAAACCGGCGTTGGTGTCTCCTATTTTTGATGGTTTATGCTGAAAAGGGGTCAGCATAAATTACTTTTTAAATTGACTTAAAAAAAAACTTTTTAAAATTAGATTTTAAAGCAGCATATTGCTTTTATTTCTCTTTAAAATACATATTTTTTTAATATGTTCTTATTGATTTGAGAGAGAGAGGAAGGGAGAGTGATAGAGAAATAGAAACATTGATGAGAAAGAAACATCATTTACCAGCTACCTCCTGCACACCACTTACTGGAGAGCAAGCCCACAACCAGGCATGTGCCCTGACAAGAATCAAACCCATGATCCCTAAGTTTATTGGTCGACACTCAACCACTGAGCAACACCATTCAGGCTTGCCCTCATTTCTCAATTAAAATTATGGTCATGGCCTAGTCCCGTGGTTGGCAAACTGCGGCTTGTGAGCCATATGTGGCTCTTTGGCCCCTTGAGTGTGGCTCTTCCACAAAATATCACAGCCTGGGCGAATCTATTTTGAAGAAGTGGCGTTAGAAGAAGTTTAAAAAATTTGGCTCTCAAAAGAAATTTCAATCATTGTACTGTATATATTTGACTCTGTTGACTAATGAGTTTGCAGACCACTGGCCCTAGTCTAAAGCAGGAAAATGTTTGGGACATAAGCAGGTAACATTACTGTGGGAAAACAAGGATGGTAGCTGTTCTTTCAGAGGGAGAAGAGGAAAAAAGAGAGCTTTAAAATATATAGGGAGGTTTTTGATTAACATATACAGCTTTTTCTGAACATTTTATATATATATGTTCCTATTGATCTAGCACACAACCCGGTCATATGCCCTGAGCAGGAATCAAACCAGTGACCTTTTGGTGCATGGGACAGCACTCATTAGACCAACTAAGCTACACTGGCCAGGGCCTGAGCATATTTTTTTAAACAAAAATTGATGGTGTACTTTAAAAAAAATTTGCATCATGACATCATTGTGTCATGACCATTTTCCCATGTTAAATTATCCTATATCATTTTAAAAAAAATCTATTTTATTGATTTTTTAGAGTTAGAAACATCGATCAGCCACCTCCTGCACGTCCCCCACTGGGGATGTGCCGGCAACCAAGATACATGCCCTTGACCGGAATCGAACCTGGGACCTTTCAGTCTTCAGGCTGACGCTCTATCCACTGAGCCAAACCGGTTTTGGCATCCTCAATCAGTTTTTATAATTTCATTGTATTCTCTATGGCCTTACTTCTATGGACTTTCAGCAGTCCTTAAAATAAGTAAATTATAATCAGAGTTATATCCAATTTTTATTATCATAAGTTATACTGAAGTGAACATCCTTGTATAGATATTTTCCTTGTTATAAATATTTTCCTAGCAATATGCTTATAATGTCAAAGAATATGAATCTCTTTTTTTTAAAGATATATTTTCATTGATCTCAGAGAGGAAGGGAGAGGGAGACAGGAACATCAATGATGAGAGAGAATCATTAATCGGCTGCCTCCTGCACACCCCCCACCAAGGATCGAGCCTGCAACCCAGGCATGTGCCCTAACTGGAAATCAAACTGTGACCTTCTGGTTCATAGATCTGAGCGCAACCAATGAGCCACACCTGCCGGGCAAGGTTATGAACATTGTTAAAGTTCTTAATCTGTACACTTAGATTGCTTTTCAGAAAGGTATAAGTATATATTCACACTAGGAGACCAATGCATGAAATCATACGGCTCCCACCACCCTTTCTTGATACCTGAACCTCTTCACACAGAACTCCAGTGTACCTGGCCCACTCCCTGACCCCTCTGGCCTTCTCTGGCCGCTTCAAGTCCTGCTCTCAGTCCCTTGAGTGTCTCGGGCTGGTCCCGCCTTCTCCAGGTGCCTCCCTGTTTCTGCCCCATCTCCAGAGCAAGGCGGCATTTCTGTCCTGGTGGAGAGCATGAAGCCTCCCACCTGCTGTGCTGTGCTCCTTCCCCTAGAGTGGGTGGCCAAGGACTGGTGAGGGGGGCGCTATGGTCTCTCACTCCCGTCTCCCCACCACGGGATCATCCTCCCTCCTGGCGCCTCCCCAATTCTGCCCCATCTCAGGAGCAACGCCCCACCGCACACATGCAGGCAGCCTCCTGCGATTGGTCATGATGTTATGGAGTAATGGGCAATTTACATATTCCTCTGTTATTGTATAGGATTATTTATTCATGTTATTTTTTGTTTGCCACTTTGAAAGTTTAAAAAATGGAAGTACAGCCCTAACCAGTTTGGCTCAGTGGATAGAGCATTGGCCTATGGACTCAAGGGTCCCAGGTTAGATTCTGGTCAAGGGCATGTAACTTGGTTGCGGGCACATCCCCAGTAGGGGGTGTGCAGAAGGCAGCTCATTGATGTTTCTCTCATCAATGTTTCTAACTCTCCCGCTCTCTCCCTCTTTGTAAAAAAATCAATAAAATATATTTTAAAAAATGAAAGTTCATATATGTAAATTTACATATGTATATAAATATAGTGTATATGTGTAAAGTAAATACATAAAGTCAATATAAACTCTCATTAGTTTGCTCTGGGACCACCACAATTGGTTTCATATGTATATGTTTCATTTAAACAAATGGGATCATCTATACTTAGATAAATATCTCCAAGATGTTATTAGTACAGAAGAATGTCATTGAGTATAGTTTGTCATTCTTCTGATGGCTTCAGAGTCCAATTATATGAATATACCATAACTTATTTAAATTGCTATGAATGACTTTCTATTCATAATATAATAGTAGACATTTTATTGTACATATGTCTTTGTGCTTTGAATATATCTGAAAGTCAAATTCCTAGAGGTAGACCATTGCCTTTTGGAAAAGTCATGCCATCCTAGACTCCTCAATATGTAAAAGTAACTAACTGTGTCCCCATAATCTTGCCACTACTAATTATTATCAGGTCTTTGAATCTTTGCCAATGTGATAAGTAAAAAAAAAAAAAAAAATCATTCTCATTTGCATTTCTTTTTTTTTTAATTGAATCTTTATTATTCAGATTATTACATTTGTTTCTCTTTTTTTCCTCTCCATAGCTCCCCTCCACCTGGCTCCCACCCTTCCCTCTACCCTTACCTCCCTCCCGTTGACCTCATCCATAGGTATATGATTTTTGTCCAGTTTCTCCCTGTACATCCCTCACCCCTTTCCCCCTGAGAATTATCAGTCCACTCCCTTTCTGTGCTCCTGATTCTATTATATTCACCAGTTTATCCTGTTGATCAAATTTTTAATTCACTTAATTTTTAGATTCACTTGTTAATAGATATGTATTTCTTGTTCATAATTTTTTGTCTTTTACCTTTTCCTTCTTCCTCTTCTAAAAGAGTACCTTTCAGCATTTCATATAATTCTGGTTTGGAGTTGATGAACTCCTTTAGCTTTTTCTTCTCTGTGAAGGTCTTTATCTGCCCTTCAATTCTGAATGATAGCTTTGCTGGACACAGTATTCTTGGTTGTAGGCTCTTGCTGTTCATCACGTTTAATATTTCTTGCTACTCCTGCCTGGCCTGCATCGTTTCTGTTGAGAAATCAGCTGACAGTCGTATGGGTGCTCCTTTGTAGGTAATGAACTGTTTTTCTCTTGCTGCTTTTAATATTCTTTGTCTTTTGCTCTTGGTATTTTAATTATGATGTGTCTTGGTGTAGTCCTCTTTGGATTCCTTTTATATGGGGTTCTTGTGCTTCCTCGACTTGTAAGTCTATTTCTGTTACCAGATGTGGGAAGTTTTCAGTCATTATTTCTTTAAATAGGTTTTTAGTATCTTGCTCTCTCTCTTCTTCTGGCACCCCCACAATTCTGATGTTGGTATGCTTGAAGCAGTCCCAGAGGCTCCTTACATTATCTTCACATTCTTGGATTCTTTTTTCTTCTTGCTTTTCCAGTTGAGTGTTTTCTGATTCTTTATATTTCAAATTTTTTACTTGATTCTTGCCTTCCTCTAGTCTGCTGTTAGGTCTCTGTATAATATTTTTTATTTCAGTCATTGTATGTTTAATTTCTAGTTGGTCCTTTTTCATCTCTAGTTGGTTCTTTTTCATCTCCTCTTGGGTCTCACTAACTTTATCCAACTTTTCTAGGATATTCTTGAAAAACCTTATAAGCGTGGTTTTGAACTCTATATCCAGTCGTTTGTTTTCCTCCATTTCTTTTGTTTGTGATCTCTTCCCTTTTCTTGGCATTTTCACTATGCCGGGAGAACTTCTGTATTGGATTCAGCCTTATGATACCAGACTTGCAAAACTGCAAAAGCCTCTCTGTTGAGCTTGGGAGGGGTGGAGTCTCAGGGTTTAACAGACCGCCTTGCCTTCCAGTCGGCCCCGCCCTCCACGGCCCCTGAATCTCATGTGACTGGGTAATCGACCTAGAGTCCTCTGGGTCCCTGTGCATGCGTGGACTCTCTCGCAGGGCCTCTAGACTGCTGCCCCTCTGGCTCCCCTGCACTCCGGGGCCATATGTGTCTGGGTCCCCAGAGTTTCGCCTGAAATTAGGGTTTAGTGGAGTTAGAAGTGGCACATTGGGAGGGTCTGTCTCCTGCCCACTCATGAAAGCCAGTGGCACAATCAGCAGTCGGTCCTCTGCGCGCAGTGCTGTGTGCGTCAACAGACTTATGATCTTTTGCGACTCCCCTAAATTTCCGTGCATTTCTCCCTTTTCACAGTCCAAACTCACCCCATATGAGTTTCAGCTGGATCTGGGGTTTAGTGTCGTAGGATAACGGGTTCAATGCCTTTGGGAGTCTCCTGCCAGAGAAAGCCAGCCAGGTACTCCAGCACCCACTCTCTCCACGCACGCGCCTCCCTACCTCAGCTTTTTGCAGCTCCTCTGGGTCTCTGTGAGCCCCTCTCTTTGCTTCTAGTTGTAGAATTTCCACTCAGCCAGCTTTCCTGTGGTTCTGGATGATGTCTGTTTTGTCTTTTAGTTGTAGTTTTGAAATTGTCGTGCGAGGCAGCAGTGTAGGTGTTTACCTATGCTGCCATCTTGGATTCTCCTGCATTTCTTTCTTTTTTTTTTTTTTTAATATATTTTATTGATTTTTTACAGAGAGGAAGGGAGAGAGATAGAAAGTCTGAAACATCGATGAGAGAGAGACATCGATCAGCCGCCTCCTGCACGCCCCACAGTAGACATGTGCCCGCAAGAAAGGTACGTGCCCCTGACCAGAATCAAACCTGGGATCTTTCAGTCCGCAAGCCGACGCTCTATCCACTGAGCAAACCGGTCTTGGCCATTTCTTAATTACAAATGAGATTGAGGGTTTATGTACTGACCTTTTTGGAGGACCTTTTTCTTTTATTTATTTTTTGATTTAATAAATCTATATTGTTCACATTACAATTGTTCCTCTTTTTTTCCCCTATAGCTCCCCTCCACCCAGCTCCCACCCCTCCTTCTGCCCTTACCTGTCCCCCCATTGTCCTCCTCCATAGGTGTATGATTTTTGTCCAATCTCTCTCTGCACCCTCTCACCCCTTTGCCTGAGAATCGTCAGTCCACTCCCTTTCTATGCCCCTGATTCTATTATATTCACCAGTTTATTCTGTTCATCAAAATTTTAATTCACTTGATTTTTAGATACACTTGTTGTATTTGTTGTTCATAATTTTTATCTTTACCTTTTTCTAATTCTTCCTCTTCTTTTTTTTTTAAATATATTTTATTGAGTTTTTTCAGAGAGGAAGAGAGAGGGATAGAAAGTCAGAAACATCGATGAGAGAGAGACATCGATCAGCCGCCTCCTGCACACCCCCTACTGGAGTTGTGCCTGCAAGCAAGGTACATGCCCCTGACCGGAATCGAACCTAGGACCTTTCAATCTACAGGCCGACGCTCTATTCACTGAGCCAAACCGGTCTCGGCTTCTTCTTCTTAAAGAGTACCTTTCAGCATTTCATATAATACTGGTTTGGTGTTGATGAAATCCTTTAGTTTTTTCTTATATGTGAAGCTCTTTATCTGACCTTCAATTCTGAATGATAGCTTTCCTGAGTAATCTTGGTTGTAGGTTCTTGCTATTCATCACTTTGAATATTTCTTGCCACTCCCACCTGGCCTGCATCGTTTCTGTTGAGAAATCAGCTGACAGTCGTATGGGTGCTCCCTTGGAGGTAATGAACCGTTTTTCTCTTGCTGCTTTTAAGATTCTCTCTTTGTCTTTTGCTCTTGGTATTTTAATTATGACATGTCTTGGTATGGTCCTCTTTGGATTCCTTTTGTTTGGGGTTCTGTGTGCTTCCTGGACTTGTAAATCTATTTCTTTCACCAGGTGGGGGAAGTTTTCAGTCATTATTTCTTCAAATAGGTTTTCAGTATCTTACTTTCTCTTTTCTTCTGGCACCAACATACAGTGGTATCTCGAGATACGAGTTTAATTCGTTCCGTAACCTTGAGGCGTGGGAAACTATGAGACGCTCGAGTCGAGGTAAACTGCTGGGTCGTGTGCAGCTGGCTGATCCGCGCGATTATTCCTATCTCAAATGTTGCACGTATTTCAAAGCAAAAATCGCTCGTATCTCAAAAATCTCGTATGTTAGGGCACTCGTATCTCGAGGTACCACTGTAATTCTGATGTTGGTACACTTGAAGTTGTCCCAGAGGCTCCTTACACTATCTTCACATTTTTGGATTCTCTTTTCTTTTTGCTTTTCCAATTGAGTGTTTTCTGCCTCTTTGTATTTCAAATCTTTGACTTGATTCTTGCAGTCCTCTAGTCTGCTGTTAGGTTTCTGTAAAATATTTTTATTTCAATGAGTGTATGTTTAATTTATAGTTGGTCCTTTTTCATCTCCTCTTGGTTCTTGCTAAATTTATCCATCTTTTCTGGGAAATTCTTGAAAAATCTTATAACTGTGGTTTTGAACTTTATATCCAGTCATTTGTTTTCCTCCATTTCTTTTGTTTGTGATCTGTTCCTTTGTCTCCACATTTTCGCTGCTTCCCTGAGTTGGAAGAGTAGCTTTGTGTGCTAGGTGTGATATATGGCCCCATAGTTCCACCTCCCCAGTTGCCTGAGATGGACTCTCTTGATGCACCCCTTTGTGGACTGTGTGTACAGCCTTGTTGTAGTTAAGTCTTGATTATTGTTGGTATCACTGGGGGGAATTGACCTCCAAGCCAATTGGTTGTGAGGATCAGCTGTGTCTACACTGAGAGAACTTATGTACTGGAGTCAGCCTTATGAGACAAGACTTACAAAATTGCAAAAGCCTCTGTGTTCAGCCTTGGCTTCTCATCAGCCGTGCCCTACTCAGCCCCTGGGTCTCAGTGTCCCTCGGTAATCGCTGTAGCCCTCTGCCTTTCATGGCTCCCCTGAGTTTCCATGTGCTCCAGGGACTCAGGATCTGAGTCCCCAGTGTCTCATCCGAAACTAGGGTTCAGTGCAATCAGAACTGGATTTCAGTGCAGTTGGGAGGTTCTGTCTTCTTCCTGCTAGAGAAAACCAATGGCACAATCAGCAATCAGTCCTCCCTGCATGCATTTGTGTGCCCACGTGCATCTCCAGACCTCTGCCTTTCACAGTTCCCCTAAGTTTCTGTGCACTCCTCCCTTTTCCCAACAGTCCAGACTCCCCCCGTATGACTCTCGCCCAGAAATGGGGTTCAGTGTAGTTGGGAGTTTCTAGAGGAAGCCTGCCAGGCACTCCACCATCCGTCCTCTCCACGCATATGTCTCTGTACCTCAGCTTTTTGCAGCTCCTCTGAGTCTTCATGAGGCCCTCTCTTTCGAGTTGTAGAATTTCCACTCAGCCTGCTTTCTTATGGTTCTGGGTGATGTCTGTTCTGTCTTTTAGCTGTAGTTTTGAAATTGTTGTGCGAGGCAGCAGTTTAGTGAATACCTTATGCCGCCATCTTGGTTTCTTCTGGGGCCTTTTTCTTTTAATTGACCTGCTGCCCAAACTATCCAACTTTGAGGAGTTTAAATAAGCAACCATTTACTGAGCCGTTGTACCAGGGATAGTACTCAGCTTTAAGGTATCAGGCAAGTGCTATAGAAATCCTTAAGTATTTGCTCAAATTACTTTAAAATGTTAGATTACTTTAAGACACATAATAATAGATCCAAAATCTACAAATATCTATATTGCTTTGGTTAATGAAATTTTCATTTTATACTTTGTTATCTGCACCCGAGAATGTTGGGCTGTTATGAGTTACAAAGACTATCTGTTCAGTGTTTTTTCAGGCAGAGATTTATCTGAGGGTAGCATATATTTGCTAGAAGAAAAATGTCTAAAGATTTAGATTTATATCTATTGACAAGAAATAAAACTAGCTTCTTAATAGAGGTTTTGCCCTGGCCAGTATGGCTCAGTTGGTTAGAGCTTAGTTCCAGGCCCCCATAAAGATGTTTGGATTTTTTTTCTTGATAGTTAACATTAACAAATCCTTTGTGAGACAACTACTTGTAATAATAAAAGATTATCCAATTAACAGCTGTTTTTATCAATTGAGTAAAATTAGAGTATAACCCATTTTAGAATTCAAAGGAAAAATTGCAGCTTTGAATTTTTTGTGTGTTGTTATTAGTAACATACATAGAAGGAATATACCACTCTAGTTAGGAATGAAGCTCTTTGAATGTTGGCCCTGGCTTGGGAGAGTCACTTAATCTCTCTGCCTGTTTCCTTAGCTTTAAAATGGAAGGAATAACATCTGTCTCATAGATTTGTTCTGAGGTTTAAATGAGATAATGGTAAAGTCCTTCCTGGCGTGAGGTATTCAACATTATGTTCTTCAAATAACAATGAATATAATCTTAATTAAAAATTCTTTTTTCCAGACATTCAGAAGTATATTCCATGTTATCAGCTTTTTAGGTGAGTAAGCGAGAGCAAGTAAATGATCCACTGTGAAAATTACTCTGCAAGTGAAGTAATTCTTAAAATTAACAGAGTATCTTTGTTATATATGGTGCTGCTGCTTAAAATGAAAAGACTTTTTAATTCATGAAAACTTACTTTTTCATTTCAACCCTAATATTTCACTTTGTATTTATGTGCTTGTATTAGCTGGTCTCTACTGCCTCTCCCAGGTACCAGTTTACTTTGAGGATTGCTTTTCCTTCTCATTCCCACTCACCTCATTGCATTATTATAAACTCAGTGACACATTTTCATACATCAACAGCAGCCTTTTTTCCTACCCTTTTATTCTAGTTTATCATAGGTTTCTTCATTTATTGTATTTTTTAATGTTATATTTTGTCAATTAACAGTTAGGTTCTTTACTCTGCTTCCTTTTGCTTTTCTAGGTTGAAAATGTGTGCTCTTAGTCCTATAGAGAGAAGTAGTATCGTTAGCTCTTAATATAAGCTGTGGGTATTAAATACTTTTTATTGAGGTATTGTTACATACATATGGAAAAGTACACAAATAAATGTTCATAAAGCAGTTATAACTATAACATGGTATAGTTTTAATGAAAAAGCTTTATGATTTACATAAACTATATATGAATAATCAACATTATTATCTTACAATCACAGTGATTGTGTAAGAGTTGCATGGAGCATTTGGTTAAGGTGATAAAGATTTATGGTAGGGGATGATAGAAATAAAGGCTTAGTATAGTCTTTTTTTTTAAATATATTTCTTGATTGATTTCAGAGAGGAAGAGAGAGGGAGATAGAAACATCAATGATGAGAGATAATCATTGATCAGTTGCCTCCTGCTGGGGATTGAGCCCACAACCCAGGCCTGTGTTCTTGGCCGGAATCAAACCTGGGACCCTTCAGTCCATAGGCCAATGCTCTATCCACTGAGTCAAACCGGCTAGAGCGGCTTAGTCTGGTCTTAAACTGCTGCACAAAAAGAGGTAGAGCTCATATAGTGCTTTACATAAATGGACATACAAAAATATTTGTTGAACAACTAAGGGATTCTTGGTGGAGACTCATGAAAAGTATTTCTCTGTACCTTTCCTTTGGTAGATGAAACACTTTGTCTACTTTTCCATTAAAAACTTTTTTTTTTAAATCCTCACCTGAGGATATTTTCCCCACTGAATTTTATTTTAACATATTTTCATTGACCTCAGAGAGGAAGGGAGAGGAAGAGAGAAATAGAAATATCAAACCAGTTAGGGCCCCACTGATTTTTAGAGTGAAGAGAAGGGGAAAGATAGAAACATCCCTGTGAGAAAAACACATTGGTTGGTTGCTTCCTACACAGGCACCAGGGCCTGGGCCAGGAAAGAACCTGCAACTGAGGTACCTGCCTCTGACTGGAATTGAACCTGGGACCTTTCAGTCTACAGGCCCATGCTCTGTCCACTGAGCCAAACTGGCTAGAGCTCCATTAAAAACTTTTAATGTAAGCTTTTGTCATTTAAAAAGAAAAATATATATTGTCCATTAGGATATACCTTTAGTTCTATGTAACTTAATTTTTAGTGTACAGATAAGAATTACCATTAAACTTATTACAGTGATATTATTTATAAAGGATTTTGCATAACAGATAGTGCACCATCATAGAAAAGAATATGGTTTATCTCGGATTAACAGGAGGAAATATTATGTGCATTCCTTGTTATTGGAAGGGAAAGAATGCTGGAAGTAAACACTTTAGAATCTTTTAGAATTATATTTTAATTCTCCCTACATCTTTGGTTTTCCAACTACAGAACAAAGACCACTAAGCTAAAGCAGTACTTATTCGGTACTCCCCCGCACTCCCCATTAAAAAAATAAAATAAACAAAAAAAACCTCCTGAAACTTTTCTTAATTTAATGCAAATATTGCCTTTGGCATGAACAATTGGAGCACAATAATGATACAGACAAAAATATGTAAATAATAAATTATCTTCTCATTATTGGACCCTAATACTCATTTTACATATTTTGTATGTATCAATGTTTTCCTTAAGTTTTAATAAGTAAATTATGAATTAGTTTTGAACTGGCTGTGTGAATTCACAAATGCCTGTGTTAATGAGGAGTTTTTTAAGAAAATGTGATGTCCAAAGTTATCTCTTGAGGTTTCTCCACCCCTTTTCCTTTTTCATTGCTTATGGACCTCATATTCCTACCACTTTAAGTCTGATACTTTGAGAACATTCTCTGCTATTTATTTTGGAACTTCATCTGAAAAGCAGGTAGGTAGGTTTATGTGGATTTGGGTTGTGTAGTTAGGCTAGGCGTAACTAAAATTAAAGGTGCTAATAAAATCATTCATATTTTTAGCTTATTTGAAATGCTTTTAATTTTGGTTTTTACAGTTTCTACAATTCTTCTGGTGAATTAAATGAGCAAGCACTAAAGAAAATACTATCAAGTATCAAAAAGGTATTCCCTGACTTACCTTGTCTTTTATATTATATTATTTTTAGTTCCTAAAAGCATGAAACACTTTGACAGAACTTTTAAGCACCTTGTGTCATCACGATGCCCTATACTAGTAAAGCAAGTGAGGTAAGGCTTGTTCTTTCCAGAAATTTAAAGGGGCTGCTCTGAAAGCAACACTTATCATTAAAATAATCTTGTTTTCATTGTTCCCTTGACTATTCCAATGAACATTGTTCTCTTCCTCTTCTACCTTCTCACCATACCCCTTCCCAGTATCATTTCTAGGACTTAATCCATTACTGTTTTTACATAGCTGCAGTTACTTGTTTTTACAGTGCAGGGATGATTTCCTATACAACACCTAATTTGATTTCTTCACAACATACTTGGTATTCAGTTAAAATTTGTTGATCAAAATAGATATTTTTTTACATATAAAATTTTTTTTTTCTGGGTACTATTTTCCTCTTAAAACTTTTTGATCTCTGCCGTAGCCAGTTTGGCTCAGTGGATAGAGCGTTGGCCTGTGGAATGAAGGGTCCCAAGTTCAATTCCAGCCAAGGACACATGCCAGGGTTTCGGGCTCAATCCCCCATGGGGGGCAAGCAGGAGGCAGCAGAGCAATGATTTTCATCATTGATGTTTCTATCTCTCTCTCTCTCCCTTTCTCTATGAAATAAATATATATGTTTTAAAAAAGCTTTTTGATCTCTGAGTTCAGAATAAAAGTAAATTCAGTAAAAGAAGTTTCTTTTTAAAAAAAATCCATTGTTAGAAATGCTTGGGCTTCCAATTTTATTTTTAAAATGTACATGTAAAGATGTTTTAGTTGTAAAGAGATGTAATTTTACCCAGCCAGTGTGGTTCAGTGGTTGTGCATCAACCTATGAACCAGGAGGTTCAATTCCTGATAGGGGCACAAGCCCAGGTTTCCAGCTCAATCCCCACTATGTACAGAAGACAGCCAATTAATGATTCTCTCTCATCATTGATGTTTCTATTTCTCTCTCTTTCTTCTTCTCTGAAATCAATAAAAAGATGGTTTTTAAAAAGAAATAATTTTAATTTCCTCAATTTAAATGAGCAAATATAAACTTAGTTGCTAAAATGGTCACAGACAGATCTCTAAGTGAAGTGGTTGTTTCTCCCTTTTACAATTATTAAGTTTCCAGCAAAAACTAACTTTGTAGTTTAATTTCTTTAGCATGTTACAGTTCATAAAACTGTGATCTTATTCAATCTTGAAACCAATTCTCAGGGATAGGTGATATCATTACCTTATAAATTTCAGTTTTAAAAGCTACTGGGTTCAACTTATTTATTTTTAATTTAATAAATCTTTATTGTTCAGATATTACAGTTGTTCTTCTTTTTCCTCCCATAGCTCCCTTCCACCCAGTTCCCACCCCACCCTCTGACTTACCTCCCCTCATTGTCCTCCTCCATAGGTGTATGATTTTTGTCCAGTTTCTTCCTGCACCTCCCTCACTCCTTTCCCCTGGGAATTGTCAGTCCACTCCCTTCCTATGCCCCTGTTTCTATTATATTTACCAGTTTATTCTGTTCATCAGATTTTTTATTCACTTGATTTTTAGATTCACTTGTTGACAGATATGTATTTGTTGTTCATAATTTTTATCTTTACCTTTTTCTTCTTCTTCCTATTCTTAAAGAGTACCTTTCAGCAGTTCATATAATACTGGTTTGGTGTTGATGAAATCCTTTAGTTTTTTCTTATCTGTGAAGCTCTTTATCTGACCTTCAATTCTGAATGATAGCTTTTCTGAGTAATCTTGGTTGTAGGTTCTTACTATTCATCACTTTGAATATTTCTTGCCACTCCCGTCTGGCCTGCATAGTTTATGTTGAGAAATCAGTTGACAATCGTATGGGTGCTCCCTTATAGGTAATTAACTGTTTTTCTCTCCTTGCTTTTAATATTCTCTCTTTGTCTTTTACTCTTGGCATTTTAATTATGATGTGTCTTGATGTGGTCCTCTTTGGATTCCTTTTGTTTGGGGTTCTCTGTGCTTCCTGGACTTGTAAATCTATTTCTTTCACCAGGTGGGGGAAGTTTTCAGTCATTATTTCTTCAAATAGGTTTTCAGTATCTTGCTCTCTCTTCTTCTGGCACCCCCATAATTCTGATGTTGGTATACTTGAAGTTGTCCCAGAGGCTCCTTACACTATCTTCACATTTTTGGATTCTCTTTTCTTTTTGCTTTTCCAGTTGAGTGTTTTCTGCCTCTTTGTATTTCAAATCTTTGACTTGATTCTTGTGTTCCTCTAGTTTGCTGTTAGGTCTCTGTAAAATATTTTTTATTTCAGTGTATGTTTAATTTATAGTTGGTCCTTTTTCATCTCCTCTTGGGTCTTGCTAAATTTATCATCTTTTCTAGGAAATTCTTGAAAAACCTCATAACTGTGGTTCTATATCCAGTCATTTGTTTTCTTCCATTTCTTTCATTTGTGATCTGTTCCTTTGTCTCTGCATTTTCACTACTTCCCTGAGTTGGTAGAGTAGTTTTGTGTGCTAGTTGTCCTATACAGCCCAGTAGCTCTACCTCCACAGTCACCTGAGGAAGACACTTGTTTTGCACCCCATTGTGGGCTCTGTGTATAGCCTTCTTGTAGTTAACTCTTGATTGTTGGTTTCACTGTGGGGAATTGACCTCCAGGCCAATTTGTTGTGAGGATCAGCTGTGTCTATACTGGAAGAACTTCTGTGCTGGAATCAGACTTATGAGACAAGACTTGCAAAATTTCAAAAACCTCTGTGCTCAGCTTGGATGGGGCAGAGTCTTAGGGCTGAGCAGACCGTCTTGGCTTCACATCAGCCCTGCCCTATGAGGCTCCTGAGTCTGTGTCCCTCGGTAATCGCTGCAGCCCGCTCTGCACATACTGGCACGTGCACCTCCAGACCTCTGTCTTTACAGCACCCCTGAGTTTTCGTGCACTCCAGAGGCCTATATGAGTCTGGGTCCCCAGGGTCTCACCCGAAACTGGGGTTCAGTGCAGTCGGAACTGTAGTTCAGCACAGTTGGGAGGTTCCATTTTCCTCCCACTAGAGAAAGCCAACAGCCCAATCAGCAGTCAGTCCTCTCTGCATGTACTCACATGCTCACGACATCTTCAGACCTCTGCCTTTCACCACTACTCTAAGTTTCTGTGCACTCCTCCCTTTTCCCAACAGTCCAGACTCCCCCTGTATGAGTCTCGCCCGCAACTGGGGTTCAGTGCAGTTGGAACTGGTGTTCAGTGCAGTCGAGAGTTTCTGTCTCCCTCCTGCTAGAGGAAGCCAGCCAGGCACTCCACCGCCCATACCCTCCATGCACATGTCTCCATACCTCAGCTTTTTGCAGCTCCTCTTAGTCTCCATGAGTCCCTCTCTTTCCTTCTAGTTGTAGAATTTCCACTCAGCTTTCCTGTGGTTCTGGATGATGTCCGTTCTATCTTTTAGCTGTAGTTTTGAAACTGTTGTGCGAGGCATCATTTTAGGTGTTCATTTATGCTGCCATCTTGGTTTCTCTCTTTTTTATTTATTTTAAATATATATTTTTATTGATTTCAGAGAGGAAGAGGGAAAAAGAGTTAGAAACATCAATGATGAGAGAGAACCATTGATCAGCTGCCTCCTGTACACCTCCTACTGGGGACCAAGCCTGCAACCTGGGCACATGCCTTCAACTGGAATTGAACCTGGGGCCGACCCTTCAGTTCGCAGTATGACACTCTATCACTAAGCCAAACCAGCCGGGGCTCAACATACTTAACAAACCAAGTATCCATATAGGAAATCAACTTGTTTTCATTGAAATTATCTTAGTTTAAATTTTGACTAAAGATTAAAATTTTTTCCCCCTCCTGAACAGGCATTTAATAGTCTTATTTTATTTGGAAGCAGTAATTGGAGAATAAGTTACAGGGACAGACAAAAAAAAACAAAAACAAAACTCACATAACTTAAAGTGCTTCAGGCTGCAAACGTAAATATGAGGGGTAGGAGGAGGCCACCTAGCTATCTCCCCTCACCTCTGACACAGTAGGGTCATTGTCTGGGTCTCTTTATCATCACCACCCTCTAATCTCAGCCTTGAGGTGGGTAGGTGTGGGGGGAATGTCAGAGGCAGGAAAGACAATTTCATAGGAATGAGAAACCATTTTGTAAACAGAACCAGGGAACAAGGCAGGGAATCAGGGGAGCTCTTGGAACCCTTGCCCTGACCAAGAGATGGGACCAGCCACCCACCCACGCACCCCACCCCTCTCCCTCTCCCCCCACCCCCCCGTAACAGGAAGTTAGGGGAATAGGGGAATACCGTTGGTTTAGTGTTGCAGCCATACCTGTCCATTTCACACCTTTTCCCTCGTCAGCAGACACAGATAGGCTATGGCCTCCTCACCTACAATGGGAGGCATCCCTAGGGAGGCACAGCCTAGAATAAGGACCTCCTCCAGGGGCATTCGATTTCTGGGCATGTGAGAGCCTGCAAGGTGCTTCTTTATGGGCTCCACCACCAGGACTTTGCACTTGCATCTGGCAATCTTGTCCAGAGAGCACAGCCTTTTTCAAGGGTAGTTAGAATGGGCGGCCAACTGGGGAGGTCACAGGGGGTGTGATGGCCCTGTGCTCCATCACACTGCCAGACCTGGAGGAAGGCAGAGGATGTGGGCTCTAGTTAGACCTTAGGACTGCTTCCTGCTCCCTCCCCATTGTGGCCTCTACTGAATCCAGTGGCTCCTCTTCCTTGGTTCCATTCTTCACAGGGTGGCTGCGGGAAGGCTGTTGTGGGAGAAGGACTGAGAGTGACCCACCTAGCCTGGTGCCTCCACCAAGTCCCAGGCAGCTGGGCTGCTGGGACTGCTCTTTTGAGAGAGGGGCTGGGCCTTGAGTGAAGGGTGAGACACACTAGCAGTGAATTGTAGCTTCAGTTTCATGTGCTGGCTCAGCTGGGGTATAAAGACAGATCAGCATTTCCACTTGGCTTCCAGGCCCCAAACCTCCTTTGAAATCACCTTTTCCCTTGACAGACCAATACTGGATCTAAATTCCACCTTCCCTCAGCCTGGCTTTAGTGCCATCCATTGTATTTCCTCTCCAGCAGCTAGCAGCCCTGATGCCTCCTATCTCAACATTCTGCATCACCACCACACTGTCCACCCCTCTCTGTCACCTCCCCAGCCCACCTCAAAGAGCCCTGTCCTTAGAACCTGGAAGGCTGCACTGAAGGCGAGTGCACTACCCTTCCAAGAAAAGCCAAGGTTGTTGAGGGGCGTGTGGCTGACAGTGGAGTCTAGGGCAGCCTGCATGGCCCAAAGGTCCTCACACAGCTGCTTTCCTGGGGGGCAGAAATAGCAACCAGTAAACACATCTGTACAGTGTTTCTCAGCAAGGGGTTTCCATGATCACAGTCTTGATTGATCCTCAAAGTCACCCAGCCTGTGTGTGCTCCGGGATCCATACAAGCCTCACAGCAAGGAAGTCTTGGAGATTGTTGAGCAGGGTGTAGGTGACCATAAAATGCTCGTAGGTCCTAAATGGGGTCTCACAAGAAGCAGTCATCACAAAAGCATGGGCAGGCGGTAGTGGGTGTAGATGCTCTGGGTGAAAGACAGCTTGGGAGTGGACCACTGAACCACAACAATCAAGGGAACTTCTAGGCCCTTGGCATTAAGTCCATCCATGTAACAGTGAGTGGGAAGATAACCTCATCTGTGGACACAGTTGGTTCCTCCACAGGCAGAATGGCCACTCCCCCTGAGGTTGCAGGGCTCAGGTGGTGGGTGAGAAAACAACTCCCCACTACCTGGATCCCCATTCCCTGGGAGTTCGGGAGGCTGGTTGCTGAGGTTGCCAGGGAGATGGCCAGTTCTGCCTGGGCCATCCCCAGTGCCAGAACCCTTTACCCCCATTCCCACCTCCCACCGCCGGCAGTGAAGCACTAGCAGGAAGCAGACAGTCTCCCCCAGGTAGAGATGGTTGAGCCTGGAGCAGTATCTGGTACTGGCCTGGGTCCCCCACCAGTGACACGGCCCAGCTAAAGGTTAAGATTTTAAAAGAGCAAATGCCATAAAAGAAGTTAATCTTTTCCCCCCTAATCTATATTGAATAAAACTTAGTCCTGAAACTGAATAAAAATAATTTAACTGCAAGATATTTTGCATACTTTACAAAGTATAAAAGTGTATGTTTTGTTTACATATGCCCCAAATCTTGCTAAATATTAAGAAAGCCATTTTTTTAAAAATCTTTTATTGATTTCAGAGAGATAGAAACATCAATGATGAGGTTATCTTCCCACTCACTGTTACACTGAATAGACTGGCCCCAGGGACACTTAACGCCAAGGGCCTAGAAGTCCCCTTGATTGTTGTGGTTCAGTGGCCCACTCCAAAGCTGCCTTTCACCCAGAGCATCTACACCCACGACCGCCTGCCCAGTGTTCCTCTGGACCGCCCATGCTTTGTGATGACTGCTGCTTGTGAGACCCCATTTCAGACCTACGGGCATTTCATGGTCACCTACACGCTGCTCAACAATCTCTAAGACTTCCTTGCTGTGAGGCTTGTGTAGACCCTGGAGCACACACAGATTGGGTGATTTTGAGGATCAATCAAGACTGTGATCTTGGAAGCCCCTTGCTGAAGCCCCTTGAGAATCATTGATCGGCCGTCCCCTGGACACCCCGTGCTGGGGATCAAGCCTACAACTCGGGCATATCCCTGGCCAGAATCAAACCTGGGACCCTTCAGTCCGCAGGCTGATGTTTTATCCCCTGAGCCAAGCCGGCCAGGGCGAGAAAGCCATTTTTTAAACCTGTCAATTGTATTGCTTAATTATGATAAGACATATAATAATTGTAATTATTAAGGTGTGTTCTTTTTCTGTATTTCCTTTCAGGATGTGGTGGGTTGGTATAAATTCCGACGCCATTCAGACCAGATCATGACATTTAGAGAAAGACTACTTCACAAAAATTTGCAGCAGCATCTTTCAAACCAGGAACTTGTTTTTCTGCTATTAACACCAAGTATAATAACAGAAAGCTGTTCTACTCATCGGCTGGAGCATGCCTTATATAAACCACAGAAAGGGTAAATATTGGCCAGTCAATTGGCTATCTTCAGCTAATAGAAAAATACACTGAATATTTTTATAGCACTTTTTGTAGCTTACCAAGTATTTTTATACATTATTACATTAGATTGTCATAATATTGCTCTGAAGTCTGTCTTACCATCTGTTCTTAATAGATGGGAAAATGAATGTCAGATAAAGAAATTAGAAGCCCAGTATGGAATGTTGACTTATATTTCTGGCACTAAGGGTTTGATATTATTTAACATAAGATGGAAAAAATATGTGTGCTTAGATATTGGTTGCTAAAGGATATAATGTAGAACTTAAATCTAGATACATGAGCAGCTTTTCTACAACCTCTGCAAGGAAGCAAGGTAGTTCTTGATGATCTACCAAAATGGTTTAACAGACTCCCCAAAGGTTGTATAAACATTTTCATGGAATATGAGAATTTTAAGTTAAAAGAGTACCAAGGTTAATTTCATTATTCATGGAAGATAGGCTAACTTGCAACATTTAGTCTTATATTTATACTAGAGGCCCAGTGCATGAAATTTGTGCACTCAGGGGGGTCCCTCAACCTAGCCTGTGCCCTCTTGCAGTCCGGGAGCTCTTGGGGAATGTCCAACTGATGGCTTAGGCCCCCCACTCCCCGCAGTAAGACATCCTTAGCGCTGCTGTGGAGGCGGGAAAGGCTCCCGCCACTGCCCCTGGGCCCCTGTGCTCATTAGCCATGAGCCTGGCTTCTGGCTGAGTGGTGCAGCCCCTGTGGGAGCATTGAGCATCTGCCCCCTGGTGGTCAGTGCACATCATAGAAGCTTCATTTGGTCGATTTTCATATTAGCCTTTTATTATATTGAATGTGCTAAATCAGTTAAAATAGCCATAAAAGTATTTTTATGTAATTATCTGTGTACACATCAGAACTTTTTTTTTTAAATATTCACCTAGTGATATTTTTTGCATTGTTTTTTAAATGTTTTAAAAAATATATTTTTTATTGATTTCACAGAGGGAAAGGGAGATAGAAACATCAATGATGAGAGAGAATCATTGATCAGCTGCCTCCTGCACATCCCCTACTGGGGATCAAGCCTGCAACCTGGGCATATGCCCTTGACCAGAATCGAACCCTGGACCCTTCAGTTCGCAGGCTGACCCTCTATTCACTGAGACAAATCAGCTAAGGCTTTTTATTGATTTTTAGAGTTTAGAAGGGAGGGAGAGAGACAGAGAAAGGAACAGCAACTGGTTGCCTCCAGCACACTCCTACTGGAACCAAGAATCGAGTCTGCAACAGAGGTATGTGCCCTTGACTGGAATCGAACCTGTGATACTTCATTCCATGGACCAATGCTCTAATACTCAGCTAAACTGACTAGGGCAATTAACAACTTTTAAAAGCCATTTTCTTCAAGTCAGTAAATTCTATCTTAGATAAGTAGTAAGGAATAGGATTTTTTTGTGTTTTAATCTTATAGGGGAAAGGTAGTCTATACTATTAAGTAGATGCTAATCTTTGACTTTATTCTAAGTTTATATTTTAAAATTTTATTTCCTCAGACTTTTTCATAGGATACCCTTAGTGGTGGCCAACCTGGGCATGTCTGAACAACTAGGTTATAAAACTATGTCAGGTTCCTGTACATCCACTGGTTTTAGCCGAGCAGTAAAAACACACAGGTGAGATTCCTCAATTGCTTTCCCATGAAAATTATTCCTATTCATTTACTGAAATTAATTATTATACAAATGAAGAATAAAATAAATAAAAGGAAAATTGACTAATAACCGTATCACTCAAGTAAACTAGACTTTTTACTTTTTCCATATTTCCTTTTAACACTTGTCCATTTACAGAGAGGGAAGTTGTTCCATATTTTAACGTATTTTTTAAGACTAAGTAGCTAGCCTTAAAATAAATTTTCTAAGGCATCAGTTTAGATTAAAGGCATGAAATTAGACTGCATAACAAATACAAAAAATGAGGCTCTAGCCAAGATTCATGCATACTACCAACCGCTAAGTTAAAACTTTTTAAAAAAATATATTTTATTGATTTTTTTACAGAGAGGAAAGGAGAGGGATGAAGAGTTAGAAACATAGATGAAAGAGAGACATCTATCAGCTGCCTCCTGCAAACCCCCTACGAGGGATTTGCCCACAACCAAGGTATATGCCCTTGACCGGAATTGAACCTGGGACCTTTCAGTCTGCAGGCCGAAGCTCTATCCACTGAGCCATACTGGTTTTGGATATAACTTTTTTATGATCATTAAAGAAATGATTGTCAGAAATAGCAACAATGGCATTCCAAGATACTTCCTAGTGAATAAACTTTGAGAAAAGGCACTTGATTTTATTTATTTTTGTGTTCCCACAGTGCTTACCAATATCTTTTATAAATATTGCATTTCGTTGATTCTAAGATGTACAATTTTAAATTTACCTCAAATTGGGATGTTTTATAAACCATGCTTTAGCATTTTTTTTCTTCTTGCTATGTAAAATAATGTTGCCTCTTTCAATCAATGATGCTTTAAAATCAGTAAAATATTATTGTGATTCTTCCATAGCTCAACTACAAATAAGTTTTCATTATATTATTGAGTTCTGTACACTTGCCTGATAAAATGGTAATGTTTTACAGCCCTGAATTTTTTAAAGAAGATGGTTCTTTAAAGGAAGTACACAAGATAAATGAAATGTATGCTTCTTTACAAGAGGAATTAAAGGTAACATAACTTGTCCAACACTCAGAGACCACTTTAGAGTTGATATCAAATTGATCATTGGGAATTTTTAGGCAAAAATTGACATTAGATTAAATTTTAGTTTCATTTAACTTCAGTAACAAAGCATTCAATCTTAGTAGCCTATCAAAACAAAAATTTAGTCTCAAATTATGTCTTGACTGCAACTCTGCAAGTCTTCTAAGTATCTTCATTCTAGGAACAGACTGAAGGAGCAGCCTTTATGTGGGATATGCTCTTCTCATGACAAAGGAAAAAAGCAAGGAAGCTAGTGGAAATTCACAGCAGTTCTTAAAACTGCTCAGAGATGGCTTGTCTCTTCCAGTTATATTTCATTGGTCAGAGAATATCGCATGACAATAGGTAGGGACATATAATCCTTTTATAGGATAAAAGCAAGCAAATATTTGGGCACAAGACAGTCTAGCACTGTATTTAGATCTATCTTACTTAGTTCAATCCTTTGAGAAATAAACATCAAGGTAGGATTAGACAGATTTATTGGGCCTAGGAAGGGGAGGGTACTTCTGAAAAAGAAGACAGAGAAAAGAAATTGGGTAAGATGAACTTTATTTAGACTGCATGAACAGAAAAGTTTCAGCCAGGCAAAGCTGTCCTATAGGAATGGACTTGTAATAATACCCACAACGTATTCAGTCACTAAGAGCAGCCTAGAGAAAGCCTGGCCTAAGCACACAGTAGTGGGTCCAAAAGCATGGCAGCTGGGCTGCTCAAGTCAACTATGCCTCCTCCAGATGAGATTACAGTAGTATACTTCCATGGTCCCATACTCATCAATAGAGAAATTACGTTTTACACACTACTAATATGAATGATAGTACAGGAATTTTAGAAAGTAGAGAAACATTTAGAATGACACCATTGCAACATAACTGCTTTCACTTTACCATGCAGTTTTTCCCTAATGTGTACATACTTTTATGTAGTTGATAGTGATGGAGGACATCAATGTGTATCATGATTTTTATTCGATATATTAAACATTTTTCATGTTGCTACATATTCTTTTGTTCTTTTTAATGGCAGTGTATTTCATAGAATAGTACATTGGAACTTTGTAACTACTTCTGTTAAAAATACCAACTTGGGCTAAAATTTGGAATATAAAAAAGATGTATTAAAGGAACTGTAGGCAGAAAGCAGCTGAGTTTCAGGAAGAAATTGGAACCAGGAATTAAGAGTGCCATCACAACTTTCTCTCCCTCTGTGTCTGCACAAAGGTTTCCTTCATAGTATCTACAGGTCTTTCTGTTTATTCATGCACTGACTGGCCAGATAGCTAACTCACAGTTGCATTTAGAGCTCTTCTATTCAAGAGATTAGGGTTTGCTGATTTGCTATGTATGTCTCTGCTTGGGTAAGGGTGATGTTAGTAAAGGGTTTATTGGTGAACTTATGGCAGGATGAACAAGTTCATGATAAATAGGCTGAGCAGACATTTAAAAAAGTATCCACTACTCCTGGCCACTTTGACTCAGGCTGAGGACCAAAGGGTTGCAGGTACAATCCCCAGCCCGAGGCAACCAATTGATGTGAATCTCTCACATCAATATTTCTCTTTCTCTCTCTCTCCCTCCTACTTTCTCTAAAAATCAATGGAAAAAAAAATAGCCTCTGGTGAGGATTAAAAAAAAAGGTTATCTACTAAAACTGACTATAATAACCTTTTACCACATAATTGGAAAATAGTTAATTTTTTAAAAAGTATCTACTAAAACTGGCTATAATAGCATTTACCCTGTAATTGGAAAATAGTTACTTTAAATTTTTTAAAATAGGTTTTTATATTGATTTGAGAGAGAGGGAGAGGGAGAAACATGGATGAGAAACAGTAATTGGCTGCCTCTTACATGCCCTGTACTGGGGAATGAGCCCACAACCTGATCATGTGTTCTGATCTCTTGGTGCATGGGGCAATGCTCAACCACTGAGCCACAGCGGAAAGTAACTTTTGATTTGATATTATACTAAGAATCATCGTCCTGCCGAAACCCATTTGGCTCAGTGGATAGAGCGTCGGCCTGCGGATTGAAAGGTCCCAAGTTCGATTCCGGTCAAGGGCATGTATCTTGGTTGCAGGCACATCCCCAGTAGGGGACGTGCAGGAGGCGGCTGATCGATGTCTCTCTCTCATCGATGTTTCTAACTCTCTATCCCTCTCCCTTCCTCTCTGTGAAAAACCAATAAAATATATTTTAAAAAAAAAAGAATCATCGTCCTATATGTATTTTGTTATTAAGATATATCTCCAAAATGAAAACACTGAGTCAAAGGATATTAGTACTTCAAACTGTTGGACATATGAGGCTGGTCTGCTTTTCTTTTCTTTCCGTTATTTTTGTTTGTTTGTTTTTGAGAGTACGTTTATTATGGGAAAGAAGTGAGTTAAGGCAGGGCTACTGTCAGCTCACTGGAGAGTCAGAGAAAAGGGAACCTTAGGGACAGGTTCAATGGATTAGCTTGGGACAAGGGCTACTGCCCATTGCTCCTCTAGTTGCAAGTCTTATAGTAACCCTTAGAGTTTAGGAGATGCATGCCTGTGGGGGAAGAAAAGTGGGGAGGGAGGCAGGGGCTTGTCTCTCTCTTCTTTTTTTTTTGGTACTATTGGGGAAATGGGGGACTAGGTGGAGGTGGACAAAGAGGAGGAAAACGGGGGCCATCTGTAATAGTGTCAACAGTTAAAAATATTTTCTTTTATAGGAATGATGAAGTCCCTGTATGAAAATTCTTCCATAACAGCAAAATACAGTCACTTTTCTTTAATATTAAATGTTTACAGTAATTATGCACCTCTCAAAATAGTACAGTACAGTGGTACCTCGAGATACGAGTGCCCTAACATATGAGATTTTTGAGATACGAGCCGTCGAGCAAGTGATTTTTGCTTTGAAATACGAGCAACATTTGAGATAGGAGTAATCACGCAGATCGGCTGGCTGCACGCGACCCACCAGTTTACCGCGACTCAAGCATCTCATAGTTTCCCACGCCTCAAAGTTACGGAACGAATTAAACTCATATCTCGAGGTACCACTGTATTTTTTATTTCAAGGTGAGTTAAATATTTTTGTTTTTTATTTCAGTGCATTGTCAAAGAAATAACTGGTATGATAAAGCTAATGTATAAATGGGAAGTTAATATATCTGTAAAACATTTGCTATCTATAAAGTACCATACAAGTACTTATTGTTGTTCCTCCAAAAAATAGCAAACTTAAAGTTTTTATAAAAGCAAATAATACTTTATATTCTGTATCATGAAGGTTTTTATCAAACCAGATTGAGAATTTTATCCATACCCTTGCATTACTTTATTTTGCAGAGTATATGCAAACAAGTAGAGGAAAGTGAGGAAGCAGTGGAAAAACTACTAAAGGATGTAAACAGATTAAAACAAGAAATTAAAAAAAGAAAACAAGCACAGATTCAAGCAGCACGTAAGTAAAAAGTTCACACACCACCTCTTTCTATGCCTAAAAAAAATTCTGATTTGAATTATGGATGAGCCAGCTGTACTGATGAATTTGGCCATCTTAAGATTAAAAATAATTTTTATTAATAATCTTAAATCCCACTGAGCAAAGAACATGGTACTATTATAAATATATTCTATTGTTATTAAAGAATTTAATTATAATATTCTTTCAGAATATTATGGCATGAGTTGGAGTTTGGGATTATACAAGTCATTTTTCTCAGTTTAGACAAGTTGATAAAATTGTTAGTATTTCTGACTCAACTTTACTAACAAATAGATAACTATAAATGCTTTGTAGAACAACTATTATATGTTGAACTGTATTTTATTTTGTTTTAGGAGAGAAGAATGTCCAAAAAGACCCCCAGGAGAACATTATTCTTTGTCAAGCTTTACGGACCTTTTTTCCAGATTGTGAATTTCTTCACTCATGTGTTATCTCCTTGAAAAATAGGCATATCTCTCAAAGTAGCTGTAATACCAATCACCAACTCAATGTGGTAGACAACCTGACCTTAATGGTAGAATACGCTGACATTCCTGAAGCTAGTCCATCTAGTATTGCACGGCAAGAGATGAAGCGTAAAGCTTTAGATACAGATGACAGATGGCAATTCAAGAAGTTACGACTGTTGGAGATACAAAGCCAACCATCTAAAACAGATACTGATAATAGTAACCAAGAAAAATCATCTACGAGCAGCCCAGAAACAGATGAGGAGATTGAAAAAATGAAGGATTCTGGTGACTATCCAAGGTCTCCTACATTTTGATCCTTTTAGGCCAAAAGATTTTTGATTAGCTGTGTCTGGCTATTTGCAGTAATACATTAAAAAAAAAACAAAAAAAACTTAACCACACCTAATTTGACAACTATTTTTTGAAACTATTTCTATTGGCCTTCCAAAGCATTTACTTAAGTTTTTATTGCAGGAGTAACTTTCTTTTTAATGCTCATTTTTCATCACTACAATAATAAATCAACTTACAGGTTTGAGAACAAAAGAGGTGTCTCTTGGCAATGCAGAACTCAACAGGTAGGAGAGTCATGGGCTTCAGTAAGATTTTTAGGAAGAATGTTTAGTTTATCCCAATATAATCTAATGAATTGGTTAAGTTGAGGTTGGCTAAGAGAGCTTTTGCTAATTTTTTTTTTTTTGTATTTGTTTTGTAATTGTGAGAATTTTCCATGAACTATACATATCAAATGAAATCTTCATGTTTCACTCACAGTATGAAATGCTGAGCACACACTTTGGCCATTACTTTTCCATGTTATTTCCTAATAGAGCAAATTCATAGCCAATATAAAAAGTATCTTTTATATATCTGTTAACATGCATTAGTTAACGGGGTGCTTAGGAAGCCCACATAATACTAGGAATGATTTTGCAAATAATGAGTTTCTTCTGGGATTTGTGTTACTGGTTATATAAGAAGCCCTGTGGTGTGGAGGGCAAGAAGGAAACAGGTTGTCAGTCTGAACCCTATTTAAAAATAATCACAAACAGTAGAGCATACAGAACAGAGATAATATCTAAATGTAACCAATAAATGAACAAAACTGAGTGCATAGGCAAGAGTAGGAATGGCAGAGACAACAAGCAGCCAACATATATGCAAATATCTTCTTTAGATAACAGCTTGAGATTTTTCAAAGATCCTACATATTTACTCAGACTAAAGTTTAAATGTGCCTTCATGGAAAGTTCAATTTGCTAAAATGCTATAGAGGTACAAATGTATTTAGCTTATACTGTTGCACAAACTACTGAACTGCCAATCAAAAAAGTTTGCTTAGGTCATTAATTAGTACACAGCTGAACCTCCACAATTGAGTTTGATGACCCAACTTTCAGCGTATTTAGTGAAAAGGAGGAAAAGAATATAGGAAAAATTCCGATTACTCTCTAACTTTTGGCTATAAGACAACACAATATATCGCCTATGGATCAGTTTATTTAAAGGACACTACCAGTTTCAGGATAGACTAGCCCAGGAATAAATGTTAGGTCCTGTGACATCACCACTGTTTATCCAATGAAACGTATCTACAAAGAGAAGATCCACTGTCCTAACTCAGTATACCTTATTTACTAATTAGAAAACTCTCCAGAGCAATTTCATGTCCACACCCTGTCATGAAGGATTTTACATTATACAAGCATTCCACTTTCCTGTACCCACATCTCTAAAATGCCACCAACAACACATAATCTGGATCTAAAGTAAAATCCAAATACAAGTCATCTCTTCCATATTTAATATCCCATTTTCAGCAGTCTATTTATTGTATAAGCTATTTGTGGACCAGATATAAATGACAGTGCTACAGTACCAATTCTTTTACTGATGCGTATGGAAATGTAATGAGTGTTAACACTTCAAATCTGGTTTTATTTAGTGAACACTCACTGGTACGGAATGCCTCACTTCACTCCTGAAACACTTTTTCTTCATAAAATTTAATATTAAGAGTTACAGCAATTATTTATAGCTTGATAAGATTTATTTTAGCCTACTAATTTTCTAAAGGTTATTAAATCTTATAGTTTGAGTCAACAACCATTTAAAATAAGTTTATTGATGATAACTTTATATAATTTACTCCCGATATTTGATGTTGCAAATTTTAGGGTCTTTGAGATATGCAGGATCCTTGTATGTAACTGGCATAAATCCTGTAAAGAGACAAATTAAGTTCTTCAGAAAAGGTAACAGCCAAAATTGATAAGCCCAAATAATTTTTCAGATTCTCTTACCCATTATTTGTGCTCTCTTAATAGCTTTTGAGATTTCTTTTTGTTTCTTCCCACAAAGACCTATAAAAAAATGCTTATTCATAAAAAAATACCAATATTCAAAATGCATAACAATTGTTTAAGTCAAGGGAGGATCGGAAAACCTGTAAAGAGCCAGATAGGAAATATCTTAAACTTTGAAGATTGTACAGTCTCTGTTGTAACTTCTCATCTCTACTTTTAGTACACAAAGCAGCCAGACACAGATACTACGTAAACTAAGCTATTTACAAAAATAAGTGACAGATCCAATTTGGCCTATGAGAAATAAGCCTCTGTTTAAATAATAGTCTAGGAGCAATTAAAGTATACTCCAAAATATCAACACAATTTTTTAAACCCAAGTTTTCTACATGTCAGATTATGGCTACCTCTGAGTATAAGACATATAAAATAGTACCCTTTTTGGACTAAGAAGCTTTCTTAAATACCAAGCTTTCTAACAGTGATTTATATACTATTTGAAAATAAACATTTACCAGTTTTCTTAAATAACAAAAGTAGATTTATAAGTTGCTATAAGAGAGAACAAAATACCTGTTATGTGCCTTCCATGAATACATCCAGTAAATGGAGAAATAAACTGGGACAAAAGCTGTTTGCATTTTATTTGGAGAGGAAGAAAAAATTTATATTAGTACATGTATTATTCATTCTTGATTGTGTAAATTTCAAAAAGCGTACCTCATGTCACCTTCAAGTTATGTAAAGGTTTATTAATAAACCTCAAACATACTTCATAAAATATGAAAAACACTACTATGCTCATCCTATTGACAGGTCATCTTTTTAAGTAACTAAAGCAATTATTAAAGTTAACATCTCTTACCCAGTCTGTTCAAAATATCTGTACAACAAATTAATGAGCATATTATTTTAGCACTAAACCTGTTTTCTTTTTAAAATGTTATTAATTTTAGAGAAAGGAAGAGAGAAACATCAGTGTGAGAGAGAAACACCCATGGGCAGGCTCCTGCATGCCTCCTACTGAGGATTAAGCCTACAACTTGGGCATGTGCCCTAGCTGGGAATTGAACCAGTGGCCTTTAGTGCATGGAACAATGCTCAACCAACTGAACCACACTGGCCAGGGCTAAAGCTATTTTCTTATTTATACAGATTCTTTTCTAAAACACTCCTTATAAAGAAATACTAAACATTTCACCTATTATGATAGACTGTCATATAATACCAGACTATATTGAGATCTTTAAGAGATATAGGTACATCGGGCCATATGCTATAATTTTGTTTCATAAATTTAAATTCTTTAGCACTTTCTAGGTGCCAGGCAGTGTTCTTGATATAATCCTAATATGTTGCATTTATTTTTATTTTTTTATTGTTCTGTTATCTATACTAATAAAAGGGTAATATATGCAAATTAGTCTTAACACCCTCACAGTAACAACTAAACAGCAGGCTGTGTGGGGTGACCAGGCTGGCAGGGGCATCAATGAGGGGCGACCAGGCTGGCAGAGGGGAGGCAGTGAGGGGTGACCAGGCTAGCAGGGGGGACAGTGAGGAGTGACCTGGTTGGCAGGGGAGGGGAGTGACAGTGAGGGGCAACCAGGCTGGCAGGGGAGCAGCTGGGGGTGACCAGGCTGGTGGAGGGGGGGGGAATTGGGGACCAGGCCAGCAGGGGGGCCAGTTGGGGTGACCAGGCCAGCACGGGGGGAGGGGGGGAGGAGCAGTTAGAGGCTGGAAGGCAGAGGTGGTTAGGGGTGATCAGGCTGACGGGGGCAGTTAAGGGCAATCAAGCAGGTGAGCAGTTAGAAGCCAGCAGTCCCAGATTGAGAGAATGTCCAACTGCCAATTTCATCCTGATCCCAGGGACATCTCCTTAGGGGTCCCAGATTGGAAAGGGTTCAGGCTGGACTGAGGGCCACTCCCTCCCCCCATGCACAAATTTCATGCCCTAGGCCTCTAGTTTTTTTTATAATTCTTTATTGTTGAAAGTATTACATATGTCCCCTTTCCTAATATGTGCATTTAAAATTTTTCTTGATTTTTCTCCCTATAAAGCAGCTATAATAACATCAATCTCTACCCCAGATTTGCCACTTAACTTGCTGAGAGCTGTAAAACAGATAAAGTTGTATTTGAAGCAGTGATATTGGTGGTGAGGTAGATCAACTTCTTCTGAACTACTCACCTCCATCAACTGAGAATTACTGCCATTGTGAGCTACCATTAGAATAAAATAGAGATGCTTTATACATAAAACTATAGCCAGATTTGGGATTATGACGTTGCTAAAACAGTTGCCCGTCCATAAAGCCTGTTATAAAACTAGCTTGATTCCCTTTAGTTAGGACTAATAAAAAAGCAAAATCCTAGAATCAAATATCATAGTGAAGAAAAACATCTCACCTGTACATTCTTATAATCTACATGTTTTCCACACAAGACACACTTTTTAAGAGGCTCCTTATAAGGATTTTCGATTGGAACAGGCTAGGATAAAGGGAAAAGAATCTGATTAAAAAGTTTAATGCATTAAATTTGAATCTAAAAAAAAACAAACATTAACCCTTAAGGCTACCACATTTAAATCGATCCAAAGAATTAGTTCTGCCTTTCTTACTGTGAAAAGGAATACAACATCTTGGCTTGTAAAAGAAAAAACAAGTACTTTTGAAAAAGATTCACCATTATAAAGATTTCAGTATGCTTTTCAATATTTTGTACAAGTGTTTTATTTTAGCTTAGTTTGGTTAAGGAGGAGTTAAGTCATAGACTCCAGGATAAAATACAGTCTTTGGAGGAAAAAGGGCTTATGGTAGAAACAAAATTAAATCTGTACTAAGTGATTCTCTCCTCAAATGTTCTGCCCAAGTGACTAAAAATTCTTAAGATGTAAATTAAGAAAATCTAATAGCACAATAGATGTCATATGTAATGTCTAAATCCATCCCCATCTTTATCATGTTTTATCACTATTGTTGTTTTAAAAAGACAATGCCCCATAGCTTACTATAAGATCCTTTGACGACCATTTTATGGCTCCCAGACTGCTTTATAAGTTTGTGTCAACCTTTGAATTTCCTTTTTTCACTAACTATAATGCTTCTGTCACAATGCCTCCCTCCTACTATGAGTATAAGCAACTCTAGAGATTCTTAATCTAGAAATGGCTTTAAAGTGCTCAAACTCCTATGCTTGCATGTAAAATTTCAAAGGAATGAGACTGTGTGCCTTTTTTGTTTGTGTTTTAAATAGATTTTTTTTTTAATTCTTGATTTGAGAGAGAGGGAGAGAGGGAGGGATGGAAACATTAATGATGATAGAGAATCACTGATAGCTGCCTCCTGCACAACCACACTAGGGATGGAGACTGCCACCCAGTCACGTACCCTGAACTGTGATCTCCTGGTTCAGAGGTCCACACTCAAACCACTGACCCAAATTGGCTGGGCATATGTGCTTTTTCTGAGAAAATCTATAGCTTTCATTAGTGTCTAAGTGGAGTCTTATAACCTAAAAAGGAGATCTAGTAATTTCCTTCATTCTCTTGAGATAGTTTGTGAATTGAATGATTCAGATAAATGCTCTGGAGGACTAGAGTTCTTTGTTTTTTCCAAGTCCTCAAATGTTCTTAAACCAATTTACATTCAGCTCACATGTAATAACTGACTACATTCCTTCCCTACACTGTACTATGTTTTTTGTATGGTCTGATTAGTGTCAAATTATCTTTGCAAGTAGGAAGAAAACCTATACTGCCAAGTCCAAGCCCAGTACTTAAAAACTATAAAAAATACATCAACAGGATAGAAGAAATTTAATTTATTGTTCAGATTATTACAGTTGTTCCTTTCGCCCCCCATAGTTCCCCTTCACCTGGTTCCCACTCCTTCCTCTGCCCTTACCTCCCCCACATTGTCATCAATAGGTGTACGATTTTTGTCCAGTCTCTTCCCCCACCCCCCCTCACCCTTTTCCCTGAGAATTGTCAGTCCACTCCCTTTCTATGTCCCTGATTCTATTATATTTACCAGTTTATTCTGTTTATCAGATTTTTTATTCACTTGATTTTTAGATTCACTTATTGAGAGATATGTATTTGTTGTTCATAACTTTTATCTTTACCTTTTTCTTTTTCCTCTTCTTAAAGAGTACCTTTCAGCATTTCATATAATACTAGTTTGGTGATGATGAACTCTTTAGTTTTTTCTTATCTGTGAAGCACTTTATCTGACCTTTAATTCTGAATGATAGCTTTGCTGAGTAATCTCAGTTGTAGGTTCTTGCTATTCATCACTTTGAATATTTCTTGCCACTCCCATCTGGCCTGCATAGTTTTTTTTGAGAAATCAGTTGACAATCGTGTGAGTGCTCCCTTGTAGGTAATTAACTGTTTTCCTCTTGCTGCTTTTATATTCTCTTTGTCTTTTGCTCTTGACATTTTATGATGTCTTGGTGTGGTCCTCCTTGGATTCCTTTTGTTTGGGGTTCTGTGTGTTTCCTGGACTTGTAAATCTATTTCTTTCACCAGATGGGGGAAGTTTTCTGTCATTATTTCTTCAAATAGGTTTTCAGTATCTTGCTCTCTCTCTTCTTCTGGCACCCCCATAATTCTGGTGTTTGGTATGCTTGAAGTTGTCCCAGAGGCTCCTTACACTATCTTCACATTTTTTTATTCTTTTCTTTTTGCTTTTCCAGTTGAGTGTTTTTTGCTTCTTTGTATTTCATATCTTTGACTTGATTCTTGTGGTCCTCTAATCTATTAGGTCTCTATATAAATATTTTTTATTTCAGTCAGTGTATGTTTTAATTTCTAGTTGATCCTTTTTCATCTCCTCTTGGGTCTCACTAAATTTATCGACCTTTTCTAGGAAAGTTTTGAAAAACCTTATAACCGTGGTTTTGAACTCTATATCCATTCGTTTGGTTTCCTCCATTTCTTTCATTTGTGATCAGTTCCTTTGTCTCTGCATTTTCACCGCTTCCCTGAATTGGTAGAGTAGCTTTGTGTGTTAGTTGTCCTATATGACCCCATAGCTTCGCCTCCCAGTTACCTGAGGTGGACACTCTTGGTGCACCCCTTTGTGGACTGTGTGTACAGCCTTGTTGTAGTTAAGTCTTAATTGTTGTTGGTATCACTGGGGGGATTGACCTCCAGGCCAATTGGCTGTGAGGATCAGCTGTGTCTATGCTGAGAGAACTTCTGTGCTGGAGTCAGCTTTATGAGATAAGACTTGCAATACTGCAAAAGCCTCTGTGTTTGGCTTGGATGGGGCAGAGTCTCAGGGCTGAGCAGACAGCCTTGATTTCCTGTCAGCCCTTCCCTATGAAGCCCCTGGGTCTCAGTGTCCCTTGGTAATCGCTGCAGCCCTCTCTGTGTGCACTTCTGTGCGTGCCTCCCGCCCTCTGCCTTTCATGGCTCCCCTGAGTTTCCATGTGCTTCAGGGACCAGTATGAGTCTGAGTCCCCAGGGTCTTGCCAAAACTGGGGTTCAGTGCAGTAGAAACTGGAGTTCAGTGCAGTCAGGAGGTTCTGTCCTCCTCCCCCTAGAGAAATCCAGTGACACAATCAGCAGTCAGTCCTCTCTGTGTGCACTAGCGCGCAACTCCAGACCTCTACTTTTCTTGGCTTCCCTGAGTTTCCGTACACTCCTCCTTTTCCTGACAGTCCAGACTCCCCCAATATGAGTCTCACCCAGAACTGGGGTTCAGTGCAGTCAGCAGTTTCCATCTCCTTCCTGCTAGTGGAAGCCAGCCAGGCACTCCACCACCCATCCTGTCCATGCACATGTCTCCGTACCTCAGCTTTTTGCAGTTCTTCTGAGTCTCTGTGAGTCCCTCTCTTACCTTCTAGTTGTAGAATTTCCACTTAGCCAGCTTTCTTGTGGTTCTAGATGATGTCCATTCTGTCTTTTAACTTTAGTTTTGAGATTGTTCTGCAAGGCAGCAGTTTAGGTGTTCACCTATACCGCCATCTTGGTTTCTCCAAAAAAATTACATTTAATGTTCTCATATGAAACTTTAATTTCGATCTCTCATTTATTAAGACAACCACTCTCCAAAATTGATGAACAGGACAATAACAAAATCGAATTTGAAATGGTGAAGAGAGCCAACCTGTAAGTAAGCTTTGCATATAATACCTTTGTTGGATTATGTGCAATTACTCCATCCACCCAACCAACCTTTTTAAATTCCCAAAGCACATATCCTTAAATTTAAGATCTACGAAGAAAAATATGGTATTATAGAAGCCATAATTTTTTAAAATAGTTTTTTTGATTTTTAGAGGAAGGAAGAGAAGCAGTAATGATCAATTGGTTTCCTCCCACATGCACCTGGACTGAGGCTAGAAACCACAACCTGGGTATGTGTCTTATGGGGAATTGAACCCACCACCTTTTGGTGTACAGGATGACGCTCCAACCAACTAAGCCATACCAACCAGAGCAGAAGCCATGCTTCTTTCTAGAAATCTAGGAATTCTCTTCAAAACTCAAGTGACTACTCATCAATTAATTATAATTTTCAAATTCATACTAATTAGTATTGATTATATTGTCCCCCTGTTGAATTCTATTTGAATAGCTAAAATATAAGAATTTGGTCATATTTGCAAATGCCTTATAAAAGGAAGAAAACAATTCTTACCAGGTCCTCATTGCTGGTTACCTGTTTATACTGTGAACAACTTCTCCACAGCACTGTAAGTAAACAGAAACAGCAACAAACCAATTCTTTAGTTAGCTGAGTAGCTAAAGACATTGCTTTATGGGGTCAAGATGAATCAAGGGACACCTGAATGTAGGTTTTCTATTCATTATACTCACAATGATTGGACAAAACCTTTAGATTTGAAGCAGATTAAGACTTAATATGGATGTGCCTTCCAGGGCTTTGGAAAATAAAGTATATATACCCTTTCCCCAGCCACACAATCTCTCATCTGCACTCTGTGGTTAGGAACAGATTTTTAATGCAAATACTTGGGGAAGAAGCAACAGAAGGAAAATGTGTAACAGATCCCTTACAGATAATAGTTATTGATAGAGAAGCACAGAAAAGATGAAACTACAAAAATTATAGATTCGAGGGCCTCTCTCACAATTTCCCCTGATTTGGGACTTTAGACATTCTGGAATTTGCTGCTGGATGACTGGAAATGTCCCTTCTCAGGCAAGTCCCTGTCTCTTTTTATTTATTTTTTAAATATTTTATTATTTTTTTACATAGAGGAAGAGAGAGATATAGTTAGAAACATCGATGAGAGAGAAACATTTATCAGCTGCTCCTGCAACCCCTCCCCCAACACCACCACCACCGGGTATGTGCTCCCAAGGAAGGCACATGCTCTTGACTGAAATCGAATCTGGGACCCTTCAGTCCGCAGGCCAATGCTCTCTCCACTGGACCGGTTTCGGCCCTGTCTCTTTTTAATAATCCCCCCATGACTCTCCTCATATGTTAAAAAAATAAAGTGTGCCCTGACTGGTGTGGCTCAGTGGATGGAGTGTCGGGGACTGCGGACTGCGGGGCCCAGGTTGGATTCCGGTCACGGGCAGGTACCTTGGCTGCCGGCGCGTCCCCAGTAGGGGGCGTGCAGGAGGCGGCTGGTCGCTGTTTCATCCATGTTTCTAGCTCTCCCATTCCCTTCCTCTCTGTAAAAAATATATAACCAACAAAATATATATTTTTTTAAAGTAAAGTGTACTGGAAGACATCTCACGTCCCTTTCAGCTTTAAAATGCTAGTCGGGCCATTACAGACTCCCCCGTAGGAGAAACGTCCATTGCCTGGAAAACGGCGACATTTACCTAGCAGTGGCGACTGTACCGACCTAACTAGGGCTAGGGCGGCGGCCGCAGTGCGACCGCGAAGCCGAGGATAGGAGGCTTTACCCGCTCGAGTTCCTGGGTTTGGGCAGCTGACGGCAGCCGTAAGGAAGTACGAAAACTTTTTCCTCCCGGGACCGCGGCAAACCGCAACCAGAGAAGCCATGTCTCCCCGGCCCTCTCTTCCCTTCCTCCTCCTAAGTCGTCCGCACAAGTCCTTTCCGGCGCTCTCGGGTGAGCTCGAGGACTCGCGTCAAAGGTTCCGCAAGCGAACGCCGGGGCCGGCGAGGAGCGTTCATTGCGTTTGCGCAAAACCTTTCCGAGCCCACCCTGGCCGCGCCGCAAGCCCGCGACACTTGCGATTGGACGAGAGGAAGGTGTGCTGCTACGCTGGTGCCTCCACTTCCGGCCCGGGAGCAATTCATTTGTGGTCTTTCCCTCAAGTGGATGGAGACAGAGGCGAGTGTCCTCGGCCTCTGTCGCTCCTGTCGCTCTGTCCTCCGCACACCCCTCCCCCGGGGCTTGGCGGCTGGGTCACGGGGACGCCCCTCAGGCCGGGCCCTCGGCCCCTGCCATGGATGAAGGCAGTTCCCGCATCCGCCGGCGGGTGTCTGTCCGCAAAAGGAACCGTCCTAGCCTAGAGAAACTTTTTGCCGCCCCCACCGCGGACGAGCTCAAGCTCGGGGGTGACGAGAAGGAGGAGGAGGAGGAGGAGGAGCTGGCAGCTGGGAGCCCGCGACGGAAAACTGTGGGCGTACAACCGGTCGAGGTACAGCCCCATCACATTCCCCCGAGTTCCTGGTCCCACGTCCCCTGTCAGGGGCCGCGATACAAACCCGGGTCTCCTATTGCGCATGCTCACCGAGGAGTGGGGGGGGGGGGATCTGCTGTGGAAGGCATGGAATGGACAGCGTCCTTCTCAGGTGCAAACAATCGACTAGTTATCCGCCAGTCTTCGCGTGCTTACCTCAGTTCTGTTGTTGATGTTCATTCTCACTTGGGAGGTAGTGCCTTATCCCCGTTTTTATATAGATGCGAAACGCAGACCCTGGACACACAAAAGCGGTTCACGCAGCAGGGAAGTGGCTTGACGGAGACGCAGAGGTAGACTTCGAAGTTACTGCTGCTTCTGCAGGAATAAAATCTACCAATTATGAAGAGCAGACGGGTTATATGCTGGGCACTTTCTTAAGCTAGTTACATTTACAGCAGAAATCAGGCCCTGAGAGGTTAAGAAATGACACTTCTGGCTCCGAGTCCTGTGGTTTTTTTTTGTGTGTGTGTGTTTTATAATTTTTTTAAATACATTTTTATTGATTTTTTTTTCAGAGACGAAAGGAGAGAGATAGAGAGCTAGAAACATCGATAAGAAACATCCTTCAGCCGCCTCCTGCACGCCCCCTACTGGGGATGTGCTCACAACCAAGGTACATGCCCTTGACTGGAATCCAACCTGGGACCCTTCAGTCCGCTGGCCGACGCTCTATCCACTGAGCCACACCGGTTTCGGCCGAGTCCTGTGTTTTTAGTCACCACACTGTATTGCTACCTCCGAGTTTGCATCTCTTCTGTTTAGTAGACCACTGTAATTCAGTGTGCAGATTCTCCCTCTCAATTCCAAATTCCCAGGGACAATCTTGGAGTGTCCAGGAGTACAAGCATGGTTTTGTTAAAGGCCTCTCTCTAGATTAGAGTCTGGGAGGGCAGGGATAGTGCAGTATCAGAACTTTTGGTCAGATGACATCCCAATAGAAGTCTCCCAGTCTTGCTACCTACCACTTGAAGGATTTCGTGTTGGCTTAAGAATTAGGATCCCAGCATCATCATGCACCAAGAGCGCAGGTTAAGCAAGTCGCTTACCCTCTCTAGGCCTCCATTTCTCTATCTGTAAAATGGAATGATAATATATATATTTCACAGGGTGATTTATATTTAGTTCTGTGATCCATATGTGACCATTTAATTATATACTTGGTTTAACCCCAGGCTGGAACTTTTATTCTTACTAAAGCTAGGATTGACCATAAATATTCTTGTTTTCTTTCCAGAATAATGATAGTGAAGAGGACCTGTTTGGTGGCTATGATAGCTTTGCTGAAAATTCTCTTATAGTTCAAGTTGATGACCTGGAACAAAAATATATGCAACTTCCTGAAAATAGGAAGCATGATACAGACCTTGCCACCGAAGATCTTTGTTCAGAAAACATCAGACATAACCAACTCAGCATTAGTACTATAGGCAGCTTTACTGAATTAAAAACAGATGAGCACACAAAAAACCAGAGCGGGCATGAAGATGTCTCTATTGAACCTGGAGCTGATCTTTTGTATGAATTGCCTTCTTCACAGGTTTTATACTTTGAAAATTTGCAGAACTCTTCAAATGAATTGGGCAATCAGTCTACTACAGAGAGGGATTGGAACGCATCCTCTCACAAGACTGTGAATGCGGAATTGCCCCAAAATAGCATAGCGCAACCCCAGCAAAATGATGAATTCTCTTCTAAAGTCAGAACTAGTTCAGATGTGAATAGGAGAAAAAGTCTTAAAGATCATCTAAAAAGTGCCATGACTGTCAATGCAAAGGCTCAAATGCCAATATTTTCTAGGACTAAACAGCTCAAAGAGACTCATCTGTCTGAAGAAATTAATGTTGCTAAGAAAACAATTGAGTCATCATCAGATGATGTTGGTCCTTTTTATTCATTACCCAGCAAAGTGAGAGATCTTTATGTTCAGTTCAAAGGAATTGAAAAATTATATGGTAATGCATTTTGCTGGAATGAGAAAAATTTTGCCACCATTACCATAGTATTAGTGCAAAGCAATAGAAAGGAGATTATTCCAGGGTCATACATTGCATCTTAAAAACAAATCAAAGTAGCAATCCTCTCTCAACCTATCCTAATTGTGCTACTGCTGAACCTCTTTCTTCCCCTTTGTGGTCACACTTCTCAATCTTATTATCTTTGCTGTCTCCCTTTTCTCACCTCAAATAATTCCCAACCCAATCCAACTCTGAGTTCTATGTGCTCACTTAAGATTTAATGACTAGGTTGCCTAAACCCAATCATACCTTTAGTTCTTAGCTTTCCTGATTTCTCAGTAGCTTGCCTGACATAGTTGACCAGATCCTTTTTGAAACACTTCTTTCTTGATTTTGACATCCCACTCTTGTCTTGTTTTGGTTTTCTAACTGTCCAGCTGCTCCTCATTTTTCTTAGCTGATTCTTCTTTGTCTGGCTCTGTCTTCTATACCAAAACTTGTAGAATTCCTTTGAATACTGAGATGTCTTGAGTGAAATGTAGTAGTAGTAATACCACTGATTAAAACTAAACATCTTTAAAGATGCCTGAAAAGAGTTAAGTACAAAGAATATTAATATCTCATATAATGTTTTTTAAAAATCCTAAATACTTGCCTATATTTCATATATGTGTTATTTTAGATAAAGAAGGTACAATTGCTGCCATTCTGGAAGATTAGCCTATCAACCAATCACTGCATAAGTATTTATGAAACTCCTATGTTAGTGTCTTAAGAACAATATGAAAACATGTTGTTCTTAACATGGAACAACATGTTCTCAGGAAGAAGACAATTAGGTTCAAGAAGTAGGACTACAGGGAAAAAAAAATCTAATATAAGATTATAAGAGTAATAAATCCTCAATTGTGAGATGTGTAGTTAAGAGCTAATGGTGTGTATTGCTCTTAAAGGATACATTAACTTTCTTTCCTTTGCTTTTCTCCTAGCACCTTGTCCTTTGTTTATTCTGCATCTCCTACCAGAATGAGTACCCTGAGGACAGGGCTCTATCTAATTCACCTTTTTCTTAATAACTAGCACTATACCTGGTACATCCTGGTTCTCAGCTGCTGGGTGTTGTCAGCCTATTTATTATGGCCCTGTCACTTAAACAAGTTTGATACTCTGAGCCTTGGTTTCTGATCTGTTAAAAAGGGATGATGATAATAAAAGTAATTGTTTTATAGGTTATATTCTGTGTGAAGGACATGCCAAATTAGACTTTAAAAATGATAATTATATTAGTTTTAAAGTATGAACTTTGGTAAATAACTTTTTAAATCTTTTTACTTGTAAACTTAGCTTAATGAAACGATCAATTTAAAAAATAATTACGTGTGCTAAAGCAGTGAATCTCAAAGTGGAGTTCTTAGACCCCAGCATCAGCATTACCTATAAACTTGAAATGTGCATTCAGGACCCAGCTTGACCTCCTGAATCAGAACCTCTGGGGGCAAGCCTGGCAGTCTGCTTTAATAAGCCCTCCTGGGGAGTCTGATGTACCTAAAGTTTGAGAACCACTGAGCTAGAGAACCTCAACTTTATCTAGGTGTTGGCAAAAATAGGTTTTACAGTTGCAATACAAATCCTCCTATATAATAAAAGGCTAATATGCAAGTTGACTGAAGGGTGGAACTATAGGTCGCTGTGACACACTGACCACCAGGGGCAGATACTCAATGCAGGAGCTGACCACTGATGGTCAGTGCACTGCTACTGCTGAACCTCTTTCCTTCCCTTTGTGGTCACAGCTGATGAGTACAGTGATGGTGGCCACAGGAGCCTCTCCTGCCTCCCCGCAGTGCTAAGGATGTCCAACTGACCTGGAGAGTGGGCCTTGTTGGACATCCCCCGAGGGCTCCTGGACTGTAAGAGGGCACAGCCTAAGCTGAGGGACACCCCCTGCCCCTGAGTGCATGATTTTCGTGCACCAGACCTCTAGTAATACAATAATTTATAAATGACAATGCAATAATAATCTGTTTTATGCATTCAAAACAACCTACTTTTGCACATCCCATAGTGTAGTGGTTGCTTTTTTATCATGGAATTGTATGCTTGCTATATTTTGCATAAATATTGAGAGGTAAGTTAGTATAGTTTAAAGTTTTTTTTTTTTTAAATACCATCTGAGGATATGTTTTTTTAATTGACTTAAGAGAGAGAGAAACATTGGTCAGTTGCCTCCTGAAGACACCTGACCAGGGATGGAACCTGCAGTCTAGGGATGTGTCCTGACTAGGAATCAGACCACAACCTTTTGGTTTAGGGCAAAATGCTCCAAGCAACTGAGCCACTAGGCCATAAAGAATATTCCTAAATATTTATGATTTTGGTCATTTTATACTTTAAAAATCTGAGTTGGATAAAATATAGCTATGGTCAAGTTGTGTTATTGCACACATTGGGGATTTTTGACACTTAACATCTGCAGGTTGGTAACTAATGGGTAATACCAGTCTAACTTAAAAAAAAAAAGTTAAGTATTAAATTTAAGTACTTAAGGACTTTTGAAAAATTGTAAATCTTTTCCTTGAAATATTTTAAAGTAAAGAAGATACAGTTATTTGCAAATTTTTGAATATCACCAAAAATGCACAATAAGTCATCTGTAATTGCCATTCATGTATAACTATCTTAATACCTTTGTGATATATCCTGTTAATCTATTCCCTCATTTTCAAGATGCAAAAAATTACAGCATATAATTGTACAAAATTCATTCAACCTTTGTCCCCCAATGTTTTTTTGTTGTTGTTATATATAAACAATGCCATGATGAGCATCCTGCACATAATCTTTATATGCCTCTTTATTTCTATGGGTGTAGAGTTCTAGAAGTATTACTAGTAATACTACTAGATAAAAAACAACGTGCAGTTTTATTTTTGATACTGCTAAATTGCTTTCCAAAAATATTGTAGTAACTTATGCTCTCATAAACAATACTTTGCTCAGTTAGGTTTTATATTAGTGGCCCTTTTATTTATTTTTGCCAAACCCAGTAGGTAACAGTTAAACATCTTTTTATGTATTTATTAATTAATTGCATTTCTCTCTACAGTGAAATATCTTAAATATCTTTTTCCATTTTTCTAGTGATAAAACACTGGTGCACAGTCTGAAAACTTCGGATGATCCACATTGTTAAATTATCCTACAAAGTAGTTATACTAGTTTCCACACTATGTTTTGGATCTGGCATGATGCTTTTCATGAATGCTACCTTGCTAAGTTGTGGAAACCTTAGATGTGCCAATTAATAATCCATCATTTATGGTTTACCAGTTTAAACTGGTATTCAGGCCATTCAAAGCTCAGCTCCCCATGAGAGCTAAATAGTCCTTGGTTTGTACAAAACTGCAAACATTTTTTTTTCCTTCTCCTATTTCTCTAAGATGGTGTTTGGATGAATGAAAAAGGGAAACTTACACAGTCTCCTTGTAGAACCTAAGAGGAAAGCCTTAGAATTCACACAGATCATGTACTGTCCTCTGATGACCCAGATGATGCCTCTTGTCCAGCAGGCACTGCCTGCCATGCTGGGATCTTAGACCTAAGTTTACAGCTGGCGAGTAGGAGAGCTAGATGCCCATCCCACTGACCAGGCCTAAATTAGAATTAGATTCAATGGCTGTGCACATCACACATTGGGGATTTTTGACACTTAACATTGATGTGTAGTTACATTTAAGAAAATTGCTACAAAATGTCATGTCTGATATTTTCTTCTTAGAAAACTTTCCAAGAAGAGACTGTTTTAAGGGAAAATAATGCTTTTGTTTAAATCCACAGAATGGCAACATACTTGCTTAACCTTGAATTCTGTGCAAGAAAGAAAAAATTTAATATATTCTTTGCCAACTGGTGGTGGAAAAACCCTCGTGGCTGAGATTTTAATGCTACAAGAACTGCTTTGCCGGCGCAAAGATGTTTTAATGATCTTACCATATGTGGCAATTGTCCAAGAAAAGGTGTGATTTTTTTTAAAACAAGTGATATTTGCTAATGCTATTTTAACATTAAGTAATTTTTTATTGACTAAAAGATTTCTATTGATGAAGAATTAATATTTTTAGAATGTTAAAAGCAATATCTGAAAATCTTTTCTGATCTAAAGTGATGGGTTAAACTTCATTATAAATGTTCTATTGATATTTAGCTTGCTTTCAATTACTTTATCAAAATAAATTACTGTGATTTTTTAACATCAGATGAGACAATTGAAATTGACTTTCTCATTTATTATGTAGTTTAAAACTTTCTTCATTTTGCAAATATCAACATTAATTGGGATGTGTTTTTTTTTTAATATGGAGCACTGCACAAATTTGCATGTCACACTTGCACAGAGGCCATGCTAATCTCTGTATTGTTCTAGTTTTAATGTATGTGCTGCCAAAGTGAGCACTAGTTGTGACATTTCTTAGATATTTATGTCTTATCTCTGACCTTGTTCACAGATTGTGATTTATATCAAACACAATTTTAGATTTTTTTAAATCCCCATGAGCACTTAATAATTAAAATCCTTATTTATCTGTTTCATTTGTTAATTTTAACTAATATTCTAGATTTCAGGTCTGTCAAGCTTTGGTATAGAACTGGGTTTCTTTGTTGAAGAATATGCTGGAAGCAAAGGAAAATTTCCTCCAATTAAAAGAAGAGAAAAGAAATCACTATACATTGCCACTATTGAAAAAGGACATGGTCTAGTCAACTCCTTGATTGAAACTGGAAGGATTAGCAGTCTGGGTCTGGTTGTTGTAGATGAGGTGGGTTACTACTTTTATTATTTATCAACAATTTTTGTTATACTAACAGTTATTATTATGTGAATCCACTTAGCACCTGTATGAAAATAAATAATTTGTTTTAATATATGGACAGTACAGATGAAAACATTTCATGCTTGATAATCTTAAATTCAATTTTGCTTCAAGTGTTTCTTGAGTGAATTTGTGATAAGTGTGTGTATATTCAATTTTGTAATAGTTCTTATGAATTCCAGCTATATCAAGATGTTGCCCCCCAGACCTCATTAACTTAAAATATCAGTGAAATAATGCATAAGTACTCTAGTTGCTATATCGAAAATGCTTAAGAGTTATAAAGATTACTTTATTTCATTTATTATGTACATATTTTATATAGACATTATATTCAGATTTACTTTTTTCCCTTTTTTTAAAAAAAAATCTCAAGTTGCACATGATTGCTGAAGGAAGCCGTGGGGCTGTACTGGAAATGACGCTAGCAAAAATCCTCTACACTAGTAGTAAGTGTTTTTTCAAATGTGGGTACTAATTGATTTATGATCAAGAGATCTATAAAAGACTTATTTCTATTACTAGCTAACTTATGTAGCCTAGAGTAAGATATGTAAGCTTTCTGCCTTAGATTGTGATTTCTAGGGTAAGCATATACATTTTTGTTGGAAGAATGGATGAATGAGGATAATTGTTAAGATAAATGAAGGTAACATGTGAGACATCCCTGTCCTTATCTTTCATTTACTGGCTATGTGTGCGTAAGCAGATGATTCACTCTCTCTGTTTCTTCATCTGTAAAATGGGGAGAGTAATGGTACTGACCTGATGGGATTGTTGTGAGGATTATGAGTTAATACATGTGAAGCATTCAGCAGTGCTTAGCACACAGCATCAATAAGAGCTGCTGCTGCCTGCACCTGCAGTATCATCATCATACCAATAATGCTGTATATTCCAGCAGCCACTTTAAGGAGCTCTTTTGCAACATCAGATAGTCTTCAAATGTACATAAAATATTTATTCTACACGTCTTCTTTACTATTGAATGATATGCCAGTGCAATACCTTAGCTTCTATATGCAAAAATTATTAATTGTAAAGGTCAAACTTTAGAATTATTTAAAAATTTTTAATAGCAGTGGTATTTAGATATATTGTAGCACTTTATAATCATTATTTAAAAAAATATTTATTGAGTACATGCCAGGCAGTATTTTAAGTGCTAAGGATACAATAGTGAATAAAACAAAGTCCCTGCCTTCATTAAATATATTTTAATGAAAGGAAATAACAATAAGCAGATAAATAAGAAAACATGGTATGTGAAATCATAAGTTCTATAGGAAAATATAAAGTAGAGAAAGAGAATGATCACCTACTTATCAAATCTAGTGTACAATGACTGTCCCTATCTCAACTTTACTTCAGCATTTGACTGTTTATCATTCTTTTATCCTTTGAGTGCTGCTACATCATTCTCTTTTGGGTTTGCTACCATTTCTGTGTAAGTGGGATCCTGTGTTAGCATGGGAAGATAGCATAGCATAATGGCTGAGGATAAATTCTGGAACTAAGTTTAAATTCTGACTCATTTTTTTTTTAATCTTTATTGTTGAAAATATTAGAGATATTCCCTTTTTCCCCCATTAACCCCTTCTAGCCTGCCCCCACCCCAGACCTTCACCACACTATTATCTTATATGCATACAAGTGCTTTAGTTAATCTCTTCCCACACATCCACCCACTGCGGACTGAATTCTGGCTCACTTTTACATACATGACCTTGGGCAAGCTATAATAACAGTACTTCTGTTTTCTTATGCCTCAAAATTGGCTGATAGTAATAGACATTCTCACTGAATTGTTGTTGAGATGGAATGAGTTATCTTTATAAAGCATCTAGCATAGTACCTGTACATAATGGACATGTGTTTGCTATATATATATATATATACACACACACACACACACACACACACACACACACACTAGAGGCCCAGTGCACAACATTTGTGCACAGGGGGGGGGTGTGTCCCTCAGCCCAGCCTGTACCCTCTCCAATCTGGGACCCCTCAAGGGAAGTCCTACTACCCATTTAGGCCCGATCCAGAACTGCTGACTCCCAACTGCTCACCTGCCTGCCTTTCTGATTTCCCTTAACTGCTTCTGCCTGCCAGCCTGATCACCCCCTAACCATCCTCCTGCCAGCCCAGTTGCCCCTAACTGCCCTCCTCTGCAGGCTTGATCCCCCCAACTGCCCTCTCTTGCAGGCCTGGTCCCTCCCCTGTTGACCATCTTGTGGTGGCCATCTTGTGTCCATAAGGGGGAAGCCATCTTGTGTATTGGAATGACAGTCAATTTGCATGTTACTCTTTTATTAGATAGGATAGAGGCCTGGTGCATGGGTGGAGGCTGACTGGTTTGCCCTGAAGGGTCCCGGATCAGGGTGGGGGTTCCCTTGGGGCGTAGGGTGGCCTGGGCAAGGGGCCTGTGGTGGTTTGCAGGCTGGTCATGCCCCCAGCGACCCAAGTAGAGGCCCTGGTATCTAGGATTTATTTATCTTCTATAATTGAAACTTTGTAGCCTTGAGCAGAGGCTAGGGCAGGCCAGGGCGGGCAGAAAGCTTGGCTTCCTCCATTGCTGGGGAAACCCAAGCCTCCTGCTTGCTCCATGGCCACAGCCATCTTGGTTGGATTATTTTGCATACTTCCTCCTGATTGGCTGGTGGGCCTGGCTTGTGTGTAGTGCATACATGGTCCATTTGCACCTGACTCTTTTATTAGATAGGATAAAACCCTAAGCAACCAAAGGACTGGAACGACCAGTTGACCAGTCGCTATGATGTGCATTGACCACCAGGGGGCATACACTCAGTGCAGAACCTTCTCCCTGTTCTCAGTGCACTCCCACAGCCAACCTCCCACTGCTGACCAACCTCCCGTGTTCCCTCCCCCTGGCTGGCCAACCTCTCGCAGTCTCTCACCCCAGCTGGCCGACTTCCTGCAGCCCAGATTGGCTCAATCACAGGTCAGGCCAAGGAACCCTATCCGTGCACTGGGCCTTTAGTTGATATTTGTCTTTCTATCACCAGTGCCTTATACTTAATAGATATTTAAATGTAATGAACCTCTTTAGTTTTTCCTTCTTATGACACCTCATTCTAAGCATGTTCATTATATACATTGGTGTTACCATAGATTCATCTTAGGCTCTTTTCTTATTCTCTTCTTCATACAGTTTCTGCTAATCCTCATCCACACTCAGGACTTCAAGTGCTTCCTGTGTGGTGATGGCTCCCCCTCTGTATTTCCAGCTTATGGCTCTCTTCTGAGTAATATCATCTGCCAGCTGGACACTTCTACTTGAATATCCTGTGAACAGCTCAGAGTCACCATGCCCAAGTCTAACTCGTTTCCTTCACACCCATTCTTCAGTCTGAATTTCCTGCCACTATTTTTCAACCAAGCCAGAATCTTACAGTCTTCACTCTTGTACATTCTGTCAGCAACCAAATCCTATCTGGTTCATCTCATAAATATATATTTTTTAAATATATTTTATTGATTTTTTTACAGAGAGGAAGGGAGAGGGACAGAGAGCTAGAAACATCGATGAAAGAGAGACATCGATCAGTCGCCTCCTGCATGCCCACTACTGGGATGTGCCCATAACCTAAGTACGTGCCCCTGACCAGAATCAAACCCAGGACCTTTCAGTCCACAGGCCGACGCTCTATCCACTGAGCCAAACCAGTTTTGGCCATAAATATATTTTTAAATTCTCTCCCTCCTATCCTTCTTTACTACTAAATCTTTAGCTTAATGTCTCATTCTTTCTTAGATTACCACAGAAAGCTCTCTCATCTGCCTTCAGTCTTGATCACTGCCATCCCCCCGCACCAAATCCATCTCCTCTAGTGCAGTTAGAATGATATAACCCATGGTCACAGATAATTGTGCACAGGGCAGGGGGATGTGTGTCCCTCAGCCCAACCTGTACCCTCCCCATTCTGTAAACAGTTTATTTTACTGTTTATAGTCTTCATAGCTTCTCTTTGTTTCTATATAAACCCCAAATTTCTTACCACAGCTTTCTTTGATTTGGCCACATGCTCACCTCTTCAGCTTCATAGTCCACCCTAATGGAGTAGGAAGGGGCAACATTCCTCTTTCAGATACTACTTTGTGTGTAAAATTCAAGACAGAACACAGCAGCAAAGAAGAAGCATTTGCTAAGACTTCTTTAGGGTTTTTTTTTTTATTCATTAGCTGATCTGTGGAAAGCAGCAGTTTTGAGCTGCCCAGGAAGTCATGCAGCTTTATGAGTTTCACTCCATCTTTATTTTAAAGTAAAGTTAATCTGATTGCAAGATCACATAAAGTGCTTTTCATATGGCAAGAGTCATCCCCCATTCAGCCCTCATCTTATATTTTGTACATCTATAGATAGCCGAACCTGTGGAACCTGTCATAACTCTTCATAATGATAGTCTAGGTAATTATCAACACACATTTTTATACTCATTATTGTTGTTTAGAAGTCTTAATAAAAATCCTTCTTCTTTATATAGGAAGAGTTTTATTCTTTGATTGCCAGATTAATTTGATAATATATTCATGTTTTTCTTACCTTCCCCCACCCCTTTCCTAAATCACTCAGGAAATATTTAAAACCAAAAAAGGTTGCTAAAATTACTATTATGATATAATTAGAGGCCCAGAGCATGAAATTTGTGCAAAGGGTTAGGGGAGGGGGCAGTCCCTTCAGCCCAGCCTGCACCCTCTCCAATCCAGGACCCCTCAGGGGATGTCCAACTGCCAGTTTAGGCCCGATCCCAGAAATTGAGCCTAAACTGGCATTCGGACATCGCTGTCACAATCTGGGACCGCTGGCTCTTAACTGCTCACCTGCCTGACTGACTGATCGACCGTTACTGCCACCCCTGCTGGCCTGGTCGCCCCCAACTACCCCCCACCCCTTGCTGGCCTGATCTCCCCCAATTGCCCACCCCCCCATCAACAGCCTGGTCACCCCCAACTGCGCCACTGCTGGCTTGGTCATCCCCAACTTCCCCCTCCCTCCCCACCGGCCTGGTTGCCCCTCACTGCCCCCCTGCTGGCCTGATTGCTCCATGTAACCTGCTGTTCAGTCATTTGGTCATCCCTAACTAACCCCCCTGCCAGCCTGGTCACCCCACACAGCCTGCTGTTTGGTCATCTGTCCAGTTGTTTTGGTCATGATGGCCCCTGACTTTTTATATATTAGGATAAATAAAATTTTTTCAATACTTTGGTGTTTTTGTTTTTTTAGAAACAACTCAAATTATTGGAATGAGTGCAACTTTGAACAATATTGGAGACCTGCAAGAATTCCTTCAAGCAGAATATTATACCAGTCAGTTCAGGCCAGTATGTACCTGAAGTTTGTTCTGTAGAGATTTGTTATGTATCATCTTACTTAGAAACAAAAGTAGCAAATGTACCATATAAAAAATTTTATAGAGGGGGGGAATCCAAGATGGCGGCATAGGTAAACACCTATACTGCTGCCTCGCACAACAATTTCAAAACTACAACTAAAAGACAGAACGGACATCATCCAGAACCACAGGAAAGCTGGCTGAGTGGAAGTTCTACAACTAGAAGGAAAGAGAGGGGCTCACAGAGACCCATAGGAGCTGCAAAAAGCTGAGGTACGGAGACGCGCGCGCTGAAAGAGCAGGTGCCGGAGTACCGGGCTGGCTTTCTCTGGCGGGAGGGAAACAGAGACTCCCAACGGCATTGAACCCCTTATCCTACAACACTAAACCCCAGATCCAGCCGAAACTCATACGGGGGCAGTTTGGACTGTGAAAAGGGAGAGGTGCACGGAAATTTAGGGGAGTTGCAGAAGATCAGGTCCTGTCTCACACGCGCACGGTGCTGCGCGGAGGACAGACTGCTGATTGTGCCGCTGGCTTTCGCGAGTGGGCGGGAGACAGACCCTTCCAACTGTGCCACTTCTGAGTCCACTGGGCCACTGTTTCGGGCAAAACCCCGGGGACCTAGACTCGTGTGGTCCTGGTGCGCAGGGGAGCTGGAAAGGCAGCGGTTAGAGGCACCGCGGGCGCGCGCACAAGGACTGCTCCAGCCATTACCCAGTCACGTGAGACTCAGGGGCCGTGGAGGGCGGGGCCGACTGGAAGGCAAGGCGGTCCCTTAAGCCCTGAGACTCCACCCCTCCCAAGCTCAACAGAGGCTTCTATGGCTTTGCGTCTGCTATCATAAGGCTGAATCCAACACTAAAGTTTTCCCGGCATAGGGAAAATGCCGAGACAAGGGAAGGGATCACAAACAAAAGAAATGGAGGGAAAAAAACGACTGGATATAGAGTTCAAAACCACGCTTAGAAGGTTTTTCAAGAATATGCTAGAAAAGATGGATAAATTTAGTGAGACCCAAGAGGAGATGAAAAAGGACCAAATAGAAATTAAACATACACTGACTGAAATAAAAAATATTATACAGAGTCCTAACAGCAGACTAGAGAAAGGCAAGAATCAAGTAAAAAATTTGAAATATAAAGAAGCAGACAACATTCAACTGGAAAAGCAAGAAGAGAAAAGAATCCAAAAATGTGAACATAATGTAAGGGGACTCTGGGACAGCTTTAAGCGTACCAACATCAGAATTGTGGGGGTGCCAGAAGAAGAGAGAGAGCAAGATACTGAAAACCTATTTAAAGAAATAATGACTGAAAACTTCCCACATCTGGTAACAGAAATAGACTTACAAGTCCAGGAAGCACACAGAACCCCATATAAAAGGAATCCAAAGAGGACCACACCAAGACACATCATAATTAAAATATCAAGAGCAAAAGAGAAAGAGAGAATATTAAAAGCAGCAAGAGAAAAACAGTTTATTACCTACAAGGGAGCACCCATACGACTGTCAGCTGATTTCTCAACAGAAATGATGCAGGCCAGACGGGAGTGGCAAGAAATATTCAACGTGATGAATAGCAAGAACCTACAACCAAGAATAATCTATCCAGCAAAGCTAACATTCAGAATTAAAGGGCAGATAAAGAGCTTCACAGAAAAGAAAAAGCTAAAGGAGTTCATCAACTCCAAACCAGAATTATATGAAATGCTGAAAGGTACTCTTTTAGAAGAGGAAGAAGAAAAAGGTAAAAGCCAAAAAATTATGAACAACAAATACATATCTATCAACAAGTGAATCTAAAAATTAAGTGAATTAAAAATTTGATCAACAGAATAAACTGGTGAATATAGAATCAGGAGCGCAGAAAGGGAGTGGACTGATAATTCTCAGTGGGGAAGGGGTGAGGGGTGTACAGGGAGAGACTGGACAAAAATCATACACCTATGGATGAGATCAATGGAAGGGAGCTAAGGGCAGAGGGAGGGGTGGGAGCTGGGTGGAGGGATGCTATGGAGGGGAAAAAAGAGAAACAAATGTAATAATCTGAATAATAAAGATTTAATTAAAAAAAAAAGAAAAAAAATTTTATAGAGTAGTGAAGGGCCATAATTCTTCTCACCATGGCTATATGCTAATAAGAATTGATAGAGAATGTAAATTATAGGGATCTTGGCTTGGGTCACAACTGTATCTGCAGCACCTGGAATAGTGACTGGCCTAAATATTCAATATGAATATTTATTGAATGAAAATTTCCAGACACGTTCTATTTGTCTACTTCTTATTCTATAAGGTAAAAGTTTTCATTCAGTCAGAATCTAGTGATTTATGTTTTGAACTATTAGCACATTAAAAAAGTTATCTTAAAAGTTAAATATTGCCGAAACCAGTTTGGCTCAGTGGATAAAGCGTCGGCCTTCGGACTGAAGGGTCCTGGGTTCGATTTCGGTCAGGGGCATGTATCCTGGTTGCAGGCACATCCCCAGTCAGGGGCGTACAGGAGGCGGCTGATGGATGTCTCTCTCTCATCGATGTTTCTGACTCTCTACTCCTCTCTTTTTCTCTCTGTAAAAAAATCAATAAAATATATTAAAAAAATAAAAAAGTTAAATATTTACATTTGGTGGTTTTAATGCTCTTTAAATAAATCTAGGTTTCACATAGATTTAAATTTAAACTCCCCAATAATAATATTCCCAAAATGCTTGAAGAAAGTAAATAAATGTATCTGTCTGCAGTACTAGTGTGCACATTCTCTCTGAATGGTTTTCAGAAAATGATTTTTAAGAATTGCCAAATTTTAATTTGAAGTTTTTATATTTGCATCGTATATGAAAAATTTGAAAGATATTTCATTACCTTAATTGTTAAATTAGATACTATTCTTTTGAAAATGCATTGAACTATATTTACAAACTTTTTGTCTACAAATACTTAAAAATAATATGGTAGTTAGATTGAAAACTGATGACTGATGAAACAGAAAGTTTTAGATCTTGAGGAAAAACACAAATAATTCCTTAATAAAAGATCAAGAGTGTGAACATTTAACTCATTGTATTTCTTGTGAAAAATAAGGAAGTATTTGGTTTCTGCTTAGATATGTAGCTATTCAATTCAAAAATATATTTTAAGGATATCAATCCCTATTTTTACTTACAAGCAAAAAGAGACTTAAAAAAAAGAAATAGTAAAGAAATTACTTTTAAGTTAAAGCATGTTTTTACATATAGATCATAGAAAAGCTAAAATATTTGTATAAGTATTTTTTACAACATATTTTACAAAAATTTTAATTCTGAAAAGAATTTGTATGTGGTATTAATTGCAAATGTCCCTTTAATTTAAGGTTGAATTAAAAGAATATCTGAAAATAAATGATTCAATATATGAGGTTGACAGCAAAGCTGAAAATGGCATGACTTTTTCACGTCTCCTTAATTATAAGGTAATGTTAATAACCTCTGAACCCGAGATTCCCAGACTTTGTGCCCAGTGCCCTGGGGCACCACAGAGCATTCACATGAGTCCCATGGAATATTTTAAATTTTAAAAAGAAACCTCTGATGCTTGAAATCTCCTGGACACCATACAAACTACTGGCTCAAGGTAGTTATTTTCTATTTTCAACATTAGATAACACTACATTCCTTTCTATAATATATCTTTGTGAAGATGGGTTTTTTTGTAGTTACTATAAGCAAAAACCATGTGAAAATCAATATGGGACAGGAAATAAGAACTACAATTCCAAGCTTCAGAATACTATAGTATCCAGCTGTTCACACATCCCATTAGTGGGCCATTGTGGTTATTTAAGGTTTACAAACACAGTTTTTTAAAAACCTCAGAGGGAAAGCAGGGGAGGGTGGGATGGGGGGAAGAGATCAACCAATTAACTCATATGCATATATGCATAACCCAAAGACACAAACAATAGGGTGGTGAAGGCCTGGGGGGATGGAGGGAGATAGGAGACATCAATGGGGTAAAAAAGGGGACATATGTAATACTCTCAACAATAAAGATTAATATATATATATATATATATATATATATATATATATATACTGGTATATATTTATATATATTTATATTGATTTCAGAGAGGAAGGGAGAGGGAGAAAGGAATAGAAACATCAATGATGAGAAAGAATCATTGCTCAGCTACCTCATGCATGCCTCCAGAAGGAATTGAGCCTGCAACCCAGGAATGTGCCCTCATCAGGAATTAAACTGTGACCTCCCAGCTGAAGCGGGTTTGGATCAGCGCAGGAGGCGGCTGATCGGCTGATCAGCTGATCGATGTCTCTCTCTCATGGATGTTTCTAACTCTGTCCCTCTGCCTTCCTCTCTGTAAAAAATCAATAAAATATATTTTAAAAATATAAAAATAAAAAATAAACTGTGACCTCTTGGTGCATAGGTCAATGTCCAACCTCTGAGCCACATCCTCAGACTAAACATTTTTTTTATTCACCTGATGTATATTATTTATGCTGACAGCTACTAAGTTTGCAAGGAAATATATACTTACTAGGTTGTTTAGACCTAGCTCCCCAATACTAGTAAATAAAAATGGTAATTTTCTTAGCCTGGGAACTCCATGAACCAATAAAATTTGCAGACCTCTCCCTTAAGTGTTTATTCATTTATCAACAACAGCAAAAAGAAACACTTATGGGCTATTTAATTCAGACATTGGTGTATGAAAATGTTAATGTCTATTATGTTAATGTTCTATTATATATGAAGGAAAATTAAAAAAGGGGAAAGGATTTTACCACAGTTTTAGAATTCTATGAATTCTAATTCATAGTTTTCAGAAAGTCAAAGGAAGTGAGGAGATTTTAAATAACTACATTTTTCATGTTCTTTGAGTTCCTTGTGTCTGATGAACAAATTTTTTATTTATAAAAATGTACTGTAGTATATGATTGAATCTATATTTTAAAAAACTATATACATACAGACCATAGAAAAGCTAAAATATTTGTATAGGTATTTTTTACAACATATTTTACAAAATTGTAAAATTTTGTAAATAAAGTTATAAACATATTTTATTTGCACAGTCCTTTGACTATTATTAGGATCAATCTGTTTTTCTCTGGACATATTTTGTACTGCTTTGGTGATGATAGGCATGCAGTGATTATTGATAGCATTGGTGTTTTCACTTCTTTAATTTAAAACCAAATATACCCCACAAAATCCTAATACCATAAAAGAAAAGTGAGACTTAACATTTTGATATGTAATATAGGTTTCATTTTTTCTTTTAAATTATTAGATTTACTAAATCAAAACTTCAAATTATGGTTGATTTACTTAGCTTTCAAAGTTTTTATCATTGCTAACTACCTTGTTGCTATGTATTGTTATACAGTATTCTGATGCTCTGAAAAAGATGGATCCTGATCACTTGGTAGCATTGGTGACAGAAGTTATTCCCAATAATTCCTGCTTAGTTTTTTGTCCCACTAAGAAGAACTGTGAAAATGTAGCAGAAATGATATGCAAATTTTTAAGCAAGTATGTTAATCTTTTATAAATATTTTGTTCTGTTTTATTTTTGTCATAATTTGCATGTTCTGTATTCTGTTTATTCAATGAGCACTGATTCCTTCTTGCAGAACATTGTTTTAAGTTGTTCCACCTGATTCTAAAGCCTTGGCCTTGAAGGAAGTTTAACTATGAAATACACATATGTGAAATAGCCAGAGAAAAATTTCAAGGCTAAATGTAAGAGAATGCTAATACAATGGCTTCTATCAATGGTTTTCAAACCTTGCTGCACAGTGAATAGGGAACTTTTTCTTTCTTAATATGTTCTATATTGATTTTAGAGAAAGAGGAAGGAAGAGGGAGAGAGAGATACATCAATCGGCTACCTCCTGCACATCCCCTATGGGGAATTGAGCCCACAGCCCGGGCATGTGCCCTGACCGCAAATCGAACCAGTGACCTCTTGCTTCATAGGTCAACACTCAAGCACCGAGCCACACTAGCTGAGAACAGTTATTAGAATATTATTAATTATATTCCCTGTGCTGTGCTTTACATCCCCGTGACTATTTTGTAACTACCAATTTGTAGTTCTTAATCCCTTCATCTTTTGCACTATTTCCTGATAATAGCTAAAGTTCTGGTCATAAATCTCTCTAAAAATGATACCTCCGTGCTTCTCAGCTTAGAATTCAGGCTAAAATTTGACTTAACTTACATTTCCATTCTTATTTCTCCTATTCTTCATTCACTCTATGGTTCATTCAGACTGGACTATCTCTCTTCTTTGTTTATGCCTTGAACTTCTCATCTTCAAGCCTTTGATAATGCTTTACCTTCTGCCAAGAATGTACTTCCCTGTCCCTTCATTGCCACCTTCCTAACACCTGTTCTTCAAGACCCAGCTCAAATCTCAAGTTTTCCCACAACCATTCTTCATACAATCATATCTTCTCTGTTTAATTATAAATAATACCTCCCTTCTCTAAAATTATATGCTGATTATCCATATTTTCACTGCTTATAAGACTTAATTCCTTGAGAAGTGTTTATCCTATACATCCTTCTCAGGATCTTGAACACTGGCTGGCAAAGAGCAGCAGAAAGTCCTCTGCTTCCCTACTAAGCTGTCACTTCTAATTTTTGCATTGATGACTCTTGACGATTTTCTTCCCAGTTCTTCGTTGTTCTTCCTTTGTCTCTTTGTCTCCATTTCTCACCTTCTTATGCAATTACTGATGTTCTTCAGTGAACACTAACCAGAGTTTTCCATGAAACAGACAAAAATAACACAGGGCTGTGTGTATTTTATTTATATTTTGGATGAGATGTGTTTGCTACTGGTATTTAGAAGTTGTTGCTTTATAGCCACTTGGTAGTTGTTTCTACACAGTTTTCCTTCCTTTTCTTAAAATAACAGGTGCTTCTAGTCATAGAGACATTGTAAAATAATACTGAAGTTTCTAAAATGTTAGTGTCCAGACAGTCATATAGTGTGGGTGATTTAATAATATGTGTTTCCATCTTAAGAGAATTTATGACTTAAAGTAAAACAAATCATTTTCAATAAATCTATATGATCTAGTGAAAAAAATTAATTTTAGAGCAGTGCTCTAAACTTGGTATCCATGGATTCATAGGAAGTACAGGAATGAGCTTCAGGAAGTCGATGAACCTTCTGATACTAAATGCACAATATTGTGTTTATGTTAATACTGGAGGCCTGGTGCACTATTGTGTACAGGTGAGGTCCCTAGGCCTGACCAGCGATCAAGGCTGAATGGGGCCAGGCCAATCAGGGCCAGGCCAGAGAGGAAACGATGGTCGCCAGGCCAGGCACAAAAGGAACAGATGCCGAATGCCAATGCTGCCATCATTAGCGCCCCACCACAGCATGGTTCCCCACCTACCCTCCTCCTACTCCTCTCACTGCCGTGCCACCACTGCAGTGGGTGGGCAGTAGTGCTGATTGGGGCCTTCCAGCCAGGAGGAGGGATGAGGCACAGGAGGTTGGCCACCAGACCTGAGAAGGGAGTGGGTCACCCACCCCCGATTCCCCATCCCAGCCTGGGGTTTGCCAGCCAGGGGGAGGGACCACGGAAGGTTGGCCAGTGGGGGGAGATTGACTGTGAAAGCACACTGACCATCAGTGGGCAGCTTCTGCATTGAGCATCATAGCGACACTCATTCTGGTCACTTAGGCTTTTGTATCTATAGATTTGTGTGATTTTTCTTAGCTTTATTCAGATTTTCGCAGTGCTCTGTGATCCACGCAAAAAGGTTGAAAGAAACTGCCTAATTGTGAAATTAGAATCAAAATTCTAAGAACATTTTATGTACTTATATCACTAAAATTAATATTTTTAAAAGAATATTTACATGCATTGACTGAAATCAAAAGCATAAGTACCTTGCCACTATACGATCAGGGTTCATATTTCTAACATCTTCTTTCCTAGGGACTATCTGAAACACAGGGAAAAAGAAAAACAGGAGTTAATTAAGAACTTGAAGAGTATCTACAGTGGCAATTTGTGTCCTGTTTTAAAGCGCACTATCCCGTTAGGGGTTGCTTATCACCATAGTGGTTTAATGAGTGATGAAAGGAAGCTCTTGGAGGAAGCTTATTCCACGGGAGTTCTCTGCCTTTTAACCTGCACATCCACCCTAGCAGCAGGTGTTAACCTACCAGCTCGAAGGTGAGATAAAAGTCACTGATGACCAGGCTCAAAACTTTTCAATTCCTAACTTACCAGTTTCATTGTTTTATCCTTTCTTGATATTGGGTGAGAATTTATTGTGTTTTTTGTTTTGTTTTGAATTGATTCTTTGGTTTATTTCTTTTAATATTTAATGAAAAACAATATTAGTAGCTTTGCTGGTATTAAAATTCCTTCTTCCTTTGTGCTCTCAAAATCGGGTTTTGTTTTGTAATATGTTTTCATTGATTCCAGAGAGAGAGGAAGGAGAAGGGAGAGAGAGAGAGACATCAGTGCTGAGAGAGAAACATTGATCGGCTACATCCTGAGCACACCCTCTACTGGGATTGAGCCCATAATGTGGGCAAACTTTTGGTACATGGGACCAATCTTGTTTTGATGTCAAGGTTTATTATCTTGCTTGGGTAAAAACAGTTGGAAAACTTACCACCATTTTTTATCATATGAAAGAGTTTATTTTACATAGGTATTTTCTTGTAGAGAACTCATCTATAAAGACTTTTGAGTCCAGTATCTTTTTTAGAGAAGATCATTGATTACCTTTTCAGTTATTAGTATTACTAAAGCTGTGGCCTGCATAGTTGATTTCTGTTCCTTAGAATTTGTGACTTTAAAAAATTTTTCAAACAAATGCTTAATTTTTATAAAGCATCCATGAGTGTTAAAAAAATATGTGATTCCTTTTGAGTGTGCAGTTTTTTGTATCTCAATGAGATCACAGTTATTAATCATGTTACAAGCTTCTTTATATTCTTACTCTTTGTGACTCCTCAATCTGTCAATTTCAGAGAGGTGTGTTAGTCTCCCATTTTCATTGTGAAGTTATCAATTTCCCCTTATTGCATTCTAGAAGTGCTTATATTTCAAAACTATTTAGATATAAAAAGGTGTATTCCAGCCCTGGCCCACCCTGGTGAGCATTGTTCAGTAGTTAGAGCAGCAGCAGGCTCACTGATGGGTTGCAGATTCAAATCCCAGTTAAGAGCTATACCTCAGTTGCAGGTCCCATCCCAACCCCTGTCAGAGTGCATGTGTGAGGCAGCCAATCCATGTGTCTCTGTCACATCGATGTTTCTCTCCCTCCTTTCCTTCCTTCCTCCCTTCCTCCCTCTTTCTCTACCCCTCCCTTCCACTTTATCTAAAAATCAATGGAAAAAATGTCCTGACTCGTTGGATGAGGATTAAAAACAAAAAAAGGAGAAACCAAGATGGCAGTATAGGTAAACACCTAAACTGCTGCCTCGCACAACAATTTCAAAACTACAGCTAAAAGACAGAACAGACATCATCCAGAACTACAGGAAAGCTGGCTGAGTGGAAATTCTACAACTAGAAGGAAAGAGAGGGGCTCACAGAGACTCAGAGTAGATGCAAAAAGCTGAGGTACGGAGACACGTGCGTGGAGAGGACAGCCAATGGAGTGCCTGGCTGGCTTCCTCTAGCAGGAATTGCACTGAACCCCAGTTCCGACTGTACTGAACCCCAGTTTTGGGTGTGACCTTGGGGACCCATACTCATGCGGGTTCCCGGAACGCATGGAAACTCGGGATCCACAAAAGGCAGAGGTATGGAGGTGTGCGCAAGTACTCGCAGAGAGGACTGACTTCTGAGTGTACCACTGGCTTTCTCTAGCGGGAGGAAGACGGAACCTCCTGACTGCGCTAACACCAGTTCTGACTGCATTGAACCCCAGTTTCAGGTGAGACCCTGGGGACCCAGACTCATATCGGTCCCTGGAGTGCACAGAAACTCAGGGGAGCCGCAAAAGGCAGCAGTCTGGAGGCGCGAAAGGCAGAAGTCTGGAGCGGTGTGTACACGAGTACACACAGAGAGGACTGCAGCAATTACCTGGAGACACTGAGACCCAGGAGCCTCATAGGGCATGGCTGACAGGAAGCCAAGGCTGTCTGCTCAGCCCTGAGACTCTGCCCCATCCAAGCTGAGCACAGGCTAGCCGGTGAGTGGTTAGAGGGTGATCAGGCTGGCAGGCAGAAGCTATTAGGGGCAATTAGGCAGGCAGGTATACAAGCGGTTGTGAGAGGGGTCCCAGATTGGAGAGGGTGCAGGCTGAGCTGAGGGACACATACACTCTCCCCTCTCCCCTCACACCTGCACACAAATTTCGTCCACTGGGCCTCTAGTATGCTAATGATATGTTAAGGCCACTCAATTGCTTGCTATGACCTGTACTGACCACCAGGGAGTAAACAGTTGATCAGTCACTATGATGTGCACTGACCACCAGGGGGCAGACATTTGAATAGTCGCTATGATGTGCACTGACTGTCAGGGCACAGATACTCCAACTGGTAGGTTAGCTTGCTGCTGGGGTCCAGCCAATCAGGACTGAGTGAGACAGGCTGGACATAAACTCCAAAGACTCTCCCTGGCTAGCCAACCTCCCATGTCTCTCCCCAACCCCAATCATGCACCAGTGGGGTCCTGTGGCCTGGCTTGCACTCTCTTGCAATCTGGGATTCCTTGGGAGATGTTGGAAAGCTGATTTTGGCCCAATCTCACAGGCCACGCTGAGTGACCCCACTGGAGCACGAATTCATGCACTGGGCTCTAGTGTGTATGTGTATATACATATATATATATATATATGTGTGTGTGTGTGTGTGTGTGTGTGTATTCTATTTTTCATATTCCAACTGTTAGCAGTTGTAATGAAAATGGTTTTTTGTCCTTGTAGAATTAATAATTATATTCTCTTGTACATGAGTCTTGTCATTTAGAAGTCCTCTTATACTGCCTCGTGTATGTATGTTGCAATTAACTGAAATTGTAGTTCCAGATTTTTTTTTTTCGTTTTTATAATCAGTAACTATTTAAACTTACTTGTATATTATCCTTGGTTTTTGTTTTGATTATCACTGCCTCTGATATCCCACATCTTCCTTTTGTGATTCCTTTTTTTTTTTTCCACCCTTGAATAATTATTGAGTACTATATTGGGGTAAAAATTTTTGAGTCTTTCCATAGCTGAAGATGTCTTTAATTTAGCCTCACACTTTAACACCTTACTAGTATTTTAGTTTCACTTTTTTCCCTTGTGTTTCTTGCTTTTTAGGAGCTAGTATTGTTCATTTTTGTTTTTGTGTAGGTTCACTGTTTTTCTCTTTCCAGTTCCGTTAAACTTGTCTCTTTAACTGTAAAATTCTGTCATAGTGTAAAATAATAATTGCAAGCTATTGCATTTCCTCCTTCATGCCATAATAGCTTTACATGCATTGACTTAACAGAGCTCCAAGCCAACCTTTTGAGGAAGGTTATATTTCATTATCGACATTTTATAGAAGGGAAAACTTAGATGCTGAACAGTGAAATAATTTGCCCAACTTCAGGCCCAACAAATGAGTTTCAAAGCCAAGGTTTGAACCCTGGAAACAAATTCTACAATCCCACCCATCCCAGTTTAACTGCTTTTCATTCTTAGAGGGTGACACTTAAATATATGTTTTCAATTTAAAGTTTTATGCCTTTCATAATCTTAGAGTAATTTTTTGGTTATTATATTATTTTTTCCATTCATTATCTCACTTCTCAGCTTTGGTAATTTCATTAGGCATTCCTAGATTGAGTTTTCTTATCTCTTTTCTCATACAGTTTTGCAATCTACCTGAGCTGTGATTTCTATAACTTTACCTTCTATATATCTGTATCCCATTAGCTGTATTTATTAATTATTCAATTCTTTTATTGAAATTTTTAAATCAGACCAAAGAAACAATACAAAAGATCAACAAAACCAAGAGCTGGTTCTTTGAAAGGATAAACAAGATTGATGAACCTCTAGCCAGGTTCATCATGAAGCAAAGAGAGAGGATTCAACTAAACAAAATCAGAAATGAAAGAGGTGAAATAACAACAGACCCCATCAAAATACAAAGGATTGTTTAAAAATACTATGAACAACTCTATTTCAACAAACTGGACAACCTGGAGGAAATGGACATATTCTAGAAAAATATAACCTTCCAAAACTCAATCAGGAAGAATCTAAACATCTCACTAGGCCAATAACTATGGAAGAAATTGAAGCAGTCATCAAAAAGCTTCCAGTAAACAAAAGCCCAGGGCCAGACAGGTTCACAGCAGAGTTTTACCAAACATTCCTCCTCAGACTATTCCTAAAAATTCAAGAAGGAACACTTCAAAGCTCCTTCTATGAAGTCAGCATCATCCTAATACCAAAACCAGATAAAGACAACACAATGAAAGAGAATTACAGGCCAATATCTCTCATGAACATAGAGGCCAAAATCCTCAAGAAAATTCTAGCAAATCAGATTCAGCAGTACATCAGAAAGATCATACACCATGACCAAGTAGGATTCATCCCAGGAATGCAAGGATGGTACAATATCCGCAAATCAATAAATGTGATATATCACATAAACAAATTGAGAGATAAAAATCACATAGTCATATCAATTGATGCAGAAAAAGCATTTGACAAAATCCAACACCCTTTTTGATAAAAACTCTCAACAAGGTGCAAATAAAAGGATCATGCCTCAACATAATAAAAGCTATATATGATAAACCCACAGCTAACATGATACTCAGTGGGCAAAAACTAAAACCATTTCCCCTAAGAACAGGAACAAGACAGGGATGCCCACTCTCACCCCTCCTGTTGGAAATAGTACTGGAAATATTAGCCATTGCAATTAGACAAGAAGAAGAAATAAAAGGCATCCAAATTGGAAAAAAAGAAGTAAAGCTGTCCTTATTTGCAGATGACATGGTATTGTACATAAAAAAAAAAATGAAAGACTCCATCAAAAAACGAATAGACTTAATAAATAAATTCAGCAATGTAGCAGGGTACAAAATTAGTGCCAAGAAATTTATGGCAGTCTGTGAGGGCAGCTCTGTAAGATGTCAGCCCAAATCAGTGTGGGGGGCTTCCAGCTATTCCAATCAAATCCCCAAGGGAGTGTTCATGAACCATGACCATCTAATTCTAAAGTTTCTCTGAAAAAGATACCATCTGAGAATTGTGGGGAAAGTCTGTAAAAGGAGAAGAATATGGATGGGACATGATTCTAGTAGATAGAAATTTCTAAAAAGCTTCAGTCATTAAAACATGTGATTCCAGAGGAGAAACCAAGTTGACTGTATAGGTGAACACCTAAACTGCTGCCTCGCAGAACAATTTCAAAACTATAGCTGGACATCATCCAGAACCACAGGAAAGCTGGCTGAGTAGAAATTCTACAACTAGAAGGAAAGAGGGGGGCTCACAAAAAAGAGGCAGAGTAGCTGCAAAAAGCTGAGGTAAAGAGACATGCGTGTGGAGAGGATGGACGGCGGAGTGCCTGGCTGGCTTCCTCTAGCGGGAGGGAGACAGAAACTCCCAACTGCACTGAACCCCAGTTCCAGGTGAGACACATACAAGGGAAGTCTGGATGGTAGGGAAAAGAGAGGAGTACATGGAAACTCAGAGGAGCCGTGAAAGGCAGAGACCTGGAGGCACAAGTGCAGGTAGGGAGAACTGACTTCTGAGTGTACTGCTGGCTTTCTCTAGCGGGAGGAAGACGGAACCTCCTGACTGCACTGAACTCCAGTTCTGACTGCACTGAATCCCAGTTTGGGATGAGACCCTCGGAACCCAGACTCATATGGGTACCCAGAGTGCATGGAAATTCAGGGGAGCCACAAAAGACAGAGAGCTGGAGGCACCTGGAACCTCCTGATATTACATGGATATAATGAAATTAAGAATTTACATGGATATAGTGAAATTAAGAATTTAAAAAATAGGTGCTATTGCTATAGGTGGAATATAACTTTTAATTAATTTTATCTATTTCATAGAGTTATTTTGAGAGCCCCCTATGTTGCTAAGGAATTTTTAAAGAGAAGTCAGTATAAACAGATGATTGGCAGAGCTGGCCGTGCTGGAATAGATTCTGCTGGGGAGAGTATCCTTATATTGCAAGAAAAAGACAAGCAACAGGTAACACTCAGTCTAGTTGTTAGCTGGCTGTTTTGTCTTTATTTTTGACATTGGCCTACCACTTTTATGAGATCATCTTTTAAAAATTAATTATTAATATTTCTTTAAATAATGTTTCCTTCTCTGGGATTAAAAATTAGAGTAGTTTGAATACGTTTGCAGTTTAGACAAACAATGAAAAGCATTTTCCTTAATTATGTTCTATTTTCATGAGCAACAACTGTACATTCTTTTTTTGTCTTTGTGTTTTCTTTATGTTACCCTGCCTCCACAAGATATGCAAAAATACAAAATTTTATATAAAACACCATTTATTCTTTATAATAATACAAAATTTAATACTGCTTTTACTTTTATAGACATTGGAGTTAATAAGCAGACCATTGGAAAACTGTTACAGCCATCTTGTTCAAGAATTCACCAAGGGAATCCAAACTTTATTTCTCTCATTGATTGGTTTGAAGGTATATTTTAATATTTTAAAATCTTTTTATTGTTACCTAAGATAATAGAGGTTAAATACTTATGAAAACTGTAAAGTATGAAAAATAAGTTAACTTTAATTTGATGTGGAAAAGAACAGTCTGTGACCTGATAGATCTGAATCTAGATTTATATGTGCATTTTTAATCTTTGAGTTATAAGAAATAAGAGAAGTCAACATCATAGCTGGTCATCTGTTACAAGTTTTAGAGTTTGGTGGATACTATGGATACACAAGTTGCTGTGAAGAAACAGATCCTGATATGGAATAATCCAACATTTCTGCCCTTGTTAAGAGTAAGGTTCACCTATAATCCTGTGCCCATCTTAGGTATTTTAAACATTTATGAGATATACTATAGCTTTTATCAGGTAGGAAATTTTTTAAAAAAGACATGATAGGAAAATACTCTTTTACTAAGATTAGAAATTAGCTCTCTTTTTTAAGCTTACTCCTGAGATAAACTTCCTTTGTAAATTATTCTTAAGTAAATTTTAACTTTGTGCCCAATGTTACTCCTAACTGTCCTCCCCTACAGGCCTGATCCCCCCAACTGCCCTCCCCTGCTGGCCTGTTCCCCCCCAATTTCCCTCCCTTGTACCTGGTCCCCCCCCAACTGTCCTCCCCTGCAGGCCTGGGTCCTCCTCAGCTGTACTCACCTTTAGGCCTGGTTGCCCCTAACTGTCCTCCCCTGCATGCCTGATTGCCCCCAACTGTTCTCCCTTGCAGGCCTGGTCCCTCCCAACTGCCCTCCCCTCCTGGCCTGATTACCCACAACTGCCCTCCCCTGCCAGCCACCTTGTGGCCGCCATCTTGTGTCCACATGGAGGCACCTATCTTTGACCACATGGGAGCAGCCATCTTGTGTGTTGGAGTTATGGTCAATTTGCATATTACTTTTATTAGATAGGATTCTAATTCAGAGTCAACTCTACAGTTAATTAACAAACGAAGGGTTAAGTATTACTGATGATTGCCGTTAAAAGTTTTAAATAGTGAGTAAAAGGAGGGGAGAGAAAAAGGCAGGAAAAGAATATAGAAATGAGACAAAAAGATATGGGAAACTATTTATTTTTGGGTAATATACAGGGAAAATATCGCCTGATCTTGTTTCAGTGGAGACTTTTAATACAATTTTTAGATTGTTTTCACAGTGGCTGAAAGGAGTGATGGGAGGATTTCTGAAGAAGGCAGAGTGGGAATAAGTGATTATTGGTTGAGGAATAAACAGATCACAGCTTTGGAAATACTGTGAAAAATTATTCAAAAAAACCTAAAAAGTTTGTGTGTGTGTATAGATGTTTTCATAACAAGTTTGAATATGATAACTGTCTTCTTCCTTAAAATGTTTTCTGTTGTTAATTTTAAAATGCCATTATAAAATTACTTTTATATACGCAACTATGTAGATTTTATACTAATTTTTTATTTAAATATCTTTGAGATATAGAAATGAATTATTATCTTAATTAGAGTACATTCAGCTAGAGTACATTCAAAATGATGTCTTGAATAAAGGAAAATGCTCCAATGATGTCTTAAATTGTTTCAGATTGCAACACATCTTGGTGACATATATCACTTTATGAGTGGTACACTTTTTGGTGTTCAGCAAAAGATTTTGTTGAAAGAAAAAACTCTCTGGGAAATAACTGTTGAATCACTTAGATACCTGACCGAAAAAGGACTCCTACAAAAAGATACCATTTTGACAGAAAAAGGACTTACACAAAAAGATTCTAGTTTTCAGTCCGAAGAATGGTTCCAGCATAGTTTTCATATTACAAAGTTGGGACGAGCTTCTTTTAAAGGTAATAATTTACCTAAATTTTTTAAAAATCTTACTTTACCAAAATCTGAGGAAATGCATTGGAGAAAGTAGACATTATTCTGTTACTTTAAGTTAGATTTGTAATTTCATATTATTAACATTAATTTAAAAACTTTAAAAAGTTGAAAAATGTTTTAAATTACAAGTAATTTAGGATTCTGCAGAAGTTTATAGAGAAAAGGATGTTTATTCCTTCTTTATACTTCCCTCCCCTGGCAATCACACAAATATTAATATCCTACCAAAAATAACAATTTGGTGTATATCTTTTCAAACAGTTTCTGTATATTTCATTTCAATGCATAAGACATAGATAAATACAGGTTAAAGATTTATTTGAACTTATGTTTTTAAATAATATATTATCTTAGAGGTTGTTGCATGACAGTGGATAGTTTCTTTCTTAATGTCCACTTCATAATTTACTTAATGAAAAATAATACATGGCTGTTGTTAAAGGAAAATCCCATATTTCTGTCCCATTTCCACTCTCCCATGGGCTGCCTCAGTTAGCAATTGCAAATATTTTTATGTGTATGTATGCATATATGTATGTGCAATTATATATGTCTTTATGTATATACATATATATATACACACATGCATACATGCATATGCATTGGTTTATTTTTTTAATGGAATCATAGGGTATGTTTTAGCAGCTTGCTTTTCTTACAAAATATATGCACATCTTTTTATTGTTGTTCTCACTCAAGGACATGCAGAAAGAGAAGAAAGGGGTGGAGAGAGAGGGAAAAACATCTATCAATTGCCTCCCATATGCCTCCCGATTGATCAGGGATCAAACTTGCAACCTAGGTGTGTGCCATGACCAGGAATCTAACTATTCTGGTGTATGAGATCATGTTCCAACTAGTTGAGCCAACCAGCCAGGGCTATCATGAACATCTTAATAAGTTAGTACCATTAAATTTACTTTTTTACTTTGACTACTTTAGATATCTGTAGTATGAAGGCCATAATTTGTTTATCTATTCCCCTATTAATGAACATTTGCACAGTTTCTGAGTTTTTTCAATTATAAACAAGATTGCATAGACATCTCTATTCATGTATTTTTGGGTATATGTAGAAATGTTCTGCGTTAGATTCCCAAAAATAGATTAGTTGGGTCAGAAAGTATATGCTTACTAAATGTTGATGGATACTATCAAAATGACCTCCAAAATAGCCATGCTAAATTACATAAGAGATTTTGAATACTATTTGCTATATTTAGGTAACTTCTATACAAGATTTTCTTTAAAATCGCCTCTTTCCCCCTTTGGTCGTTATGAAAGATGAAATACTTGTATCTTTTAGGATCTATAGATTTGGCTTATAGTGACATTCTCTACAGAGATCTGCAGAAAGGTCTTGAAGGCCTTGTGCTTGAAAGCCTTCTTCATCTAATTTACCTAACCACTCCCTACGATATGGCTTCTCAGTGTGACCCTGATTGGATGATATACTTTAAACAGGTAAGCATATAAGGTCCTTCAGTATAGGCTACTTAGTCTATTAATGATACTATTATTTTTATCAAGTAGTTGTTCACTTCTCCTATTAAAATATATTTTAAATCGGGTCTTTCATTTTTTAAAAAAATAGTAATATGACAATAGCATTTTTGGTTTATTTAACTTAAATATTACTTTTCTGTTAGATATAAACATGTCATTATCAAAAAAATAAAGGTGTGGAAAAAGAAAAAGAATCATCCCTGCTTCCATTCCCCCAAAGATAGTTATTCTTCTGACTTGTTGACTACATCATTTTATTTTATAACTAGTGGCCCAGTGCATGAATTTGTGTACATTAAAAGGAAATTAATTAGAGGAAATATTTTAATATCACTATTCGCCTTTTCTCTATAATAGAAATGTCAAATTCACAGTTGACAGTGACAGATCAAAGGACTCGTGCTATTGACACCAGCAAGAGCTTTATATGCATGCCCAAATCAACTTAGCCTTTTATAGATATAGAATAAACTTGCTTTATTAGACCTCTTTTCTGATTTAGCTAAACTTTTTCCAGCCCAGTGAAATACCCCAACTTCCCTTTCAGGTAATTGTCAGCAACACAGCAGTAAATATCAACACGAAACAGATTATTATTGTAAATCACACACGAAGAATAAAGGGTAAAATATTTAACTGCAGCATTGTTTGATTATATTCTGCACAGTGGGAAAACCTAAAGTCGTTTTTTTTCTTTTTTTTTTTATTAATTTTTTATACATATCTTCCCATTGCCCCCCTCCCTCCCAGGCATACCCCAACCCCCCAGTGTCTATGTTCATTGGTTATGATTATATGCATAGATACAAGTCCTTTGATTGATCTCTTATCTACCTCACCTAACTTTAATCTTCCTGCTGTAATTTCACAGTCTGTTTGAAGCTTTACTGTCTCTGTATCTATCCTTTTGTTCATCAGTTTATAATGTTCTTTATTATCCCCCAATGAGTGCGATCATGTGATGCTTCTCCTTCATTGACTGGCTTATTTCGCTAAGCATAAGGCTCTCCAGTTCCAACCAGGTTGCTGCAAATGGTAAGAATTCCTTCTTTTTAATGGCAGCATAGAATTCCATTGTGTAGATGTACCACAGTTTTCTGATCCACTCATCTGCTGACGGGCACCTAGGCTGTTTCCAAATTGTGACTATTGTAAATTGTGCTGCTATGAACATAGGGGTGCATAAATCCTTTCTGATTGGTGTTTGTAATTTCTTAGGATAAATTCCTAAGAGTGGTATTACAGGGTCAAATGGGAGATCCATTTTTAGTTTTTTGAGGAAACTCCATACTGTTCTCCACAGTGGCTGCACCAGTCTGCATTCCCACCAACAGTGCACAAGGGTTCCTTTTTCTCCACATCCTCGCCAACACTTGTCGTTTGTTGATTTGTTGATGATTGCCATTCTGACAGGTGTAAGATGGTATCGCATTGTCGTTTTGATTTGAATCTCTCGGATGATTAATGACTTTGAACATGTTTTCATGTGTCTCTTGGCTTTCCTTCTGTCGTCTTTTGAAAAGGTTCTATTTAGGTCCGTTGCCTATTTTTTTATTGGATCCTTCATCTTCCTTTTATTAAGTTGTATAAGTTGGTTGTAGATTTTGGAGATTAAACCTTTATCAGTGATAGCATTTGCAAATATGTTCTCCCATGCATGGATCTTTCTTGTTTTGTTGATGGTTTCTTTTGCTGTGCAAAAGCTTTTTATTTTGATGTAGTCCCATTTGTTTATTTTTTCTTTAGCTTCCATTGCCTTTGGAGCAGTATCAGTGAAGAAGTTCTTTCGGCATATATCTGAGATTGTGCTGCCTGTGGATTCCTCTAGTATTTTTATGGTTTCCCTTCTAATGTTTAAGTCCTGTATCCATTTTGAGTTTATTTTTGTATTTGGTGTAAGTTGGTGGTCCAGTTTCAATTTTTTGCATGTATCTGTCCAATTTTCCCAACACCATTTATTGAAGAGGCTATCTTGGTTCCATTGAATGTTCATGCCTCCTTTGTCAAATATTAATTGAGCATAGTGGTTTGGGTGGATATCTGGGTTCTCTATTCTATTCCATTGATCTATATGTCTGTTCTTGTGCCAGTACCAGGCTGTTTTGAGAACAGTTGCTTTGTAGTATAGCTTGAAGTCTGGTATTGAGATCCCACCTACTTTATTCTTTTTTCTCAGAATTGCTGTAGCTATCCCTGGTCTTTTTTTGTTCCAGATGAATCTATGAAGAATTCTTTGTAGGTCTGTGAAATATGTCGTTGGTATTTTAATGGGTAGTGCGTTGAATCTGTAGATTGCTTTGGGTAGTATGGACATTTTAATGATGTTGATTCTCCCAACCCATGAGCATGGTATGCTCTTCCATCTGTTAACATCTTCCTCTATCTCTTTTTTTCAGTGTCCTGTAGTTTTCTGCATAAAGGTCTTTTACCTCTTTAGTTAGGTTTATTCCTAGGTATCTTAATTTTTCTGGTGTGATGGTAAATGGGATTGCTTTTTTAGTTTCTCTTTCTATAATTTCACTGTTAGTGTATAGAAATGCCACAGACTTCTTAGCATTAATTTTGTATCCTGCTACATTGCCGAATTCATTAATTAAGTCAATTAGTTTTGGAATGGAATCCTTTGGGTTTTTTATGTACAATATCATGTCATCTGCAAATAAGGACAGCTTTACCTCTTCTTTTCCAATTTGGATGCCTTTTATTTCTTCTTCTTGTCTAATTGCAATGGCTAATACTTCCAGTACTATGTCGAACAGGAGAGGTGAGAGTGGGCATCCCTGTCTTGTTCCTGTTCTTAGGGGAAATGGTTTTAGTTTTTGCCCATTGAGTATGATGTTAGCTGTGGGTTTATCATATATGGCTTTTATGATGTTGAGGTATGATCCTTCTATTCCCACTTTGCTGAGAGTTTTTATCAAGAAAGGATGTTGGATTTTGTCAAATGCTTTTTCTGCATCAATGTGATTTTTATCTCTCAATTTGTTTGTGTGATGTATCACATTTATTGATTTGCGGATATTGAACCATCCCTGCATTCCTGGGATGAATCCTGCTTGGTCATGGTGTATGATCTTTCTGATGTACTGCTGGATCCGGTTTGCTAGAATTTTGTTGAGGATTTTGGCATCTGTGTTCATGAGAGATATTGGCCTATAATTCTCTTTCATTGTGTTGTCTTTATCTGGTTTTGGTATTAGGGTGATGCTGGCTTCATAGAAGGTGTTTGGTAGTATTCCTTCTTCTTGAATGTTTTTGAATAGTCTGAGGAGGATAGGTTTTAATTCTTCCTTGAATGTTTGGTAAAACTCTCCTGTGTAGCCATCTGGACCCGGGCTTTTATTTGCTGGAAGCTTTTTGATTACTGCTTCAATTTCTTCCATAGTTATTGGACTATTGAGATGTTTGGCTTCCTCCTCATTGAGTTTTGGGAGGTTATATTTTTCTAGGAAAATGTCCATTTCTTGCAAGTTGTCCAATTTGTTGGAATAGAGTTGTTCATAGTATTTTTTAACAATCCTTTGTATTTCCACAGGGTCTGTTGTTATTTCTCCTCTTTCATTTCTGATTTTGTTTATTTGGGTCTTCTCTCTTTGCTTCTTGGTGAGCCTGGCTAGGGGTCCATCAATCTTGTTTATCCTTTCAAAGAACCAGCTCTTTGTTTTGTTGATCTTTTGAATTGTTTCTTTGGTCTCCAAGTTGTTTATCTCCTCTCTGATCTTCACTATTTCCTTCCTTCTGAGTACACTGGGCTTTTCTTGTTGCTCACATTCTAGCTCTTTGAGTTGTAGGTTTAGGTGATTTATTACCATTATTTCCTGTTTTTTGCAGTAGGCTTGTAGGGCTATGAACTTCCCTCTCAAGACTGCTTTCACTGTGTCCCATAAATTTTGTATTGTTGTGTTGTCATTGTCATTTGTTGCCATGATGTTTTTTATTTCTTCCTTGATCTCTCTGGTTACCCAGTCGTTGTTTAAAAGCATGCTGTTTAGTCTCCATGTGTTTTATTTCTTTCTATTGTTTGTATTATAGTTGATTTCCAGTTTTATGCCACTGTGGTCTGAGAAAATGCTTGATATGATTTCTATCTTCTTGAATTTGAAGAGACTTTTCTTATGACCCAACATATGATCTATTTTTGAAAATGACCCATGTGCACTGGAGAAGAATGTATATTCTGTGGCTTTGGGGTGAAATGTTCTGAAGATGTCAATTAATTCCATCTGGTCTAGTGAGTCATTTAGGATTGATGTTTCTTTGCTGATTTTTTGTTTAGAGGATTTGTCCAATGGTGACAGTGGGGTATTAAAGTCTCCTACTATGATTGTATTGCTGTCAGTCTCTCCCTTAATATCCTCCAAGAGTTTTTTATGTATTTAGGTGCTCCTATATTGGGTGCATATATGTTTACCAGAGTTATTTCTTCTTGTTGGATTGTTCCCTTTAGTATTATGAAGTGGCCTTCTTTATCTCTTGTTATGTCTTTCACTTTGAGATCTAATTTGTCAGATATAAGTATTGCAACCCCAGCTTTTTTTTCATTTCCATTTGCCTGAAGTACCATGTTCCATCCCTTCACCCTCAATCTGTGTGCGTATCTTTTCCTAAGGTGGGTTTCTTGCAGACAGCAGATATATGGATCATGTTTTCTTATCCAATCGGTTACCCTATGTCTTTTGATTGGAGCATTTAATCCGTTTACATTTAAAGTTATTATTGATAAGTACTTATCTGTTGCCATTTTTAGTCCTTACCCCCGAGTTCCTTCTTCGCTTCCTCTTTCTTTTTATTTCAGCAGACCTTTTAACATTTCTTGCATTGCTGGTTTGGTGGTAATATATTCCCTTAGTCCTTTTTTGTCTGTGAAGCTTTTGATTTCACCTTCAATTTTGATTGAGAGTCTTGCAGGGTACAGTATTCTTGGATTCAGACCCTTCCTTTGCATGACTTTGTATATTTCATTCCATTCTCTTCTGGCCTGACGAGTTTCTGTTGAGAAGTCAGTAGCTAGTCTTATGGGGGTTCCTTTGTAGGTAACTTTCTGTTTCTCTCTGGCTGCTTTTAAGATTCTTACTTTGTCGTCGGTGTTTGCCAATTTAATTATAATGTGCCTCGGTGTCGGTTTGTTGGGGTTCATTTTGCTTGGGACTCTGTGAGCTTCCTGGATTTGTGTGGGTTTTTTCTTTTCTATATTGGGGAAATTTTCTGTCATTATTTCTTCAAACACGTTCTCTAATCCTTGTTCAGTTTCCACTCTTTCTGGAACCCCAATTATGCGGATGTTATTTTGTTTCATGTTATCCCAAAGTTCCCTTAGACTCTCCTCTTGCTTTTTAACTTTTTTTTCTAGAAGCTGCTGTACTTGGGTATTTTTTCCTACCGTGTCTTCTAGCTCACTGATGCAGTCCTCTGCTTCTTCTAGTCTACTTTTGATGCTTTCTATTGAGTTCTTTATAGCAGTGATGTCATTATTCATTTCTTGTTGTTTATTCTGCACCTCCTCTAGTTTCTTCTGCATTTCTTCTTGTTTATTCTGCACCTCCTCTAGTTTCTTCTGCATTTCTTCTTCATGCTTCTTCACCTCCTCTAGGTTCTTATTCGTTACCTCTTGGCTCTAACTCATATTGTCAAATTTGTCTTCCATTCTTTTCAACCACATTATGATAATTTATCTGAACTCTTTCTCTGGTAGGCTTATTTGTGGTTCTATTTCGTTTACTTCCTTTTCTGGTGAAACCTGCCTTTCTGTCTTTTGTGGGCTGTTTCTTTTTCTGCCCATGGTCTTTCTTCTCTGGGTGTCTGGTTATGTAGTGCTCTCTCCTACGTTGACTGAAAGTCACAAACTACAACACGACCAGGTACAGCACACAAGGCACTGAGTAGAAATGTATTCAAGATGTTAATAATCACAAATAAGGTGACCACCAATGAAGGACAAATTAGGGGTAAATAGAGAAAGAAGAAGAGGAAATGAGGAAGAAAGAAAAGAAAGAAGTGCCAAAATCAAATTGGGAGAGTGAGAAAGAAAAAAAAAAGATAAATAAATGAACAATAAAATAAAATAAGAAAATAAAAAGGAGAAAAAGGAGAAGGAAAGAGGAAGAGAAAAAAGTCAGAGAGAAAAGAAAGTGTATAAGAGAGAAAAGAGGAACAAAATATAGATGTCAGGAGACAAGTTCAATAGAACAGTCACTAATCCCAATAAAGGCGAGCAACCAGTACCTAGAGATTGATGCAAATTGCAAATAGCAACTGGTATCGAGGGAGATGAGGGAAAAGAGAGGTAGAAAACAAAGCAAGCAAAAAGCAAAATAAAACAAGTAGAATAAACTAAAACAATCTCTCAAAAAAAATTTCAAAAAATCGATATAATCACTTTTCAGGCAAATAGCAACAAAAGGACATAGAGAAAAAACTACTTTTTGGCTAGTGAAGACAAGAGGGGAGAGGTTTGTGTGGACTTGTAGTAGGGGATTTGAAATTAGATATATAAATGGGGTGAAATTTTAACCAGGTAAAGAGAAAATTAGGGAGAATCTAAAGTTGGAAAAGGGAAAGAGAAACAAGACAGCAAAATGGGGAAAGTTAGGAGGAAAGTGTTGGCATAAAGGTGGAGTTGAGTTGGAGTAAAATTATGCTAAAGGGAAGATGAAAATAGAATGTAGAACTCTAATCCCGAAATAAAATAAAGAGAAAACAAAATGACACGTTTTTCCCCAAAAACGGTAAAGTACTAGTAGTAATTAATAATACTAGTTTAAAACAAAAATGTAGTAATTATAAAGGTAAAATCAATTGAGGCAGAAAGAAAAAAAAATATTCTTTTAATTAAAATATGTGAAAATGAAAAATAAAGAATTAAAAATTAAGAAAAAGAAAAAAGAAAAAAAAAAAGAAGAAGAAAAATAGAATGGTCCTTCACTTCCACTATTATTCTGCTTGGCACTCCTGTTTCCCAGTAGGGGAGGTATTGCAGTTCCCTGTGTTCCCCTCTTGGTGTTTTAATCTCTTTATTCTCTTGTGGTTATGCGAGAGTCAATTTGTGTGTCATCCATTGGGTGGCAGTGTTTCGGAATTGATCTCTGAGACAAAGCACAGGACCTCTCTAGGCTGTGCTCAGATCCTGCTACTCTGTGGTTCCCAAAACCAGTTTGTGGGGGTTTTGCAGCCTGGACACTGCAATAACTCCCAGGTTGTCCCTCTGCCCCAGAGAAAAAGAAAAAAGAAAAAAGAAAAAAAAAAGAGTCGTTTTCTGGAGCTCTCCTCTGTCAACTGCTCAGAGGGTTTGCCTTCACACTCAGGGATCATGCCCTGACCACCTCCTCGGACCTCTCCAGAGACAGCTTTCCCGCAGCCCGGCTCCCACAGTGTGCTCGTCTCTGCCCTGTGGGGGTAGGAGACCGCACCCTGTCCCAGGCGAAATCTGACCATTCCGCGCGCTCGCAGTGTGGATCTCTGAATCCTCAGTCTGCGTGTCTGTGCTGCCTGGGAAGCCGTGCTCTGGGTCCTGGCTGCTCTGTGGGTGCCTCCGTCAGCCACAGCTTGCAGACCTCGGCAGACATCCACCTCCCCCTTAAGTCAGGCGCAATCTGACCTTTCCGTGTGCTCTGTGGATCTCTGATTCCACCAAGTGTCTGCGCCTATTGGAGAGCGGAGTTCTGGGTCCCCAGGTTCCTGGCTGCTCGATGGGTGCCCAGCCGAAGGCTTCAGAGCGCCGCAGACATCCACCTCCCACTGCAAGATGGCTCGGGCTCCGCGTTCGCGCTGGTGGCTCCGGCCGACAAAAACCCCGTGGCAGTGGGGCTGCCTGGCCGGGAGAGCCCCTTCCAGCAGTTCTCCGCCTTCCCCTGGAGGACAACTGACTCCTAGCTTGCCAACAAACACTCCCAATGCAACTCTCAGCCGCTCTCTCTCCCTCTGCCCAGCGACAAAGCTCCAGACGCGTCCATCTACTCCGCCGCCATTTTCTCCTCCTAAAGTCATTTTCAAGGTCCACCATTTCTTACTTCTCTTCAATTGGATCAAGTTTTTAAGCTTTCTAAATCTCTTTTCTGGCTAATGAAAAGAAAATAGGATTCCACTGTATCTCCTATCTACCTACTCCAGGTCTTCTGTGAGGATCAAATGAGATGAGGCACAGGAAAATGCTTCACAGACATTTGGTTTAAGTGTAAAATATTTGTACCTGGCTATAAAGCAAATCATGTTTCTGGGCTGAAGAACCTGCAAGGAGGCTAGTTGCTAGGGAGAGGAAACCAGGCATCTCTACGACACGTCATTACTGGTGCCCACAGCCACCATTTCCAGACTGGACTGGACTGTAGGCCACATTTTGCGCCATAGGGTCTCGGCAGCATTGGCTGCAATTAGGTGGGTTTTCACTCCAGGGTGCTGGCGGAGCCTGTGTCCACTTGGGAGAAGCCAAATGTTGCTTTCTGGGTGCCAAGTCCATGGTGCTGTTTCTCTGCAAATGGCCAGAGTGCATCACAGTAGCTCCTGCGTTGAGCGACTGCCCCCCAGTGGTCAGTGCGCATCATAGTTACCGGTCAGATGGACACTTAGTATATTAGCCTTTTATAAGTATAGATGCCTGGAATCTAAAGGAAACCATGAATCATCCTTTTTTTTTTTTTTTTCATGAAGACTATCTTTGATGATTGAGAGTTTAGTTACCTGGAAGCTCTGTCAGGGCCAAGCATGATATATCAAACCTAGTACTATTGATAACTGAGAAGGAATATCAGTTTTATGGAAAGATGGACCTGGCCCTATTTATTACATAAGCAAGTGGTAGAGTACAATCTATTATGATTTTATTCTAAATAGGACAGATGCATGAACACATATTAGGCAGAAGTGGCACGTGGCTTTTAATTGCAAGAAATTAACTTTTTTTTTAATGTCATATTTTAAAATTATTCCTATAAGTTTTTTAGCTGGTAGTATATAATGCAATTACTTTCAAAAGCTTTCCCTCTTCTCCTAACCAGCCTTCTCATATTACACAGTACCTGTGACCATGACTTTAAGTAATTATACTAAAATATGCTTTAGTCCTGACCAGTTTGGGTCAGTGGATAGAGAGTCAGCCTGTGGACTGAAGGGTTCCAGGTTCGATTCCAGACAAGGGCACATTGCCTGGGTTCTGGGCTCTATCCCCAGTGGGGGGCATTCAGGAAGCAGCCAATCCATGATTCTTTCTCATCATTGATATCTCTCTCTCTCTCTCTCTCTCTCTCTCTCTTTCTCTCTCTTTCCTCACCCCCCTCTTTTACTGCCTCCCTCCCTCCATCCTTCCCTCACCCTCTGAAATCAATAAAAATATATTTAAAATATGCTATATTTTAATAATATTTTTAAGTTTGTAGTATTTGTACATAAAATATGTTACTTTTTTCATATCCTTTAAAAATAAGAAAATGTGATATAGAAAATACTGGACTTGGCTCAAATGGATTTTTTAAAAGTACAATTAGATTTTCCTATATAATGACTCTTTTTTTTTATTAATGTAGTTTAACCAGCTCAGTCCAGCAGAACAAAATGTGGCTGCTCTTGTTGGAGTCTCTGAAAACTATATTGGGAAGAAGGCATCAGGTCAAGCTATCAAGAAGGTACCATAATCTTTTTTTCCTTCCTAAATAAGTTCATTTAACAAAATTAATGCTATTGTATCATCTCCCTTGTTGACTTGATCTTTTCGTTTCATTTCTTTTCTCTAAATTAAATTACCACTTTATTATTTAAAACATCTAAGGACCAGAAGCATAGGCATTTAAAAAAAACTATTTATTTGTTGGTGGTGTGATAGCCTATTTTTGTACCTTTGTGTTCTAAAATATTCTGTCATAAGTGTAAGGTTATTATAGGAAAAGGTAAACCTTATTAATTTATATTTTCCTAGGCTAATTAGTGCTTACATTATAAAAAATTTAAAATATTTGTAATATGTTTTCATGATATTATGTAATCCTGAAATAAATTCAATTCATGGGAGAAAATTTATTTTTTAGAAACTTTTATTAGGCCTTCTGCTTGCTTTCAGAGATTCTGAAATAGGACAGGTTTAGGGTTTTTGTTGATTGTGTTATTCGTTGTCTACAAAGAACTTCCAATTTAATATTTGACATACATAAAACATTCTAAAAGGTTGAATATCATTTGTTTGATATTTTATATTTTGGGGTTTTAAAGTTCAGTCAACAAGCATGAAGCAAGTGTATAATGCATACACTAATTTTAAGAGAAGTGGAAATAATTCTTTGGCTAACATGCTTTACATTTCCATAAGTTAATATCATTTTCTAAATCATAATATACACTTTATTCATTTTTAATTTTCTTTGATAATCCAAACTCCATTGAAACCTAATTATTTACCTACTATTTCCTCCTATGCTTTTAAATTTACATGGATATTACTGATTTCATTTTGAAAAACAGAAGATGATGTTTACTTTCATTTGAATTGAATGGTGCAGCTGTCCCATATATTGCTGTATCATGAAATTATAAGTAAATATTATAGTACTTCAATATTTATGTGGTCACAACATTTAGATTAAGTCTTTTACCTTACAAATGGCTCTGTTGTTTAGACCTTCAAAATGTTGGAATAAAAATATTTCTTAAAACAAACTTTTTATAACCAACGGCATAATATAAAATAAAAACAAAATTATATTTTAAAAATTATGTTAATTTGGAACATATTGCCAAATAATAAACATTTTACAAAATCTTACTAGAATAATACATCTTTTTAAACTTGCACCAAAATTTATTTTTGTTATATTTTATGAAATATAGTCAATAGCATGGCCAGTATGGCTCAGTGGTTGAGTATTGACCTATGAACCAGAAGGTCATGGTTTGATTCCCAGCAGGGCACATGCCCGGGTTACAGGCTCGATCTCTACTGTGGGACATGCAGGAGGCAGTAGATCAATGATTCTCCCTCATTATTGATGTTTCTATCTCTCCCTCTCCCTTCCTCTCTAAAATCAATAAAAATGCTTTAAAAAACAAAAAGAAATACAGTCAGTAAATGTTTATTCATTTGATAATTGCATATTTAAACTAGTATGGACATGAATTTATTTTAATTACAAATGGAATTTTTGCTAGTTTAATGTTTTGAAACTATCATTACTTATAATTCTAAAGAACATGATTTTACTTAAAATCTACATAATTGAATTCTCCACACTGAAAAAAATAGCATCCTTATCTTTAAACATTTCTTATAAAAGAGCTTAGAATTGGAGCTAAGCATTTTATCTTGCACTCTAATATAGTTTTATCATTTCTCTTGACTTAAAAAATGCCTTTTGAACAAAATCTACATTGACTCAATTTTAATAATGAAGGTGCACCAAATTTGGAAAATTAAAAAATGATCTTTTCCTACTTTTATTCAACTATCATGTTTTTTAGCTTAATGCTTTTTAAGTATCAACATGCAGAATCTTAATTTATATATTCTTTAATGTCAGTCTTAAGTTTTCATCTCAAATATTCTATTCCTATAATAGAGGATATAATTTTAGATTTTATGCCTATTTTTTCTCTTTCAAGTTTAATCTTTTCCCCCTTCTGATTTTACTACACACAAAAAATAGTCACTAGACACCATAGGCAAAAGCAGGTACACAGAATAGAAATTATCAACTTCAGAGAGCATTTTTCTCTTTCAGTGTTTTAGCTTTGGAAATATTATTTACTTATCAAATCCATGTGGAAAACATAGAATCTAATATTTACTCTTATTTTAAAATGTAGATAAGCTTATTAACATATTTATCTAGATCAGTGGTTCTCAACCTTCCTAAGGCCTCGACCCTTGCATACAGTTCCCCCAACCATGAAATTTTGCTACTGTTATGCATTGTGATGTAAATATCTGCATTTTCCGATGGTCTTAGGCGACCCCTGTGAAAGGGTCATTCGACCCCCAAAGGGGTCGTGACCCACAGGTTGAGAACCGCTGATCTAGATAAATGCATTTATCTAATTTGTAATCACATTCACATATATATACAACCTATAAGTACCAAGGAAATAAAAAGATATCTCCAGTTCCTCTCTTTCTATATTTTTCTAGGGCTGCTGCCACAAATTAGCGTACAGCAGGTGTCTTTTTTTTAATTGAATTGATTGAGGTGACATTGGTTAATGAAATTATATAGACTTCAGGTGTACAGTTCCATTATACATCATCTGTATATTATATTGTGTGTTCACCACGCAAAGTCAAACTGGATGTCTTAAAACAACAGAAGTTTATTCTCTCATAGTTCGGAGACCAGACGTTTGTAATTAAGATGCTGGCAGGGTTGATTCCTTCTGTAGGCTCCGAGGAAGAAACCATCTTGCCTGTCCCCTAGTTTTCAGTGGTTACTGGCAATCCTTGGTTTTTCCTTGGATTCATTCCTCCAGTGTTTGCCTCCATCTTCACCTGGCCTGCTTGTCTGTGTCACTCTGTGTCCTCTCTTCTATAAGGACAGTAGTTTTCTATGTTGAACTTTAAAAAAAAAACAACTATAATTTGCTTTAATTAAAGGGCCCACTGTACATCCAGGATGATTTTCTTTCAAGATCCTTAACTAATTACAACTGCAAATATCCTGTTCTCCAAGTAAAGTCACCTTCACAGGTCTGAGTGTTAAGATCTGAGCATATCTTTCCTTGGTAAGACATCATTCAGCCTTCTACACTCCCTATAGAAAGAAGTTTAACTAAATTGGAAACAATTTAGCATGTTTTTTATACTTGGAAAAATGATCATTTGAATTAATCTAAGTTACATATGTTAGAAGTTAGTTTTATTTCTATGAATCATTCTATCCTTATCCTTGCTCTCCCATAGCACAATTTCATTCAATTTACCTTTGTCTAGTTTGAATATAATGTATATTTTTAACAGATTCAGTATATAAATTTCTTTTATTGTGTCTTTCTAGACGGTGGACAAGGACATAGTGAACAGACTATACCTGTCTTTTGTTCTTTATGCGTTGCTCAAAGAGACCAGCGTTTGGAGTGTGTCTGAAAAATTTAATATGCCTCGTGGATATATACAAAGTCTTCTCACTGCAGCTGCCACCTTCTCATGTTGTGTGTTACATTTCTGTGAGGTAATTCCATTAAATAGATGATAGATGCTTTGTGCATCTTCTTATTTTAACTGTTACCAAGTTCATGAGTCAGTTAGTATTTTCTCTTTTTTAATATTAACAGCTTTTTATTATTTTTTTAATATATTTTTTATTGATTTTTTACAGAGAGAAAGGGAGAGGGATACAGAGTAGAAACATCAATTAGAGAGAAACATCGATCAGCTGCCCCCTACACACAGCCCACTGGGGATATGCCTGCAACCAAGGTACATGCCCTTGACTGGAATCAAATCTGGGACCCTACAGGCCGACGCTCTAGGGTCAGGGCAATTAGTATTTTCTTTTTTAAATATGTTTTATTGATATTTTACAGAGAGGAAGGGAGAGGATAGAGAGTTAGAAACATCTATCAGCTGCCTCCTGCACACTCCCTACTGGACTGGGGATGGGCCCACAACCAAGATACATGCCCCTGACCGGAATTGAACCTGGGACCTTCCAGTCCGCAGGCCAACGCTCTATCCACTGGGCAAAACCAGTTTCAGCACAGTTAGTATTTTCTTATCGTTGACTTATTCTGTTACAAAGCAGTCAGAATTTATTTAAAATATATTTTTGTTTTTATTTGCTTATTACAGAAATACTATATACATACTTATGGTAAAGATACAAAAATGACAAAAGCAACTAAAGTATGTAATGAATAAATAGAAAGCAAGTAGAATAGTTATCCATATTTTTAGAACCAGCATTAATAGTTTCAAGTTTTGGGAATCAACACTTAAAATGACATCTCTCCACTCATGTTGATTCTGTCTGAGTGTCCTTCTCATGTGTGATACTCATATGAAATATGTGATTAGTATGTTTATCAATATCTAACCACTACTTTTAACTACATAGTACCATGTTCCATAGAATGCCGCAGTAATTTACCATTCTTGCTTCCAGTGTTAGCCAGCTACTTTAGTTTCTACAACAAATACCCATTTTATAAAGTAATTCAAGAAGAAAATTTTATTTTGGCCGTGAGGGTTTTTTGTTTAAGACTTTACTAAAAGAAGTTTTCAGAATTTCCTTAAATAATACAACTAGACTTTTCAACTCAGATAATTTTTTGGACAAATTTATAATATAAGCCATTTTTGATGCATTTAAATTTTTTATTATTGGATACCAGGATATCCTTTTTATATTTGTTTCTGTAATCAATTTTTAAAAAAAAATTTTCCTCATAACTTCTATTTTTAAACTTAAAATCAGCTTCATTTTCCCTATCTTAAATCTCCATATTCTGTATGTATATATGGTAATTAATTCTGTCATATGTACTAAGGAGTAAACAATCTAAAATACTTGACTTTGGATTAAATAACTATTTTAATAAATTTATCTTTCTAAATATCTTCTACGTATACTGATCTTTTTAATACTAGCTTACATTCCCTAATCACATGCTAGGTAAGCAGTAGACAAAAATTATGAGTAATAAGAAGCTAGTTGTTAAAATGTATTTTAAGTTTTCTTTTTTGTTGTTCTTCATGTTTAAAGATGCTTTTCCTAATATTTGATCCCTTTCTTTTAATTGGGACTATACATACTTTAGCCTTGTCGATTTGTTCAAGTAAAAGAATATGTTGAACTTGAAAAACAGCTATTATAATTTGACTAGAGGCTCAATGCACAAAACTCATGCACTGGGGGAAAAGGGGTCCCTCAGAACGGCTTTCACCTTATCACAGTCCAGGAGCCCTCAGGGAATGTCTGGCTGTTGTCCGATTGCCAACTTAGGTGGGGAGCGGGCCTAAGCCGGCAGTCAGACATCCTTAGCACTGCTGAGGAGGCAAGAGAGGTTCCTGCCACCGCTGCTGTGCTTGCCAGCCATGAGCTTGGCTTCTGGCTGAGCGTCACTCCCTGTGTGGGAGCATATTGACCACCAGGGGGCAGCTCCTGCATTAAGCGTCTGCCCCTGATGGTCAGTGCACATCATAGTGGTTGGTCCTTCTGCCATTTGGTCAATTTGCATATTAGTCTTTTATTATATAGGATGATTTATCCTAGGAAAAAAAATCTACCTGACAACTTGTGCTTTCATGAATGTATTTTTAATATATATATATATTTTTTTTTTTTTTAAAAAAAAAACAAAACAGGATTGTATTGTTCTCACGTCAAAGGGCAGATCTTTGCAGGATGGGGGAGTGAGTTTTGACAGCAGGGAGCAAGCCCCTACTTGCCAGCGATGAGTGGGTTTCGCAGGACCACAATGACAGAATCCCCGCGCAGGAACATCTTGGAGATGTAGCGATCCTTGTTGACTGGCTTGGACTTCTTCTTGCCCTTGCCACTCTTGGGGACCTCGGTCCACATCTCCTTCACATTCTCCAGCACCATGTGGCAGTGCCTGTCAAAAGCCTTCACCCGGCCCAGGAACTTCTTGTTGTTGCGACAGTTGATGAGCACCTGGGTGTTGTTCTTGACTGACTGAGTGAGCACAGAGAGTGGGCCCATGTTAAACTCTTCCTCCTCCCGCTTCTGCAGCTCCTCTGGGGTCATCTCACTCTTGGGCTTGTTGAGAAGGCTCATGGTGGCGGTGGTTGCGCTCTGAAAACGCTCCTGTCCTCCTATTTTTAATATTTTAAAATGTTTTTTTTTCTCTTTAGTTATATAAGTCATATAAAATAGAACACTAATTGCTTTAATTAAGGCTTTTATTTTATTATTTTTTAAAGTATATTTTTATTGATTTCAGAGAGAAAGGGAGGGAGAGAGAAATGGAAACATCAATGGTGAGAGAGAATCAGTGATTAGCTGCCTCCTGCATACCCCAAACTGGGGTTTGAGCCAGCAACCTAGGCATGTGCCCTGACTAGGAATTGAGCTGTGTCCTGGTTCATAGGTTGACGCTTAACCACTGAGCCATGCTAGCCGGGCATGATGGCTTTTAGTTACAAGTAACTGAAAACCCCATAAAAGATTAAACAATAGGAAAAAGATTATCTTAAGTAACAGGAAAGCTAGAGCTAAGGCAATTCCAGGGTGATTGATTCAGTAGTTTTATTAATGGTTATCTTTTCTTATTATTATTCTTCCATCTTTAGTGCATTGACTGCTTTCCTGGTGGTCACAAAGTGGCCAACTAATGCTGTTCCATGCATTACACATTCTCACAATGATAACAAAAGGTTAGAAAGAGACTTAAAAAAAAAACAACTATTGTAGAACATCTCAAGCATATATACAAGAAGACAAAATAATATAATGAATACCCTTTTACCCATCCAGCTTTAACAGTTATTGACTTATGGCTTCCAATATTTTTATTGTTTTAAATATTGTTGCACTGAGTATCATCTTGCATTTGAATCCTTCCACAGTTAATATTTTGTCTTTAGGATAAATTCTTAGAAGTAGGAATTGTTTTCAGTCATCTGGGAAAGAAAAACTATACATTCACTTTCTGATATTTTAATAAAAATGAATAGAATTCTTCTTGTTGACTTATTTTTTAATTGTTTCCTCATCCCAAAACCACTTCGTCAAATTTGTCATTCTCTGCCAATTGTCTTCATAATAATTTTGCTTGGAATTATTGTTCACTTCTGGCTTAACCCAAGTTCCAGAGCTTATATAAGGGAACATCCTCTCTGAGCCCCCTATCATGCAAACTAAACTTTGAAATGACCAGATTTAAATTCTGTATATTCCTTTGTGTTCTGCAGGAACTTGAGGAGTTTTGGGTTTATAAAGCCCTGTTGGTAGAACTTACCAAGAAACTGACCTACTGTGTAAAGGCAGAACTAATCCCTCTCATGGAAGTGACTGGAGTTTTAGAGGTTAGTAACTTCGCACTTTCCCAGTTGAGATGATTTTAACTAACTGTGAAGTCTTGTCACAGGTAAGTGACAATAACAATCAGCCTTATGGCAGTCTTTTTTTTTTTTCTTTTTCTGTTTTTTCTTTTTTTAAAGTAAATTGCTGCTATGGCTTCCTAGAAATCCCATTAATTCAGAAGCATAAATGTGAAAAGACAAAATAACAGAAGGGATAAGAAGACACTCTCCAAGTATATGTGTGCTCATCCTTAGCATCTTCCTTCCTCCACTCCAGTGGAGAATTACCTTCTGTCGGTTTAGACTCCGTGCTTATTTAAGGTAGTGGTGATTCGGTGCTAACAAAGCTTATTTACGGTTTTGAAGAGAGTGAGAAGAAAGTATTCTCAGCTGGTTTTTCAGCTTTCTGTTTATTCTCTGTTATTCAGTTCTTGAATTAGAGGAGCTCTACTGCTTGGGAACACACACGACACCCCACCACATCCCAGCACCTCCAACCCCTATAATTCCCGGAGTAGGTGGCATGGACATTTTAAGGATATTAGACTAGAACATTTTCGTTGGTGTCTGAAGTAATAATACCCTAGCCTAAGTGCCATAATGGATTTCTCATTGCTGATTGCAACACATATCAGATGGCTTATGCTGCACAGAAGGCTATCTTGTAGTCACATTGGAACCATTCAAATACATCTTTGAACACAATACAAAATTCCTCTGGATTCTGATGTGTTATCTCTTCATTCTTACTTTATTCTTATATATATATATATATATATATATGTATATGTGTGTGTATATATATATGTATATGTGTGTGTGTGTATATATATATATGTGTGTGTATATATATATATATATATATGTTTTGCATGTGAAATTTTTTCTTTTAATAAGACATTTAATTATTTTTTCTTAATCCCAAATTCTGAGTCTACTGATTTTTGTAATATTTTTCAGGGTCGGGCAAAACAGTTATACAATGCAGGTTATAAAAGTCTAGCACACTTAGCTAACGCAGATCCTGACGTTCTAATTAAGACAATTGATCATTTATCAAGACGACAGGCCAAGCAAATTGTTTCATCAGCAAAGGTAAGCTAACCATTTTTTAACCTTTATAATGTTTTGTGGTGTTATCTTCTTATATCTGAGACATGAAAAAACACACACATTTAACAATAGACACGAAAGTATAAATTCATGATATGTGGATAAAAATAGTGCATTTGTTATGATACAAAACTTGCTATGAAGAGAAAAATTACCTTCTAAAAACAGACAGTTTCAAGAGTTCATTGAAATACCAGGAATCCTAGAACTCATGGAATTTGGCCTCCTTACAACCTTTTCGCAGAAGTCCTTTCCTTAGCGCTCTCAGCATCTGGTCTTCCCACCTTTGAATACCTTCATTGAAAAGGAGCTTACAACCTCAAAAATTACATAGTTCTATATTTGGTCACTCTTAGTATAACAAAAAGCATCCCATTATAATGAGGCTCAATTTTGTCTTCTTAAAATGTTGACCATTGCACTGTAATACTACCATCTGGAACTATTCTGTTCCTTTATTGTTATAGTAGTGTTTCACATATTGAAAAACAGTTCTCACTGCCAACAGGGTTTCTCTTTTCTGTTTCTTTCCTTTGCATTAAATCTATTATTGTCCTAGTTAGCCTTCGCTAGATGCAATCATATATATCACTACCATCCTGTTCAATGTGGGTAAAGCCATTCGTTGGCAATTTGGGTTTTTTCCCCTCTGATTTTAACTGTAGTTCCATTCTTGTAGTCTGAAATTGCTTGGCTTTTTAAAAAATGTCATCATTACAATATGGTCATATACAGATCCGAATGAGCTAAAAGTAAAATTTCCAACTTTCTTTTTTGAATGGTGTTCACATTGTTTATATTAACTTCTTTGTTCTATACAGTTGTCCTGTGAGATGTACAGATATGGTGTTACTTTCAATTTGACATCACTAAAACTGACCTTGTTCCATTAGATTAGAAATTCTTGGGATTGGTAGGGATGGAGTTATAATCATTTCCATTGCAATGGCAGCTAGCATAGTATTCAGCCTAGAGTAGATGTTTAATATATCCTATATAATAAAGAACTAATATGCAAATGGTAGTTGCGCCCTTGCACCCTCACACCAAAGCCGGGGGACCTGAGGCTGTGCCCTCCGCCCAATGGGGCTGGATGGGGGACCTGAGGTTGCCTCCACTGGCCCTGTGGGGCTTGACGGAAAGGGGGATTGACAGGTGGGGGAGAGGATGGAAGGAAAAAGAGGAGGGAGAGGGTAGACCTGGCCGGGTCTGGGTCTTGTGCGATTTCGAGGTGCATGCGGATGGGTAGGGACTTGACTCGGGGTCCTGCAGCACACCCCAGACTCTGACAGGAGGGAGATTTTCATATATATTTTATTCATTTTCTTTCCTCTCTAACACTTCTATTATAGAGAAAGGGCCAATAGCAATATTAACATATTTCCTCTAATTCATCCCCTTTTAATGTGCATAAATTTCGTACACCGGGCCACTAGTATTTGAATAAGTACATGAGATTTAAAGAAATTAAGTTATTTACCCAAGGAAGTGCAGCTCAGTAAGTAGTAGAGCCAGGACTGTGGAGTTAGACTGTATATCATTAGGAATACAAATGGAACTATAGTTAACAATGGCCAAAAACAGTTACTTCAAACTTTAAACGTTTATTAGACAAATTCAAGCAGAAGTAATTTATAGCTGTTATGGGAATCAGTATTGTATCCAGGGATCCTAATTCTTCACATTCTCAATGCATCACTTCCACCTTATGGACTAACATGCATGCTCTGGTTCTCACCACTTCTTTCATTTTCCAGACAGTTTGAAAGAGAAAATTAGATATTCTTTGCAGGATTTTGAGCAGAGGAGTAGGTCAGAGATTGAAAATAGGAGAGCAAGGATGAAAATGAGGATTATAGTTAGGATTATATTGAGATTATGTCATTTTTTGATAACAAGTGGATTTTTTTAAACATGGGTATTCTCTGTATTATAGTAACGCTGACACAAGAGGTTTTTTTTTTTTTGTGGTTTACTTGTTGATCTGTATAGTTTTTAGTGGATGTGTCAGGAGATTCATTTCACCTGGTCATCCCTACCTCAGCTGCTGGAAAGCTTACCTAATTACATTTTAGTCTTTTTTTATATATAATGCTATGTAATGCTATGCGTACAGTATATCAAATTGGTAGAGTGGGTTTTTTACTTTCACTTTGCATCATGTGACTTTTTTTCCCCTCTGTGATTTTTATATAATACTTTATAACAGAAGAAGAAGAAATACTTTACTACAATATACACAAAAGCCAGCTACAATAAATACCAACATTTTACTGCTGATTTCTAAAAGAAAGAGAAAGTAGTTACTTGTTAAATATTCATTTACCTTTAGTAGGCTCCAGGTATAGAAATACTTTTCTTATTATGTTTCTTTCAAAATTAACCATATTAATTTTAGGAACTTGAATAAAATTTTTCTTTGAAAAAGTGGTAGGTTTTTAAAAGCATACTAAATTTTGAGGAGTAATAAAATGCATATATGAAGAATAACATTTTCAAGAGCTAATTAAATTTTTGCAAGATTATCTTAGATTTTATAGATTAAAAGTTAATTTTTAAGTGGCTGAGTCTTCAATAAAACAAATCATGTTTTAGAGCTCCTTTATTTTTGGTCTACCAAATGGAGTAATCAGCTAAAATGACTTTAATTAAATGTTTCAGTTTCACTTACTATAATCACTTTTTCTTAAGTGGCCATTTTTCCATCTCATATTAGTTTTAACATCTAGATTGCTTATGTATAAGGATTCAGGTGGTAAAAATGATAATATTTCTCTAGCATTGAATATTTTGGTCTCATGTCCTGATGTTTTTATTGTAGATGCTGTTGCATGAAAAAGCAGAGGCTTTGCAAGAAGAAGTAGAAGAGCTATTGAGATTACCTGCTGATTTCCCTCCTGTTGAAAAGGCATGAAGTGTCTGATGAGCATTGTCAAATATGAAAGACTTCTCTTTTTTTGAATTATTTCTTGTATATATGTTTTATTAAATATTTCTTATTATTTATACATGAGAAGATACATTTTAAGGATACATTCAGAACTATGGATGATGTTTGGATATATCTCTCACCCATAATTACAATAACCATTCTAGTGATAATCCATCTTATTAAATATTTACACATTATTTCTGTGCTCAAAAATGAAGTCCAGCTCCCTCATCATCACTCAGCCTACCATTGTAGCCAGATCTTTCATCATTCTCTTATCCATTTCTTTCATCAGACTGGACAATTTGAAATTCCAGAATTTTCCCTGCGATTTCCAAACCCTTCATTTTCTGTTTTATTCCATTCCCAGTGCATAAAAAGTTATCTTTAAAATGTACTGTATACTTCAAGTATAAACTAAAAATGCTCAAATACTGTCTTTTCTATAAAATTATTCTCATCCCCACCCCATTCATGGGCTCTTCCCTTCCTGTAAGTATTGTGAATCTCTTAGTAATGCCCATGTATTTTTTTTTAACATTTTTCCAATAAGTATTTATTATTAGTTAACCTATGACTCAGGATCCCAGAGTGGGATGTACCCAGGTTCCCCTTCACAGTCCTGGGAGAAGGGTGAGGCTAGAGGAAAGTCAGGTGGGGCCAGTTCAGATCTTCCCAGGAAATATGCCTTCTGTTCATTTTTTGTTTGTTTGTTTTTCTAAGAGTTTCTTAGTTCGGAAGAAAGTTATAAAATAAAATAGACAACACAGAGCCTTGTGACTTACTCAGATTGGAACAAACACAAGGATACAGAAATGTAAACAAACAGAGCTTCCACCCAGGATGTGGACCATTCGCCCATGGAGACATCACCCCTTTAGCGGTCATTGCCTTCTCACAGTGGTGGAAGTCCACATAATTCTGCCAATAGTTCCTGGCCTGGTTCTGGTTGAGGAAGCAGCTGTCAAAAGGAGCAGTTGGAATTCTTGATTTTTGTCTTGATGTCTTCTGCCACATTGCTACTCCTAAAAAACACCCTGAAGCAGCTCACAGCTCAATGTGACCCTCAGCAAAAACCCACCATGTCTTTTTTTAATGATATGAGTTTCAAATCTGCTAGAAAGCCAAGACTTTTTTTTAAAATTATCTTTGTACTAGAGGCCTGGTGCATGAAATTCATGCACGGGGGGAAAGGGGGGTTCCTCAGCCCAGCCTGTACTCTGTGTGACCCCTCAAGGGATGTCTGACTACCCATTTAGGCCTGATCCTACACAGGCAGTTGAACATTCCTCTCACAATCCAGGACTGCTGGCTCCCAACTGTTCACCTGTCTGCCTACCTGATTGCCCCTAACTGCTTCTGCCTGCCAGCCTGATCACCCCCTAATCACTCCCCTGCCAGCCTGATCAATGCCTAACTGCTCCACTGCCAGCCCAATTGCCCCTAACTGCCCTCCCTTGCTGGCCCAGTAACCCCTAACTACCCTCCCCTGCAGATCTGGTCCCCCCCCCAACTGCCCTCCCCTGCCAGCCTGGTCACCTCCAACTGTCCTTTCCTGTAGGCCTGGTCACTCCCAACTGCCCTCCCCTGCAGACCTGGGTCCCCCCAACTGCCCTCTACAGGCCTGATCACCCACAACTGCCCTCCCCTGGCAGCCATCTTGTGGTGGCCATCTTGTGTCCACATGGGGGTGGTCATCTTTGACCACATAGAAGTGGTCATCTTGTGTGTTGGAATGATGGTCAATTTGCATATTACTCTCTTATTAGATAGGATGGCATACAACCTACTGAAATTCACTGGCGAAAGTAGGAACTTCAGTGAAAAATTAATACCACCCTAATGAACAATTTAAAGATTCTCTTCAAACACAACCTCAGTATTGCCTCTCCCTTTTATTCTTTTCAGATTTATAGCTCAAATGTAGATGGCTGGTTATCTACGGGGAAAAAAAGGGTAATAACTAGCAATATTTATTAATACTGAACTGGCTTGGTTAAAGTCTTACCTATCTGAGAGATCCATTGGAAACTTTGCAAATAGATTCGCAGCCTAAGTTCTTTGTGCTTTACGTTTTAGACCATTATAAGGTAGCAGTTATTTACCTAGTAATTTCTGTGTGCCAGGCACTGTTAGAGTGCTTTATGTAACTAATTTAATCCTATAAGACAGTTACTATTATTATAAGTAAACTGAGACAGAATAAAGTAATTGCCCCAGCGTTTAGTTGTAGGATGGATTCAGACCCAGGCAGTCCCAACCTAAAGTCTGTGCATTTAACCATTATACAATGTTGTCTTGGTAGAATTTGCCTCCTTTATCCCTTCTAAGTGTTCTTTTCTCCTGCCCTTGATTTTACCCCCAGTATTACATCTCATTCACCCCCCACTCCTTCATATGAATCAAAGTATGGCATTCTGATGTCTTATGGGCTTCACTGCACAAAATCCATTTGTTCTAGCTAAAAAGACCTTAGCATCGTTCATACTTGTGTTTTAAATCTAGAAACTCCGAATTACCAGGTTGCCCAAATAAGACTAAATGAGCCCTGATTCTTGCTAACCAATTTGTAAGAGACTTACTAATAATCCCAATTCAATTTATTAATTTAAGATTAGAGATGGCTAGGTTGGTGAGGAGGTACCTTTACAGAAACTAGAATGTCTGTATCTGTAGTCTAGGACAATCTCCATGGCCCCTGATCAGTGTTTCTCTAGGTCAATTTAACTGAGAGGCTATCCTGTATAACAATGGGAAATTAGCCCTAAAAGATTTTAAAATGTAAAGAAATTAAAACAGTTCAACTCCAGAGAAGAATAAACAGTAGCTCAGTGGGAACAGAGCGGAGAATTAAAATATATTTAAATACATTTGAGAACTTACTATGTAAGAACCATGGCTTTTCAGTTTGAAGTGATACAAACCCACGGACAACTGGCTTAAACAAAAAGGACTGTTTCATGGCCACATTTCCAAACCACAGCAGCAATACGACCTAAATGAAGGAACTGAAGATACTGGCACTTCAGTCAGCTGACACCATCAAAAGTTCCACAGTCACATCTTTTCATTTATCTAACATTTAATCTGGTTTAAGGAGATAGGTAGACAGCTAAATATATTTCTAAACATGAGATATCCATTTGTTCCACCTCCATTCATTAAGTTACCCATCATTTCCACTGTGAGACTCAATCAGCCATGCTGGCTTCAAAGATGGAAGGGGGCCTCAAGCCGAGGAATTCAGGCCTCCTCTAGAAACTGGAAAGGGCAAGAGAACAGATTCTCTTCTGAGCCTCCATAAAGGAATCCAGTTCTGACACCTGTTGTTAGTTCCTTGAGACCCTTGCAAGACATTGGACCTCCAGAACTATGAAGTTAATAAATGTGTTTTGTTTTAAGCCACGAGGTTTGTGGCAATTTGTTACAGCGACAATAGGAAATTCTTGCATCTGACAACAGCATGGGACACAATGGGACAATTAACATTCTGGAGGATCCTTTCTGGATCTTAGCATATGAGTAATCTAAATTAAATGTATTATGCCCATTGAAAGGATTATTTTATATTCCTGAAAATATTTTAAATGGGCACAAAGTATGTATTTTCATGTCATGAAGCTATGAAAACGTAGGCTAACGGCAATGTGATTGTAAAGCACTAGCTATTATGCTATATACTAAATGATTTTCCTTGGTGGCAAAATATATTACTGTATTACCACATAAAATTGGAAAAAAAACACACACAGGAAACAGATTACATACTCTGTACAAAGTTCAGTAACACTGGTTTGATACTGTATAAATGTGTAAGCTTTTTGAGAGTTATGACACAGTTTACTGCCCAGCCTAGAAATGATGCAGGAATTCAACATTTTGCTGCAATTTGTGAAAGCCATTGGAAAGCTCAATGGGAATATTCAAATGCACTCCACTGAATAGGTTAGCCTAATGAAACAAGAGGTAGGACATTTAGGAGTGGTAAAGCATAAATATATGAACCATCATGAGCCATTGATGGTAACAAACTGAAACAGGGTACAGAAGGTAAATGCTTATAGGCACTAAAGAGAAAGTGGGAGGTGGAGTCTTTGAGAAGGAACTGGGAGAAAAAGGAAGACCACGAAAGGACAGGACAAAGAGGGAGAAGGGTGTTTGGGGGAGGGGAGAACATGAGGGAGGCCATGAAGGTTCTCTTCTAGCTGAGGTATACAAAGTGAAGCCATAAGCCACACCATCTGTGTATTTGAGCTCTTAAAGCAGAAATGAGAAACAAAAACAAAAGCAGCAGCAAATGGTTTGTGCTGAGCCATCTCTACTTTCTCACCTGGTATCCCTCGTGATCGATGAAAGGCACTTGTGAAACACCTGACAGAGGTGTACACATGTGACATATGGACAGAGGCATATGGAGATCGAGTTCATAACCTTAGCCTTGTTAGCACTGTGATCTTCTGTCTAAACTAACCCTCCCTAGAGCAGATAGAAAATGGAGGTCTGACCTTTGTCAAAGAGAAGCTGGGCACTAGTTAAAGTGATAAAGGTAGAATTTACTCAGAACAACCATCGTAATGGGAAGAGGGTCCAGGAGGAACTGACCTGAACTCTGATCAGTGCAGAGGTGATGGGCATTTTCAAGACGAACAAGCGAGGCTCCAGAGGACACAGGGTTGGTTAATTGGTGCTTATCTGGAGGAGAAACAAACTTCTAGTCTCTTTATGATGGAAGGTAATGGTGGAAGTTACAGCAAGTTGCCCAGAGCCTGGGAGGGAGAGCAGGAGGTGTTTTCCCAAATTTTTGCCTTTCAGAGAGAGCCTCTCAGTTACCTGAGAAGGCAGTTCTGGGTGGTGGAAGGTCTACATCTCAAATCAAATTGGGAGAAAGGCTTTACAAACCAGGCTTTCTAGAGGAACAGCTCAGAGGGATGGATGTTCAGGAGTCTATCATTCTATTACCAGGGTTTGGTTGGAACAAACAGTCATTATTCTGGCACTTTAATCAGGCAGACACTTTAAGGGAACAGAGGTCATACTAGGGGTGCAGCATTGAGCTGTTAGAAACTGTTAGTGTTTGTTCAAGTCTTTTAATGGAAAGTAGGGGGAGACTGGGGACAAAAATCTGTGCTGAGAGTCTGCTGTTTTCATACGCCAAAGATAAGGCCTAGTTACAAAGAGGACTCGGAGGACCCTGTCTAAAGTTTGATCGAGAAGAGAATCTTTGCCCAGCTGGAGTGGCTCAGTGGTTGAGCATTGACCTATGAACCAGGAGGGCACAGTTCAACTCCCTTTCAGGGCACATGCCCAGGTTGTGGACTCAGTCCCCAATCGAGGGTGTGCAGGAGGCAACTATTCAATTATTTTCTCTCATAATTGATGTTTCTATCTCTCTCTCCCTCTCCCTTTCCCTTCCTCTCTGAAATAATTAAAAATACGTTTAAAAAAGAAGAGAATCTATCACTTTCCAGTATTTGTTTGAAATCCACCACTTCTCTCACTTATTTTTTCAAATATATATATATATTTTTTATTTTAGAGAGAGGAAAAGAGAAAGAATACCAATGTGAGAGAGAAACATCGATTGGCTTCTTCCCATATGCACTCCGACCGGGGATTAAACCTGCAACTGGGCAAGTGCCCTGACTGAGGTTCAAATGGACAATCTGTCAGTCTAAGGGATGATGTCCAACCAACTGAGCTATACCAGGCAGGGCTTATCTCACTTTAAAAAAAATGCCATCACAAATCCCAAGAAATCAGAAACACCAATCAGAAAGGATACATGCACCCCTATGTTCATAGCAGCCCAATTTTCAATAGCTAAGATTTGGAAACAGCCCAAATGCCCATGGATTAAAAAACTGTGGTACATCCTCACAATGGAATACTATGCTGCTATAAATAAGAAAAACTCTTACCACTCACAACAGCATGGATGGACCTGGAGAGCATCATGCTAAGCAAAATAAGCCAGTCAGAGAAACAATCTCACTCATTTTGTGGAATATAATGAACAACATAAACTGATGAACAAAAATAGATCCAGAGACAGAGAAGCATTGAACAGACCGTCAAACCTCAGAGGGAAGGCAGGGAAGGAGGGAAGTGGTAAGAGATCAACCAAAGGACTTCTGTGCATGCATATAAGCATAACCAATGAACACAGACACTAGAGGGGTGACAATATATGCTGGGGGGTGGGAGGGCTTGGGAGAGGTCAATGAGGGAAAAAGGAGACATATGTAATACTTTAAACAATAAAGAATTAAAGGAAAAAATGCCATCACTAAGATTGCTATTTGGTTTCCTTCTTTATATTATAAAACCTATGTCTTGGTCTTTAATTTTAGTTCTTGGTTCTTTTTCTAGTACAATCACAGGGGAGTAGGAGGGGGATTTTGTATAAGTTATTGCAGCCCTTCACATAGATCTTAAGTTCATCTTGCAAAACTCCTGCAGCAGGGAGAAGTCTTTAGAAACCAGAATGATCTTGAAAAGCTGCCTCTACCCATTGCTTGGGTCTGAGCAGGTACAGTTCAGAATGACCTCAAGGGGCCTTAAATTTCTGTAAGCAACAGGCTGCGCTTTAGTTGACGCAGCCTGTGCAGACTAAATCTAAATTAAATGTTAATGATGGCGGGGTCTGTGCCACTCTGCTGGGGAAACTAAAGAGCAGAGAAGAGAGGCTCTAGCAGCTGTCCATAATTGGGTCACTGCTCTCCCTTGTGCCCTGGCTTCCCAGGTTTATGCCTGCACTGCTCTCGTTAATGGCCCTGCTGCCAAAAAGACTCTCCTTTGTCAATATGTTAGGCTTGCCAAGACCGGTTTGGCTCAGTGAATAGAGCATTGGCCTGCCGACTGAAAGGTCCCAGGTTCGATTCCGGTCCGGGGCATGTACCTTACTTGGGGGCACATCTCCACCGTGGTGCGTGCAGGAGGTGGCTGATCGATGTCTCTCTCTCATCGATGTTTCTGACTTTCTATCCCTCTCCCTTCCTCTCTGTAAAAAATCAATAAAATATATTTAAAAAAAAAAAAGATGTTGGGCTGGAAGAACATGTGTTCTTGCAGAAGACGCTGCAAGTCCCCGAGAAAAGCCAAAGAAGAAAGACAGGAGTCCATATAGAAAAAGATGGGGGTGGGGGAGTGAGGAGGCCAGAGAAGGGGAAGAAGGGAGTACAAGAGGGGTGGGGGAGAGAGAGGAGTACCACACAGAGGAGAACAAGCTGGGCAGTTGCTGCTTCAAGTGGAGACTGACTTATGATGACCTTTTTCCGCTATCTTTTCCTGCAGAATGAACAGAATCTGGCAGATGCTGCTGAAACTTCTTGTCCATTCAGCAGAGAATGAGTCTTTCCCATTATTTATTCCAAATGAATAATTAGCTTGTCTCTGACTTAGAACATCTAGTGGTTTCATTCATAAATCATGGCCGATTGGGTTCTCATATCTGACACAGGCCATGAAGCCGATTAAGACCAAAGACTCCATTCCAGATTTCTGCTCTTTTCTGGGAATTCCAGTGAGGAGCTGGGAGCCTTCTCTCAGCCACAGGTGCTCTGGCTGCTCTCTGCAGACTGTGGGGAAATTGTCCCAGAGGCAACTCAAATCGCTTGGGAGAGAATGCACGCCATTCCACATCTCTTGGGACACTTATCACATCTAGATTGTGAATTGAAAAGCTCCCAGGTGTTGTTCAGGTGTTCTGTTGAAGCTCTTCGGTTTGGTGTTGCGCAGCATAAACAAGTAGTTTTCAGGTCTGTGACTGTTGGGGGAATGGTGGAGTTCTCTCAGGTACAAAGCGCTTCTTACCATGTGGGCAGTACCGTAAGGTTAGCAATTTAAGTGGACTCAGAAGTGGGCCTGATTTGGGGAGGGGAGGTAGGGAGAGAAGTTGTTTGCTTCATAACAGTATTCTAGCAGAGGCAAATGGTAAATCCACATCACTGGGCCGCACAGAAAAAGAGAAGGGCAGGAGGAAGCAAAGCGGGCACATCTGTGGGACTGGATAAAAAGTAAGGGACATACTTCTTTTACCTTGCTGGGCACAGGATAGTTAATAATTAACATTTACAGCACATAGACATGGCGTTCAGGGAACATAAACATTCCTAACTAAAATCAGGTCATTTCCTCCTTCCTCAGTCAGTCAGAGGACAGTTCAGGGTCAGGTGAGAGGGTGGCAGAGCCTCGGGGGCCTGTGAGGCAGCACCAATGTGGCCGAGGGCAATTCTCTAGCAAAGGCAGCAACTATGGGATGTTATCAGGCTCCACTCACAACAGCTGGGGGATAAACATACTCACTAGCAAAGGAATCTGCCCTTGTACCCATTTCCCGCTGCCCCATCACAGCAAGCACCTCCACCACAGAGAGGCTTCTGTGTCTGCTGCTACATGTGTCCAGTCCTGGGGAAATACAAGGAAGAACCAGGGCCAGAAAAGAAGCCCCTTCCTCTTGCAGTGTCCTTCGGAAACCTTGGTTTATTAACAAAGTCTAATAAAGTGTTCATTGCAAACAAGAAGTGTTTGCAGGGTCTGTCCCATTGCCACAACACAGAATAAAAGGTAGCAATAATTAATGACTGACATGCCTATAAGGTCATGTTTTACTAAATCTTCCTTGCTTTTCTTCTTTTCCTCCATTCTTTTTGGGTGTTTATAATAGTCACCAAAAATTAGCAGAAGAGCAAGTGTTACCTCTCTCTCTCTCTCTCTCTCTCTCTCTCTCTCTCTCTCTCTCTCTCTCTCTCTCGTCAGCAGAACTGGCAGGGTGGACCAGTGTCACAGTCTTCGTCCTGTCAGGAAGCTCAGAGCCACTGACAGGACCAGAAGTGGATGATCAACAGCATAAGAAACCCATTCCACACATGCTTGAGGGCCAAGCCCTCTGGAGGTGCTGGAAAAAGTAGGGTCGAATTCTGCCACGCATCTGCTCAAGCAGCAATGGCTATTCACACTTTATTGAGGAAAACAATGAAGTGCTGGTTGCTGGATTTGGTCTTAAAGGCCATGCTGTTGGTGACATTCGTGGAGTTGTTTTAAGGTTGTCAAAATAGCCTGTGTCTCTCTTTGGTATAAAGGCCAAAGAATGTAAGTTTTGATGACACTAGCATAATGGTAATACACTTTCATAAAAATATATTTATACATATATTTTCTATTAAAATATATTTTAAAATAACATTTCCCCAAAAATTAGCAAATGAAAATAGAATTACATTATATGTTCCAATGGTATCTTTTTCATTGTCATAAAGAGAACACATGGTCATTATTATCTCTAAAAGATATAGAGAAGACTGCAAAGCACCATGGAAGGTTTTTACACATTCTCTTGTGTGTTGATTGATCTCCAAAGTCAATTTCAAATAATGTGCTCTGAGCTTCTATGTGTGACTAGAGAGCTGAGTGAATCATCAGATACAGAGCTCATTTATACTCCTCGACGGTTTACCAGTACTGTATACTTCTTATTCCTATATATTAGGAAATAGCTTTTCATTACTAGTGTTGCTGGATTTTTTTTATAGTGTGTTAATTGTGCACTTACATGTATCAGAACAGCCATTCATTCTTCTGGTGATCAATAGAAAAAATAGCTAAAAATCGGTAAATGCCTTCATCTTTATGGGCTGATTCTAGAAATTATTATAATGTTCTTCTATTTCTGGGAACACTATCATTGAGAGGATTCATGGTAATTAGTGAAAACCATAATGCAGTACATTTAATGAGAGATGTCATTTTATTTATTTATGTTTACTTTTGTGAATAAAAAAATTCTTTAAAATATTTGTCAATTTGATGATAGACAAGTCTGATGAGTAGATTGGGGGAACATTGTGGAGTCTTTGAAGCACTGATTCTCTTCTTTGCTGTGCACTTCTCCATACCCTGTTTGTGCCCCTTGCCCCTCTGAGCTGGCATACACGAGACAGTTCTCACTCTCTTCCTCTTCACTATAATCCTAAAATTAAAATGCATCTAGCTGGTCATAAGTATCAAATTTTTGCCCCTACATTACTTTTACCCAAAGGTTTCCATGAGCACCCAGTGAAACTCTCATGTCCATCTACAAGATCACAGACAGAGCTCTGGGAGAGCTGGACCATGAACCAGAAAACCCAGACTTAAACCCCAGATTTACTCATCCCGTGTATAAGCTCAAGGGTGTCATCTTACCTCCATAAACCTCAGCTTCCAAACCTGTAAAATGGGAATCTCTTGCCCAGACACGTGGCTCAGTAGTTGAGCATTGACTTATGAACCAGGAGGCCATGGTTCAATTCCTGGACAAGGCACATGCCCAGGTTTTTGGCTATGCCACAAGCAGACAATCAATGATTCTCTCTCATCATTCATGTTTCTACCTTTTTCTCCCTCTCCCTTCCTCTCTGAAATCAATAAAAAATATATCTTAAAATAAAATAAAATGGGGATCTCCATCCTACCCTGTGTGAAGATCACATGAGATTCTACACAGAAAAGCACTCTGTAAAAGAACAACTTCTTTATTATGCTGAAAGCACAACAGTTTAGTTGACAACAGAAATTGTCATGGGCTAAATTGTGTCCCCCTAAATCAGTGGTTCTCAACCTTCCTAAGGCCGTGACCCTTGCATACAGTTCTTGATGTGGCGGTGACCCCCCAACCATGAAATTTTGCTACTGTTATGCATCGTGATGTAAATATCTGCATTTTCCGATGGTCTTAGGCGACCCCTGTGAAAGGGTCGTTCAACCCCCAAAGGTGTCGCGACCCACAGGTTGAGAACCACTGCCCTAAATGCATATGTTGAAGCCCTATCCTTCAGAATGTGACCGTATTTGGAGACAGGGAATTTAAGTGGTAATTACATTTAAGTGGGGTCATTGGGATGGTCCCTAATCTGATATGACTTGTGTTCTTATAAAAGAGAAGATTAGGACACAGGCACACAGAGGGAAGACCCATAGAGAAGATGGTCATCTACAAGCCAACATGAGAGGCCACAAGAGAAACCAACACCTCCAACACCTTGGTCTCAAACTTCTACCCTCCAGAACCGTGAGAAAATAAGTATCTGTTACTCAAGCCACTCTGTCTCTGGTACTTTGTTATGACAGCTCTAGGGATCTAGTATAGACATGTACAGATATTTAATGGAAAAGAATACAATTAGTAAACAAAAGTACTCAAATCCAGAGAGGAAATCTTCACAAAAGAGTAACTTTTGGGTTTGGTCCTGGAAAATTAAGGGCATTGTTAACTTCCAATGAACTCGTAATCAATATTCAGAGTTTGTTTTGCATGTTTTTTAAGAAAAGTATTTCATATTTTGCCCAAAATGAGTAACTTTGAAACACAAAAATTGAGTTTGGAATTCTGTATCAATGAAATAAACACAGACCACAAACTAATCTAGGCCTTATTCAAACAGGAATGTGCACAGATACAATCTAAACTCTGCATTGCTTTGATAGAGTTTTGTGGTGAGCTAATCTTAGGGTGACAGATGACAAATAGATTAGGCGCATTGCATCTATTTGCATGGAATCACTGTTGCTATCGCATTTTCGCCTGGGCCTGTGACTGCCTTGCTGGGATGGATATGCTGGACAGCCACACAGCCGCCATCCTGACTATCCTCCAGGTGTCTTTGAAACCCATGGGAAAATCAAAAGCCATGCTTTGCTCCCCAGGTTTTCTTGCAGCTGGGGTTCTAGACATGAAGCAGATGACATCAACAAGATGCATACACATCCCTACTGCTACTTACTACCTGTGTGCACTCGAAATGCTTATTCTCTCTTTATCCCTGGTTCTTTGTCTGTAAAATAGAGATAATCTTTGTTAGAGCTGTTAGGAGAACTGAGTTAATGACATACATTGCTTAGCCGGACACATAGTATTAGTAAGTGCTAGCTTTAGGATGAGCATTGTTGTTGTTACTTTAGGTGGGAGTGAGCCAGAGTCCATCTTCCTGTTGTAGCTGTCTTCCCCTGGCAGGTCCTGGTACCATTAGCTTCCTGGGTGTCCTATGGCAGCTGGTCCTGGACGCATGGAAGTATGCCTCTGCCACCACAGGCCCTCCTCCTTTAGTGTCTGATTCCCATTCTGCCGTATGTTCTTGAGAGTCATCCCAGAAGCCCCACCTAGAGCCCTCTCCTTCAGTCCCAGCAGAAAGTTTGTGTTTAATTCTCTTTTTCAAAATCCATTTCTGCATAATATACATGGAGTGGCAGCTGTCTTCTACAACTGAGTCCTGAGTGCTCTGCCCAGGAGAGCCCTTTTCTCCGTCACCCTTTGCCCAGTTTTCTGGTATGAAGATAAACAGGAAAACTGGCTCAGGTAAAGGCTTCACAAAGCTGTGTTAGTATTGGCACAGCTCAGCCTGCAACCCAGGTCTCCTGCTCAGTCCTTTTCTACCAGATCAGACTCCAAGGAAGGCGGTTTATCTAGATCAGTTATCTGATCCTGCTAATCACGCTCCTTCTCTCCTCTCAGAGCACTGACAGGAGAGAAAGATGAGAGGAGGAAGAGAACTCTCTTCATGTGTTGGGCACACCTCTAGAGGCAAACTTCTTCATCTGGTATCTCCAATATTGGCATGATCTATAGAAGCTTATTAAATATCTGTTAAAAGACCTGAACTAAGCTGCTGAACTGGGTATATTACAAAGTTCACAAATCTTCACTGGAAAGTACACGTTCCTGAGGAAATCAAGGGAAAACGACAATGTGCTCATTTCTATGTATATTCACACTGATTGAACTTACTGTGCACTGCATTTGCTTTAAGCTGAGAATGTTCTAACTCAGTAGAACATGATAAAACTGTTTAGACTATGAGCCTTCTCTCATTTAAGAGTGCATTACTTTTTTCCCTAAAGAATTATATTTTTAAGAATCAGAATATTATCTACTATTGAGGAAGTGGCCTGTATTTCGTTGTCAGACTTCTTTGGGTTTCAAAGAACTTGAAACGCAAGCCAAGTAACCTAGGATGAATGAGAGGCTTTATTACCAAAGGCTGGGTCACTGCACAGATTGCCAGGACAGGATGTGGACTCATGTTCACAAGGAAGTGAAAGCAGAAAGTAATCAGAACTCTGATGCTTGGCCTTTCCTGAGCTGCTCAGCTCTATCCACCTTTGTTTTGTTTGGCGAGGCTGTCTCTCTCCCTCTCAGCCGCCTCCTCCCCCTCCTTCCAGATGGGCTCCCTGAGTGAAGGTGCAGGATGGCGCTCGGATCTCTAAGTCTCAATTTCCCAAAAAGGAATGACCAAGTTTAGATTGTATTCCCCTCCTTAGTCAATCAACTGTAACAGGAAACAGCGGCCATCATAGAGTACCAACTTATTGCGCAGAATCAACCCTGTGGACTGGTGGGAGGAACAGTTCTTGGGAGGACTGAAGAGTAGGCAAACACACTGTAGTGTGTGCACACTATCCCAGGGAACAAAGACTTGGTAACTTTAGTGCAAAATTAACATGCCTGTTAGGCTACCAGCATATAGGAATATCATGACCTTCACATTTGCCCGGCTGGTGTGGCTCAGTGATTGAGCATCAACCTATGAACCAGGAGGTCAGGCTGGATTCCAATCAGGGCACATGCCCAGTTGCGGCTGGATCCCCAGTAGGGGGCATGTAGGAAGCAGCCGATCAGTGATTCTCTCTCATCATTGATATCTCTCTCTCTCCCTCCCCCTTCCTTTCTGAAGTAAAATATTAAAAAAGAAAAACAAATTGATACTCTGCATAAGAAAATGTATTTTCTTATAGCAACAAAAAAATAACCCATGTTAGTACAGAGGCCTCAGAATTTTCCTTATCCAAGCAATATGATACGGCTGCTCTGAGAATAGTTATCAAAGAAACTAGAAAGTTAACTAATGAGATAAGTAAAAATAGAATTTTAGATGTTGCTGGGTGGCTAAATCCTGCTCAGGATGCAAATTAGACCATGTGAAAGGGACATCCACTTACTCGGGCCACCAGGGCACTGTTTAAGGAGTTATTATTTTGGTAAATGGGACAGACCCTGGTGAGTGAAAATTTTAAGGCTGCTTCCAAATTTGTACCCAGGGAGTACAAAGAAGAATCTGGGTGGAATAAATAGCCAGATGAATAACGCAAAGGCAGAGAGCCTGGGCCAAGGTAAACGCCATGTTTAAGAGATCAGGTACTGATGGAAAGATTTCAAGTGTGTTATATAGAAAGGTGACATAGTGATTGATTGCCACAGGGCTTTGACAAAACCTGTTCTCTTTATCACTTATCTAAAGTAAGTTTCCTCCATTGTAATGATATGTATCATCCCAAAACACTTTTTTAAATGTCCTTATGGGTGGTTGTTATGCACAGAGAGAGTTTCATTTTAAAAATTAATATTAAGCCCAAGCTGGCTTGGCTCAGTGGATAGAATGTCAGCCTGCAGACTGAAGGGTCCCAAATTCAATTCTGGCCAAGGGCACATGCTTGGATTGCTGGCTCGATCCCCAGTGGGGGGCGTGCATGAGGCAGCCAATCAATGATTCTCTCTCATCATTGATGTTTCTATCTCTCTCTCCTTCTCCCTTCCTCTCTGAAATTAATAAAGAAATATATTTTTAAAAAATTAAAATTAATATTAAAATTATTCAAATGTAAGTTTTTAAGGAGTGGCAGTTTTATTTTTTATTTTATATATATTTTTTATTTTTTATGAATGTATTGCATGTATACATATCTTCCCTTTGGGCCCCCCCCCCCGCCCAGGGATACCCTAAACCCCCAGTGTCTTGTGTTCATTGGTTATGCTTATATGCATGCATACAAGTCCTTTGGTTGATCTCTTATCTACCCCACCTCTCCCTAACCTTCCCACTGTAGTTTGACAGTCTGTTTGATGCTTTACTGCCTCTGTATCTATTTTTTTGTTCATCAGTTTTTAATATTCTTTATTATCCATAAATGAGTGAGATCATGTGGTATTTTTCTTTCATTGACTGGCTTATTTCACTTAGCATAATGCTCTCCAGTTCCATCCAGGTTGCTGCAAATGAAATGGTAAGAATTCAGAAGTGGCAGTTTTATAAACATATAATTCTCTTCATAAATCTAGACAATTTTAACATTCATCTTAAAGAATTTTTAACATATTTTATTTCCCTTTCAAGTACTGCCTAGACAAACAAACCCCTCCCATGTTCTTAGGTAAGTTAAAATCTAAAAGTAAACTTATAATGCCTCACCTTAGAATCATGAGCTAAATCAATTGCTCAAATTTATATTTAATTGGGAATTATAAAGCTAAAATATTACTCTGACAGGTCAAATTTTCTTAAATACCTAAAAATCAAATATGTACAGTTTCTCTGATGAATGGAGTGGATCCAGAGACATGGAAGCATGGAACAAAGTGCAGAATCTCAGAGGGAAGGCAGGGAACAGAGGGTGGGTGGGAAGTAATCAACCAAAGACCTTGTATGCATAACCCATGGACGCAGACAGTGGGGTGGTGAAGGCCTGGGGTGGGAGGGTGAGAGGTAGGTATGGGCTGGAGGGGGTCAATGGGAGAATAAGGGGGACTCATATAATACTTTCAACAATAAAGATTTAAAATATGTGTGTGTGTGTGTGTATACAGTTTTTTTTAACCCCAAAATACTCATGTATTTTCTTAAACACCATTATACTTGATGCTTTTTGAGGTTGAGCGATGCTTACCCATCAAAGAAAACATCATACCATTTATTATTTTGGGGGGAATTACCTTCTCAGATGCTCAAGAGTTTGCAGAACAACCAGAAATTTCAGCCTGGACATTAGGCATGGACTACAGACTTCTAGGAGAGCTCTTCTTACAACCTTGGCCTAAGTTGAGTGTTTTTTTATAATTATTACTAGAGGCCCAGTGCAAAGATTTGTGCAATGGTGGGGTCTCTCAGCCTGGCTTTGCCCTCTCACAATCTGGGACTCCTTGAGGGATGTCAGTCTGCCGGTTTCAGCCCAATCCCCACAAGCCAGGCAGAGGGATCCCAGCTGTCAGATGGATCAGATGGTCACTTAGGCTTTTATATAGAGAGACAGTTTTTTATGTCATAATTTAAGGAAGGGATAGTCACCAACTGGGCTGACTTATTCAGCAAGCAGAGTGGCATAGTATCTAGGACCTATGATACTTTTAGGTGCCCACAAATATATTTTAATTTTAATTACTTTTAAAATCAGAAGAAAATATATATATATATATAAAATATATAGTGACCATCCAAGCATCTGACCGGCCTATACCTATGATGTGCACTCACCACCAGGGGGCAGATGCTTAACGCAAGAGCTGCCAAGCTATGGTGACTTGGCAGCAGCAGTTCTTGGGTGATGCGTCCCAAAATCGGAGAGGAAGGAGCCCAATTCCTCGGGAGGGCCTCTCGATTCCACCTTTGGCGGTGGATTATGCTGTTGCTGGGGCACTGTCGCAGAGAATCTGGTTTCCTGCACACTTGTGTTTGTGCTCCACAACCTGTACAACAACAACTTTGCAGAGTGCTCTCTCACACTCCGGGACTCCTCAGAGATGTCAGAGAGCCAGTTTCGGCCTGATCCCTGCAGGCCAGGCTGAGGGACCCCACTTGCCAGAGGACCTGCTTACTCCACTCGAGCCTCGGCACCACCCAGGTGTGGCTGGCCAGGGAGGGACCACCGTAGGTTGGCTCCAGGGTGTGTCCCCTACCTGTGCATGAGCTTTCTCTCTTCCTCTCCTCCCCTCTCCTACCCCCACTCACTCTGCAGACACCCTTTGAGCCACAATGCCACCCCAGGAATTCTAATTAATTTCCTTTCAATGTGCATGAACCCATGCACTGGGCCACTAGTATTAATATAATAACAAGTTAAGATGGGGCAGGGTTTCAGGGAATCACCAGGCAAGGTAATAGTATTACCCGGGTTGATGGAGACTCAGATATGGTGCCTATCTGCCATTTCTATTGGGGAAGGGTTCAGCAAAGGAACAATGGCCTCTGTCAGAACTTCTGTCTGGGAGAAAGCTGCCTCTCCTGCTCTTGCACTGGAGCCAGACAATTCAGTTTCTCCCCATATGACTCTGGTGCCTTTTGAGCTGCTGCTACAGCACTAAGCTGAGAGGGAGTGATTCTGAGTAATTCCATGCATGGGCCCCTTAAGAGGAACACCTGGGACTCCAGAAGTCCTCTGTCTCACTCAGCCACAATCTCTACTGGCTTTTACAGGCACTTTTTTTTTCAATCTTTATTATTCAGATTATTACATTTGTTTCTCTTTTTTCCCCTCCATAGTTCCCCTCCACCCGGCTCCCACCCTTCCCTCTACCCTTACCTCCCTCCCGTTGACCTCATCCATAGGTGTATGATTTTTGTCCAGTCTCTCCCTGTACACACCTCACCCCTTTCCCCCTGAGAATTGTCAGTCCACTCTTTTCTGTGCTCCTGATTCTATTATATTCACCAGTTTATTTTGTTGATCAAATTTTTAATTCACTTAATTTTCAGATTCACTTGTTGATAGATACGTATTTGTCGTTCATAATTTTTTGTCTTTTACCTTTTTCTTCTTTCTCTTCTAAAAGAGTACCTTTCAACATTTCATATAATACTGGTTTGTAGTTGATGAACTCCTTTAGCTTTTTCTTCTCTGTGAAGCTCTTTATCTGCCCTTCAATTCTGAATGAAAGCTTTGCTAGATAGAGTATTCTTGGTTGTAGGTTCTTGCTATTCATCACGTTGAAAATTTTTTGCCACTCTCGTCTGGCCTGCATTGTATCTGTTGAGAAATCAGCTGACAGTCGTATGGGTGCTCCCTTGTAGGTAATGAACTGTTTTTCTCTTGCTGTTTTTAATATTCTCTCTTTGTCTTTTGCTCTTGGCATTTTAATTATGATGTGTCTTGGTGTAGTCTTCTTTGGATTCCTTTTATATGGCGTTCTGTGTGCTTCCTGGACTTGTAAGTCTATTTCTTTTACCAGATGTGGGAAGTTTTCATTCATTATTTCTTTAAGTAGGTTTTCAGTATCTTGTTCTCTCACGTCCTCTGGCACCCCCACAATTCTGATGTTGGTACGCTTGACGCTGTCCCAGAGGCTCCTTACATTATCTTCACATTTTTGGATTCTTTTCTCTTCTTGCTTTTCCAGTTGAGTGTTTTCTGATTCTTTATATTTCAAATTTTTGACTTAATTCTTGCCTTCCTCTAGTCTGCTGTTAGGTCTCTGTACAATATTTTTTAATTCAGTCAGTGTATGTTTAATTTTTAGTTGGTTCTTTTGCATCTTTAGTTGGTTCTTTTTCATCTCCTCTTGGGTCTTGCTAAATTTATCTATCTTTTCTAGGAAATTCTTGAAAAACCTTCTAAGCGTGGTTTTGAACTCTATATCCAGTCGTTTGTTTTCCTCCATTTCTTTTGTTTGTGATCCCTTCCCCTGTCTCGGCATTTTCACTATGCCAGGAAAACTTCTGTGTTGAATTCAGCCTTATGATACCAGACTAGCAAAACTGCAGAAGCCTCTCTATTGAGCTTGGGATGGGTGGAATTCAGGGCTTAATGGACTGCCTTGCCTTCCTGGGCCCCCGAGTATCACGTGACTGGGTAATCGCTGGAGCAGTCCCTTGCACACGCGCTCTTGCAATGCCTCTAAATTGCTGCCTTTCCGGTTCCCCTGTGCTCCGGGACCATATGAGTCTGGGTCCCCAGGGTTTTGCCCGAAACTGGGGTTTAGTGAAGTTAGAAGTGGTGAAGTTGGGAGGGTCTGTCTCCCACCCAATCGTGAAAGCCAGCGGCATAATCAGAAGCCAGTCCTCTGCGCGCAGTGCCGTGCACGTCACCAGACTTCTGATCTTTTTTTTTTTTAATATATTTTATTGATTTTTTACAGAGAGGAAAGGAGAGAGATAGAAAGTCAGAAACATCGATGAAAGAGAGACATCGATCAGCTGCCTCTTGCATGCTCCACAGTGGAGATGTGCCCGCAAGCAAGGTACATGCCCCCAACCGGAATCAAACCCGGGACCTTTTAGTCCGCAAGCCGACGCTCTATCCACTGAGCCAAACCGGTCTCGGCAGACTTCTGATCTTTTGCGACTCCCCTAAATTTCCATGCACTTCTCCCTTTTCACAGTCCAAACTCCCCCCGTATGAGTTTCGGCTGGATCTGGGGTTTAGTGTCGTAGGATAAGGGGTTCAATGCCTTTGAGAGTCTCCGTCTCCCTGCCGCCAGAGAAAGCCAGCCAGGTTCTCTGGCACTCGCTCTCTCCATGCCTGCGTCTCCATACCTCAGCTTTTTGCAGTTCCTCTGGGTTTCTGTGAGCCTCTCTCTTTCCTTCTAGTTGTAGAATTTCCACTCAGCTTTCCTGTGGTTCTGGATGATGTCCGTTCTGTCTTTTAGTTGTAGTTTTGAAATTGTTGTGTGAGGCAGCAGTGTAGGTGTTTACCTATGCCGCCATCTTGCATTCTCTCCTACAGGCACTTCTTTTCCTGGGAACTGGAACCCTGGGCTAGAAGGCCTGGTTTGGGGTTAGGACCCCTCGCTCCTGAGGGGGACATCTACAGCCAGAATATCCCTCCTGATTTTTATCTGAGACAGGTGGGTGAGAGACGAGCCCATTCTGCATTTCCGCCCCTTTTACCAGTTTCAGTCTCAATGTGGCTTTTTTATGTCCTTAGTAATAGGACTTCTGTTTAGCTAGGTTTCAGGTGGTTCTGAATGATGGTTGTTCTGCAGTTTGGTTGTAATTATGACGTGGTTAAGGGAGAATTAGAGTACTGCATTCACCTATGCTGCCATGTTGACTGGAACCCTCTCGTAGCTCTTATTTCTTAAAAAAAAAAAAAAAAAAAAAAAAGATTAAACAACTGGACAAAAGGCCAAAAGATGGTATAGTCTAATATTAGGAGCGGACACCCCCTTCCTATTTCCCTACCCCCAAAAACTTCCCTATGTCCAATGTAATTTCTGCCACTTTCCCTTTTCCATTCCATGTGTGTATTGTTTCAGTGTTTACAGACCCCAGAGGTAACAGTAAAAATGTCCCACTTAATTCACTTCAGTGTGGCTTTTTAGCATAAACTATAAATTTTTAGGGTCTTCTAGGGCCTTCATCATCTCAGAGACAGGTGATTAAAACTGGGCAGTCAGCTTTTCTCTGAAGACCTTTGAATAATCCTTTAGCTTACACCAGCGATTTCCAACCTTTTTCACCTCATGGCACACATAAATGAATCACTAAAATTCTATGACACACACAAAAAAAATTCACTTTTTGCTGATCTGACCAAAAATGGGTATAATTTTGATTCATTCACAGCAGATGGCCGTTGTTGTGTTGTTGGCTGTTACCTTTTTTTTTTTTAATCATTTAAGGGAAAAGAAGTCAGAGCCCCTAACCAAATAATCAGGTATGACATGTTTTAAAAAATTCCTGTAGTACATTGGTTGAAAATCACTGGCTTCCACCATAATGGCTATTATGTGTGCTTCCTGGGACTTATGAATCTTATTCTAAGGACACTTCCTGCTTTCTCTGATGATCTCTGGCTCACTTACTTCCTCCAAGTATCCACTTTCCTACAGACATAGAGAAATATTACATATTTATGGGATAAATAAAGATATGAGCTTAATAGAAGAAAATAACAAACCCTGTCTACATCTATAGAGAATTGCATATCCTTGTACAAAGAGACATCTACACAGGAGAAGAAACAGAACCCCTATAGTTTGTCTTTTTAAAGTATAAATCTGGTCATATCACATTCCCCACCCCCCGCTTGAAGCCCTTTCAATGGCTCCCCATTGCTGCAAGGGTATCTCCAGACCCTGGATTGTCAATCTCTCTATTCCTAGCTGCCCCTCGCTCTCTCTCATCCAGGTCCCCAGGCCTTCTCTCAGTCCTCTTACTTCCTGAGCTCCCTCATCTTTGTATGTGCCATCTCCTTAGCTACTAATGATTCCTTTCCTCTTGCCCCCTGCCCTGTTGTTTACTCATTTTTCAGATCTTGACTTAAGCATAACTTCTACAGGAACACCCCTGCCGCACATTCAAATCTCCAACGGACATGTGTAAAGCACCATGATCATCTTTGGAGCACCCAGCATACTTGGAATTTTACTTTTGTGTAATTAAAAAAATATGTATCATCTGCCTCCCCAGTAAGACAGGAAGCTCCAGAGTGCAGGGACCATTTCTGCTCGCTGCTTACTGCTGTCTAGTTCAGTGCTTGGCACATAGTAAGCACCCAATAAATATTTGAGTGACTAGATGAATAACCGAATATGGGAAAGCAACTTGGAGAACAACATGCACTCAACAAGGTAACTGTGTCCTTTCCAGTCCCCAGCACATATTTACATTTCATGCCCCTTATAAAGAGGTGCCTAACTATCAAGTATCTCTGAAATGACAATTTCTATGAATATTATCGTATATTCCTCTCTCTCATGTGTCCATTTATTCCTCTTATGTAGTGTAGTAGATCAAGGCAACTTAGATCCAGGAGACAGAAACTCATCTGATCTCAATCATCATGTGTGCAAGTCACTTTTCTTCACTTCCTCATTTATGTTTTCTCAATTTCCATATTAGTAATTATACTAGAGGTCTAGTGCATGAAATTACTCAGCCCAGCCTGCACCCTCTTCAATCTGGGACCCCTTAGGGGATGCCCGACTGCTGGTTCAGGCCCTGTGGGATTGGGCCTAAATTGGCAGTCAGATATCCCTCTCACAATCTGGGACTGCTGGCTTCCAACCGCTCACCTGCCTGCCAGCCTGATCACCCTCTAACCACTCCCCTGCTAGCCTGATCAATGCTAACTGCTCCCCTGCCAGCCTGATTGCCCCCAACTCCCCTTCCCAACCCACCTGGTTACCTCTAACTGCCCTCCCTTGCAGGTCTAGTTATCCCTAACTGCTCTCTCCTGCTGGCCTGGTCACCCCTAACTGCCCTCCCCTGCAGTCCTGCTCTCCTGCAACTGCCCTCCCTTCCCTGCAGGCCTGGTCACCCCTAACTGCCCTCTCCTGCTGGCCTGATTGCCCACAACTATCCACCCCTGCTGGCCATTTTGTAGTGGCCATCTTTGACCACATGGGAGCGGCTATCTTATACAAGGGTGTGAGGGTCAATTTGCATGTAACCTTTTATTATATAGGATGTGGACCACATTGGCCCAGATCTCAGGATGTCATGAGCATTCTTATTTAGAAAACTCACTAGGATCCACTTTTCAAATCACCCAATTCTAAAGAAATTGGTGCGACTTTGACCCATGACAACAGGAGCATGGGGTGATGTAAGATCAATGTCATGATCAGGGCAGAAGAAGAGCCCAGGCATTGGCTTTTATACCTCCATGTCTGTGGACACCATCTTTTGGCAGCTTGGGGTTTATTTATGATTTTGTTCTTATGTATAATTGTAAGACATGGACCTGATTCCACTTGCAAAATAGTAACTGATACATACACACAAAATCTCAAAACTTCCCCAGTTAACTATACATTTACCTTCTTAGTTGCTTAAGAATAGACAGTTGTATGCAAATCAGATATGAACTTCAAAACAATTTATTTTTATTTATTGTTTTGTTGGTGGTGCCATCTCAGTGGAACATTCTAAGGATTTTGATGTAATGTGCTTACTCCACAGAGTAGATGCCTACTAAGTGCCAAGCACAGTGCCATAAGCTTTTGTGAGTGCAGTAGATCAGGCACATCTCATCCCTGCTTTAGCTTATATCCTAGCAGGTGAGGCCAATATGGAGCAATACTTACAATATTAACAAACATGGTAAGTTCTAGCAAGTTCAGGATTCTGTGAAAATGTGTCATTAGGGAATGCCAGCTGCCTGAAAGTTCAGGCAAAGTTTCTTGGAGGAAGTTACAGTTCTGCTGAAACAGGCTGTCATCTGCTTGAGGTTGTGCAACTACCTTCACATCCCATTTCTGACATTTGGGCATGTTATGTCCCAGAGCTTGGGTCCTCGTGTGTAAAATGAGGATAATATGTGCCTGACAGAGCTGTGGGACATGAGAGAGTAAACAGGTAAAGCATCTCTTAGGGTATCAAACAGGTAGTAAGCCCTAAGCACATGGTGCTTATTATAATTATACACCAATGTAGGACTTGAAGGAAAATGGAAGGAAAGTTTGGCCACAGCTGGAGATAAAGAAGAGAAGTTTGGAAAAGGCTCACATTCAAAGGACAGTGCCTCCTCCACACTTGTACGGAGGCTCCACCTCCCGAGTTTCGGATGTTGGAGCATCTGATGCTTTAAGGCTGTGCTAACAAGATTCCAGAAGTTGATCAGGACTTTTTGGAAGTATCGTATTTTCCAGCGTATAAAACGACCCCCAACTTTTCCAGTTAAAATATAGAGTTTGGGATATACTCGCCCTATAAGACGACCCCTGACTTTTGAGAAGATTTTCCTGGGTTAAAAAGTCTTCTTATATGCCAGAAAACACCATACTCTTTCTAGCTGTACGTTAGCCAATGCCCAGGGACAGATTTTTCAGGCAAAAACTAAGATACCTGGGAAACATCTCTCTGGCCAGAGGGCACAACGGTTATCAGATTTTGGCAGTCTCAAGTGACAGACGAAGTTTTATGACCCAGGTGAAAGGACAAGCGATGGATGCTCAACTGGAGGTTTCGGTTAAGGGTCCGAAGAGCCAGCGCCACCGGGATGGGACCAGGACGAGGGAAACAGCGGTGCTCCCAGCAGCGTGCACCGGGAAGCCGCCGGATGCCCAGCGCTCCTCCCAGGGCGCTCCCTCCCCGGGCTTCCTGGGCGGTTGGCTCGGGGCCTGGCCCGCACCCTTCAAATGGGTGTGGGTGGTTTCGTAAGTGGACGTGACCGCCACCGAGGGGGAAGCGTGCGAGGCAGTGGGAGTGAGCTGGGGAGGCAGGGCAGGGGGAAGCGGCGCCGCGGGAGGGATACGGGGGC